>CM075980.1:22222985-22269800 GCA_038087875.1 Malacoraja senta
GCGCGGTCGCCCCTGAGCTTATGCCTAGACCGCGGGATGTTCAGTAACCCAAGTCGGCCGATCTGAGGGACCTGGAGGTGGTGTGGTGGGGAGCAGGACTTTTGATGTAGGTGGGGGCAAGCCTGTTAAGGGCTTTGTAAACATAAAGAAGGATCTTGAAATTTATTCTGAACCGCACAGGGAGCCAGTGGAGAGAGGCCAGAATCGGGGTGATGTGGTCCCTTTTTCGGGTGCCCGTCAAGAGTCTCGCTGCAGCGTTTTGGACCAGTTGCAGGCGGGACAGGGAAGATTGGCTGATGCCAGTGTGAAACCTTTAGGTTTCCTTCTGTGCTGTACTTGAACACTGATTCACTAATATAGAAATTATTAAAATACATTGCATATTTGGATTCAATTCAAGACACTAACAATATTTCCAGTATGAATTATATTTATTTCTCTTTTTTTTAAATTGCATCTTGGCCTAGCATTGGAACTAACAATCTAGATTAATTGACAAAATGCTTGCAAGTTATATCCTTCATTTAATTATAGGGGAGTCAGAGTCAATTTACATGTTTTTACAAACACGTTCAGGCAAACAATTTGCCTGCTACATACAATGGTCTACATAATGCGGTAATATAATTTATGTTAAGGATTACAAGTAAATAAAATAAATAAATCTCAGTGCAATGCATGCAAGCTTTATTTAAACAGTAGCCAATGTTTAATGCAAACACTGATCAGAAGGGATTAGAAAAGCATAGTATACAAAAGGTAATTGCACTTTAACAAGATGTTGTTAACTCAAAAAGACAAAGTGTTGTAGTAACTCAGCTGGTCAGGTAGTATCTCTAGAGAACACAGATGGGTGACATTTTGGTTTGGGACTCTGCTACAGACTGATAGAGGTGGGGAGGAGAAAGCTGGGAAGAGAGGTGGGTGCTGGACAAAGCCGGGCAAGTGATAAGAGATACAGCTGAGGGTTTTGTTTTCTATTGTGTTTTGCATTAATGTCTTATTTTGCTTAAACTTTTTGTTAAATTGAGTACTTTAAAATTAATTTATATTTAATTTGTATTCTGTCTGAGTCTACGTTACCATGATGCTGCAGCAAGATCTTTCATTGTACCTGTACCTAACTGAACTTGTACATACACCAATAAACGTGACTACTTTCAATTCCAGTTTGAGAGTTCCAAGGTGAATGACGAGGGACCTGCAGGCTCCATTACAGATTGACAGGTATCATCTGATAGTGTAGCCAGGTGTGTAGTTTATGGGGTGATGCACTTCTTCCACCGTTTGCCACAGGCTTCTGTCAGCTGTCAACACATGATCTTGAGGGTCTCAGAATCAAATGCTCCATCTCGACTTTGTGGGGACAAAAATTTTACAATTTTTCAAGTGACATTTCCCGCTGCCAGCATGGTATTCTTTTCTCATGACAAAGCTGGGAATGTTGCGTTTGTTTTAGAAGGCTGGCGTGTCATGCAAATTATGGCCTATTCAATAGAGATGACTCAATTCAGTTTGGACTGGAAATTTTGACGAGAGTTCAATGAAACTGATCTGCTTTCCTACCAGTGGATTGGGAGGATTTTACAGAGACAGTATCTTTTGGTGCCAGCTGTAGGTAGTCAAGTGTCCGAAACAGAAAGGACGGTAGTGGTCATTGCAGAGCAGACCACTGGTTTTATATAAGTTTGAGGTCATGATCTTCAAACTGCTTTTATTTCAGTTGGCCAGGGGCTGTGCACATGCATTGAAGGTAATGGCAAATCATTACCAGCATCTTTTCAACCACATCCTCTCAGTGGGCAAGGAACTGCTCTTCTGAGACAGTCTGGATTCTGTCCATCTACAGATACATGGACATGAATTTTACTGCACGACAATTCCATAAGAGAGCAGCAACAACCACTATAATACTGCCTTTTTCCATCTCACAAAAGGTTATTAACTCCTACTGGGAGGGACACTGGAGCACCTTCCTCAAATTTGGCTGCTGGCTGAAAGGCATCACCATCTTATGTTTGCTTCATGTTGGCATGTCAGCCGTGATCCTATCCAAAGCAGTCCAATCTCAGTGAAGATTACCGGTAAGTATGGCTGCCTCACTGCCCCAAAACTTCTCCCAATCTATTGGACTGTGCCTGACACCCAACAAACCTCCTGCAAGAGTGGAACTGATTTATAGGACCTAATCCCAAAATCAGGGTTAATCCTGCCTCAGTAGTTAAGATTCAGTATGCAGGATGCTTGATTGCCAACACATACAAATACGCTAATATACTTGCACAAAGAAATTTGAGTCGTTCTGTACTGTCTTCCCCACCCCTGAAGGGATCTATAGAAAACTCTCTCAAGGAAGCAGCTAATATAAAAAACCCACACCAACTCTGGTCATGTTCTCTTCTCACTACTACCATCAGAAAGATGATACAGAAGCCCCAAAACAGTTACCTCCAGGTTCTCGAACAGCATCTTCCCATCAGGTTCTTGAACCACCCTGCTCAACCCAAACCACAATTATACCTTTGCACCGAACCACTATGTAATTTGCACTACTATATATATACTATAGTTGCTTTACGTACTTTGGTTTTTGCAATCTCATGGTTGTATTTACATAAATATATAATAAATTATTAGTTACTCTATTCAGTTAATTGTTATTGCATCTATTATGCTTGTAAAACTACAGTACGAATTTCATGGTTGTATTTCATTGTCATATGAGAAATATACACTTTTCAATCTCGAAGACGTCTAAAATGTAAATTGACCAATACTTATAGATCAGGTTACCCAGGAAGTCGTTATCTGATATAAACATATCTGAAGAGCAACTGCTGAAAACTTGTACTGTTCTGGGAGTCTAGCTGCTTGGGTTGACCAAACAAATTATTAGTGTTAAAAATTCTTTAGTCTCTACCCTAATTTGAAACTATACTGATAAAAAAGTTACAGAAATTCATAATTTTACTACAGAAATTGTGACCCAAATTTTGCAATGATAGCGATGTCAACATTTTTGCTGCCGTCTACCATTACAACATAAGATTGATAGTAACATTTGAATTCCCAAAGCATAATTTAACACAGCAACCCTAAAATTGCTGACAATTATTCTGCCCTCCTGTAAAGTTGGGCAGAATATTAAGAATTGGGCAGACAATTATTAAGCCCTCCTGAGAAGATTACGGAGAGTCGGTTTGTCAAGGAGGACTCTAACTTCTACAGGTGCACAGTTGAGAGCATGCTGACCGGTTGCATCGTGGCTTGGTTTGGCAACTTGAGCGCCCAGGAGCGGAAAAGACTACAAAAAGTAGTAAACACTGCCCAGTCCATCATCGGCTCTGACCTCCCTACCATCGAGGGGATCTATCGCAGTCGCTGCCTCAAAAAGGCTGGCAGCAGCATCAAGGACCCACACCAACCTGACCACACACTCATCTTCCCGCTACCTTCAGGTAGAAGGTACAGGAGCCTGAAGACTGCAATGTCCAGGTTCAGGAATAGCTACTTCCCCACAGCCATCAGGCTATTAAACTCAACTCAAACAGAACTCTGAACATTAATAGCCCATTATTTGTTTATTTGCACTTTATCTGTTTATTTATCCATGTGTGTATATATTTATATAATGGTATATGGACACACTGATCTGTTCTGTATTCATGCCTACTATATTCTGTTGTGCTGAAGCAAAGCAAGAATGTCATTGTCCTATCTGGGACACATGACAATAAACTCTCTTGAAACTTGAATCTCTTGAAGTTGTCACCAAATAAATTATGAAAAATTCACTTGAATTGATATGAAGTAATTAGAGAATAGTCTCACAGTAAAATATCCTGTAAATATGGTATTTAAGCCTAAATTTAGTTTCAATACTTAAGTTTTAAAAACAAACAAATTTTGTTTTTCTCTTCATGGCTTGCTGCAAGGAAAAACTTTTGTGCGATTGTTTGCTCTACCAACTTGGTGACAGTTCAGTCGCCAGATGCCAGAGGTCCTGTTGAAGAGATGTTTCATGGGAGCTGGAAAGGATAAAGTTATCAATGAGGTCACTCAATTATTATAGGCATGTTTATTCAAGGTCAGAGAGGAGTACTATTATTTTGTGATTGGTGAGAGAGTAAATTCAAGACCTGTTAGTCCAATGTGAGAGAGAGTTATACAGCATGAAACAGGCCCTTTGGTCCAACTGGTCCGTGCCGACCAAGATGTCTTTCTGATCTAGTCCCATATGTGCATTTGGCACATATCCCTCTAAACCATTCTATCCATTTACCTGTCCAAATGTCTTTTAAACAATGCAATTGGTCCACCTTAAAGCTTCCTCTTGCAGCATATTCCATCACTGAGAAAAAAAGTTTCCCCTCTGGTCCCTTTTAAATCTTTTCCCTCTCACCTTAAATCTATCCCCTCTCCCCCTCTAGTTTTATGTTCCCCTACCCAAGACATCCACTTTGTTTACGCCCCTTATGGTTTCATACACCTCTTTCTTCCATGCTCTAGAAACCGATGAAGGCAAGCATGCCAAATACCTTATTCCCCTTCCTGCTTACCTATGTCATCACCTTCAGGGAATCATATACCTGTATTTCTTGGTCTGTTTTACAACATTCTCCAAGTTCCTACCATTTACTGTGCAAGACCCACAGTTATTTATCTTACCAAAATGCAACACCTTGCACTCGTCAGAGTTAAATTCTATCTGCCATTCCTCAGCCCAACTTCCCAGTTTATCCGAATCCCTCATCACTATCCACGGCACCACCAATTTCGGGGTCATCCAAACATACCTCCCATGTTAACAACAGTTATCTGTATTATAGAGTTAGATGAGAAACACCAACACCAAGCCCAACAGCACACCACTAGCAACAGGTCTTCAATCTGTTAAACAACCCTTCACTACACCTACTTATTTTAACAAGCCAATTTTCTATCCAATTGGGTAGATCACCCTGGTTAATATGTGATCTAAACTTCCTGACTCATCGATGATGTGGGACCTTTTCCAAAGGCCTTCCTAAGGTATATGTAAATAGTATTCACTATCCTACCATCATCAATCCTCTTCGAAGATAGACACAAAAAGCTGGAGTAACTCAGCGGGACGGGCAGCATCTCGGGAGAAAAGGAATTGGTGGCGTTTCTGGTCGAGACCCTTCTTCAGACTCTTTGTCAACTTTTCAAAAAGACTTAGTTACGTTGGTGTGAAATGATTTTCCGTGAACAAAGCCGTACTGACAATCCCTAATCAATCCTTGCCATTCTAAATAACGATTGATTCTGTCTCCCAGAATCCCCACCAGTAACTTTCCCACCACTGATGCTAGACTCATTAGCCTGTAGTTCATTTGCTTGCGCTTTCAGCTCTTCTTAAATAAAAGCACAAAATTAGTCACTCATGGGGCCTCTGGCACCTCACCTGTGACTAACAAAGATACAAATATCCCTGCAATTTCTTCCCTAGATTCCCACAATGTCCAAGCATACATTTGTTCAGGACCTGGTGATTTATCCACCTGAATAGGCTTTATGACTATGTGGAAATGTTTCAATACATCACTCTTCATTTCACTTAATTCCTTAGCTTCCATAATATTACCCATGTAAATACCGATTCTGTATAATGATTTAAGAATTTTGGCGTTGGTTGGTTTGAAATAAAGCACAGCAAATGGTTGGTGGTGGTTGGTTTGAAATGGCAAATGATTAAAAGTCTAAACTTGAAAACTTCCTGTTTGCACTGTATATTGAGTTTAGATAAAACTCTACGGCTGTGATTTTTGGCCATCTTACTCAGTCCCCCTCCGCTCATCAGGTGAAGAGGATTCTTCCCATCAATGAAAAATAAAAGTGTTATTAGTGTTTAAAAAATGTTGAGAATCTCTCTCCTGTCAATCACGCTATGAAGGCCAAGCCCCTTCCGGTGGGAGGGGGGGAAGTGTGGGTGTGGCTCAGTCTCTGCAAGATGGGGGAGGGAGAGGTCACAACTCTGAGCTGTGAATCAACTGAACACACTGAATGTCTACTGAACTGTGAGTGTGGTGTTTATGTCGAGTTTTGTGTGGTTTTATGGTGCTTTCACCCTGCTTGAAGTGGCATGAAACTGCACTTGAATTTGTTGGCCTTCCACCCTGCTTGAAGTGGTAGGAAACTGCACTTGAGTTTGGTGGACTTGGACCCTGCATGATGTGATAGGAAACTGCACTTGAGTTTGGTGGACTTGCACCCTGCATGAAGTGGTATGAAACTGCACTTGAATTTGGTGGCCTTGCACCCTGCTTGAAGTGGTAGGAAACTGCACTTGAATTTGGTGGCCTTGCACCCTGCTTGAAGTGATATGAAACTGCACTTGAATTTGGTGGCCTTGCACCATGCTTGAAATGGAATTTCAAGGAATAGCCGTGAGTCAACTGTCAGCCCACCAACCGTGAGTGAGCTGCCAGCACATCAGGCTTGAGTGACTGAGCTGCCACCCCAAGAATCCGTTTCGCCCACAAAGTCCATACTAGTCCTCTGGAAACCAGTCCCTTCAGCCCACAACACTCATACTAGCGGTCCAGAAAGTCCCCCTCCCCCCCACTGGTCACCAATATTGGAATTGGTAGAGAGGTGGAATATTACTTTGGGAGACCAGCCCTTCCGTGTGAACATGAGACCCAACGGGTCCCACTTAGTCTAGTTAATTATATAGGTGTTGTTTACATGAAATCACAACGCCATGCAAAACATCCAGCTTTCAGATTAATGATTCAGAAGGCATGAGGGGCACAGATAGGGCATAGCTGTAGTTGAATGCTCTTTTGAGCACGATGATGTGTTCATAAAATCTTGATGAAAGCATTGTAAGTTTAAGCATGCAATGATATTTGTTAGAATTGACATATCTTCAGTTCAGAGGACAAATAAAACATCTCCTTTAAAATTCCAATTTACTGACAAAATTTAGGCAATGCTTAAAAATGGCTGCATTTAATATGACAATCCCTTCAGCTTTTGGAGTATAAACTGGTGTTGACTGTCATACTCACATTATTATAAATCACTGGGTTAAACAAAGTGCCTTCGCTTCTAAATTATCATTATAAAATCAATTAAAATAGATTCTAATTTTGCACTGTACTTCAAGTTTTGATGCAACTTCCTTTTGGAAACCAATTTTATGTTATTTGCGCATGACACACCCTTTGGTATAACTTTCAGTTAATTTACAATTTAATCACCTCAGCAACAGCCTTTTGGATGAGGTAATGCAGAACCACACCTAAATAATAAATTAATACCAATAGCATAAAGTATTAGAGTAAAATACACACATACAAAACACATTTGCTGAAAGGGGTGCTATGACTTTTCCCATTGAACAAGTCTTCATGTGGTTTAGTGAATAAATACTCTATTCTCAATAAATTCATCTTTCTTCAGTGGGAGTGTAAAAGTATCAGTCCATAAACAATACGAAGATGGTGATTGGCAAGATACGTTAAGTACCATTGTATTTGGATCATAAATTTAAAAAGACAAATTGATATAACCAGAGAATCCCTTTCTGCTGGTAATAAGATGTGGCTAAACCACAAAAGCTATTATTTGTAAATGTAAATAACCACAAAAGTAGATTATGAAAAAAAAGAGAAATCAACAACAGCAAAAACAAGGATGGATTGTCTTATGAGGAAAGGTTGGATTTGTTTACACTACAGTTTAGAGTAAGAAGGCACTCATTTGAAGCATTTACAATCTGAAGGCTCTTGACATGGTGAATGGGGTGGGAGATTGCAACCTTCACGTGGTCCGCCCTGTTTCGACGAATGCAATTAACCTGCCATGCACAATCAAATAAGATCAAATAGAACAAGTTGTCCTGCAACTTTAGGCTGCGCATGCCATATGCAAGAAGAAGAAGACATGGTGGATGTGGAGAAAATGTTCTCCTTTGGTTGAATTTAGAAGTAGGGCCACGCTTTAAAGATTAAGGGGTCACCAAATTAAGACAGATGAGGCAATCTCTCCCCCCACCTTTCAGATAATCAGATCATCCGTGATTTTATTGAGTGGCAGAATAGGCTTGATGGGCTGAGTGGTCGACTTGTGCGCCTAATTCATTTGATCTTAGAATTATGACTGAATGAAAACCTTTAACATCCACCAAACAAGTTCAAGTGATCCGGATTAACATTTCATCCAAAAAGAAAAATTTCCAACACATCAGTGAACTGTCAAAAGAGATTGTTTAAGGAGGAACTGCAGATGCTGGAAAATCGAAGGTAGACAAAAATGCTGGAGAAACTCAGCGGGTGAGGCAGCACCTATGGAGCGAAGGAAATAGGCAACGTTTCGGGTCTGAAAAAGGGTTTCGACCCGAAACGTTGCCTAATTCCTTCGCTCCATAGATGCTGCCTCACCCGCTGAGTTTCTCCAGCATTTTTGTCCACCTGTCAAAAGAGATTACATGCCAAATACTGTCACAGGACTTCAAATTACAACATTCTGTTTTAAGTCCAGGACCCATCTTATTCTATTTGTAGTAGCTCAACCTAGTTGATACTTCAATGGAGTTAATAATGGCGCAAAAAAACAAAACCAATGCCCAAGACTTTGTAGTTCAGAGCTTATTTGGAGGTTGTAGTGTTTAATAGCCTGATGGTTATAGCGAAGAAGTTGTTTCTGAACCTGCAAGTTATAGTTTTCAAGCTCCTATATCTTCATCCCGATGGTAGGAGTGAAATGAGTGTGTGGCCAGGATGGTGTGGGTCTCTGATGCTGTTGGCTGCCTTTTTGAGACAGCAACTCCTATAGATCACTGTGATGGCTGGGACACCACATTTTGCAGTTCAAATGCCATTATATTAACTTTCTCTGTTCCCTTTCTGAGATTTTTATATCTTTCCTGAAGAGTGGTATCCAGAAGGGATAATAATTAATCTGAAGCCAAACTTGAGACTTCACAAAGTTCAATATGATCTCTTTACTGCTATTTATAAATGTGGGTAACCCATCTGCTTTTTAATCAACCTTTCTGCAACCTTTTAAGGATTTGTATAAACAGGAATTGAAGTTTCTATGTGTTAAAGAAGGAACTGCAGATGCTGGAAAATCGAAGGTACACAAAAATGCTGGAGAAACTCAGCGGGTGCAGCAGCATCTATGGAGCGAAGGAAATAGGTAACGTTTCGGGCCGAAACCCTTCTTCAGACTGATAGGGGGTGGGGAGAAGCTGTTTCGGCCCGAAACGTTACCTATTTCCTTCGCTCCATAGATGCTGCTGCACCCGCTGAGTTTCTCCAGCATTTTTGTGTACCTTCGATTTTCCAGCATCTGCAGTTCCTTCTTTAACACTTTGTCTACTCCACTGCGAAATCTCGTCAAGGTATGCCTACTTTGAAGAAGTTCTCCTCCTCTCTCCGGAGACTGTTCCACACCCAACTCGCTAACTGCCCCATCTCTGTGATCCCCCCTGCCCTCCAACTCTACGACCACATCCTTACCCAAACTCGATACCACAGCCACATCTGCTTCCTCGGGGCATGCCTGCGCCTCCATCTCATACCTCATGGCTTCCAGCTCCAATTCCCTACTTCCCAGTTCGGACCTCAGCCGGACTATCGGTACCGACTGGCTATCTACCGGCATACCCAACAATTCTCCACCCGGGCACTGAGATCCACACTGACTGCGATGCGCCGGCACCAGCAGGACCTCGCATTGACTCTCCCGGAACTTCGGGCCTCACTCACCCAGACCTGCAACGGTCCTTAATAGCTTCTCCCCTCCCCCTATCAGTCTGAAGAAGGGTTTCGGCCCGAAACGTTACCTATTTCCTTCGCTCCATAGATGCTGCTGCACCCGCTGAGTTTCTCCAGCATTTTTGTGTACCATTGAAGTTTCTATGTTCATCTGCAATTTTTACATTATGCAATTCGGTATTTTTTCATTCTTCATTAAATCTCCCAAAGTGCATTCAGCCACTCATTTCACTATTCAGTCCACCTCATCCAGAAATCTTAATTATTTACATCAGAACAAGAATGTTCCCAACCATTGGCATAAAGTGAAAACTTTACAATGCTACTCCCCTACACCCAAATTTAGGCTATTTATAAATATATTTTAATCTATCAGTGATAATTACTTTCAAATATTCTTTTACTGTACATCATCAGCATTGGTCCTCAAGTGTCATCCACATGCCCACTTAATGCAGAATTTGGATATATTAACACTAAAATTCTACCTCAGTTATAAATTTATATACTTCATCTTCAGATAATAGGCTATAGCTCTGAAACAATTACTATTTTCTCTAATTAAGCACAATCTGAGTATTTCCATCATTTCTTCTATTTTCTTTACGTATTACTCATTTCATTGCTTTCCTCCACTTTTAACCTTCTGTGAAGAACAGATGGCATTTTATTCATTTTATTTTCATCGTTCAGGAACGTTGGAAGGCAGTGCAAATTAATGACCTGTTTTACTGGTCTCTCTCAATAGGAGCTCTAATTTCCAGTTTGGCAGCTTCTTTGCATACACCCACCAATTCAGGAATTCCATAAGAATCCAATTTTCTATTCTTATTGTAAGATATTTTCTTTTGCCCCATTTTTACAGTTTAAGATTGGCAGAAAAAACGTTTTTAAAAGGGAAAAACATTTTTTAAGAATTGAGATGTTGCTTCAGACAATAATTCTAATAATGCATAGAATCATATTAACTCCGAACATGTAATTTTGCAAAAAAAGTTTAAAAGTTTTGCAAAAAAAGATAAGACTTCCACAATTTATATATTTGAATGATAACTAACTGAAATAAATCCAAAACTAGACACAAATAGACCAGCCGGTTAAAAGACCAGCAGATCCCATGAACCACATGCGTGATACTCTTAATCTCATTATTTTCCACATTGTGTAATTTCAACTCTAATAATACTTATCTAAAATGTCAAAAGAATTAAACGGTTTCACGGCCACATGGAAATTTAAAGTAAAGAAGGGGATCGTTGTTTCTAAAATGCTCGGCCTTATGTCATTGAGATGGTGAAACTTGATTGTTTTTTTCTCTGTGGATATGGTTCTGACACAGTCTGCAGTGGATTCGAAATGTAACTATGCTCTGAACTTCAAAAGCTCCAAAGGAAAAGTGCGGGAGCAGAAGCTGCCAGAAACTGAAGTCAAGAGTGTGCGTGTGTGAGGTGGCACCGGCCGGGTCATCTGACAGGCATCTCAGTTCAGGTATTAAAACACTGTAAACTTTGAAAAAATAAAGTTCAAGTGACTGTGGGCGAGCATGGTGCAGTTTGACTACTTACAAAATAGTACTGGACGCCTGGGTCGGGGTGTGGAAGGGAGTGGTAGGAAGAGCGAAAGAGACAGACTCTTCCACGAACATTTTGCCCTGACTTTTAGCTCAAATATTAAGACAATAACTGTGTTAGTCCGCACCCAGCATCAGGTGTCAGTGACACTCTTACTTTCCCAGTTACCTTACCACCCCTCTTGAAAGGCCTCAACAATGAGCCGAGGCCCATCATCGTTCCCCTTTCTTCACCCCGCGGCCCTATTCCCGACCAAACGCCGGCTTGCCAGCCCGGGACCGGCCGCGCTCGGCGCAGCGAGCTCAGGGTCCAACTTACCTCAGACTCGCGGCGACTTCAACGGGCCGCCGCTCTCACGAACCCGGCACAACACAGCCCCCACGCAGCAGGAGGGCGGCCTGACGTCAGAGCCTGTCCGCCCGCCCGGCGGCAGCGCAAGGGAGAGGCGGGGGAGCGGCCGCTCTCAGCCCGCGCCTCATGGGCAACGGCGCCTCACGGAGGGCAACGGCTCCGGCCGCTCTCAGCCCGCACCTCGGGGGTAGCAGCGCCGGCCGCTGGCTGTGCCTTCAGTTCAAGGAGGATAGATATTTACTTGAGCGCCAGCTGAGAAGTGTAGGAGGTTCTTTTTGCGTGTTTAATAGAGTCACACAGCAGAGAAACACGCCCTTCGGCCCAACTCGTTCGTGTCCCAAAGATAGACGCAAAATGTTGGAGTAACTCAACGGGTCTGGCAGCATCTCTGGAGCGAAGGAATGGAATGGATGACGTTTCGAGTCGAGACCCTTCTTCAGACTCGACCCGAACCGTCACCCATTCCTTCTATCCAGAGATGCAGCCTGACCAGCTGAGTTATTCCAACATGTGGCTATCTTCGGTGTAAACTAGCATCTGCAGTTCCTCCCTACACACATCATTCATGCCTCATCCAAGCTAGCCCCGTTTACCCGCGTTTGGTCTCTATCCCTCCAACCCTTTCCTATCCATGTACCTGTCCAAGTGTCTTTTAACTTTCCTCCCAGCTGTCATCAAGTGAACCGTCCTCTCACAGAATGTGATCCTGACCTCTCATCTATCACACGAGAGATCTGTGAACTATCTGTAGATCGGACTTTAACTTGCACTAAATGTTGTGTCCATTATCTGTACTCTGGACGGCTTGATTATAATCATGTGTAGTATTTTCTTTGACTGGATAGTACACTAAAGTAGCTTTTCACTGTAACTCGGTACATTCTGCAGTTGTACAGGGCCCTGGTGAGACCACATCTGGAGTATTGGGTGCAGTTTTAGTCTCCTAATTTGAGGAAGGACATCCTTGCTATTGAGGCAGTGCAGCGTAGGTTCACGAGGTTAATCCCCAGGTTGGCAGGACTGTCATATGAGGAAAGTTTGGAAAGACTGGGCTTGTATTCACTGGAATTCAGAAGAATGAGAGGGGATCTTATAGAAACGTATAAAATTATAAAAGGACTGGACAAGCTAGATACAGGAAAAATGTTCCCAATGTTGGGGGAGTCCAAAACCAGGGGCCATAGTTTAAGAATATAGGGAAGGCCATTTAAAATTGAGATGAGGAAACACTTTTTCACACAGAGTTGTGAATTTGTGGAATTCTCTGCCACAGAAGGCAGTAGAGGCAAATTCACTGGATGAATTTAAAAGAGAGTTAGATCGCGTTCTAGGGGCTAGCGGAATCAAGGGATATGGGGAGAAGGCAGGCACGGGTTACTGATTGTGTATGATCAGCCATGATCACAATGAATGGCAGTGCAGGCTTGAAGGGCCAAATAGCCTTCTTCCTGCACCTATTTTCTATGTTTCTATGTTTCTACGAGACAATAATAAACTAAACTAAATACTCTTACAGTACCTGCCTCTACTACCTCCTCGGGCAGTTGTTCCATTTACTGACCAGCCTGGACTGCTCAGTGGCGCAATTGGTAAAGCTATTGGCTCACAACATCAAAGATCGTGGGTTTGATTCTGGCAGGTTTACCGTGACTCCCGTTTTGTGTGGCTGCTCCAGTTTTGTCCCACATCGGAAAGACTTGTGAGTCAGTTGGCCTCTGTAAATTGTCCCTAGTATGTAAGGAGTGGATGAGAAAGTGGGATAACATAGAACTAGTGTGAATGGGTGACATGTCCTCGCAAGCTGCCTGAGAATTTGTGAACCAACTTTAAAATCTGTTACGTGGTACTGCTCGTAACACTTTCCACACTTGGTCCCTGATCTAAAGGGGGAGATGCTGACCCCAGAAGTGTGTGACTCAGGGGAGGTTTACCTGTTTGTTTTACTTTTACCCTTTTGTTGCAATTTTCACACAAAATCCAACTCAGTTTGACATATCCAAACTGTCTCACCCAGCCCTGAGACTGTGTGACAATCTGTGAATGGCTACTTTGACTAGACTCAGCAACAGACTCACCCCTACTAGTTGGCTAAAGATCAGGAGGGTTGGGCTGAAGTGCAATCAGATCTTGAGGATCAGTTCTATCAGATGCCTAAAGAGGAGCTGCAACCTCTTTCTTTAATACGTATTTATGGACTCTTCTAGACTGCAGAACTGACATGCAGCCAGGGAATCTGAAAGCTTAAAATGTGTATATTCTCTACCCCAGGTTCCTGTTATAAAGTGGAAAGACTTCCATTTAGAGATCTTCCTCATGAGGATCAGTCTCTCCACCACTTGTGTACAAATGCACTTGAAAATCCCTTTGAAAATGAATACCACCCATTTTCTCACAATTTAAGACGTAATTCTGTTTTCTGTTATGTGCACCAGTGGTTAACCTCCCACGTTTCTGCGTTGTTTTCCATGTCATTTTCTCTCTCACTCACTCACACAGACTGTAAAAGCTGGGGCCCACACACTGGTCCCTACAGTCCCCACTAATCACAGTTTTCAAACTTCAGTGATCCATTTAACCCAACACCTTGTTTTCTGTGCAATGACCTGTGGTAATCTATAATTAGCCCCAATTCCACATGCCCAAACCTTGCTGATCAACCTCATGCACAAACTCATCGAATCCCTTCTCAATACAGCACCTTCTTAGGGCTCTCCCCAATTTTTTTCTAGCAGTCGTATTCTCGAAAAACTAAATTTCTATGTTCCTCCATAGACAGGGATCGAAATGTATTACTGAAGGCAATCCTTTGGATTAAAACATGCACTTTCTGAATTTATTCTATTAAACTATTCCCTTACATTGCTTAACATGTGGATATTTACTTTTAATTTTAAATTAAAGACCCTTTAGATATTTCTAAAATATACATAAACATTGAAACTGTCCTTATAGGGCACTGAGTTATACTCCCCTTAATATTAACCCAGATTTTTTTTTAATTGATTTCTGTATCTAGACTAGGATATTTTTCCACACCAGTCAGATCAATAATTGACTAAGCAGCTTCAACATCCATTTCAACAGTTTATTTGTGGATATAATGATAATGCAACATCATCCATATAATTAAAAGTCTCATCTTGTCCACAGTTTGCACTGTGCTTTGATTTTAGAAAAAAACGCTGCCACATATGGCTGTGATTTTTTGGCCATCTTACTCAGAGTCCTCCGCTGCGCAGGTCCCGAGGATTTTTCCCATCAATAGTCTTTTCCCATAAAAGACTTATTAGTGTTTTAAAAATCTTGAGATTCTCTCTCCTGTCAATCACCGCCACGAAGGCCACGCCCCTTCCGGTGAGAGGGGAGGGTCTATAAAACCCGGAAGTGTGGGCGTGACTCAGTGTCTGCAAGATGGCGGGGGAGAGGTCACGACTCTCTGTATGATCTGGGAAACGACAAAACACTGTGAGTATGCAATGTACTTGAATAAATGATTTGTTTGCCCTCAATGAAAATGAAATGAGTTGTTTGGCCTGCCCTGAGCTTGAAACTGCAATGGCAATGGAAATGAAGTGAAAATGCAATGAGCTGTTTTGCTTTAGCCTGCCATGTGCTTGACACTGCAATGGCAATGGAAATGTAGTGAAAATGCAATGAGCTACTTGGCTTGAGCCTGCCCTGTGCTTGAAAGTGCAATGGCAATGGAAATGAAGTGAAAATGCAATGAGCTGTTTGGCTTGGGCCTGCCCTGTGCTTGAAACTGCAAAGGCAATGGAAATGAAGTGAAAATGCAATTAGCTGTTTGGCTTGGGCCTGCCCTGTGCTTGAAACTGCAATGGCTAGAAGGTACAGGAGCCTGAAGACTGCAACGACCAGGTTCAGGAATAGCTACTTCCCCACAGCCATCAGGCTATTAAACTTGGCTCGGACAAAACTCTAAACATTTATAGCCCATTAACTGTTATTTGCACTTTATCAGTTTATTTATTCATGTGTGTATATATTTATAGAATGGTATATGGACACACTGATCTGTTTTGTAGTCAATGCCTACTATGTTCTGTTGTGCTGAAGCAAAGCAAGAATTTCATTGTCCTATCAGGGACACATGACAATAAACTCACTTGAGCTTGAACTTGAATGAAGTGAAAATGCAATGAGCTGTTTGGCTTGGGCCTGCCATGTGCTTGAAAGTGCAATGGCAATTGAAATGAAGTGAAAATGCAATCAGCTGTTTGGCTTGAGCCTGCCCTGTGCTTGAAAGTTTACTGACAATGGAAATGAAGTGAAAATGCAATCAGCTGTTTGGCTTGAGCCTGCCCTGTGCTTGAAAGTGCAATGGCAATGGAAGTGAAGTGAAAATGCAATCAGCTGTTTGGCTTGGGCCTGCCCTGTGCTTGAAACTGCAATGCAATTGGAAATGAAATGAAATGAGTTGTTTGGCCTGCCTGTGTTGTATTTCATGGTCCGGTAACTGTTATACCATTGTTATGACTCTGGAATGACCACAAGACACGTATTTAGGGATTTAAAGCTGAGCATAAATCAAGGCTCTGTTTATTTCACGGCCATCTGGAACCAGAGTGCTCTGCCCATATTACGTCATTCCCACATATACATGTTGCTACGCGGGCAAACAAAGTAGTCCTTGTGATATAACAAAGTAGTCCTTGCAATATCACAACATCCCCCTTGTCTTACATAAAATATAAAATATGCTTAACAAACAAAACTCTACACACAATTGCTTTTTATAAACACCAAAACTCTACAATAGTAATGATTATCAAAAGTAACGTGCAGGTTTCTTACTAACACGTCCTGAACGTGTCACGTATTCTCCATCAGCGTTATGTATTGGTCGTTCCTCCTCTTTATATTTGGTCTCAGTCCTGTTGCTGTCTGGAGTGACGCAGTGGGGACCAAAACCTAGTTCCTCCAGTGGAGGAACATCTCTCAACTGCACTCGATTCCGTCTTAATCTATTTCCATTTGGCGTTTCAATGATGTAAGTTCTTGATTGGGGTTCGTCACAGATCGTTCTCACTTCTGCTGGTATCCAGACATGAGTTGCTTGATCCAGAACCCGGACCTTCTGTCCAATGTGTAATGGTTTCAAGTCTTGTCTCTTGACCGAATTGTCAAAATGCGCCTTCATTCGCTGCTTGGGATCTTCAAGTCGCTCAAAGTTCCTCTGCGCTTGGTATGTCTTGTCCATGTCAAGGTTAGTGGGTAGAGGTGTCCGAATCTGTCTTCCAAACATCATCTCTGCTGGTGACGGTAACTGGGAATCAATCGGTGTAGTACGCAAGTTGAATAAAGCTGCTGCTACACTCTGTTCCGTTGTCAAGGACTTCTTGATGACGGATTTCACCGTTCGTACCATTCTGGCTCTGGCTCTGGCTTCCCTTCTCTCACCCCTTGAAACTTCTTCAAGTTTCTATGGTAAACAATCATAATTCAGTACATTTTATCAAGTTAGAATTCAAAACATCATTAAATTTGAGATTTCCAAGGTCCCTTGTTTACGTCTTCCTTGGTAACAGTCGTTTTCAGTACGGCTTATCTCGAACAGCCTTCTGCTTATCTCGAGACCGTTTTCCATACACAGCTTTTTCAATATTGCATACAGCCTTTCGGCTTGTTTCGGCTCTGTGAGCGTTCGGTCTCACCGGTCGCTGTGCCCCCGCGTGTGGCCGGTCTCTCCGGTCACCGTGCCTTCGTGTGCGTCTGGTCGCTCCGCCTTCTGAACTCGGGCCTGCACAGGGTTGGGGCGCGATGTGGGCCTTCGCTCACCACCCTCAGCTGCTTGCAGTGTTCCGTCGGTAGCTCGGCGTCCAACCAGGTACTTACATGTGTAGTGGCCCTGTCGAGATGCATTTCTGGCATTCTTTACTGAGCTGGAAAGCGTCCATTTTTCTAGGGCTTTCTTTTTTTCTGTTTCTTTCTAGGGCTAAATCACACAAACCACTGCCACCATGTTGTACTCCGTGGTATCTGTTATACCATAGTTATGACTCTGGAATATTTAGGGGTTTGAAGCTGAGCATAAATCAAGGCTCCGTTTATTTTGCGGCCATCTGGAACCAGTCATTCCCACATATACATGTTGCTACGCAGGCCAACAAAGTAGTCCTTGTGATATAACAAAGTAGTCCTTGCAATATCACAACAGCCTGAAACCACTAATTTCGGCCCACAAGCCCCTATTAGCCGAGAAATCAGTCCCTTTTGCCCAAAATGCCAGTATTTGCCCAGGAGGAGCATTTTGGCCCAAAAGGCCCGTGCCAGGCCAGGAAAAGTCCAGAAAAAGTGCCTTTCACTGAGATTTCACTCAGATTTTTTTTTAAAGAGCCCCTTAGGCCCATCAGGCCTGTACTAGCCCAGGTGTCCCTTCAGCCCATCAGTAAGTATTCCTCCTGCAAGTATTAAATCTCACCCCAGTATTTTTCTCCCTCATTTGCTCCCTGTGAGATCCAGGCCAGGATAGACTTTCCTCCTTCATTGCTGTGATCTGCAGATAAAGATGAAAAATGTCTAAAATTGATTCTCCACCCTCTCCCCCTTCTCTCTCACAGTCTCTCACCTGTATTGGGCAGAATTTCTGGCAGTTTCTGAGCTGCCAGCCCACCAGGCCGGAGTGACTGAGCTGCCAGCCCACCAGGCCTGAGTGGCTGAGCTGCCAGCCCACCAGGCCTGAGTGACTGAGCTGCCAGCCCATCTTGCCTGAGTGACTGAGCTGCCAGCCCAAGAATCCATTCGGCCCACAATGTCCCTACTAGCCCTCTTGAAACCAGTCCCTTCGGACCACAACACCCATACTAGCGCTCCAGAAAGCCCCCCCCCCCCCTCTCCACTGGCCAGCAATATTGGAATTGGTGGAGAGGTGGAATATTACTTTGGGGGACCAGCCCTCCCGTGTGAACATGGGACCCAACGGGTCCCTCTTAGTCTAGTGGATGATTAAAGGTGGATGTGGGCAAGTTGGGCCGAAGGGCCGGTTTCCACGTTGTATCACTCTATGACTAACAGTTTATTCGTGGATATAATGATAAGGCAACATCATGGATGATTAAAGGTGCCTTTTCAAAACTGGATACAATACTTAGATTGTTTCCAAACCAGTATTGATTCAGGCCTGGTAAACAGGATGCATTGAAATAAATAAAATTGCTGTTGGTGGAATGACTAGGCATGTTTTTGGTCAGTGAGATTACAATATGTAAAGCATTGTCTTGCAACAGGAAGAGTCCAACATATTCTAACTAATATCTCAGATGACCATTTCCTAGAGTTAATGTAGTAGATTGTAACTAACCATTAATTCCTTTAATTACAGTCCTGAATAAATCATGTCCTCTTTTACATTGCAATCTTTTAATGATTCTTTTACATTAAATGAAAAAACGCTTATATCATTACTGCTCTGGAGTATTTCGTCTCCGTATTTACCGAGGAGAAAGACAGTAGGACAGTAGGAAGGAAGATCTTGGGACAGTCAATGGAAGTGACTTGAGAGCAGTCAGGGTGACCGTCGAAGACGTACTGAAGGTACGATCGTGTATGAAGGTAGACAAATCTCCAGAGGACATTGTGGGAAACTAGAGAGGAAATTGCGGGAGCCCTGGTTGAAATTTACGAGTCATCCTTAAATACAGGAGAGGTGCCAGAAGAATGAAGGGTGGCAAATGTCGTGACTCTATTCAAGAAGGGCTGCAGGGAAAATGCTGGGAACTATAGGCCGGTGAGCTTAACATCTGTAGTTGGAAAGTTACTAGAGCGTATTCTGAGGGTTAGGTTATACAGGCATTTGGATGGGCAAGGGCTGATTAGGGATAGTCAGTATGGTTTAGTACGTGGGAGGTCGTGTCTCATAAATCTGATTGTGTTTTTTGAAGATGTGACCAAAAAGGTCGATGAGGGCAGAGTTGTAGATGTTGTATACATAGATTTCAGTAAGGCATTCGATAAGGTTTTGCATGGTAGGCTGCTCGGGAAGGTTAGATCTCTTGGGATCCAAGGAGAGATAGCTGAATGGATAGCAAATTGGCTTCATGGAAGGAAGCAGAGGGTGATGGTGGAAGGTTGTGTCCTGGACTGGAGGCCTGTGACTAGTGGTGTGCCTCAGGGTTCGGTGCTGGGCCCGTTTACAGTTTGTCATCTACATCATTGATTTGTATGAAAACATACAGGGCAAGTTTGCTAATGATACAAAAGTGAGTGGTTTTGCAGATAGTGAAGATGGGTTGTGAAAGATTGCAGCAGGATCTTGATCGATTGGCCAGATGGGCTGAGGAATGGTTGATGGAATTTATTACAAAGAAATTTGAGGTGTTGCATTTTGGGACATCTAATAAGGGCAGGACCTACACAGTGAATGGTAGGCCTCTGGGGAGTGTTGCAGAGGAGAGGGATCTAGTAGTGGAGGTGCATGGTTCCTAGAAGGTCGAGTCGCAGGTAGATAAGGTGGTCAAAAAGGCTTTTGGCACATTGGCCTTCATCAGTCAGAGATTTGAGTATAGACGTTGGGAGGTCATGTTGCAGTTGTATAAGACGTTGGTGAGACTGCATTTAAAGTATTGCGTTCAGTTCTGGGCACCATGTTATAGGAAAGATATTGTCAAGCTTGAAAGAGTTCAGAGAAGATTTACGAGGATGTTGCCAGGACTAGAGGGTCTGGGCTATAGGGAGAGGTTGAGTAAACTGGGTCCCTATTCCTTGGAGCGCAGGAGGATGATGAGTGACCTTATTGAGGTGTATAAAATCATGAGAGGAATAGATCGGGTAGATGCACAGAATCTCTTGCCAGAGTAGGACAATCGAGGACTAGAGGACAGGTTCAAGGTGAAGGGGAAAAGATTTAATCAGAATTTGATGGGTAACTTTTTCACACAAAGGGCAGTGGGTGTATGGAACAAGCTGCCAGAGGAGCTAGTTAAGGCGGGGACTATCCCAATGTTTAAGAAACAGTTAAACGGGTACATGTATAGGACAAGTTTGGAGGGAAATGGACCAAGCGCAGGCAGGTGGGACTAGTGTAGCTGGGACATGTTGGCCGTTGTGGGCAAGTTGGGCCGAAGGGCCGGTTTCCACGTTGTATCACTCTATGACTAACAGTTTATTCGTGATATAATGATAACGCAACATCATGGATGATTAAAGGTGCCTTTTCAAAACTGGATACAATACTCAGATTGTTTCCAAACCAGTATTGATTCAGGACTGGAAAACAGGATGCATTGAAATAAATAAAATTACTATAGGTGGAATGACTGGTCATGTTTTTGGTCAGTGAGATTACAATATGTAAATCATTCTCTTGCTACAAAAAGAGCCCAACATATTCTTACTAATATCTCAGATGACCTTTTCCTAGAGTTAATGGAACTGTAGTAGATTGTAACTAACTATTAATTCATTTCACTACAGTCCTGAATAAATCATGTCCTCTTTTACATTGCAACCTTTCAATGATTCTTTTACATTAAATGAAAAAACACATATCATTACTGCTCTGAAGTAGTTAAATCACCTTAGTTTAATCTTAGCCAAAATAAGTTTTAAAACCGGAGTATAACCTTAAATGCTGCATTTAAAATGCATTTTAAAACTCTAAACTTGCAAAAAATAATCAATCGCATTGTTAAAGTTATGACAGATCGTGATGATGTCATAGAAATCTTTGTTGAACTAGATTTTCTTTCTCAATCTATGGACTTTTTGGCCAGCTTTTGTTACGGAGTGCAGTAAGGAGATTGAGCAGCTTGTGTCCTGGTGTCGAGACAACAGCCTTTCTCTCAATGTGAGCAAGACAAAGGAGCAGTACACATACCCCAGGTGCTGAAGTAGAGACAGTTGAAAACTTCAAATTTCAAGGAGTCAATATCACCAACAACCTTGCCTGGACCACCCATATTGAAGCAATGACCAAGAAAGCACTCCAACACCTCTACTTTCTCAGAAGGCTTAGGAAGTTTGGCATGTCCCCCACAACTCTCACCAACTTCTACAGATGCACCATAGAAAGCATTTTATCAGGATGCATCACAGCTTGGTTTGGGAACAGCTCCATCCAAGACCGCAAGAAATTGCATTGAATTGTGGACGCAGCCCAGACTATGACATGAACCAACCTCCCTTCTATTGACTCCATTTATACCTCACCCTGCCTTGGCAAGGCCAGCAGCATAATCAAGGACAAGTCACACCCTGGCCACTCCCACTTCTCCCATCTCCCAAAAGATATAGAAGTGTAAAAATGCACACCACCACATTTAAGGACAGTTTCTTCCCAGCTGTTGCAAGCAATTGAATCATCCTACCACAACCAGAGAGCAGTGCTGAACTACTATCTACCTCTTTGATGACCCTTGGACTATCCTTTATCGGACTTTGCTGGCTTTACCTTGCACTAAACGTTATTCCCTTTTCATGTATCTATACTCTGTAAATGGATCGATTATAGTTATGTATTGTTTTTCTGCAGGCAGGCAGAAAGAGCGAGCTTTTTCAGCTCTGCAGCTGAGAGGGTTTGTCGCAGCCTTTCAAGGATTTTGATGCTGGAGAAGGAACAGAGGCAGAGGGGCTTCATAGTTTAACTTATTGTTGGACCGTTGAGACTTTTCTCTGCTCTGGGAATTCTCCACGAGTGTGAAAGTTCCTGAGTTTTCTTTCCATTGTCGAGGGTGCGGTTGTCGTTGGCGGATTGCCAAGAGTGCCTGGAGATCGAGGGTACGAAGATTGTGGTGTTTTTGTCGTTGTTTTTTAACACCGTTTCTCTGCCCTAAAGTCATTTTGCACAGGCGGCTGCCTGGCTTAATGTGAAGATGGTATTTTTGCTTCCGGCAAGACGGGGATAGAGCTTCCAAAGAGCTGCTCTCGGCTGTGGACGTACTTGGGGACGTTCCTGCTTCAGCTGGAGGCTTCTGATTTCTGCTACTTGTCTGTGACTGTGACTGTCGCTGGGATTTAACAAGGAGCTGAGCTGCTGGGGTGCCGGGAGCTGGTTGGTGCCTCTGTCAGGATGGCGATGGCTGGGGCGCGAACCGGAGCTATGCAGGGGTGGCATCAGCGGCGGATGCGAGGCCATCTGAGTATGAGCCTTATGTTGACTTGGATTGGGACCGGTTTGGTATCTCGGTCCAAACTGGGCCCCAGATGTCCAGGGGAGCAATTACCAAGGCCATGAATGACCTTCTTGGGGGGCGGGCTATTGTCTCTTCCGAGCTCGAAAGGGGAAAGGTGGAGATGATACTAAAGACCCGGGAGGATGTGGCCATAGCGTTGGAGCGGTGGGATCTCAGTGGGGGGGTCCACATACAGGTGGGTATCTAGGGTGAGACCGGTTCTCCTGCGGAGTTGCCCCACGTATATTTCGGATGCAGCACTTCTTCCACACCTGTCTAGGTTTGGGGAGGTGCGGTCTAAGTGCTTTAGGCTCATGCACTCCGGGGGGGACCCGGAGGAAAGAGGGATCTTTAGTTTTAAGAGGAGGGTGTTTATGAAGGTGGGTGAGGGCGAAGGCGCTGAGGGGAGCTTCGAGGTGGAGTTGAAGGGTCTCCATAGAACCGTGTATTGGAGTTGGGGAAAGGCACGGTGTCATGTGTGCGGGGAGTTTGGACATCTCCGTAGGGAGTGTCTTCTTCACGGGGTCGCTGCTAGAAGTTCTAGTGCAGCGGCCAAGGAATGCAATGCTGGCCCATCCGGGGTGGCTCGTCATGCCTTGGTGGCACGGGGTGGCACTGCTGACCTGGCTAGGGCTGCTAGCGCGGCCTTGGTGATCCAGGGCGGCAGTGATAGCCCATCTGGGGCTGCAAGTTCCGCCTTGGGGACCCGGGGCAGAGATGGCCCCCGCCCCCTACGTCCTGAACCTGTGGAGGGGGTGGTGGCTGATGGTGAGGCGCAGGGGGAGGATGATGAGGGGGAGGGGAATTGGGAGGTGCAGAGGAGGAAGGGGAAGAGAAAGCCCATTCAAGTGAGTCCAACGCAATCTGAGACCACTCAAGGGGCGCCTGTCAGCTCCAGAGTGCACCTGCCATGGCCCAGCAAGGAGCTGAGGGGGTTCAGGAGGGGGTAGGGATGGTAAATCATGCGGGGGGTAAAGTGGTTGGGGGTAGTGGGGAGGAGGAAGACTCTTCCTTTATGGAGGTCACCGTACCGCCGCATGGTAGTGGGATAAAAAGGAGGTTTGGGCCTAGCGAGGAAGAGCAAGGGCGTGAGCCCAAAGTTAGGGGGTTGACTTTTTCCAGACCTTCTCCCACTGATGTGGTTGGTGGTCCGGAACTGGTGTCTTCCGGGTTGGAGGTTGAGCCTCCATTTCCGGGTTCTACCGAGGGGATTACAAGACCGGGTGATGGGGTTGATTCCTCTGGAGTTGTGTCCTATGGGCGGGTGGATGTCCCTTCATCTCAGGGGCCCTTCGAGGGAGTTATCTCATCGGGTGGTGAGGTTAGCTCTCCTGGGTGTGTGTCCTCTGGGTCGGAGGAGGTCCCTTCGTTTCAGAGGCCTATTGAGGGTGTTGGCACGTCAGATGATGGGGTAGGCGCCCTTAGTAATGTGCCCCCTGAGACGGGGGATGAGCAGAGTCAGCTCGAGGGGGGTGGGTCGGGGGCAATGGTGTACCAGTCTGTGCTCCGCATCAGAGCCAGTGGAGGTAATGGGGGGGGTGCTGCCTCGCCGGCTGAGGTGGTAGGGGGGAGTTTAAAAGAAAGTGGAGAGCCTCTGGGTGTTGCCAGTGGAGGGGATGCTATAGGTGCTGTGGAGGTCGGGGCTAGTTCGGGTGGTGATCTCCTTTTAGATTCCGGGGGTGCCAGTGTATCACATGCCCTGGGGGTGCCTAGTGTTTTTTCTTCCCCAGGCCCAGACGTAGAGGGTGATGGTAGAGTGCAGGTGCCCAGCCATCCAGTGGGCTGCCTGTTGCAGTCAGGGGTTTCGGGACCCTTCCCCAGCATTGATCCTGGGGGTGGTGTCGTGCTGGAGGAGGGGGAGAGTGATAAGGCCGTTTTGAG
This sequence comes from Malacoraja senta, assembly GCA_038087875.1. NCBI lineage: Eukaryota > Metazoa > Chordata > Chondrichthyes > Rajiformes > Rajidae > Malacoraja > Malacoraja senta. The sequence continues at coordinate 22,247,667 of CM075980.1, forward strand.
TAGTGGAGTTAACGAACTTTCAGAGAGTTCTGGTCTTTCAATTGCTGACAACGACCTTGACCATTGTGGTGGTGAGATTGTTGTTGCAGGTGCGAGTGAGCTGGCCGAGTGCCCAGGCTCCAAGGCCGAGTTTCATGCAAGTGATATTCGTGAGGTTCGAGAATTCCTCAAAACAAGCCGTACCAGCAGAACAAGAATGGAAGCTGCTAAAAGATGGTGGGCTGATCTGCCAGTTTTGATTAAGACTCTTGAGGCTATTCTTGGCACCAAGGGTAGTGATCTTCCTGACTCTGAGAGGAGCCAGTTTGGGGACTTTTTGGTGTTCCTCAGACAGAGAGTTGTGGAGTCTAAGGGGAGTGTGAGGGTCTCAATCTAGTGTGCCTTTACATTCACAGTCATAACATTAAACTTAAACGGGAGTAGAGCGCGTTTTTGTAGATTTCAGCTTTTATCAGTCCTTAAAGAGGGGAGATTTGCAGTGTGTTTTCTGCAGGAGACGCATACAGTTGTTAGTGATGAACCTACATGGAGACTGGAGTGGGAAGGGGGGGTCTACATGAGCCATCTCAGCTTGAATTCGAGTGGGGTGGCCTTTCTGTTGGCCCAGAATTTCCTGCCAAATATTCTAAAAGTGCAAGAAGTTGTGCCAGGACGTTTGCTCCATCTGGCCGTGAGCCTGGATGGCATGACGTTGCATTTCATTAACGTGTATGCCCCTAGCTCTGGTACGATGCAGGCCGGCCTAATTCAGGAGGTGACTGCTCTGTTGAGCACAATTGATACGGGAGAGTGTGTCTTCCTTGGTGGGGACTTTAATTGCACACTTGAGGCGCGAGACCGTTCTGGAACTCAGTGTGCCCCTGCTGTAGCGAAGAAGCTGAGAGGTTTGATTGAGTCCTTTGAGCTGGTTGATGTGTGGCGGAACCTCCACCCGGATTCCACTGCTTTTTCGCGGAGGTCTGAGGGCGGTGGTTCCCGTATTGATCGAATATACATTTCCCGAGTGTTTGTTTCCCGTGTCTCAGCGGCCTCAATGCTGTTGGTGCCGTGTTCGGACCATTGTCTGGTGCGTGTGGACTTTAATCCGGCGCGCACTCGGGCTGGGTCCGCGTACTGGCACTTTAACAACCGACTGCTGGAGGATCGGTGTTTCCGGGAGTCATTCAGTCGGTTTAGGGTGAAGTGGAGATAGAGGCAGAGGTGCTTCTCTTCCCTTAGGCAGTGGTGGGATGTGGGGAAGGCTCACATCCGTCTCTTTTGTAAGGAGTATACGTGGGGGTCGACTGGACGGCGGGACTCAGCGGTCGAGAGGCATGAGAGGGAGCTACTGGGTGCAGAGTCTCGCCTGGGTCGGGTTGGTGATGACTCCTGTGAATGGGGAGAGTTTCAGGAGAAGAAGGAAGCCTTGAGGAACCTGCTGCTTGAGCGGTCCCGAGGCGCTTTCGCGAGGTCGCGGGTCCAGATGATGCTAGATCTGGACCGAGCTTCGTCTTTCCTTTTCTCTCTGGAGAAAGGGTGGGGAGCCCGCAAACAGCTCGTAGAGCTGCTCGCAGATGATGGCTCCTCTGTCACTGATCCGGAGAGGAGAACAGGGTCCTTTTATGGGTCCCTGTTCTCCGCAGGTGCATTCAACGGGGAGGCTCAGCAGGACTTGTGGGAAGTTCTACCGACTGTTGATAGGGAGGTGGCCGATCTTCTTGATGGCCCCTTATCTTTGGAGGAGTTGACTCGTGCATTGTATCAGCTCAGGAAGGGTAAGTCCCCCGGGCTGGATGGGTTGACGGTAGAGTTTGTCAGAGCTTTCTGGGATATCCTGGGGGGTGATTACATGTTGGTTCTGGGGGAGAGTCTGGCGGCCGGGGAGATGCCCCTCTCCTGGCGCAGGGCAGTTGTTGTCTTGCTGCCCAAGAAGGGCAAACTCCGCTTGTTGAAGAACTGGAGGCCGGTCTCTCTCCTATGTACAGAGTATAAAGTATTTGCACGGGCAATGGCAAATCGCCTGGGCTCTGTGCTGTCTCAAATGATTCATCCTGACCAGTCCTACACAGTCCCTGGCCGGTCCATTCAGGATAACATCCACCTGGTTAGGGACCTGATTCATCTAGCTCAGGGTACTGGTCAATCAGCTGCTTTTCTGTCTCTTGATCAGAAGGCTTTTGATAGGGTAGAGCATGATTACCTATTCGTGACGTTGCAAGCGTTTGGATTTGGCTCGCATTTTGTGGCCCGGGTCCGGCTTTTGTACACTGCAGCGGAGTGCCTTGTGAAGGTTAATGGTGCGTTGTTGGCTCCCTTTCATTTTGGGAGGGGGGTCCGTCAGGGGTGCCCCATGTTGGGTCAGTTGTACTCGGTCTGTGTGGAGCCGTTCCTGTGTCTTCTTCGGAGGAGGTTGACAGGCCTGGCCCTACCTGGCCCGGGGGTGGAGGTGGTTCTTTCGGCGTATGCAGATGATGTACTCCTTATGTTCACTGATCCTGGTGACCTGCGGAGGATATGTGACTGCCAGGAGATTTTCTCAGCTGCATCTTCTGCCAGGATTAACTGGAGTAAGTGCTCTGGTCTTTTAGTGGGTCAGTGGCAGGTGGATTCCCTGCCGGAGGAGATGGCAAGGTATGTGTGGAGCACCACACATCTCCTCTATCTGGGGGTTTACTTGAGCCCCACTGAGGATGCTTGGCCGGCGAACTGGCAGGAGTTGGAGATGAAAGTGGTTGCCTGGCTGGGGCACTGGTCGGGCCTGCTTGGAGTTCTTTCCTTTCAGGGGAGGGTGATGGTCATAAATCAGCTGGTGGCCTCCATGTTATGGTACCGGCTGGCTACTCTTGCCCCACCTTCCATATTTGTAAATGCTCTACAGAAGAAGCTGGTAGATTTCTTCTGGGGAAATAGGAAGCACTGGGTCTCTGCAGCGGTCCTGAGTCTCCCGTTAGAGGAGGGCGGTCAGTCCTTGGTATGCGTGCGTACCCAGGTGGCGGCTCTCCGTCTCAGGACTCTGCGGAGGTATATGTTTGTAGAGAACCCCCCCAGATGGCACGCTCTGGCCACGTACTTTTTTCGTCGGGGTCGTTGCCTAGTGGGGGTTTCGGGGCTCCCAGTGGCGGGCATCAGTCGACCCGCCCTAAGGGGTTTGCCTGTTTTCTACCGGGATGTGCTCAGAGTGAGGAATTTGGCTGTTTTCAGCCAGCGTGTTGCTCTACGAGGGGAGGGGGATGTTGCGGCTGCGGGAGTGGCCGGTCCTCACCCAGTCATGGCGGGTGTCGAGGAGAGGCGCGCGCCTAGAGTGGTTCTGACTGAGCTTTCACCCGCTCCGTCAAATCTGCTCATCGGGCCTAGGCTCCGGGATATTTCTCGGGTGCCGGCTCCACACAACCTGAGCCGCCTTTCTGAGATGATCAGCATACCGTTTCGTGATGCGAAGAGACGCACACTGTATCGGATGTTCCTGCACATTCTGCACCTCCTTGCGTTCGTTTCCCGTCCTGACACACCTTGGCGGACGGTGTTACCACCTGAAGGCGGGGGAGGTCCCCGGTGGGGGTCCTTCTATAAGGGAGTTGTCCCCCTTTACATTGGGGACCTGGGGTGGAGACTGTTGCACGGAGCGGTGGTTTGTAATAAACTTTTGAGTAGGTTCACGGGTTCGTCCGCCGCGTGTATTTTCTGTGGCGAGGAAGAGACCGTGTTCCACGTGTACATGGAGTGTGCGAGGCTACTGCCCCTGTACCAATATCTGAAGGAGTTGTTCCTTAAGTTCTGGTTGCATTTTAGTCCCACGATTCTCGTGTTTGGGCATAAGGCAGTGTGTGGGGAGAGCCAAGTGGGGTGGTGGGACCTCTCTGTCGGTTTGCTCCTGGGCCTGGCCAAGATGGCCATTCGCGGGTCCAGGCAGAGGGCGGTCGATGGTGAGGCTAGAGTTGGCTGCCTGCCCCTCTTCCGGGCATACGTCCGTGCACGGGTGTCCCTGGAGAGGGAACATGCGGTGTCCACAGGGACTCTGGAGGCCTTCCGTGGGCGCTGGTCACCATGTGGGGTTGAGAGTATCGTAAATAATGAATGTACTGTTGTACTATAATGATTTGTTTTGATATAATGTATATTTTGATTATGTATTGATGTGTTGTATCATTTGATTGTGTCGAATAAAGTTTTTGAAAAGGAAAAAAAAAAAGAGAATGGGGGGAGAGGGAGAAGGGCGAGATTGAGAAAGGAGAGAGAGAATGGGGAGATAGAGAGAATGGGGAGAGAAGAGAGAGAGGAACGATGGCATGTTATAACCTGCAGTCGTCCCATTCTGACCGCCGCCGAACCCCCCACTGCACCATTGCACCCTTCTTCATGGCGGCCCAGTGATATCTCAACTCTGACAATTCGAGGGATCTAACCGGTAACAACACTAAGAGCAGCCCCGGGTCGTCGCGCTCCCCGAATCGAATCTGAGCTTGAAAAATCAGGTGGTGGGCCTGATGTGTCCCGCGGGCCATATTTTGGAGACTCCTGCCTTACATGAACTAAACAAAAATGTACAGAAGTACAAAAATTGATGACTTTATTATAATAAGTATAGATCTATTAAAAAAAAATAATCTAATAACTTTCTAATGTACCGACAAAGTCTACCTTCCCAAGTGGCGTATCTTGCTCCGCTCTATGATCTTTGGTCTGCGCCGCCACTGCTGACGCGAGCTAACATGGAGGGAGAGCGAGGTAGCGTCAATTACGTGGGCTGAGCCTTCGTAATTGACGCTCGCTCTTCCTCCACTGGGCTCAAGACACGCCCCCTTGTGAGGCAGATGTGTTCGCTGCCTCCCCTGGAGCTTTTTCAATGCAGTTTTATGTGAGACCAGCGAGCACAAATTTAATATCTTTATATGTGAAATACGTTACCTGGACTATGGAAGGTAAGGACATGTAATGAGGGTGGTTTACATTACATTGGTGACATACATAGAGATGGTAACAGGCACACGCTTATTGCCCGCGCTCCATGCAGTTTCTAAGGGGTTGCGCAATCAGAGGGGAGGCTCATTTATAACATTTATAACATAACACAGATCAGTGGAAAAATCTTTATATTTATTTTATTTTTATTTACTTTTCTTAACAGCTATTTTAATTGGGAGAATGACAGGTGAGGCCTTGCCTCCCCTGACCGCACGTCCCTGCTTCGGATGCAACAAAAGCTTTTCACTGCACCTCTGTACACGTGACAATAAATGAAACTGAAACTTGTCCTTCCTTGGTGGCCCCTAATAGGCTGCTTGGTAGATGTGAAGAGAGGTGAGAGTAAAGAATCATTCATAAAGGATATAGGTTTTACTTTCCAAAATGACAAGCAAATTGATCAATTTCTATCCTCACTTTTATTGATGCCAGGGATTTGAGTTAAAAAAAAATCTAATATTAATACTGAAAATAAAAATACTGAACCTCATAAAAATACAACATTTTGGTCATGTTGATCCTTGAGCTTAAATTGAACCAATAGAAATGTAGGAAGCCAAGGATCGAGGGGACAAAAGTTGCGTGACAATAAATACCAATTGGGATTTCATTGTGCCATCTTTTAAAATCTGCTGTATAATTTATAAAGTAAAATCACGTGAAATTGTGCACTTAATGCATATTGCTGGTCCACAATTTTCTTTCCAGATTCTCCATGCACATGCACCCCAGCAATACACGATCTAATAAAATGCATTTGAGTGCTATTTTGTTAATTTTGAACGGTCCTCTCAAACAGAGGCAAGCTTTCAGAGCACTCGGGAGATGTGCCTCAGTTCCCGACTCATGAGGACTGCCATTGCAAACCCATGTTCGAAAAGTCTAGTTTAAGTTAAAAACAAAAACAAAGAACTCAATGTGTCAGGTAGCAGTGGTGGAAGGAAATGGGCAGATGAAATTTTGGCTCTGAGCAGATGAACATTAAGTTAAATATTTAATCATCTTCATTATTTTTTAATACTTTTTCTCTGTGTCCCTACCTCTTCCACCAGCTCATAGTTTACCTGATTCCCAATCCCAAAGTTACCACCAATCTGCAGCACACCACTGCACTGAGTACCAATTTGCTGCCCGAACAACCACTCCTAGTGATCTCCTACCCTGATTGATCGACTTGTGTCTTCAGCTGACTTATACCATAACCTAATTATTGATCCCATGTGACTTTTGACTCAACATACTACCAATCTCCCACCCTTGTACCTCCACCGATGCTCAATTGTAAATGGCCCCTCATATGTAATAATCAGTATCCACTTCGTACTTCCATTCACCCACGGTAGTCCCCACCCATCTCCTCAGAGTTGGACCCGTTTGATTTTCTTCATACTTTCTGCAAATCACTGATGTATAATGTCTCAGGCATCAATAGCTACCACATATTGCAGGAGAGAACCCTGAAGGCAAACTTTGTTTACACCGCCATCACTATTCCGAGGTAAATATGATTGAGAACATGCAAGTCTTTATGACAAATAGCTATTGAAGCAATAATTTCAATGAAACCAATTGTTTGGAGACAATGCATGGCTGATACTCCAATTCCTCTATTTCTGACAAAGATGAAATTCAAACACTTACACTTTTACAATATAATTCTATTACCATAGATAGGGAATCTACATACTTAAATTAGAAATTTCCTCTTCTCAATGTTTATGTAGTGATATTCAATGTTAATATTGATAACATTCTGATAATATGATGTATTCAGACTGAAAATGTGCAAAGTTATTGGTTTACTGGTCAATCTATATAAATTATAGGAAAATGAAGCTGATAACAAATGTTAGGTGCAAGATTCAGTTAATAACTTGAAAAATAATGAATATTCAGAGAATTAAAAACCCTTAATTCAGGGATGTTCTTTTGAATAATTTGTAAAATATTTTACAGAAAAGTCCCAATGAGATTAGTGCAGGAAGGGACTGCAGATGCTGGTTTAAACCAAAGATAGACACAAAAAGCTGGACAGGCAGCAGAATGTATAAACTCAGGAGGACAGGCAGCAGAATGTATAAACTCAGCAGGACAGGCAGCATCTCAAGAGAGAAGGAATGGGTGACGTTTCGGGTCGAGACCCTTCTTCAGACTGGTCAGGGGAAAGGGAAACGACAGATTTATAGAGATAAAGAACAATGAATGAAAGATATGCAAAACAAGTAACGATGTTAAAGGAAACAGGCCATTGTTAGCTGTATGTTGGCTGAAAACGAGAAGCTGGTACGACTTGGATAGGGAGGGATGGAGAGAGAGGGAATGCCGGGGTCACTTGAATTAGAGAAATCAATATTCATATCACTGGGCTGTAAGCTGTTGAAGCGAAATATGAGATGCTGTTCCTCAAATTTGCATTTAGCCTCACTCTGACAATGGAGGACCTAGGACAGAAAGGTCAGTGTGGGAATGGGCAGTTTCACAACCGGGAGATCAGGTAGGTCCAGGCGGACTGAGCGAAAGTGTTCTGCGAATCGATTGCCCTGTCTACGTTTGATCTCGCCGATCTATAAGAGTCCAGATCTTGAACAACGGATACAGTAGATGAGGTTGGAGGAGGTGCACGTGAACTTCTGCCTAACCCGAAAGGACTGTCAGGGTCCCTGGACTGAGTCGATGAAGGAGGTATAAGTTCAGGCATTGCATTTCCTGCGGTTGCAGGGGAAGATATCTGGGGATGGGGTGGGAAGGGATGAGTTAACCATGGAGCTGCGGAGGGAACGATCTCTGCGGAAGGCAGAAAGGGATGGAGATAGGAATATGTGACTAGTGGTGGGATCCCATTGGAGGTGGCGAAAATCAGAGGATTAGTTGACGAGAAGTAGTTCTTGAACTTGGACGTAATAGTTCTTAGGCTACTGTACCTTTTTCTCAATGGTAGCGTGATGAGAATGTGGCTAGGGTGGGGTGGGTGTTTGATGCTATTAGCTGCCTTCTTGAGGCAGCGCTTTTGTAGATCTCTTCAATGGTAGAAAGATCAATACTCATGATGGACTGTACAAAATCCATAACTTTTTGAAACTTCCTCTGTTCGAGTTACCGAATCGGGCCTGGATACAATCGAGAATCAATTCGCTCTCTACCGTCCCTGTAGAAGTTCGATAGATTATTCAGCGACATGCTGAATCTTTTCAAACATTTGAGAAATGTTGAAAACTTTTCTTTGCTGTTGCATCAAAGTGCTGGGCCCATGAGAGATCTTAAGTAAGAGATGTAAACGCCCAGTAACTTGAGGCAGTAAACTCTCTCCACTGCTCTCCTGCTGAAGACAGGTTCATGGACGCTCGACTTTCTTTACCTGAAGTTAACTGCCAGCATCAAGAGCAAGATTGTTCTGGCACCTTTCAATCAGATTATCATCTCCCTCCTGTACTCTGTCTTTTCCTTACCACCATTGTTGGACGAATAATGGGTAAGGTCAGCAAATTTAATGACGGTCTGGCTACATAGTCATGAGAAAAGAGAGAATTGAATCGAGCAGGGGACTAAGCACCGAGCCTTGAGGTGCCCCTGTGCCGAGCAATGAGGAAGTGTTTTTTTAAAGATACAGCGCGGAAACGGGGCCTTTGGCCCACCGGGTCCACGCCGACCAGCGATCCTCACACATTAACACTATCCTACACCCACTAGGGACAATTTTTTTTAACATTTACCAAGCCAATTAACCTACAAACCTGTATGTCTTTGGAGTGTGGGAGGAAACCGAAGATCTCGGAGAAAACCCAAGCAGGTCACAGGGAGAACGTACAAACTCCGTACAAACAGCACCTGCAGTCGGGATCGAACCACTGCATTCGCTGTAAGACAGCAACTCTACCGCTGCACCATCGTGACCGCCCATGTTGTTGCCAATTCATATTGATTGATGTCTGCCGCTGAGGTTGAGGATCCAATTGCATAGTGATGAGCAGAAATCCAGTTCTCCGAGTGACAATAAGTTTAGAGGGGATGAGTTTTGAACACTGAGCTATAGTCAGTGAGCTACAGCCACATGGTCATGTTGTCTTCATTATCAAATCGTGTCCAACACAGAATAAAATGCAAGAAACAGATGCTGGAATCTGGAGCGACATAATCTGCTGGAGAATCTCAGTGGGTCTAGCAGCATCTGTGGGTGGAAAGGAATGGTTAACATTGCAGGTCAAAATCCTGCAGAACCCGATGTAGGGTTTTGATCCAAAATGTCAAACATTCTTTTCTATCCACAGATGCTGCTCGACTTGGTGAGTTCTTCCAGCACATTATTAAAATAGGATGTCAGTATTAAGTCCTCCCCAGGTTATGAATATCCAACTTAAGACAGACTGTACATACGAAAGAGCATTTGGGAGTCCGGTGTGGGATACATTTGCTGGATGCTGCAGGCTTCGGACATCCTCTGCCACATCTGAACTCAGTTCTTGGGCACATTTCCGACTTGCAAACAGTTCACAGAAACAGAACCTATTATGTAACCCAGCGGTGACTTGTAATTAAGGTGCACAAGGACAATATAGACTTTGAGTTTGATCATTTGATTGTGGTGCTATTATTGCCACCTGCTGGGATGCCCTCTCCCTTGTTTCTTAAACAAGCCTCATGTTTAACTATAAATCACTTAATTTTGCTTTTCTTGTGTAGTCAAAATCTTTAAGGAAATGCCAATTAATACTGTTTAGGCGGAGGTTTGCTATTTGACTGAACAAAAATCCCAAGGATGTATAAGAGGCCTCAAAGGTTGTGGTCAAAGTATCACAATTTTCCACGTGGGTAGCTCAGTGATGGTTTTCACAAAGGCTACCTTTTTTATATGCTGATAAATGATAGTGACCAAGATTACAACATTTCCTGCAAATTTCAATGCCATTTAATGCAGTCACAAAATACTAAAACATGTCATTGTAGAATTGTTCAACATATTCCCATAATCCAAGGCTGTGTACTCCTTGCGAAGAATGGCATTACAAAGGTAGAATCAGCTTTAAAAAACTAAAGCATATGTGGATATTCATAAAATACCTGAAAACAGCCCTGGTTATCCCTGACAATTTCAATATTCAGTTATTAGAATTTAAAACTGTACATCAAAATCCCTGGCAATAATATATAAAATTACATTGGTAATATCAAAAACATGTATCATTATATAAACAAAAAATGATGTACAAGAAATTACTAAAAATCCACTGGACACTGAATTCCACATTAGAGAAATCCAGAGACCATGACTACTAAAGGACTAATTTCAACAGTGCTTCTTCAAAATGAATATTACACAGATATGTTTCTTTCTTTAATACCAGACATATTTTCAATCTTTACCAAACTTAAATATTAAAAGAGCACTGCCGTCCACATTTTTGATATGTTCTTTAAAACATTTGCTCTGTTGCAAAATTTAGAAGTCAGGTCTCAGTAAAAAAAAGATCCTCATGGTGAATGGTGACATTGTGACAAGGAAGCCTTGGATCTAAAAATTTCAGTACTCTTTTTTAAATATTTATTTCTTTTTCATTTTGTTTCTCGGAGAGTTCTTCAACAAGTCCCTGAGTTTGAGGTATGTTCCGGTTGCCTCGGAAAGATTGTCATATTCAAAAGGTGTGATTCCAGTAGCAAATTTACTCATGTCGGGCACAACAGAAACTCTATTCTCCTGCAGTGTTTCTGGAACAGCACTGGTGTTGGCCTCATCTGTTTTCTCTAAACATTCTCCGTTACCTCCAGTAGACTCTGCAGAAGTAGGGGTAGAATCCTGAATGGCTTTACTGCTTTCTGTCTCCATTCCAGAGTTCTCAGGCTGAGTGTTCCCTTCCCTGTGCCAACTACCTTTCAATGAATTGATTTGTTTTTCTCCAGAATCACTGGAAGATGCTTCAGCAATTGGACTCTCAATTTTACATTCTACTATTCCCATTTTATCATTAGACTCTATTTCCATACAGTTGTCTACTGGAGTTATTGCAGGTGAGGAATTGGTAGAACTCTTGGTTACAGGAGAATCACAAGGACATTCTGTCTCACTAACAGTGCCGTCAGTCTGTGCCAGTGCAGCCCAGATCAATCGCTGTTGTTCTTCCAACTCTTCCAATGACAGGACATCTTCATCCAGAGATTTGTTCGCAATGAGGGGAGTTACTGACTGAGTATTTTCATCTTGCAGAGAATTTCTTGCTGGAGAACAGGTTGATGGAGTCGAGGGCGGGGTGTCTTTTGGAAGGGGTGGACGTGTTGGGGTTGGTGGTGCAGGTGGAACAAATGTAGGCGGTGTAGAAGGGGGCGTTCCTCTGGGTAGAGGAGGGGGAGATGAAGTTATTGGGCAACCAGGAGGCATGGGTGGAATACTATGGAATGGCTTTAGAGAGTCAGAATCTGCAGGAGAAGTAAATGTAATTAATAGAAAAACTGAATTCTCAATTTCAATCACAATATTTCAGAGTAACTTGAATTGACACTGGAATCATATGAACAAGGACCAAAATTGCTGCAACTGCACTGCTAAGGACCACTTAAGATTACCTGGTAACCAAAACCAGGGTACAAATAGGTACGATAAGGTCTTTCTAACTGAAAAGCAAAAAACTGAAGATGCTCAAAATCTGAAATAAGAACATATGCTGGAAAAGCTCAGTAAATCATACAGTATCAGTGGAAAGAGCAAGTTAACCTTTCAAGTTTAGATCAATTCTGACGAAAGACAATTGGCATGAAATTTTAATAGCTGTTTCTCCTTTCATAAGTAATGCCCAAACTCGTGAGCATTTCCCAGCTTACTTAATAATGCTTAGTGGGACAATAATACTTTGTTAGGTTATTAACTCCCTTTGGCTCGTTAACCTGCAACACGGTTTTGACAACAGAATTTGCCAGTATATCATATGCAGCAGTCTTAATGTAGAAACTGTTCCAGATATATCTTCCAACTCAATATATATTATTTCCAGAGAAAAGACAAAGTGATGGAGCAACTCAGTGGGTCAGGCAGCATCTCTGGAGCTGGTTGGGCCCACCTGCTTTATAAAGTGGACCAAAGCTTGTCTTTTTTTGGAGACCAGCATCTGCAGTTCCTTGTATCTCACTATTATTTCCCGATTTGCTTTCACCCAAACTAATTTGCTTGAGATAACATTAACTTAGAAATAGGCGAGTTGCTTTAAATGCTCAGTTTTATAGGATCATGACCTGCTGCACAAACTAAATACCCTTGATTTGTGGACATGAATACTGCTCTCTACTTTGTAGCTTACAGCTGGGAAGTGCACAATAAGAAAAAGACATGATTCTTTCCCCACTAAAAAAATAAATGCATTCTGTATCTTTTATCTCCTTCCTAATTCCCACCCCACCTCCAGGATAAATACCAGAATATCTTCACATGGTGAATTTGCATCTCAATTTTTTTTTTTTTTAAAAGGAACAAGTATTTTGCCATCATCTTTTTGATATGCAGTACAGTATAAATATGAAGTATAAGTGCTGTACCTGAATCTATATCCATGTCATAAGCATAAGCATTTGTCCCTACTTTTTCAGACTTGCGTTTCTTTACACTATCAAGGTTTGAGTCAGCATCTGAAACCCTTTTGTTTGAACTGTATTTAGTCTGAGAAATAAAAATTTCGTTCAAGTTCATATACAAAATTAGTGCTTCAACTTTACATTAATGCTTTAAAGTAACGTAGTATTAAGATTGCACTGTGCTGCAACGTATTTTCTTTGTGCATAATGTCTCATCTTGAAGTGCTTTTTCCACAGGGTTTCGCTACCCTGGTTACCATGTGGAATATTACTATTTCTCAGGGGCATGCTTGGGTAGGTTTTGGGGGTGTTTGATTATCGGGTATTCTGATCTGAGCTCACACTTTTCACCCAATGTCAACATATGTCTTTAGAACAAAAGGTGGTCAATAATTAGAATTCTGGTGATGTTTCCCCCTACATAAAATTAGGGCAATTATAACTGATCTCTGCTATGGTGTCAGGTAATTTCACATCATTCAAAAGTGGACCTTTATCTGTTTGGATTATTCTTTCTCATCCACCAAACAAAAGTATTACAAGTGTTCATTTATTTTCTATTATAAAGAAATAACACAAATCTGTGTCAACATTAGTATACCTTAATTACTGTTAAGTTATATTTAACAGCGTGGTGTGGAATATCTTTTGTGGTTTATAATCTATGACTAGCAATATTTCTAAAGTATTTCATTTAAACTACTATTTAACACAGCTTCACAAGTGAAGCAATTTAGATTATCTTGCGGAAAGTAAATAATAAGAGATGAACAAAAACCAATGAAATTGGAGTTCCTTTCAACAGAATTATTTTGTTATTTAGGAGATGAACTTAGGACGTGGTCTACTCACAAATGGTCATGGAACAAGAATTCATGTCAGGTATTACAAGATATAAATAGTAAATTTGAAAATATTTGCTGAAAGGATAGGAGAACAGGATTAAGTTAATAGGTGCTGGAATAGGTATGATGAGCAGGGTTTCTCTCTACACCTAAAACATCTGAAGTATTTGAATCCAAATTATTCTTTGGTTATTTATCAATATATTTAACATTACTTACTGATATATTCAGTAAATATTGTTTCAATGAAAGATTTTAAGCAGTTATATCACCTTCTCATGAACAGTGATACAAGTCATTGCTAATTTCATTAATATTGCACAGCTTCTTCATCGACCCATATCAAAGAAACTGGCCATAGAATCTTGCACACATCATTAGCAAGTGTGCAACAAGCTGCTACTGGCTGGTCTCTAATCCATGCCTTTCAACAAAGATGTAAACTACACTATCTGGCACCTCACAAATTGCAATAAAAATTTGATTCAAAGTAAAAAGCTAGTGAAATAGAATGTAAAATTACAAAGCTTACTGTGAGATCATTAGCATTCAATTGATGTGCAAAATGTTCCTTTAGATGTTGAGATTGCATTGGGATTGAACCATATAGTCTCCATTCCTGTTAACAAAGATGTAATAATGTAAAGAAGCAAATCAGAAAATACATTTTGGCATTCATAAAATCATGAATTGGAACAGAGATAAAATTCTTATTGCAGGTACAAACAAGGATTATAGTTTTACAGTCCGAGGAGGAGAACAACCAAATGACAGCTACCAAAAACTGTTGAATCAACCTTCTTTCTTCTATGAACGGTTTAAAAAATTTTGCCCTACGAGTTAAAAATAGTTCAGAACCTTCACAGCTAATACCCTCATTCTTGTAATCAACCACCAAAGCATTTATTTATCTTTTTTTTTGTGGTCAAAGATTTAACTATATGCCACAGTTGAAAGTACTGAGAAATCTGCACTGCAAATTATTTTGCAGATCTGTCCTGAAAGTGTCAAAGACATCAGATTCACAGAAGCAATCACCTGGGTATTGTTTTGGGTTTAATAGTTTACAATAATTAAAAGCAATAAACAGGGAAAGCAGAATCAAAGAGATTAAAACATTTTTTTTAAATTTTTTTTAAAGGTATCTCATTGCAGGCTGTTGGTGGGAGAGGTGTAGAAGAATGTTACCCGGTGGATTCTCGATTGAAGGGCGTTGCAATAACTCAGCTGATGGTTGATCATACGTTTGTTTTTTGCTATAGAGACCAAGAGGTTCTTAGTTTAGGCTGGGTTAGCTGCTCTCAACTAGAAGCTAACAAATAAAACATATTGCAGACATACTGTTTTCAGTAAATCCCCATGACTCCTTTAGGAAAAACGAGGCAATAATTAAACTGTGATTTTCAGTCAAGATGCCTGTCAACACTCATCATTTAGGTAAAGTTAACCAATGGTTGGTTAATTTCAAGAAAAATCTAAATCTAGGTTAACAAGCTTCTCAGCACATATGCGTTAAGAAAGAACATGCTGCGAATATGTATAGGTATGTTACAATACTTACCTTCAGCGGCGCTGCAATTCTGCCACTGGCCGTGTGCGCGATTTTGGCGCCTTTGAGGGGGGGGGGGGGGCGGGGTTAAAACGCGGGTTTCTCCTACCTTGTCCTGAATTATATTTAGTTGGAGTGCAAGCTTTTGTTGAAGAATCGTTCCGACAGGCGTTTTGTGTATTTTTTATTTTTATTCGCCCGACAATTTCAGCGCTGGGGTTATTTTAAAATTAGCTTCTAAAGCCGTCAACGCCGACAACGGGGACGGATTTCACGCACGGGACAGGTAAACGAAAGCAGTTTATTTTATGCATAAAAGTGCTTCTTAAGAGGCCTTTAATTCATATTTTAAATTGCGAAATGGTGATTTTATTCCCCGAACGAACCGGCAGTATTTTTCATGCCGATACGTGGTTAAATTCACCGCAAATCAACGTTCCAATTGATCGCGTTCCAGAAAAACCCACTCGCAAGATGATTTAAATGGCCATTAATTTACAGGTATTAAACATTAAATTCCTTCCATTTGGCCTATAAATCCATGACAATGAGATTTAAAAATTATGTTATATTGTGAATTCTTGTGTGAATGTTATTTGGACACTTAGGCTATTAAAAAATGTTAATCTATTTTAAAGAAATTGATAGATGTTTAGATCTAGTAATTGAATTTTGTAATTAGCTACAATTAGGTAACTAACTAATTATATGCTTTAATTTCATGTCATCTAAGTAAGATTGTTTCATATTTGTTTCAGAATGCTTCAATCTATAATAACTGAAAATTTCTTTCAGTTCTCTTAATTTTTAAGAAAGTTATGGGCTTTTGACTGTCCTCGATCACAGCTTTGTGTTAAGTCAATGGAAAAGCAATAGGGAACAAGATGCTAATTTCCGAGTATGAAAATGGCCATAACTTTTTTAATACTGAAGATATGAAAGTGAATTAGTTGTCAAATTAAACGTCTTTGTATGCTTTATCTGATGGGATAAATTATAGACTTGATTTTTAAAATATCAAAATTTTGTAACATTGCTAATATGTACAAGGAGGAACACAGATTGGACTATTCCAAGTGCAATGCTTACATCCTGAATTCCTTTTGGAATGACAGCATTGAATCCTGCGTAATCTATTAATTTACTTGTGTCATAGGATGGAAAGCGAGCTTTTGGATGTTGTTTGTCATGCTCCATTTCACCATCGCTTGAATCTACATTGAAAAATAAGATGCCATTAAACAGGAGTTAAAAATGCCCAGACAAACCACCATCCTTAACTTTAGAAAATACAAATTCTATCATTTTCAACTTTTTTTAAATGTTGGCTTTCCATGTCACAGGATGTACTTTTAAGTCTCATTTCACCCTGACTTAGACAAAAAAAGTCTTCATTGTTGTTGTGCAAACGGCAAAATCCTTTAACTGACATAATTCTGGAACACAAGGCTATCTCAGACAAAAAAGAGATAAGAAACAGAAGGAGCAGTTGGGTACAAGCCCTTATGACCGGTCCAGCTTTAATTCAAGGTTGAACCCATTTTTGCTGCAGCTCCATTTCCTGCCAGTACCCAATTATTCTCAAGTCTCCTGAGAATGTTGTCCTCGACTTTACTTCCACAGCTCTCTTGGCTGGAGAATTTCAGATTCCCAGTCCTCAGACATAACAACTTCGAATCTCAATTTTAAATAGATTGCTCATTACTTTTGAACCGAAAAGTTCTGTAGTTCTAAATTCCTTCAGGAGGGGAGCAACCTCTCGACAACTATCTTGACCAACTCCTGAGAATATTGTTGTTTCATTAAGATCTTCTCTCAATCTTATACACTCCAATAAGCTTTCCCCCAAATTCAACTCCATTCAGGAATCAGAGTGAGTCTTCTCTGAATCAGAAGTATGCACAGTGCACCAGTTTTATCAGCAAGACTTCACCACTTTCAAACTATTCCATTTGCAACAAAATGTCTATTTCATATTTGTTTTACATTCTGCATGCCAATTTTGTGGGATACCCAGAACCCTCTGTACAACAGCATTCTAGAGGCTCTCATTACAACCATATTCTGCTTTCCCATTGTTCCACATTATGCTCCATCTGCTAAAGTTTTGTTTACTAGCCAGAAATGCTCACTGCATTTTCACATTGCGTTCATTCACAATTTGCTTTCCCCCTTCCCTTTAAATTTTGGGAAAATTTGCCTTCATAGAGAAGACATAACCACCTTCAAGGACAACCAAAATAATCAGCAAGTACAAAGGCTTACTATTCTCCCAAAACCTCAAATAATCCCTCTACCTCACTACCCTAGAAGTTGTGAAGTAAACTCGGCAGCTCCGAGTCAAGCCACCATACAGATCCCAAATTCAATCCAAGTCTCCACTGTGCTGACAACAAAAACTGTGGCTTGGTTAGAAAAAGAAAAGAAACCACAGAAGTCAGATTTTTACTCCTGATTAATTTTGATTTCAACAATATTTACACATGTTGAGTGTATTGGATATCAACAGAACAATGCTCAGTGACAATAATATCAACCGTTCACAGATGAATAACATCCTTTTGCTTTAAGTACTGGAACACAGCTGCTCCAAAATAAAGCAGTCAAGGGTCTCTAGTGGAGAAAAGCTGTAACAGAAATTTCAAAACAACCTGATCAGAGACACCTGCTATTAAAAAAATTCGGAAGAAAAAAGGTTAACTTGTTCTGTTATTAACTCATTCCAATGGGTCGGCAGTAAGCAGATGGTCACTTTAAAATACAACAAACATTTGTCAGACCTACAAACATTTATCAGCTCATCAAGGAGACTCAACATGATATTTAACAATGCTACTGTCTATTACATTTCTTTATTATCACATGTACAGTAATTCTTTTCATGGGCAAGCTGTTTCTAATTATTTAAATTATTAATTTAAATTATTCATTCATTCATTAATTTAAAGAGGCGAAAGACTAAAAGCTTCGTGTTTGACAATGGGAACATGAATACAAGGTCAAAGTAATTGTCCAGCTGGTCCACTTCATACTCAATGTGTCTCAAATGTTGTTCGTTGAACAATGCATGCTAGATTACAATTGTGGTATCAAATAAATATTTAACAACACAACAAAGAATTAAGCTATGGTAATACCATTCAGCAAATTCCATTGAAGGGCCTTGAATGATGAATGGGCAGAGTATTATAGAGTATTTTGAAGCACTCGATAACTGTATGCTTAAAGTGTAAAATTACCATATGGCAATTAAAGAAGGAACTTGCGCCATGATACATTTAATAGGATGAGCTACAAAATCACCAGAGTTCCAATATCTGCATATTTACAACGTTCTGACTTGGAATGCTTTACCTCTTCCATCATATAAAGCAAGTCCAGAATTCTCTTGCTGGGTCTCTAGCAGCCATCCTGGAGGATAACCCAATTGGCGCATCCGATAAATAAATGGTGGAAGAGTTTCATCTGTTATCCCAAGAGCTTCTTTAAGTTCTGCACTGCAGAAAATAAGTTAAGCAACATTATTCAATGTTGAGTAGCTGTAACATAACAAAATGTAACTCCAGGAGAGTCAAAGGAACATTTTTGAGCTGCTATTTCTTATGAATTCTATAATTGCAATAGAATGCAAAGGTTTGCAAGTCAAAAACATTAACAAATTATGGATATAGGCAGCTTATTTCACAAAACGAGTTATTTATTTTTGTGGAGAAAGGGAATGAAACCAATGAGGTATATATAATTCATCATGCAATCTCCACCAATATGATTCTATGATAATCTAATCTACATGTGTTTTTACCTGATTACACCTGGTTGAAACTTTTCAAATCTCTCTACATGATACCGCTGTTGAGAACCTGAATGAGGTGAATCACTAGACATAGTCATAAACTCTTTTCGTTTCTCACTAATACGAGCAAGATCACGTGGCTGTGAAGTTAATAAAAGGACAAGTTAATTTATGCAGTTAAAAACTATGCACAAAATTTGAAAGTTTGAAAATCTGTGCGACTAGCGTGTTCAGCATGGAAACAATTTAATATGTCTGCTTATTGCAACTCAAAATTCATAACAAGCTGAGTTTCACTTTCCCTTCTCAAAGGATCAGTTAATTTTAAAACGACCACCTCCGACTAGAATCCTTCCCAACTATTTCAATGACCACTCCCTGACAAATGTTGGGATATGCCAATTCGTCGCTGGTTACACACTGTAATTACCTGCTAACATGCAAGTATGATCAATGAAAATAACCAAACAATTTCAAAATCAAACTTTTCTAATCCATCCCTTCACAATTGTTATGTTTAATTGATCAATTATGAACCTGGAGTAGAATATAGTGCCCGCATGTGGTCCAACTAATATTGTCTTTCCTGAAACCAGTGATGAAATCCATGTTTCATGCCACAGTACATTTATCAAGAAAACTATTGAAGACAAGAGAATAATCAAGGTTTCCGTTACTTTTGAAGTGATAATGCTCAAACATGAAAATAGAAAATAAAGCATCTTTCATGTCAGAATGTCTCAAATCACTCCAAATCCAAATCACCCAAAGCACCTTAAATAGAATGGTTGATGCTGGTTGAGGGAGGACTGAAATTTAGAACATCAGAAAAATTCCCAGCTCTGTCCCAAACACAGTCAACGCAAGCTGGTAGATAGACTACAGTTTAACATCTTATCCAAAAGCTCATATCTTTAACAAGATTTACCGATCTTTACCGATTTGTTAACCCACATTATGCATTCAAGTTCTGGAAACTGGCTTGAAGCCTCAAGTTTACAGCACAGTCAGAATTAATAGCACATAGTCAAGATGATAGTTTCAAAGCAAGCTGGAATTTAGCTCAAATATTGAGCCAGAAAAATAAGTTGATCATGAACCCAGAAACATTGTATCTTGAAATAAATTAAAAACCCTCGGGGGAATCACGATACAATGTTGACATCGATGTGACCCTAGTAATTGGTACCCACATTAAACAAGATCTAATTACAATAAGACTCAAGAATCTTACCTTTGGACAATCTTTTAACTGATGTTCTGTTAAGCCACAGTTAAAACAACAAGGTTTTGGCCTATTTGATACATAAAATTATTTTGCCATGTTAATTTTGTGTTTTTAACAAAGTCCTTCGATATCTGGTGCACCAAACAAATTCCTCACATCAGTACATACCTCTTAGCTTTCAGTTCCACTTCTTGTCCATCTAAGGATACAACTTGAGCGAAGACTTGCTGGTATCTTTGCAATGCATTCAGGAATTACTCATTTTCCACAAAAATCACACTTTAAATAAGTTTAGTGGTCATTAGTAACTAATGTTATCCCTAACAGGAAGCCAATTGCCGTTATATAAAAAGCATGGAAAGACCAAAACAATTGCACAACTCGTGGCTTTAAGCTGGTCAGTTTCTATGAAAAACAATTCCATGCTTCTGGATTGACAGTTACTCCAATTGCCTGCTCATAATTTCATTTCACATTCTTCATTTTGCTCTAATATTCTTATTACAGAATATTATGTTTCAGAAAACACAAGAACCAGTTAAATAAGCTGTTCAATAAACAAGCGATCTCAACCAAATATAGTTTTAAATTTTGAAAAAAAGTTTTGATTACATGCAATTGACTTAAATTGGTTGTGCTCCTATTCAGAAGTTCAGGAACATTGTTAAAGTTCTGAAATTTACATCTTGAAATTATAGCATTAGTTGCATAGCAAAACTGACTTCTGAGTTTGAGAATCAATTCACTTCAAAGTACAATAGTTTAGAATTAGCATATGTCCAGTAAAAATCCATATATTTTTCTTGGTTTAGTTTGAAATCAGTTCAGAAAATATTGTTGAATAGGCAATGAACAAGTCAAACGATGCAAATGCTTTCCATTCAATGTTTAGGATACTTGGGTATTTCCCATCCATTTGTGAGTTGTGGATTCTCATTTAACAATGGCTGTCCAAGTTTGTCAAGACAAAAGCTGGTGAAGTACTGAACACTTCCCACAACCTGCATGAAAACAAAATAATTTATAGAAGTTGCCTGATACTTACTAATTGATAGAATACAAATCAGTGTTTGTCTTCTCTTGCATGAAGTATTACATTATTGCTCACGGAATTTGCTGTGCTTGTGCATTATGTATACAACATAAGTTTCCCTATTGCGCAAATATTATAATTAAAGATAATGCTTGTAATCCAACATCTGTAAATGAATAGTCAAGCATATCTCAAATGCATGTGATTTTTTTTTGTATAACAACAGGCATAGACATTTTGAGCTAAAGAGCATCCTTTTATATTGAAATTTTCTGATTATTAAGGCACTTTATTTTAACCCATGATAATAACTGGTAGTTTCAATTTGAATATCAGTTTTGGTTAAACAAATATCCAACTTTTACTTAAAGATCAAAGAAATACAAGTTATGTTTGAAACTTCATTGTGAACATCCATTGTGGAAATGCAAATATTTAAAACAAAGAGAAATAAAGATGCGAGCCTGAACACACAACAAAGGAGTAAAAGGAAAATTAACCCACAAAGAGTAGGAACACAGTTTCTAAACTGAAAGGTGCAGATAATCCAGGTTTTTATAAAGTTTAAAATGTGAATAACTTGTAAAATATACCATCAATCTGAGCAAAGCTTGATACACCACACCCACAGGACAATGGTGAGTAAGGTGGGCCAAAAATTGTAGCACTATCATGAACCGTTTTGGCGTAATTTCAGGATCATGCTCACATGGACAGACAGACAAAATAACAAACAAGATGAGAGTTTTAGTAAGATAAATACTAGACCAAGTGGGACTCGTTGGGACCCTGTCACACGGGAGGGCTGGTCCCGAATGCAATATTCCACCACTCACCCATAGCCCCCAACTGCGCAGAAGCATCTGACGTTTTTAAAGTTTAAAATGGTAATAAAGTAAAAGATCAATATGAACGCATCTCACACTCCCCCTTCAGTCCCCTATTCTCCTCCTCCATTATCCTCTCTCCCCACCCTCCACCAACCCTCCTCTGCTTCCTCCCCTCCACTCTCTTCCCCCTATCTCGCCATCCCTCTTCCTACCCCTATCCTCCTCCATTCTCCCTCATCCCCAGCACTTCCCCCTCCTCTTCATCCTCCTTCTTTCCCCTCTACTCCTCCACTACCTCCCTCCCCTCTTTTCCCCTACCCTCAATCACACCCTCCCTCCATAACCCCCCTCCTCTCCCACTATC
>CM075980.1:22270000-22428364 GCA_038087875.1 Malacoraja senta
AACGGTGCAAGGAATAATTGGAGTAGTCACTTACATGAAACGCCTCTTTTATTTTCTTTCCTGTATTTAAACTTTTCACATTTGGTTTGCTCTTCTAACAGCACACTTGATGGCTGCAAAGAAATAATGTATTTTTATACACACATTTCAAACCGATAAAAGGAAACCTATACTCTCTCAAATTATTTCAGTCTATTTATTTACCTGGGGTTTTATATTAAAAACTGTTTTTTCATGGTCACTTTGCAATTCCTTTTCATACTTTTCTACTAAGCCTGTGACGTAGTCTTCAATTTCTTGATGAAACTGCCTGAAATTAAATAGGTTTCAAAATGGAAATGCTGCACTAGGAAGCAGGAAGTGAAACTTAGTGTTGATAGTTAAGTTCAAACTTACTTTGAAATATTGTTATTCATAAACAAGATCTGTACCATTGGGCCATCTGTTTTGGAGTCGCTCACAACTATTTTACTGCCACAAATGAAAAAGGTTATAAATTAAATGAAAAATTTCAAAGCTTAGAAACAACTTGAATCTTTTCTGATAACATTTATGATAGTCAAAAACAAATCACTAAATGTATTAATTTATCCTATGTAACATTATATTGCACAAATATGGCAAGCAAAAGGTTTAAGATAGATTCATACATAAAAATACCTATACCTTTGAATGGGGAAGATAAATTTAGAAACAGAGGTGGCCAAATATTTACATAAAATTATTTGATCTATTGAGATAGCAATATACACAACTGAAAAATTATCTTCAAGCATAATATGATTACTACATAATTATAGAAAACATGATACACATATTGTTTAGTGTTACAGGCAAAATGTTAGGTTCACTCAATATACACTTTACCTTGGGTGGGTCAGCAAATTCAGCTTCCTCCTAAGTTCCTGATGTTAATTAACTTAAGGAAAATGACTGTGTACATTGCCAATGCTAGATAAAATTTAGTCTAAACTTCGATATTACAGAATATCTGGTCAATACATTAAAATATATCAATAGCTAGTTGTCTATTGTCACATATCACAAAAGCAAATTGCCGTAATGTTCTACTTAATAAATAATAGCTGGCAATCTCTACTTAGTTGGCATTCCTCCTTTGAACTACACTGGCATAATAGTTAATCGACAACTCATAAGATGGAATTAAAATTTAAAATAATCAAGGAAGAATTGAGTGGTCATAAAACCTTATCTGGTTCACTCATACTCTTCAAAAAACTGCTGCCCCTAGCCCATTTGGCCTGCATGCGACTCCAGAGTCATGAGTATGGTTGGCTCATAACTACTTTTTCCTGACTAGGGAATTTTATGGATTCAACATTAAAACTCTGGGCCTTTTGTTCCACATATCAGGCAGGTGTCAGGTTGCAAGCCATTTCAATTCGCCTCCCTATTTCCAGACCAAATTGTCTATTCTCGGCCTTCTCCCACCCCTCACTACTTTATACTGACTCTCTCCCCTCCACTCTTTTAGTCCAGAAGAAGGGTTCTAACACGAAACATTGTCTATCAATTTCTCTCACAGATGCTGCCTGGCCCACTGAGTTCCTCCAGCAGTTTGATTTTTTTCTCCAGATTCCAGCATTGCGTCTTCATGTAAAAGCATGCTAGCTTCAATATGTAGAACACCTGCAACTGATTCTACTTTGCCACTCTTCTCCAATCTCTCCAAATTGTCTGACTGCTGAATAATCGTACATCATTGGATGAAGAATCTATATTTATTCCTGCATATTATTTAGAGAATGAATACCATCGCCTTTGATCCCTAATGCTCCTGATAAAGAATCTCGATCTGAAATATCACCTGTCCATTCCCTCCACAGATGCTGCCTGACCTGCTGAGTTGCTCCAGCACTTGTGCTTTGCTCAAGATTCCAGGTTCTGTAGTTTCTTGTGTCTCTATTCCCTACATATTCCATCTATCTGGCAACTACCCAAAATATGCACAACTCTGAAGTTATATCTGACCAAGAATAATGCCCAAAACACATATTTATGCCACTGTAGTGACTGCCAACCTACTACTCCTTAATGTCAAGCAGCTCTACATTAGATTTGGCTCAGCTGCCTCTGTTGTGTCTAGACCCTTTCCTAGCACGTTCATTTAAATTCTGCTATATTCCTTAATTCTCCTCAAATTCTTTTCATCCCGTTCATAGTTAGCAACACTTCAATTTAAAAATTGTCACTTATTTTCAAATCCTTTGCAGACTTGCCCCTTCACACCAGTCATCTCCTCCAGCCCTGTACCCTTTGCGAACTTGGTGTTCCATCAATTCTACAGTTATAATCACCACAACATTTAAGGCAAGTTTTCATACTTTGGAATTCCCACCATAATTCTCCCACGCTGTTTCCTCTTTAGACAATACTTCAAATCTATCTCTTTGAACAAGCTTAGGTCATCTGCATCCCAAATTTTCTTTGAGAACTTTCCTGAGAAGTACCCTGGGCTTATTGAGGAATTTACACACGTTTAAATTAATCCTTTGCAGTGACATCACATTTGCAATGTAATTCCAAACATCACAGAATATTGCAACAACCGTACAACAAATTATCTTCACAATATCTGTTAAAAAGGTTCGAAATATAGGTTCAAAATATATCCGTAGTCAAGATTTTGCAGCAAACATGTTATTTTTCTATGGGCATTTGCAGTTCCCCGTTTCACCTTTATTTATTTTATGGATTAGCCATAAACGGGTACATCAAAATCTATTTCAAAGAGGAAGTGCATAAACTGCATCTTTAATATGCAGCCTTAAAAAAAAAGTCAGTGTTTCACAAAAGAATGTGTCACTGAATTTACAACGAAGGTATGGATTGCCACAAATGTACTTACAATAGATGGGACTAAGACTAGATGAGTTTGTTTGTTTCAGACTAACTAAACCAAAACTTCCACTCCGGGGGAGTAATGACAAAAAAAAAAGAAACTACTCTCCACAAAGCTGGCCCTCGGGACTCCGTACTGGGCCTATCCTGCGAAACCAAACTAAGAAACGAAACTAGAATAAAAAATGATAAGCCTCCGGGCAGGGTCATGGAGCAGGCCGGCGGCAGTTGTGTGTGGGCGGCGGGAGAAGGAGTGGCTGGATCTGGGGACGGGGGAGGCTGGGGACGGGGGAGGCTGGGGAGGGGGAGGCAAGTGCGGCCCGCGGTGCGCGGCTCCCCCAACGCGAGCCAATCGCTCCTCAGGCGCCCCGTTTGATTTGACCAACAGACATTTGCTTTCATCGGTAGGATATTCTCCGCCCTCAGGTAGGCCACGCTCTCCTCGCATGCCCGCAGCTTCTTCGGCGCGCCCTCTGCCTCGCCGTCGTCCTCCTGACTGTTGAAGCGGACGTGAGACGGCCTTGAATCCTCGAACTCCTCGAACAGTTTGCGGTCCCCGAAATCCAGCTCCATCCTCTCGGCGGCCATCTTGTCACCAGGCAGCGTGACGTCGCCGTGTCGGAAGGTGGGGGTGGGGGCGGGGGTCGAAGGTCAGAGGGCGCGATGGTGCCCCGCACCATCTTTGCCCCGCACGGGCCGGCGCTGGAGTTGGAGACGGAGCTGGAGCTGGAGCTGGAGCTGCAGCTGCTCGGCTCGCGGGACGGAGGGGTGCTGCGACTCGTCCTAATGTCGCTTTATCGTCGTCGCGGAAGGCTTCAATGTCAGTAAAGCCGTGTTCATCAACTCTAAGACGAACATAATCGGTCTGAAGAAGGGTCCCGACCCGAAACGCCGGATGTCCATCCCCTCTACAGAAGCTGCCCGACTCGCTGCTTTACAGGGTGATAGTCACACAGCACGGCAACGGGCCCAACCCGTCCATGCCAACCATCTAAGCTGGTCCCATTTGCCCGCGTTTGGCCTATATCCCTCTAAATTTTTCCTATCCGCATACCTGTCCAAGTTCCTCCAGCAGTTTGTTTTGCTCAAGAGTCCGTCTTCTGCAGTTCCCTGTACCTCCATCCATTACGTGATTTGTTGCCACCCTGACTGAATAAAACGGGGTAGCGCCACTCTACATTGTATTTAGGGTAGCAAAGACAACAGTCGTTTAATTTAACGCCAAAAATGAATGGAGATCCTGCTGTGCTAATGAAGACTCGGCTAATGAGGATGCGTTAAATGCTGATTAAGTTGTTTGCTCCTTTGGAGATTTAATTTCTTATTGAATCACGATCCGAGTAATTCTCTTTGGCCGGAAGGTCCGACAAACTATGGCTTCTGTTGAACGATTGCCCGTCTGTTTACCCGAATGGAGCGTGGGCATCCGGAGATTCCGCTTTGTGTTCCTGAGCTCGTCCAATTCAGTAACGTTGTGCCAAGATTTTCAGGTGAAGGTCGGTGTTTTAACTTACATTATTACTTTGATATAAAGTAGAAACTTTGGATGTCATAGTGATACAGTGAAACAGGCCCTTCGGCCCAACTTGCCCACACCGGCCAAAAATGTCCCAGATACACTAGTCACTCCTGCCCGCATGTTAAAATGCAACTTTATAATTTGTGTAAAATATGATTTCCAAAGCAGGTGACAAATAGATCTTTAATTTGTCTTGTATAAATGTTTTATATAAATACATTAAAACCAAGATTGAAATTTTAGACTTTGAATTGCAACGATCTAAAACGAATTACCGTAGTTAAACTAACCCCTTCAATCCATGTGCCCATATAAAAGCCCTTTAAATGCCATAATCATATTTGCACCCATCAGCATCTCTGGTAGTGCGTTCCAGCCACCCACCTTTTGTAACCTTTAATCTTGGTACTAATGTGCAGACATGTCAGGAGGTTTCTCCAATATTTATGGACAGAATTTGTATTTATCAGATCCAAATTCTGTGCTGAGATTGATGCTGAGTGAACTATTTTCTTTATTTTGTGGATCTATTATGTTAATTTAATAGAACTGAAAGACTTGCAAGATTATTTTGAATGATGGTTAAGATCAAATTTTATCACAATAGAATAAACTTATTTTGCCATAGACCTTTTCATATCTTTGGGTTGTCCCAAATTTCTTCACAATTAATTAATTTTCAACTGTTTTCATAACTATTTCATGGAAACACACAGCATCAAATCTGTACATAGTAAAGTCTTACTAAGGGTTTTGAGCTAAATGACAAATTAACTTGTTTGATTGACCAGGACATGCTGAGAGCAGGAAAAGGGTACAGTGCGTTAACACCGTTCAAATATATTCATTGCATCTAATGAATGAATCTACCTTACCAACCTTCATCTTGGAGTCAAACTGTTCTACTAATTGATTATAATCTATTTTGCTCAAGTATTAAATGTCAAGAGAATTCAACTCATTAAAATATATGGTGGAAATACAATTAAAATTAAGGTTAATACATTTCTTACAATGTTTATATTTTCTTTTACACCTTTAGGATAATTTGATTCCCCTCTTTCTTGGTGCTGATGTGATTGCAAAAACGAGCATTCGCACTGAAAATCATCCAAGAATTCATGCAAAATTTGCAAAGAGAGGATTGGCAACCAAGCTCACTTTTAGTTCAGGTAATACATTAGCTCTTGTTTGAAAGTACAAAATCTGTAAGGCTGTACATAAATCTGTAGAGGGAAAACACATTTACATTTGATGACTCACTTAATGACAAAAATACATTACAATCTGATTATAGAAACATAGAAAATAGGTGCAGGAGGAGGCCATTTGGCCCTTCGAGCCAGCACTGCCATTCATTGTGATCATGGCTGATTGTCCCCAATCAATAACCTGTGCCTGCCTTCTCCCCATATCCCTTGATTCCACTAGCCCCTAGATCTCTATCTAACTCTCTCTTAAATCCATCCAGTGACTTGGCCTCCACTGCCCTCTGTGGCAGGGAATTCCACAAATTCACAACTCTGGGTGAAAAAGTTGTTTCTCACCTCAGTCTTAAATGGCTTCCCCTTTATTCTAAGACTGTGGCCCCTGGTTCTGGACTCGCCTAACATTGTGAAAAAAATTCCTGCATCTATCTTGTCCAGTCCTTTTATAATTTTATGTTTCTATAAATTTCCCCTCATCCTAAACTCCAGTGAATACAACTAATCTTTTCAATCTTTCCTCCAATGACAGTCCCGCCATCCCAGGGATCAATCTCGTGAACCTACGCTGCACTGCCTCAATCACAAGGATGTCCTTCCTCAAATTAGGAGACCAAAACTATGCAATACTCCAGATGTGGTCTTACCAGAGCCCTATACAACTGCAGAAGAACCTCTTTACTCCTATACTGAAATCCTTTTGTTATGAAGGTCAACATTCCATTAGCTTTCTTCACTACCTGCAATAACTGAACGCCAAGTTTCAGTGACCGGTGTACAAGGACGCCCAGGTCTCGCTGTACCTCCCCCTTACCTAACCCCATTGAGATAATAATCTGCCCCCTTGTTTTTGCCACCAAAGTGGATAACCTCACATTTAACTATATTATACTGCAACTGCCACGCATCTGCCCACTCACTCAACCTGTCCAGGTCACCCTGCAACCTCCTAACATCCTCTTCACAGTTCACACTGCCACCCAGCTTTGTGTCATCCGCAAACTTGCTAGTTTTGCTCCTAATTACCTCTTCCAAATCATTAATATATATGGTAAACAGTTGCGGCCCCAACACCGAGCCTTGCGGCACTCCACTTGCCACTGCCTGCCATTCTGAAAAGGACCCGTTCCTACTCTTTGCTACCTGTCTGCCAACCAATTTTCTATCCACGTCAACACCCTACCCCCAATACCATGTGCTCTAATTTTAGTCACCAGTCTCCCGTGCGGGACCTTATCAAAGGCTTTCTGAAAGTCTACACTACATCCACTGGCTCCCCTTCATCCATTTTACTTGTCACATCCTTAAAAAATTCCAGAAGATTAGTCAAGCATGATTTTCCTTTCATAAATCCATGCTGACTTGGACTAATCCTTTTACTGCTATCCAAATGCCCCATTATTACCTCTTTAATAATTTACTCCAGCATCGTTCCCACCACCGAAGTCAGGCTAACTGGTCTGTAATTCCCCGTTTTCTCTCTCGCTCCTTTCTTGAAAAGTGGGATAACATTAGCTATCCTCCAATCCACAGGAACTGATCCTGAATCTATTGAACGTTGGAAAATGATCACCAATGCGTCCACTATTTCTAGAGCCACCTCCTTGAGGACCCTGGGATTCAGACCATCAGGCCCAGGGGATTTATCATCCTTCAGGAATCTGAGGAAAGACATTCTTGCCATAGAGGGAGTACAGAGAAGGTTCACCAGACTGATTCCTGGGATGGCAGGACTTTCGTATGAAGAAAGACTGGATAGACTCGGCTTGTACACGCTAGAATTTAGTAGATTGAGGGGGGATCTTATAGAAACGTACAAAATTCTTAAGGGGTTGGACAGGCTAGATGCAGGAAGATTATTCCTGATGTTGGGGAAGTCCAGAACTAGGGGTCACAGTTTAAGGATAAGAGGGAAGTCTTTTAGGACCGAGATGAGAAAATCATTTTTTACACAGAGAGTGGTGAATCTGTGGAATTCTCTGCCACGGAAGGTAGTTGAGGCCAGTTCATTGGCTATATTTAAGAGGGAGTTAGATGTGGCCCTTGTGGCTAATGGGATCAGGGGGTATGGAGAGAAGGCAGGGATGGGATACTGAGTTGGATGATCAGCCATGATATCGAATGGCGGTGCAGGCTCGAAGGGCCGAATGCCTACTCCTGCACCTATTTTCTATGTTTCTATTAGCCTACCCAATACTATTTCTCGCCTAATGAAAATTTCTTTCAGTTCCTCGACCCCCTTAGATCCTCTGTCCTCCAGTACTTCTGGGAGATTGTTTGTGTCTTCCTTAGTGAAGACAGATCCGAAGTACCTGTTCAACTCTTCTGCCATTTCCTTGTTACCCATAATAATTTCACCCGTGTCTGCCTTCAAGGGACCCACATTTGACTTTACTATTCTTTTTCCCGTAACATATCTAAAGAAGCTTTTACTGTCCTTCTTTACATTCCTGGCCAGCTTCCCCTCGTACTTCATCTTTTCAGCCCGTATTGTTTCCTTCTGTTGTCCTATGAAAGTTTCCCAATCCTCTGGCTTCCGGCTACTCTTTGCTGTGTTATACATCTTTTCTTTCAGTTTTATTCGATAGGTAACTTCCTATTCCCCAATCATGTATATCTATCTCTCTTCTTCACTATCATTTCTCCTTTCTCTTTCACTGTGACTGCCTCGTGCCTAATAACAGCCTCTGATATAATCTCATAGAACCATTGCATAATTTTACTTGTGCCATTTTTCAACAGTTGAAGTCAGTATATTTAAAAAAAAGATTTTTCTTACATGCTTTTCAAAGCAGTAATACAAGCTAAGCTCAGGCTTGTTGTCCAGATTCCTCTTACTTTGTACAGTACACAAACTTGCCCTAGTCGCCCACTTCCTTGACATCCACAAGTTGATCATAAAAGATTTAACTATCTTCTCAATTTTCTTTCTCCATTTCACTTGTATTTATGATTTCTGTATATATATATTTCAGAATTTCGATTTGAGGGACTGAAAATACCAACCATGGTGAACAGTTTGTGGTTTTACAGCATTCAGGGGCTTTTTCGAATTGCTTTTGAGATGTACAATAAAGAACAACAGCTAGATGTTCTTGTTGTCCTACAGGTACAGTTAAATCTTGTAAATCTTGGGTGTAACTTGACTCACGTTGCAGCGGCCCCTGCAGCCTGTCTGTCTTTTTTTATTTTTTGGGCTGTGTATGTGCGGGGGGAGAAACTTTTAAAATCTCTTCCCTGCATGGGAGACCCGAACTTTTTCCTGTCGGGTCTCCGTTGTTGTTGGACTGTGGAGCGGCCTCCAACCAGAACCTGGGGGCTCCAGACGCGGAGCCTGCGGACTTCTTACCATTGTGGGGCTGGCCGGCCTCGGAGCGTGGCGAGCGGTGGTGGCTCGCTGCTGCGGCCCGACTCCGGAGCTCGGAGGCTCCAGCCGCAGGCCCGGTGGACAGGAACAGCGGGAGCTCATGGGTGCCTGGTGGGAGACCGCTTTTCGGAGCTCCCGCAACGCAACCTCTCCCGCCCGTGTCGCGGGGTTGGAACGACCCAGAGCGGGGCCTTACATTGCCCGGCGCGGCCTTAACGGCCGTGGGACTTACCATCGCCCGCCTGTGGCTTTAACATCGGGAGAAAAATGGTATACAGGGAAGAGAAAATACTTTGCCTTCCATCACATTGAGGAGATTCATTGTGATGGATGTTTGTGTGAATTGAATTGTTTGTGTGTCTTGTAGAAATTGTTTTGTTTGTACGGCTGTAGAAACAGTTTTGTTTCAGCTTCATTGAGGTTCAAATGACAATGAATATTGTATTCTATATTGTAAATGAAATATGTCATTTATAATTGATTGCAGTGGTACATTATTTAGAACTACAGCCTTCAGCATGTTTTTTTAATCTGATCTATAACCTGTATGCAATGTTTATTTTTGACTTGATAGTTGTAAGTGTGTTAAGTTGCTGCGATATGTATAATAAGATGTGGAGAACCAGAGAAAAGATGGTAGGTTGAAACCAATGACACAAACTTTGTAAAATCGCAGAATCCCTGACTTTACCTGTAGAACGTATTAATGACATATCCATGAAATGTTGTTTTCGAATCAAATGGAATGACAGATATATTGGTTATTTAATGACTTTTTCTCTTTGTGTTAGGAATTGTGGAAAGCAAGAATAAGTGACCCTGTTCTGAATGAACAATATGATGTTAAAGTTCTGCAAAACTTCCATGGTGGAGAACTGCATGAAAATTGCTTTCCTGATAAATGCAGCCAGAACAGTTTCTCTGCATTGCACCCAAGCATTCAAAGAGTTAATAAGCTTTCTGATAATTTCTGTAGCAGAACTTCATTTTTAGATTATACCAACAACAGTATTGCAAATCAGGGAGATCATAACTACTGTGTACAAGAAAGAATTTTACAAGAAACCGAAGAACCTTGGATAGGTAACTCACTGTGTGTAGAAACTTTGAGTGATGATCCGTTGTCCATCAAGTTTAGATCAATATATCAGACTTTTAAAATGTTACCATCCGAAAGACACAAGGAACACGGGAAAGCAATTATACTGTTATTTGATGTTGTGGAACTCATAATAAGTGAAACAATATCAGCACAGAAGTTGGCTGATATGATACTGCAACTTTTAACTCATCTTCAAGACCTCATTATCAAGGCAGAAACCACTGAAACGAGGGTTAATTCTATTTATTCCAGTCACATGCTCTTCTCTGTAAGTAAGTGGTTAGGACGTCAGTTTTATATTGCAAATGGCTCGATCAGCAAGCAAGTAGAGGAGTTTAAAACAGTCCACATCAACCGAATCACAGACTTGCCACCTGCTGAGGAGCTGGTGGATAAACTATTTCCTGAAGCCATGAAGGTTTTGCTGTTAAGCTGGATGGGCCTTGAAGACAATTCTGCGTTGTGGAAACGACAAAGTGAATACCCAATAGTGCTTCTTATATTAGAATTTGCTAACCATAATCTAATTACTGGTGTTGCTCATGTTTTATATTCTAGCTTAATCTGTAAATAAATTTAAGATTTTGGGCTATTTACTGGTTCAATGTTAATGCCCTTAGAAGCTACCCAAGCGAAATATGCGGTGCTGTTCTTCCAATTTGCGCTGGGCCTCACTCTGACAACAGAGGAGGCCCAGGACAGAAAGGTCAGATTGGGACTGGGAGGAAGAGTTAAAGTGCTGAGCAAACAGGAGATCGGGCAGTCCGCCTTAACCTACCTGATCTTCCTGTTACTCAGCACTTTAACTCCCTCTCCCATTCTGACCTTTCTGTCCTGGGCCTCCTCCATTGTCAGAGTGAGGCCCAGCGCAAATTGGACGAACAGCACTTCATATTTCGCTTGGGTAGCTTACACCCCAGAGGGATGAACATTGACTTCTCTAACTTCAAATAGCCCTTGCTTTCCCTCTCTCCATGCCCTCCCCCTTCCCAGTTCTCCCACCAGTCTTACTGTCTCCAACTACATTCTATCTCTGTCCCGCCTACTCCCCTGACATCAGTCTGAAGGGTCTCGACCCGAAACGTCACCTGTTCCTTCTCTCCAGAGATGCTGCCTGTCCCGCTGAGTTACTCCAGCATTTTGTGTCTACCTTCGATTTAAACCAGCATCTGCAGTTCTTTCCTACCCAATGATGTTAATGTCTATAAGAAATTCTGGTCCTTGCTGCCACTTCCACATACAAGAGACATCATATATGCTCCCTCTCGTGGATGACCCAGCCTCAAACAAAACTGAAAAAAACAGGTAGTCAAAATAATCTACCCCCCCTCTCGAACTGTAAAATAATTGCAAAAGTCCCCAGAGTAAGGAGTTCAATTAAGGCCAAATGTGATTACTCCTATCATTAATGAGCAAGTTGTTAAAGCTCTGCCCTTACAGTCCTATTCAGCTATTTACCCAACAACACCTATCATGCAGAACTATATCAAGCCCAAGCAAGAATGTTCATTTGGTGCAGTACTTTCAAATTCTGTTGAGAACCTGTTTTAAAACATTATGGAGGTGATCTTCAGCCCTTCAACCCACAGAAGGGAATAGGTTCTCAATAATTGAATGTGGTCAATTTATCTTGTTCCACCAAATGTACAGGCCTTTTTTGGTTTAAATGCTGGTGCACAGATCACATTTCTATGAATGACTGCACTTTTTTATAGACCACCAACACCTCACTCGCCATTCTGATTCAAGTCTCAATTGTCAACAATATATAAGGATTATAAAGAATGTCAACAGATGATAAATAAATGCGTTGATGTTGATATAAATGCATTGATATTAGCATCACCTTCACCACTGTGCATCTTATTTTATTTTTCTTTCTGCTTTTCCAATTGAGCCCTTAATCTGATTTTAAAATCACAAACCCCATTGTTCAGAATCCAAGACTGCAAAAGATTTATCAAAACATTGTTACCCCAGTTACCTTCTGAACAAATGTTGGAACAGCTGGTGGCATTTTGGATGTGATAAGGTTCCATCGAATCTCAATGGTGATGCAATAACATTACATTATACTATTTCACAGCTCAATGGCATCACAAGAGTGAAAACAATCCCATACTTATTTGGATGTAAAGTGTTTTAAATGTAAGTTGTTAAAAGAGCCATATACAGTAAAACCTTAAGTTGTTGTACGGTAAGTTGTAAAAGAGCCATATACAGTAGTTCAGAATCTGAGACTGCAAAAGATTTATCAAAACATTGTTAACCCAATTTCCTTCTGAACAAATGTTGGAACTGCTGGTGGCATTTTGGATGTGATAAGGTTCCATCGAATCTCAATGGTGATGCAAAAAAATTACATTATACTATTTCAAAGCTCTGTGGCATCACAAGAGTGAGAACAATCCCAAAGTTATTTGGATGTAAAGTGTTTTAAATATAAGTTGTTAAAAGAGCCATATACAGTAAAACCTTACTAATCCATCACCCTAAGGACTTTGTGTAGGAAGGAACTGCAGACGCTGGTTTAAACCGAAGAGAGACACAAAACCTGGAGTAACTCAGTGGGACATGCAGCATCTTTGGAGAAGGAATGGGTGACGTTTCAGGTCGAGACCTTTCTTCAGACAGGTCTTTGGTGGTGCAAGACTGGCAGTCTATTGGAATTTACTCTTTAATACCCCATCCTACCTTTAATTCACTTTAGTGTTTAGATCTTACACAGCAGTATAATACACTTATCAGTGAACCACTTTGGTTTAAAGAGAATGCAGGAAACAAAATCCAGTAAAATTAAAAGGTAGCACTGGAAACAGAAGTAAACTGGTGAGTTTAATAAGAATGGGAATGGAACCCCGGTGAGCCAGACATCAAACAATTATATGGCAGATTATGAAACTGGGAATCACGCAGCAAGCCTCTTTCAGCATCAACAAGGTACAAGAGTAGGGAACATAATGGAATTATCTTCACATGGATGAAAGCAGCTCCAGTAACATTAAAGTAGCTCAACATTATCTAGAACAAGAGAACAAAGTGCTGGAGTAACTCAGTGGGTCAGGCAGCACCTCTGGAGAACAGGTGATGTTTTGCAATGGGACCTGAAAAGTCACCCATACATGTTCTCCAGAGCTGCTGCCTGACCCACTGAGCTATTCCAGGATTTTAACCGTTTTTGTAAACCAGCATCTGCAGCTCCTGGTTTCTAAAATTGCCTTTTGTTTTTGCTTATTCTGGAAAAGATATACTAAATAATTTGTCACAACATAAAAGTGTAGGGAAGTTATGATCGAATGGCATTAACATTGGTTAACTTACAAATGGTCTGCATTTTTTTGTAAAGGACATTATTGCACTGGATCGAGTACAAAGGAGACTGACAAGGATGCAGCCAGAAGTAGATAACTTTATGTTTGAAGAAAGATTTTTATTTGCAACAAAATAGGAAGATATATTTAAGTAAGATGTATACATTTGTAAGGGACTAGATTCTAAAGGGGAAGTATTCAGAATGTTTGTGTTAAACCATTTGGTGGGGTTCTGAATTTATGGCTGCAGTGCAGGAAAAAATGCTCCATGCATTTCCAACTACTTGGGCATACACTTGAAGGCTGTGAAGCAAGAACAATCTGTTAACCTAGAGATAGTATTGGGTAGGCTAATGGGACTGAAGGATGATATATCCCCTGGACCGGATGGTCTGCATCCCAGGGTCCTCAGGGAGGTGGCTCTAGAAATAGTGGACGCATTGGTGATCATTTTCCAATGTTCAATAGATTCAGGATCAGTTCCTGTGGATTGGAGGAAAGCTAATGTTATCCCACTTTTCAAGAAAGGAGCGAGCGAAAACGGAGAATTACGGACCAGTTAGCCTGATTTCGGTGGTGGGAAAGATGCTGGAGTCAATTATTAAAGAGGTAATAATGGGGCATTTGGATAGCAGTAAAATGATTAGTCCAAGTCAACATAGATTTATGAAAGGGAAATCATGCTGGACTAATCTGGAATTTTTTGAGGATGTGACAAGTAAAATGGATGAAGGGGAGCCAGTGGATGTAGTGTATCTAGACTTTCAGAAAGCCTTTGATAAGGTCCCGCACGGGAGACTGGTGACTAAAATTAGAGCACATGGTATTGGGGGTAGGGTGTTGACATGGATAGAAATTTGGTTAGCAGACAGGAAGCAAAGAGTAGGAGTGAACGGGTCCTTTTCAGAATGGCAGGCGGTGGCAAGTGGAGTGCCCCAAGGCTCTGTGTTGGGGCCGCAACTGTTTACCATATATATTAATGATTTGGAAGAAGGAATTAGGAGCAACACTAGCAAGTTTGCAGATGATACAAAGCTGGGTGGCAGTGTGAACTGTGAAGAGGATGTTAGGAGGTTGCAGGATGACCTGGACAGGTTGAGTGAGTGGGTAGATGCAGTATAATATAGATAAATGTGAGGTTATCCACTTTGGCGGCAAAAACAGGGGGCATTATTATCTCAATGGGGTTAGGTTAAATAAGGGAGAGGTACAGCGAGACCTGGGTGTCCTTGTACACCGGTCACTGAAACTTGGCGTGCAGGTACAGCAAGCAGTGAAGAAAGCTAATGGAATGTTGGCCTTCATAACAAGAGGATTTCTGTATAGGAGTAAAGAGGTTCTTCTGCAGTTGTATAGGGCTCTGGTGAGACCACATCTGGAGTATTGTGTAGAGTTTTGGTCTCCTAATTTGAGGAAGGACATCCTTGTGATTGAGGCAGTGCAGCGTAGGTTCACGAGATTGATCCCTGGGATGGCGGGACTGTCATACAAGGAAAGATTGAAAAGACTAGGCTTGTATTCACTGGAGTTTAGAAGGATGAGGGGGGATCTTATAGAAACATATAAAATTAGAAAAGGACTGGACAAGCTAGATGCAGGAAAAATGTTCCCAATGTTGGGCAAGTCCAGAACCAGGGGCCACAGTCTTAGAATAAAGGGGAGGCCATTTAAGACTGAGGTGAGAAAAAACTTTTTCACCCAGAGAGTTGTGAATTTGTGGAATTCCCTGCCACAGAGGATTTAAGAGAGAGTTAGATAGAGCTCATGGGGCTAGTGGAATCTTAGTGGAAAAGGGTTATGATGAGAAGGCAGGCACGGGTTATTGATTGGGGATGATCACAATGAAGGGCCTTCTCCTGCACCTATTTTCTATGTTTATATTAGACATGATGGGCTAATTGTTCCGTTCTTGTGTTTTAAATTTCTAAGATACATAGTGGTTGTATTGAAAATCATCCATTTATTGTCGAGAAAGCTTGATAATGAACAGTGCACTATAAAGCGCTTTTAGCAATTGAATAAGTACTTACAAACAAACTAAGTCCAAATTTACAACTACACAATAATTTGCATTTCAAAAGATGAAAATAACTGTACAAGTTTTAGTACAAAAGCAATCACATAATACAGCAACATTAAGTATTGCAACAAAATATCAATGAGATTAAGCTGTTTGAATCCAGTCTGCATAAGTTACTCCAAATACATAAAAAGAAAAATATTGATAGAACTTCCCTTTCTCTGGTTGCAAAACAATGCCTTCAACTGTTTCTTCAATGAAGTCCCAATGTTTTGGGAAGAAAACTATCACAGTATGACTGTTGAGACACCCAGTTATCTTTACAATCAAAACCCTTTTTAATAAATTATTTTGCACTGCAACAACCATGCAAGCTAGATTGCTAGCTTTTTCAGTAAACGGGAAAGTGAAAGTCAAAATGAAGCTTGAAATCTCCAACATGGACAAAGACAATATAAAAAAATCATGTACTTAAGCACAAGTACAATGCTTGTTCTTAAATTGTGTCCATTCCTCTCATTGAAGAGAAACCCAGGCCCATGCCTCTCTGCGTGTGAGTTTGTGATCGTGCCATTTCATATTGAGCATCCAAGTTCCTGAACATTTCTTCCTGTTGCTTTAAAGTTTTGAAACTTTCAGCAGGATTTGGGATCGGAGTTCCCACTTCTTCTTCATCCTTGAAAACAAAATCATTACCAAAGTTTACTTTGCAGTCACCATCTCTTTATATTTTCATTCCCATGTATAACCACATGTCTTACCTGCAATTATATATTCTAGCTGAGCAAATAGTGGACTATTCCTTGGGTATTATCATAACAGTTTAAAACATAAGAAACAAAAGCAGTTTGTTGCATAAGAAACAAATGCCCCCTCAATTCTGCTCCATCATGCTGCAAGATCCTGCTGAACGTTATCCTCAATTCCACATTCTATAGATTTTGGCTCCCTAAAGTCTAATTCAATTTAACATATAATCAAAGACTGAACATTCAAGACCCTTAGAGTCTGAAATAGCTCATCGCCAATTTTAGACCTCTCGGCCAGGAAAAATCAGCTGGCACATTTACCCTGCCAAGCTCATTTGTAAATTTTACATTTAATACATCAAATAACTTATGACACAGGCAGTTGACATTTGGCCCTTTGTGTATCACATAAGGGGAGTTATTTTTGGCTGTACATTCAGGCGGGTTCCTTCTTTCAATTACCTTTGATTTAATCCTATGCAAATGGTGTTTTGTAATATGCCTCATAATTGCTCAATGAAGTTAAACTGTCCAGCAAAAAATTAGTTTCCCCTTCATTTAGTTTTAAGCAACAAAACATAAATAGATCTCCCAATCCAGTAGTCCCACTCTTGTAGTAGGGGTGATTGAAAAATGAAGGTCAAAACCTCTCCAAATTCTTTCCCTTGTTTCTTTTAACAGCTTGGGACAAATTTCATCCAGGCCTGGCAATTCACCCAAGTTTAAAAAAAAGCAAATTCCCTTAATAATCCCTCTTCTACTACGCTCACCTAATCCAGTAGTTCATACACTTCCTCCTTACATATAAACTCAACTTTTGTCAAGAATAGCTGCCAACTATTAAGAACTCAACCCAAATCCTCACCTCCAAATACAGGAAATCTTTAATATATTCTACTATTTGTTTAGTTATGCCCTTACTCTTTTATTTCCTTATGAAACAGTATTTTCTTTGATTTTAGCCTCCCTTTTCAACTACCTCTTTGCTTTCCTATTTTCCCATTTCAATTTTACCCCAACATATTGCACAATTGTCCAAGTTTTATAAACTTGAGTTTTCATTTTCTTACCCTACTTTTCACTCCTTGTCCCTGTGATCCAGGGTCTTTAGAGGTGACTGTCCCACCTTTTCTTTGTGGAAACATTTACCTTGAACTTGTTGAATTAAGTCATCTCTTCATTCCAAACTCCGTGGAATAAAGGCACAATCAAATCAAACCCCCCTTCAACATCCCAGACCATACTATAATGCATTGTTGCTTATTTTTTGCCCTCCAATATCATTAGGCTGACTGGTTGAAAAACAATCAAATGAGATAGCTCTATAAAATGCATGGTTAAGATTTTTCAGAGGGTTTTGATTAAGCAGATTAAAGTGGAGTATTCAAGAGGATTTAAATTGTATCGATACTGAGTTGACATCCAATTGATGACAGAGATGCAAACATGCATTCCAAATCCTCAGTACACTTTTTGCAGAAAATGGGTTTGAGCTGATGTAACTTCTTTCCCCATTGACAAGTTTATTTCATAAAATTCATCAACGAAGGAGTGCTTGATTTTATACTTACGAAAATATTTTTTTTAACTTTGGAGAAGTGCTGAGTGACGCTAATTAACTGACAGTATACTGCTCTGTTTCAACATACAAATTTATGTTAAATCTGGCCATTTTCCTCCCACCAATGTGTTACAAAGTTCCACACAGTGAATAAACTGATTAACGATATCTAGCAAAAGAGGGTAGAAGCGTTCAATGAATTCCAGTCTAAAAAACATCCACGATCATTTTGTTACATCAGAATTCATGTTATTCTGTAATGCCCACCATTTTGTCTTACTCTTCCTATAATAAACACATTTAAACATTTACAGAAAAAAGCATTACTCACCTTGATGCCCATTAACTTTCGAAATTTTACATTTTGGTCTTTATTGCCAAAATTTAGCTTCTCCCATAATTCTGCAGTCTGTGATTTGTCCTTGAACAAAATGAAAAATACATGAAAATGCACTATATCATAGGAAAAAACAAAAAATTTACCAAAAAATCTAAGTTTGGGAAAGCTAAATAGATAGATAAATAGTATTAATGCTTGCAAATAATAATTCATGAAGTTTACTGTGAGATAATGCAAACATTAAAGAATTGCAAAAATGTGGATGTAGCCCAGTCCAATACATAAATTCACGACCCAGCAATATCAATGAATCTTAACTGCTCTTTGAAACTGCCGAGTAAGAAGCAATTAGGATGGATATTGAACACTGCTTTGCGAGAAATGTCCACATCCCACAGTACAACTACATTTTTTTTAATTGAGCAGTAACAGTGAACTCGAATTTGCACTGAATGATTAAGAACCAGAAGAACAAAAAAATGCGAGTGCCCAAAATCTAAAATAAAAATAAAATGGTAGAAACACTCGACAAGACAGGCGTCAACTGCAGAAAACGAAAGAGTTAACATATTAAGTCGATCTAATTTACTAAGTATTCTCAGAAGAATAATGAGATTTTAGTTAAAAACACTTAATAACTACTATCTTAGCATCTGGAAAGCATGGTAAAAGGTTAAATTTGTTTTCAAAAAGGAAACTGGTTACATATTTTTAAGGCGATGATAAAAAGGGATTGGTATCAAGACTAATTAGATACATTAATTATCTAATTATTAGATAAATTCGACCTGCATCAAGGTCAAAGGCCTCTTTTTGTTTTTGACCACTGAATGAATGAATCTACAACCCTCATCATTTTGACTTCCAAATAAAAACAAAATGGTGAAGTTGCTGCCTTCACAGTGCCAGTGACCCAGGTTCAATCCTGACTATGGGTGCTGTCTGTATGAAGTTTGTATGTTTGCCCTGTGACTGCGTGGGTTTTCTCCGGGTGCTCCCGCACTCCAAAGATGTACATGTTTGTCAATTAATTGGCTTAGGTAAAATTATACTCTGTCCCTCGTGTGTAGGATAGTACAAGTTTCCGGGATGATCACTAGTAGGTGCAGTGTCGGTGGGCCAAAGGGCCTGTCTCCACGCCGTATCTCTAAAGTCCATTCTGTTAAAATTCTATACTCCTCTTAAAAGTCACTATTAAAACTGCTCCTGGCATTTGCTTCAGTAAAAACCGTTTTAAGTATTTCAAGACATTTGTCATAAATAGTTTATCATTACCGGCATAAACCTATAACATCTGTGGGTTTAATTAATTTCTTGCTATTTGAAATCCAAAACAGGACTTAATAAATAAATTATTACACACGATTAAAAAGGTGCCTGGTTGTTTTTGTTTTGAACCTGGCAATTGCCTGTATTGAGTTATAACTGAACACTGATGTGCTACATCTAATGTTTAGACTATTGGACTATATGCATCATTAACAGTAATCAATGATACCATTTGTTCGGCAACTTGATGACCCCCAGCCAAAATTAACCATATTAGACAAATAAGATATTTTTCTATTGAACAAGCCCTTTGCTTTTTCTAACAAATAATACAAATCTCACATGAAAGTTCTGGAACTTCAGTGCCCTCCATAATGCTTGGGACAAAGACCCGTCATTTATTTATTTGCCTCTGTACTCCACAGTGCACATTGTCAGATTTTAATAAAGGCCATTTTTATACATTTTGGTTTCACCATGCAGAAATTACAGCAGTGTTTGTACGTAGTCCCCCCCCCCCCCCCCCCTGTTTCAGGGCACCATAATGTTTGGGACACAACAATGTC
Organism: Malacoraja senta; assembly: GCA_038087875.1. Classification (NCBI taxonomy): domain Eukaryota; kingdom Metazoa; phylum Chordata; class Chondrichthyes; order Rajiformes; family Rajidae; genus Malacoraja; species Malacoraja senta. Next base: position 22,289,872 of record CM075980.1, read on the forward strand.
GTAAATGAAAGTAGTCATGTTTAGTATTTTGTTGCATATTCTTTGCATGCAATGACTGCTTGAAGTCTGTGATTCATGGCCATCACCAGTTGCTGGGTGACTTCTCTGGTGATGCTCTGCAAGACCTGTATTGCAGCTATCTTTAGTTTCGGCTTGTTTTGAGGGCTAGTCTCCTTCGGTTCTCTTCAGCATATAAAAGGCATGCTCAATTGGGTTCAGATTGGCTGATTGACTTGGCCACTCAAGAATTGATCATTTTTTACCTTTGAAAAACTCCTTTATTGCTTTAGCAGTATGTTTGGGCTCATTGTCTTGCTGTAGAATGAACCGCTGACGAATGAGCTTTGAGGCATTTGTTTGAACTTGAGCAGATAGGATGTGTCTATAAACTTCAGAATTCATTATGTTACTACCATCAGCAGGTGTATCATCAATGAAGGTAAGTGAGCCTGTTCCTTCAGCAGCCATACATGCCCAGGCCATAACACCCCCACCACCATGTTTCACAGATGAGGTGGTACACTTTGGATCTTTGGCAGTTCCTTCTCTCGTCCATACTTTGCTCTTGCCATCACTCTAATATAAGTTAATCTTCGTCTCATCTGTCCACAAGACCTTTTTCCAGAACTGTGGTTGCTCTTTTAAGTACTTCTTGGCAAACTGTAACCTGGTCATCCTATTTTTGCAGCTAACCAGTGGTTTGCATCTTGCAGTGTAGCCTCTGTATTTCTGTTCATGAAGTCATTGAGTCGATACTCAAAACACGTGACTCTGACTCCTTGATTGCTTGTGTGCCCGACTCTGACCCTAACCCCTAGGTATAATAATTCTAAATCTGCCATGCCGACATTACACAAGATGGCATTTCATAAGAACCACACGAATCATCAGGCTACCTTCTAATCCCATGTCCTTAAAGTTTTGAGTCTAATGGTTGTAACTATGCTATTGTGGCTTTTGTTGTTGTTTATTCTTGGGGGAAAAACATAATTCATTATGCTAAAAGAAGAAATAAAATTACAGAAAGGACTATGACAAAATTAAAATTCCATTGGATTAAATAAAAATTATAAAAGCATTACACCAAAATTAATTAAACTAAGGCCACTGGTATGAGCTAAATGGCTAAATTATGCCCCAAAAAAATTCTCGTGCAATAGAAATTAAAAGTAAATGCATAGGCAGTTAAGTTTGCTACAACATTTATTAATAACTTGTCCTTAGGAACAGAATTGCTTCTGTCAGATCCTCTTTCATTGAAGCCCTTAAATCTGATTTAAATATTTTCAGTGCAGAGAACAATCTCCACGCTGACCTGAGTTGGCGGTATGGATGTTACTGTCATTGCCGCAAATTTTACTATTTCTGGATAAGCAGGGATTATGGTAAATTATAGACCAGTTGGCCTGACATCGGTGGTGGGGAAGATGCTGGGGTGAATTATTAAAGAAATAATAACGGCGCATTTGGATAGCAGTAAAAGGATTGGTCCAAGTCAGCATGGATTTATGAAGGGGAAATCCTGCTGGACTAATCGTCTCGAATTTTTTTGAGGATGTAACAAGTAAAATGGATGAAGGCGTGCCAGTGGATGTAGTGTATCAGAAAGCTGCAGGCCATTTGGCCCTTCGAGCCAGCATCGCCATCCGTGGCTGATCAAACCACAATCAGTTCCCCGTTCCTGCCTTCTCCCCACATCCCCTGACTCCGCTATCTTTAAGAGCCCTTTCTAGCTCTCTCTTGAAAGTATCCAGAGAATCGGCCTCCACCGCCTTGAGGCAGAGAATTCCACAGACTCACAACTCTCTGTGTGAAAAAGTGTTTCCTCATCTCTGTTCAAAATGGCTTACCCCTTATTCTTAAACTGTGGCCCCTGGTTCTGGACTCTCCCAACATCGGGAACATGTTTCTTGCCTCAAGCGTGTCTAAACCCTTAATAATCTTATATGTTTCAATAAGATCCCCTCTCATCCAGAGTATAAATTCCAGAGTATACAAGCCCAGCCGCTCCATTCTCTCAGCAATGACAGTCCCGCCATCCCAGGAATTAAGCTTGTGAACCTACGCTGCACTCGCTCAATAGCACGAATGTCCTTCCTCAAATTTGGAGACCAAAACTGCACACAATACTCCAGGTGTGGTCTCACTAGTGTCCTGTACAAATGCAGAAGGACCTCTTTCCTCCTATACTCAACTCCTCTTGTTATGAAGGCCAACATGCCATTCGCTTTCTTCACTGCCTGCTGTACCTGCATGCTTACTTTCATTGACTGATGAACAAGGACCCCCAGATCCCGTTGTACTATCCCCTTTTCCCAACTTGACACCATTTAGATAATATAATCTACCTTCCTGTTTATGCTACCAAAGTGGATAACCTCACATTTATCCACATTAAACTGCATCTGCCATGCATCTGCCCACTCACCCAACCTGTCCAAGTCACCCTGCATCCTCATAGCATCCTCCTCACAGTTCACACTGCCACCCAGCTTTGTGTCATCTGCACATTTGATATGGTCCCACACAGGAGATTCGTGGGCAAAATTAGAGCACATGGTATTGGGGGTATTGACATGGATAGAGAATTGGTTGGCAGACAGGAAATAGAGTAGGAATAAACAGGTCCATGTCAGAATGGCAGGCATTGTCGAGTGGAGTGCCGCAAGGCTCGGTGCTGGGGCCGCTAACTATTTACAATATATATTAATGATTTAGATGATGGAATTAAAAGTAACACTAGCAAATTTGCAGATGACACAAAGCTGGGTGGCAGTGTGAACTGCAAAGAGGATGCTAGGAGGTTGCAGGGTGATTTGGACAGGTTGTGTGAGGCAGATGCATGACAGAAGCAGTATAATGTAGATAAATGTGAGGTTATCCACTTTGGTGGCAAGAACAAGGAGGCAGATTATTATCTCAATGGTGTCACGATTAGGAAAAAGGGAAGTGCAACGAGACCTGGGTGGTCCTTGTACACCAGTCACTGAAAGTAAACATGCAGGTACAGCAGGCAGTGAAGAAAGCTAATGGCATGTTGGCCTTCATAACGAGAGGATTTGAATATAGGAGTAAAGAGGTCCTTCTCCAGTTGTACAGGGCCCTGGTGAGCACATCTGGAGTATTGTGTGCAGTCTTAGTCTCCTAATTTGAGGAAGGACATCCTTGCTATTGAGGCAGTGCAGCGTAGATTCACAAGGTTAATCCCCGGGATGGCGGGGCTTGTATTGACTGGAATGAGAGGGTATCTGAAAGAAACACATCAAATTATAAAAGGACTGGACAAGCAAGATGCAGGAATAATGTTCCCAATGTTGGGGGAGTCCAGAATCAGGGGCCACAGTCTAAGAATAAAGGGGAGGCCATTTAAAACTGAGATGAGAAAAAAACATTTTCACCCAGAGTTGTAAATTTGTGGAATTCTCTGCCACAGAAGACAGTGGAGGCCAATTCACGGGACGATTTTGAAAGAGAGTTAGAGCTCTTAGGGTTAGCAGAATAAAGTGGCATGGGTTACTGATTGTGGATGATCAGCCATGATCACAATGAATGATGATTCTGGCTTGAAGGGCCAAATGGCCTCCTCCTCCACCTATATTCTAGGTTTCCATGTCCCATCTACACTATTCACTCTATCTATTCCCCTCAACATTTTATGCACTTGTAAGGCTTTTATGCAATAGCATTGGTGTTATTAATTTATTGAATTTTTGTTTACTGCATGGTATCTCTGTATATTGGGTTAATAGGTCTGTAAATCTGCACTGTAAAAATCGAATTGTTCCACACGTGACATCCAAGAGAAGATAGCTGAATGGATAGAAAATTGGGTTCAAGGAAGGAAGCAGAGGGTGATGGTGGAAGGTTGCTTCTCGGACTGGAGGCCTGTTACTAGTGGTGTGCCTCGGGTTCAGTGCTGGGCCCGTTACTGTTTGTCATCTACATCAATGATTGGGATGAGAACATACAGGGGAAGATTAGCAAGTTTGCTGATGATACAAAAGTGGATAGTTTTGCAGTGAACATGATTGTGAAAAATTGCAGCAGGATCTGAATCGATTGGCCAGGTGGGCTGAGGAACGGTTGATGGAATTTAATACTGAGAAATGCGAGGTGTTGCATTTTGGGAAGTCTAACACGGGCAGGATCTACCCAGTGAATGGTAGGCCTCTGGGAGGTGTTGTACCGCAGAGGGATCTAGGAGTACAGGGACATAGTTCATTGAAAGTGGCATCACAGGTAGATAACGTGGTCAAAAAGGCTTTTGGCACATTGGCCTGTATCAGTCAGAGTATTGAATATAGAAGTTGGGCGGTCATGTTGCAGTTCTGGAAGACGTTGGTGAGGCCACATTTACAGTTTTGTGTTCAATTTTGGTCACCATGTTATAGGAAAGATGTCATCAAGCTGGAAAGGGCACAGAGAAGATTTACAAGGATGTTACCAGGGCTAGACAGTCTGAACTATAGGGAGAGGTTGTGTAGACTAGGACTCTTCCTTGGAGGGCAGGAGGATGAGGGGTGATGAGTAAAATCATGAGAGGAATAGATCGGGTGGATGCACACTCTTGCCCACTCCACCTGTCATTGTGGATAATTGGCCTAAACGTCACGTGTGGGAGAGATGCCTGCTGTGTTTTTAAAAAATAGGTTAATCTTCAATTGCAGGTACATAGCTCCTTGAAAGTAGTGTCACAGGTAGACAGGGTGGTCAAGAAGGCTTTCGGTACATTGGCCTACATCAGTCAGAGCACTGAGTATGGAGTATTGTGTTTAGTTTTGGTCACTGTATTATAGGAAAGATGTTGTCAAGCTGGAAAGGGTGGGCAAGGTGGGCCGAAGGGCCTCTTTCCATGCTTTATGACACTAAGAAAAAACATTGAATAAAATGAAGAAATTGGATGTTATTTGCATCATGTTCAACACGGATGTTGTGGGTCAAAGGGCCTGTTCCTGTGCTGGACTGCTCTATGCTTTATTCTATTCTATAACAAAGGCTATATTCTTATTCTACAATAATTATATTTATATTCTTATGCATCAATATAAATGTCATAAGGTCATAAGTGATAGGAAAGAATTAGGCCTTTCGGCCCATTCATGTCTACTCCACCATTCAATCATGGCCGATCTATCTCTCCTTCTTAACCCCATTCTCTTGCCTTCTCCCCATAACCCGACACCTGTACTAATCAAGAATTTATCTCTGCTTTAAAAAATATCCACTGACGGCCTCCACAGCCTTCTGTGGCAATAAACACCATAGATTCACCACCCTCTGTCTAAAGAAATTCCACCTCATCTCGTTCCTTAAAGGGTGTCCTTTAATTCTGAGGCTACGACCTCTAGTCCTAGACTCTCCCACTAGTAGAAACATCCTCCACATCCACCATATCCAAGCCTCTCAATATTCTGTATATTTCAATGAGGTCCCCCCCTTCATTGTTCTAAACTCCAGCGAGTACAAGCCCAGTGCCGACAAACGCTCATCACAGATCAACATACTGATTCCTGGGATCATCCTTGTAAACCTCCTCTGGACCCTCTCCAGAGCCAGGACATCCTTCCTCAGATATAGTGCACAAAATTGCTCACAATACTCCAAATGAAAACTTACCAGCGCCTTTACCAAGCCTGATTATACGATTCTATGTGCTGAAATCCTCTCTCTGTGTGTAGCTGCTTTGCAGCAACAGGGTTTTATCGGAATGGCAATGTGTGAGATTAGACGGCAGATGTTGGGCATATTTTAAAGATGTAATCATTTGTGGGATTGTAGGTGGTGATGGTGTCGTTGGCATTTATGATCCACCCCTAACAGGGTGCAGATTTCACTGCTGAGGCTTAGCGTGATGTAAGGGTGACATAACGTCACCCGCCGTCAATTACTGAACTAGCTGGGATTTGTAAAGTTTCCAGTAGGTCAGTTCAGTTTAATTTATGTGTAGGAAGGAACTGCAGATGCTGGTTTAAACCGAAGATAGACACAAAATGCTGGAGTAACTCAGCGGGACAGGCAGCATCTCTGGATAGAAGGAATGGGTGACGTTTTGGGTCGAGACCCTTCTTCAGACTCCTTTCTCTCCAGAGATGCTGCCTGTCCCGCTGAGTTACTCCAGCATTTTGTGTCTATCTTCAGTTTCAGTTCAGTTTAGTTTATTGTCACATGTACCGAGATACAGTGAAAAGCTTTTGTTGCGTGCTAACCAGTCAGTGGAAAGACAATACATGATTACAATCGAGCCATTTAGTGTACAGATACATGATAAGAGGATCACGTTTAGAGCAAGGTAAAGCCAGCAAAGTCCGATCAAGGATAGTCCGAGGATCACCAAAGTGGTAGATAGTAGTTCAGCACTGCTTCCTGGTTATGGTAAGATGGTTCAGTTGCCTGATAACAGCTGGGAAGAAACTATCCCTGAATCTGGTGTGCGTTTTCACACTTCTGTACTTTTTGCCTGATGGGAGAGGGGAGAAAAGGGAGTGGCCAGAGTGAACTCGTCCTTGATTATGCTGCGTGAGGTATAAATGGAGTCAATGGAAGGGAGGTTGGTTTGTTTGATGGTCTGGGCTGCATCCACAATTCGCTACAATTTCTTAATGCTTGCTGAACATTTCTTTTTCTGGGGAGAGTTTAGTTTATTGTCATGTGGACCGAGGCATATGGTCAGCATGGCCTGATTCTGTTCAGTTTAGCTTTATTACCATATATTCATCTTGAGAACATACACGGCATGATTAGCAATCTGCAGATGGTACTAAAGTAAAATTGGTTAGTACAGTGTCAGGGATTATGGGGAGAAGGCAGGAGAACGGGGTTAGGAGGGAGAGATAGATCAGTCATGATTGAATGGCGGTGTAGTCTTGACGGGCCGCATGGCCTAAGTCTGCTCCTACTTGTGAGAGAGTCTAGGACTAGAGGTCGTAGCCTCAGAATTAAAGGAAGTTCCTTTTGGAATGAGAGGAGGTGGAATTTCTTTAGTCAGAGGGTGGTGAATCTGTAGAATTCTCTGCCACAGAAGGCGAGGCCAAGTCAGTGGATAAGGCAGAGATTTACGTAGTCTCTGAAATTTATGTTGAGGTCAGTCGGAATTAGGACTTTTTTTACCGACTCCACAGACCTGCTTCTGCGGACAATGGTCATTGACAAATCCACTCCTGAAGAGTGTTTCTGATCTGTCAGACAGGTGTTTGTGGATTTTTCTTTATCATAGAGAGAATTCTTCTGACATCAGCTGTGGAGATCTTCCTCGGCCTGTCAGTCCCTTTGCGGTTAGTAAGCTCACCAGTGCTCTTTCTTCTTAATGATGTTCCAAACAGTTGATTTTGGTAAGCATAAGGGTTGGCTGATGTCTCTAACAGTTTTATTCTTGTTTCTCAGTCTCATAATAGCTTCTTTGACTTTCATTGGCACAACTTTGGTCCTCATGTTGATAAACAGCAATAAAAGTTTCCAAAGGTGATGGAAAGACTGTACGAAAGACTAGGTGCTGGGAGCTCTCTTATACCTGCATTGAGGAGGCATTTAAACACACCCAAGCAATCACAAACACCTGTGAAGCCATGTGTCCCCAACATTATGGTGCCCCGAAATGGGGGGGGGGGGGGGGGGGGCTGTATCTGCGGCGACCACAATCCCAAAACACATGACCGACAGATCAGAAACACTCTTCAGGAGTCAGTGCCCACAGTCCGCAGAAGACTTCATGGACAGAAATACAGAGGCTACACAGCAAGATGCAAACCACTGGTTAGCCACAAAAATAGGATGGCCAGGTTACAGTTTGCCAAGAAGTACTTAAAAGATCAACGACAGTTCGGGAAAAAGGTCTTGTGGACAGATGAGACGAAGATTAACTTTTATCAGTGATGGCAAGAACATGGAGGAAAGAAGGAACTGCCCAAGATCCAAAGCATATCACCTCATCTGTGAAACACGGTGGTGGGGGGTGTTATGGCCTGGGCATGTATGGCTGCTGAAGGTACTGGCTCACTTATCTTCATTGATGATACAACTGCTGATGGTAGTAGCATAATGAATTCTGAAGTGTATAGACACATCCTATCTGCTCAAGTTCAAACAAATGCCTCAAAACCCATTGACCGGCTATTCATTCTACAGCAGCAAGACAATGATCCCAAACATACTGCTAAAGCAACAAAGGAGTTTTTCAAAGCTAAAAAATGGTAAATTCTTGAGGGGCCAAGTTAATCATCTGATCTGAACTCAGTTGAGCATGCCTTTTCTATGCTGAAGAGAAAACTGAAGAGGGCTAGCCCCAAAAGACAAGCATAAGCTAAAGATCGCTGCAATACAGGCCTGGCAGAGCATCACCAGAGAAGACACCCAGCAACTGGTGATGTCCATGAATCGCAGACTTCAAGCAGTCATTGCATGCAAATATGCAACAAAATACTAAACATGACTACTTTCATTTACATTACATTGCTGTGTCCCAAACATTATGGTGCCCGGAAATGTGGGGGGGGGGGGGGGGGGGGAGAAATCTATGTATAAACACTGCTGTCATTTCTACATGGTGAAACCAAAATGTATAAAAATGCCCTTTATTAAAATCTGACAGGTGCACTTTAACCACGTGTGATTTTTTTCTATTACAAACCTCAAATTGTGGAGTAGAGGCAAATAAATAAATGATGGGTCTTTGTCATTATTTTAACATTATGGAGAGCACTGTATACAGCACTAATTTGTACTCAGTAGGACTCACCCCTTCTTTCTTATTCTGCCAGAGGAGTTTGCGTTTCTTCTCCTGTTCTGCAAACTTCATTGGATTGACAGCAGTTGGGTTGTAGTAACTTGGTACGGCTATGCCTGTTTCAGCCAATGCCTTGGCTTGGAGGGCTGCCATCTGTGCAGCCATCGCAATCTGAGGGGTAACTTGAGTGCCAGATGCCAAGAGTGCAGCAACATTGAGAACGGATCCACTACTAACTGTTGGAAACATCAAACATTTAAATCATCCAAATCTTTTAATAAATGTCCAACTCTTAATTGATAATAGCCACATACTTTTGCACAGTAGATAGGATGCTTGGCTTCATTAATGATGTAATAAAATAACTTGCTTGCTACCTCACTGACATGTTTAAAACTTGACCTCAATTCTGGATTCAGTGAGCATTATCTGCAAAATGCACTCCAATAGGCCAGTGTCATCTGAGGCACCATAAAAACACTGCTTCAAATCACTTAGTAGGATAAGCAGGGCGAGGATGTGGAACACCTTTAAGTCATACAACAATTTGTTCATTGGAGTGAAGTCACATCTTTGTCATGACTATGACATAAGATAAAGCTGATCTTGCCCATGATATTCACCCATTAAAAACAAATTCAAAATATGTTCACAATTACAACCTACTTAATTCTCGTCCTACATTTATTTCCACAAGTGTTCAAGCAAAAAAATCAAGTTACTTCTATTATGCAAACATCTCTAAACAGAGACATTTGTACTTTCTTAATGGTGGATGACCCAATTGATATGGAGAAACTGAAGTTGATGTTGATTAAAAATTTGGACAGAATGGTGACTTATAACTGGAGAACTGGAATGCAAAACCAAGACGTTGTATCAAACTGCAGGAAATAAATCTTGGACGGAACATGATGTAGATACATAGATTTACACTGGGGCTCGAAGGTTACATTATGAGTTAGGCTGTCTTGATTGGATTTGCCTCTGCTCGAGTTTAGAAATTTAAAGAGCGATCTAATCAATGTTATTAAAATGATACAAAGATTTACTAAGTTATATACAGGAATTATTTTCTTCAATGTAGAAATTTGGATAATCTCTAAATTAATGCTAGTACATTCAATAGTGAAATTAGACAGTACCTTTTCTCCTACAAAAACTGGAGTAGATACCCAGAACTCATTTCTCAAACTGAGTGTCTTGGAGTCAAATGAAATTGAAGAACAAGAGAATTAAATTTTTGGTAGGTTACACCACCAAGGAATGAGATGTTGGAGTTGGTAAATAAAATGAAGGTACAGATCTAACAGAACAATGAAACAGGCTTACTTAATCATGTTCTTTAGAATATTTTCCTAACAAACCACTCAATACCCCTTTCTTTGAAAATACTATTTGTCAAGGTGCAGTCCTTTACAAACTGTTTTGCCTCTAACCACTGAATAAATTTGTTGCTTTGGTTTGGGCATAAACTCTGTCACATTTTCCATATGGAAATTCATCAACCACAGACACCAGTGAATAGATGAACAGTAACTCAAATAGAGAAAGCTATTAAACAGTGTGTGAGGCAGGAGGCAGAGAAGGAAAGCACTCAGACCCAACATGTAGGGGGGAAAGAGGAAAACAATAATAAACAGAGAATAAGAGGTGGTGGGGTTCTTAAATGGGTGAGCAGAGAAACAGAGGGGTGTAAAATGCAGGCAGAAGCAATAGGTAGCAAGGTGAAAAGTAAAAGTGGCAGGCAGACAAATCCAGGGCAAAAATCAAAAAGGGCCACTTTTCAACATAATTGTATAAGGGGTAAGAGCGTTGTAAAAACAAGCCTGAAGGCTTTGTGTCTCAATGCAAGGAGCATTCGTAATAAGGTGGATGAGTTGAACGTGCAGATAGCTATTAATGATTATGATATAGTTGGGATCACGGAGACATGGCTCCAGGGTGACCAAGGCTGGGAGCTGAACATCCAGGGATATTCAATATTCAGGAGGGATAGAGAGAAAGGAAAAGGAGGTGGGGTAGCGTTGCTGGTTAGAGAGGAGATTAACGCAGTGGAAAGGAAGGACATTAGCTTGGAGGATGTGGAATCGGTATGGGTAGAGCTGCGAAACACTAAGGGGCAGAAAACGCTGGTGGGTGTTGTGTACAGGCCACCTAGCAGTAGTAGTGAAGTTGGGGATGGCATCAAACAGGAAATTAGAAATGCGTGCAACAAAGGCAAAACAGTTATAATGGGTGACTTCAATCTACATATAGATTGGGTGAATCAAATTGGCAGGGGTGCTGAGGAAGAGGATTTCTTGGAATGTATGCGGGATAGTTATCTAAACCAACATGAAGAGGAACCAACGAGAGAGCAGGCTATTCTAGACTGGGTATTGAGTAATGAGGAAGGGTTAGTTAGCAGTCTTGTGCGTGCCCCCTTGGGCAAGAGTGACCATAATATGGTTGAGTTCTTCATTAGGATGGAGAGTGACATTGTTAATTCAGAAACAATGGTTCTGAACTTAAAGAAAGGTAACTTTGAGGGTATGAGACGTGAATTGGCCAAGATTGACTGGCAATTCATTCTAAAAGGGTTGACGGTGGATATGCAATGGAAGGCATTTAAAGACTGCATGGATGAACTACAAAAATTGTTCATCCCAGTTTGGCAAAAGAATAAATCAGGGAAGGTAGTGCATCCGTGGATAACAAGGGAAATCAGGGATAGTATCAAAGCAAAAGATGATGCGTACAAATTAGCCAGAAAAAGCAGCATACCAGAGGACTGGGAGAAATTCAGAGACCAGCAGAGGAGGACAAAGGGCTTAATTAGGAAAGGGAAAATAGATTATGAAAGAAAACTGGCAGGGAACAAAAACTGACTGCAAAAGTTTTTATAGATATGTGAAGAGAAAGAGATTAGTTAAAACAAATGTAGGTCCCTTGCAGTCAGAAACAGGTGAATTGATCATGGGGAACAACGATATGGCGGACCAATTGAATAACTACTTTGGTTCCGTCTTCACTAAGGAAGACATAAATAATCTGCCGGAAATAGCAGGGGGCCGCGGGTCAAAGGAGATGGAGGAACTGAGTGAAATCCAGGTTAGTCGGGAAGTGGTGTTGGGTAAATTGAATGGATTAAAGGCCGATAAATCACCAGGGCCAGATAGGCTGCATCCCAGAGTACTTAAGGAAGTAGCTCCAGAAATAGTGAATGCATTAGTGATAATTTTTCAAAACTCTTTAGATTCTGGAGTAGTTCCTGAGGATTGGAGGGTAGCAAACGTAACCCCACTTTTTAAGAAGGGCGGGAGAGAGAAAACGGGGAATTACAGACCAGTTAGTCTACCATCGGTAGTGGGGAAACTGGTAGAGTCAGTTATTAAAGATGGGATAGCAGCACATTTGGAAAGTGGTGAAATCATTGGACAAAGTCAGCATGGATTTACGAAAGGTAAATCATGTCTGACGAATTTTATAGAATTTTTCGAGGATGTAACTAGTAGAGTGGATAGGGGAGAACCAGTGGATGTGTTGTATCTGGACTTTCAGAAGGCTTTCGACAAGGTCCCACATAAGAGATTAGTATACAAACTTAAAGCACACGGTATTGGGGGTTCAGTATTGATGTGGATAGAGAACTGGCTGGCAAACAGGAAGCAAAGAGTAGGAGTAAACGGGTCCTTTTCACAATGGCAGGCAGTGACTAGTGGGGTACCGCAAGGCTCAGTGCTGGGACCCCAGCTATTTACAATTTATATTAATGATCTGGATGAGGGAATTGAAGGCAACATCTCCAAGTTTGCAGATGACACTAAGCTGGGGGGAAGTGTTAGCTGTGAGGAGGATGCTAGGAGACTGCAAGGTGACTTGGATAGGCTGGGTGAGTGGGCAAATGTTTGGCAGATGCAGTATAATGTGGATAAATGTGAGGTTTGGTGGCAAGAACAGGAAAGTAGACTATTATCTAAATGGTGGCCGATTAGGAAAGGGGAGATGCAGCGAGACCTGGGTGTCATGGTACACCAGTCATTGAAAGTAGGCATGCAGGTGCAGCAGGCAGTGAAGAAAGCAAATGGTATGTTAGCTTTCATAGCAAAAGGATTTGAGTATAGGAGCAGGGAGGTTCTACTGCAGTTGTACAGGGTCTTGGTGAGACCACACCTGGAGTATTGCGTACAGTTTTGGTCTCCAAATCTGAGGAAGGACATTATAGCCATAGAGGGAGTGCAGAGAAGGTTCACCAGACTGATTCCTGGGATGTCAGGACTTTCATATGAAGAAAGACTGGATAGACTTGGCTTATACTCGCTAGAATTTAGGAGATTGAGAGGGGATCTTATAGAAACGTACAAAATTCTTATGGGGTTGGACAGGCTAGATGCAGGAAGATTGTTCCTGATGTTGGGGAAGTCCAGGACAAGGGGTCACAGCTTAAGGATAAGGGGGAAATCCTTTAAGACCGAGATGAGAAAAAACATTTTCACACAGAGAGTGGTGAATCTCTGGAACTCTCTGCCACAGAGGGTAGTTGAGGCCAGTTCATTGGCTATATTTAAGAGGGAGTTAGATGTGGCCCTTGTGGCTAAAGGGATCAGGGGGTATGGAGAGAAGGCAGGTTGGGATACTGAGTTGGATGATCAGCCATGATCATATTGAATGGCGGTGCAGGCTCGATGGGCCGAATGGCCTACTCCTGCACCTATTTTCTATGTATCTATGTAACAAGCAGTTTTATCCAACAGGTTAAAAACTACTTTGAGTGGAGTTTTTTTTTTACAACAGCAAGAATATAAATTGCAATTGATTTAAAGTTCTACATTCCATCAAGCACTCCATTATATGAAGACTAATCAAAAATAAAGTGCTGGCATGTGGAGTGCTTTGAAATGAAATAACAAATGTTATTATCAAGGAACTTAGTTTGCTAAAAATAGATATTAAGTTTTCCTACCGGTTGGCTGGTTGACATTTCCAAGTGATCCATTAGTTGTATCTGTTGAAAATAAATAATGCTTATTTTTCAGCAGTATTGTAAATCAAATTTTAAACATTTTGTCAGTTTCTATTTTCCATGCACATTAAAGTTCCTGACTTCTGCAGTTGTTCAACAATTATCAGAGGTCACACTAGGACGATATTCTCATGGGCGTATATTAAACGGCCATTGCTCCAAGACTTGGGATTCCTCTCAGTCACAAAAACGGCGATGCCTCTAGCTTGGTGACAGTGTTCTCAATCTTTAAATTGTACAACTCTGGAAAACTCTACAGTAATGGAATACAGTATATACATGTTTTGACAGGGTAAGGACATACGTTTTCTAATACAGTAAAAGGATTTCCAATATAACTGGGTATAACATCCAGTAACAAACGCATAATTTCACTGCACTTACGTTTCTTTTAAACTGTATGATCTAATACTGGATTTTTTCCAGTTGTCAAAATATGAGATTAAATTATGTGGATATAATCTACTTTAAAAGGTTAGAATCTAAATGATAAAAATTGGATTATATACTGGGGAATCCAGAGTAATTCATGAAAACCAAAATCTCAAACACATATCATCCATGAGCAAGCTGTACATGTAACATAGAAACATCACAATTTCAGTAGAAATAACCTTGGAAAGTACTGGGCAGATACAGCTCAAAAACCATGTCAACAGATACAGTGCATTCAGAAAGTATTCAGACCCCTTCACTTTTTCCCCATTTTGTTACGTTACAGCCTTATTTTAAAATGGATTAAACTCTTTTTTTTTTAAAAATCATCAATCTACACACAATACCCCAGAGTGAAGAAGCGAAAACTGGTGTTTAGAATTTTTTGCAAAGTAATTAAAAAGAAATAACTGAAATATCACATTTACATCAGTATTCAGACCCTTTGCTATGACACTCAAAATTGAGCTTAGGTTCATCCTGTTTCCATTGATTATCCATGAGATGTTTCTACAACTTTACTGGAGTGCACCAATGGTAAATTAAATTGATTGGACAGGCACACACCTGTCTATATAAGGTCCCACAGTTGACAGTGCATGTCAGGGCAAAAACCAAGCCATGAAGACGAAGGAATTCTCCGTAGACCTCCGACGCAGGATTGTGTCGGGACATAGATCTGGGGAAGGGTATAAATCAATTTCCTGCAGCATTGCAGGTCCCGAAGAGCACAGTGGCTTCCGTCATTCTTAATTTGGAACACCAGGACTCTTCATAGAGCTGGCCGCCCGGCCAAACGGAGCAATCGGGGGAGAAGGGCCTTGGTCAGGGAGGTGACCAAGAACCTGATGGTCACTCTGACATAGCTCCAGAGTTCCTCTGTGGCCATGGGAGAACCTTCCAGAAGGAAAACTATATCTGCAGCAATCCACCAATCAGGCCTTTATGGTAGAGTGGCCAGACGGAAGCCACTTCTCAGTAAAAGGCACATGACAGCCCGCTTGGAGTTTGCCAAAAGGCATGAGAAACAAGATTCTCTGGTCTGATGAAACCAAGATTGAACTCTTTGGCCTGAATGCCAAGCGTCACGTCTGGAGGAAACCAGGCATCGCTCATTACCTGGCCGATACCATACCTATGGTGAAGCGTGGTAGTGGCAGCATCATCCTGTGGGGATGTTTTTCAGTGGCAGGAACTGGGAGACTAGTCAGGATTGAGGGAAAGATGAAAGGAGCAAAGTACAGAGAGATCCTTGATGAAAACCTGCTCCAGAGCGTTCTGGACCTCAGACTGGGGCGGAGGTTCACCTTCCAACAGGACAACGACCCTAAGCACACAGCCAAGACAACGCAGGAGTGGCTTCGTGACAAGTCTGCGAATATCCTTGAATGGCCCAGCCAGAGTCCGGACTTGAACCCGATCGAACACCTCTGGAGGGACCTGAAAGTAGCTGTGCATCGACGCTCCCCATCCAACCTGACAGGGCTTAAGAGGATCTGCAGAGAAGAATGGGAGAAATTACCCAAATACAGGTGTGCCAAGCTTGTAGCATCATATCAAAGAAGACTTGAGGCAGTAATTGCTGACAAGGGTGCCTCAACAAAGTACTGAGTAAAGGGTCTGAATACTTATGTAAATGTGATATTTCAGTTATTTCTTTTTGACTACTTTGCAAAAAATTCTAAACAACTGTTTTTGCTTTTTTTATTATGGGGTATTGTGTGTAGATTGATGATAAAAAAAAAAGAATTTAATCCATTTTAGAATAAGGCTGTAACATAACAAAATGTGGTAAAAGTGAAGGGATCTTTTAAATGCACTGTGCATCTAGTGTTAAATCAGAAAGTGTGTGAACAGGAAACTGAAAAATCAGACATTAAAAATGATATATTTTTTAACCTCCTTAGTAAATTCCTCAGTTTTACAATCGAGGAAAAAAGGGATTACATTTTTAAAAAAGCAAATAGGAATTCTGCATGCCAATTCTGAAGTACTGCCACATGATCAACTCCAAATTATTGCTGACATGATACTACTTGAGTAAAACTAGTAAAATATAAATTACCACAAAATATTTTTCTATTTTTACATCCACCTACTAGTTTTAGAATGGCCAATGGTTGGAAATTAATCGGAAACCAGCATAAAAACAGATCACATTTTTTTTAAAGGGACAAATGTTATTAATAAATTTACTAGAAGAACTAGGGCGAAACACTCCACAAACGTGAATTGAAAATCACTTGAGATTGGAAAAGCATTCATCTTTACATTTTATGTTCTCAACTCCAAAACCTGTAACTCAAATGTCGTCCAATACTACAGATTGTTGGAAAAACAATCCTGATTGTCAAATATTTTCTAGAAAACCAGACATACAGCTGAGTTTTGAGAAGTCTTAACCATGGGGGATTTAATTTTGACTTTGAGTAGATCCGCTCGTCAGACATTAACAAACCACAATTAATAATAAAACAACACCAGCACTGAACATACTGGATATGAACTAAGGTAGACAAAAATGCTGGAGAAACTCAGCGGGTGAGTCAGCATCTATGGAGAGGAGTAGGCAACATTTCGGGTCGAGATCCTTCTTTAGACTGATGTCGGGGGGGGGGGGGGGAGGGGCTATCTACTACAAACCCACTGACTCCCATGGCATCTACTACAAACCCACTGACACCCATGGCTATTTGGACTACACTTCTTCCCACCCTGCTTCCTGTAAGGTCTCTATCCCCTCCTCCCAATTTCTCTCTCTACGCTGCATCAGCAGCCAGAATGAGGTGTTCCAGACCAGGGCATCGGTGATGGCCTCATTCTTTAGGGAATGGGGGTTCCCCTCTTCTATTATAGATGAGGCTCTCACCAGGGTCTCCTCTATATCCCGCAGCTCCGCTCTCACTCCCCACCCCCCTACTCGTAACAAGGACAGAGTCCCTCTTGTCCTCACCTTCCACCCTACCAGCCGTCGCATACAACATATAATCCTCTGACATTTTCACCACCTACAACGGGATCCGACCACTGGCCACATCTTCCCATCTCCTCCCCTTTCCGCAGAGACCGTTCCCCCCATAACTCCCTGGTCAATTCGTCCCTTCCCACCCAAACTACCCCCTCCCCTGGTACTTTTTCCTTGCAACCGCAGGAAATGTTTTACCTCCCCCCCTCAACTTGATCCAAGGACCCAAGCAGTCTTCCTAGGTCAGGCAGAGGTTCACCTGCACCTCCTCCAACCTCATCTATGGCATCCGCTGTTCCAGGTGTCAACTTCTCTACATCGGTGAGACCAAGCGCAGGCTTGGCGATCGCTTCACCAAACATCTCCGCTCAGTTCGCAATAACCAACCTGATCTCCTGGTGGCTCAGCACTTCAACTCCCCCTCCCATTCCCGAATCTGACCTTTCTGTCCTGGGCCAGAGTGAGGCAAATTGGAGGAACAGCACCTCATATTTCGCTTGGGTAATTTACACCACAGCGGTAAGAACATTGACCTCCAATTTCAGGTAGTCCTTGCTTTCTCCCTCCCTCCCCTTCTCAGCTCTCCCACAAGCCTACTGTCTCCATCTCTTTCTGTCTTTTTCCTGCCCCCCCGTCCCCGACATCAGTCTGAAGGGTCTCGACCTGAAACATTGCCTATTCCTTCGCTGCATAGATGCTGCCTCATCTTCACTCAACCACTTTCAAAAATCACAAATCCAACCCTGGTTCAATGAAGAATATGGAAAACTAATTCAAAAGCAGCAACAAGCATACCCACTTACAGTTGATTACTGCCGAGTGAAATTATGTAGGACTATTTTTCAAATTCAATTTCTGATATCTGAGCATCTCATTCAATGCCAAAGTTTACAGCCCTGCCTATCTACTCCAAGGTGTTGGTCTACAATCTCCCTGAATACTCCTGATAATGCTTTTGGGCATGGAGTTTCAAGATGCAGATCTAGTGCCAATGAAGGAGAAATAATATGTTCAGGATGCTATTTGACGGAGGGGAACATACAGATTGATGGATTGTTGCTCGTGGCTATTTTGATGATGTCATCTGTTTCGGAGATGCTTCTGGGGTTACCTACAACGGGTTATGTGCATGGGTAGCAGTGCACCTTGCAGAGGGCACTCAATGCAACCACGGTGACCTCGGGTGGAGAGGAAATGAATGTTTACGATGGAGGATTGGATGACACCCAAGTGGGTGGTTTTGTCCTTGAAGCATCTTATGAATTGTTGGAGATGCACTCATGTAGGAAAGCCAAGAACATTCCATCACTCTCTTGGCTTGTACCTTCCAAATGGTCAAGAGAGTTTGTGCTGCAGGATGCACTGCTTCTGACTTGTTCTTGTAGTTAGTCAAGTTCAATTTCTGGCAAATAGTGACTCTCAGGCTGCTGATAGTTGGAATGGACAACAATAATGTCATCGAATGTTATGGGAGGTGGTCGGACTCGTCATTGTTCCCTCAGTTTTGTGCCACTTTTCAGCCTGTGCCCAAATGTTGAGGCCACTCTGCATTACTTTAATGAGAAGCAGCAAATGAAATTGAACATTTTGCAATCAATGAACATCTCCACTTCTGACCTTATGGTGAAAGATCATTGTGCTAACTGAATACCGATGGTCAGAAATACATCAGAGGAATTCTTGCACAACTAAATGTCTTGGACTCTAGATCTTTGGTATGATCCGTGGCCTTCGTGAAGTGTACAGCACATGATTAATCTTAGCATCTCAATGTCGCTATCATCATTGAAGGTAGCCTTCAGTCAACTTGATTTACTTCACATAACTACAAGGCATTCGTCAAAGACTTTGAAAACATTCCAGCTATGGTGTTGAAGACATGCTCCACACTAAAATTAAATTCTAACCAAGCTGTTTCAATACTGTGCTAACATATGCACTCAGAAACATCCTGCCCATCGGTAAAAGACAAGACATCTAATTTAACTAATTACCATGTGGACTATTCAATCATTAACTAAGTAATTGAAGATATTAGCAATGCTATAAAGCAGCACAAAATAATCTGATTATTGATCTTCTCTGTGATTTCTGATATAAATGGCTCCAGACTGGCTGAGAATCATAGACATAAGATGAATTCCAGAGGCAAGGCTAGGGGCGAATCCTCTGGCTTCCAAGCACAGAGTATTCGATCACGTGCCATCAAGGAACCCAAGTGAAAACAAGTCTAAAACGATATTTGTAAACCAGCATCTGCAGTTCCTTGTGTCACCATGGCTGCTGGAAGCCATTCATCTCATTCCAAAAAAATGACACACTAGTCCTGTAGGGCAGTACTAAAGATTCAACTGTCACCAAATACTTCACTGATGACTTTTCATTTATCATGTGGTCAGAAACACTTAAACTGAAAATGGACCAAAGAAAACAACACTTGAACCATTAATGCTAGGCAATGATATCTCCAATAAGGGAGTGCAACAATTTCCCCATACCAGTAGCTTTGCCATGAAAACATTATCATCACAAACTTTTGAGATCAAGTGGTTTACGTGACAAACAGTATGTACAAGCAGAATATTATGTGGTAACTGACTCAACCTTTGCCACCAACCTTCACCACTTCTCTGCCTGCAATAGCTTTGCAAGTTGTGTCATACACTTATTACAAAATACCTGTAACGTCGGTTTGTTCCTCTTTTTGTTTTTCCAGCAGCTCTTTTTCTTTTTGTTCCTGAAGCTTCTTTGCTCTTTCAAGCCTGTGATTCAAAGCAATACATTAGGACTGTATAGTTTCACACACTTACTTATTCAAGTTATTTTGTGACTTTTACTTTCAGTTAAATATTAATACACCATGCAAGGCCAGTTGAAGATTGGCCAACTTCGAGTGCACATTTCCCACAAATATATACTACTACCAGGAAAACCTTCGAAGCGACAGATCAGAAATATATTATTGAGCAACTCTATTTAATTCACGCTTTTGTTCACGTTTGGGAGTTTGGGCAGGTTTAACAATTGCCGATATTCAACGTGATTTTCCATTTACATTCAACTTAAAGACATTTTATCATTAAACTGGACTGTTACGTATAATCTAATGAAATGTGTTGTCTATTCTTAGTTTCCCTAGTTTCACTTTTAATTAAATACAGATCAATTGATAGTAATATATATGGATTGTAAATAATTGAGAGGCTAGGAATATGCAATGGCAATCAGTATTTAAAATCATCACCCTACCGTATTAATCCCATCATTCGGCATTTGATCCACAGCTACCTATGCCTTAATCAAGTGCACTTTTTCTTCAATCACTTTCTCAGGCAGTGCATTCCAGGTATTTATCAATCTCCGGGTAACATTGGTCAGTCATATCTTCTCTAAATCTCTTCCCCCTTACTCTAACCTAGTTATACATTTCTCTGATATGGCTAAAGGGTTCCTGCTATCAATATCCCAATTCTGTCCCTTCTTAACTTCTCCCAGGAGAACAGATTTAACTTCTCCTGTCTCTCCTCATAATTGAACAGTTTCATCCTAGATAACATCCTGGCAAATCTCCTCTATATCTTCTCCAAGCACTATCCCATCCTTCTAATCCTTTACAGATCAGAAATGCATACAGAACCCCAGCAGAAGTCTGGGCAAGTTTTTATAAAATTATAGCATAACTTTCTTACTTCTCTATTCTTGTCCTGACCTAGAGGCCAGTATCCCATATGCATTGCTAACCATGTTATCTACCAGATTGTCACCCAGGATCTGTCGACTTGTCAACCAAGATCCCTTCTGTTCCTCCATACTCCTCTGAACCCGACCTGACTTTGGGTGAACTGGGGTTGGGGACTGGACATTGTGCCTTCCCCCACAGTGGTAATCATTGTGGGGGGGATGATTTTTGTCTGTAAATGATATTTTATTTTGTGTCCAAGATGGCTGCTGGAGGGGAGAGTGGACGCTGGCGCGCTTTAGCAGCCGCTGCTCTCTCTTCCATATTGTGTTTTTTGATTTTTGTTTTTGGATTGAATTCTGGCTTTAATTTGTGTACTCGTGATGTCTTTACTATTTATTTCATTCCGCTTACATGTTTCTACACTTTGTTAAACTTTGTAAGGTGTCCTTGAGACTTTTGAAAGGCGGCCATAAATAAAATGTATTATTATTATTATTAATGATGTATCCAAGCCTCATTAGTACTCCCCAAATGCATCCGGGCTAAATGCCACCTGCCATTTTTCAACCCATTTTGCCAACTCATCAAAATCGCCCCATAGCCTATGACAACCCTCCACTCTGTCAACAACTCTGCCAATCTAACCATCACCCCAGAAGGTAATATATACAATATTTTTATTTTGTAATTATATACAGACACTAAATAAAAACACAAGTTGTTACTGGGCTGGCAGTCTTTCATCCGGTCAGTTGCCTACAGGATTTTAATGCAGGTTTTTTTGAAAACGTATAAGACCACCTCAGCCAATGTTCAGTTTACAGGCAACACATGGGGAAATATTATATAATAGAATTGCTCAGATAATAACGTTCGTGTGAGGAACCTATGTTAAGTTGCAAGAGAAGGGCTTGGAGTTGGGGTTATCAGAAATACATGTCCCCACAAAGAAATAAAGTACAAAGAACACACACACAGGAGAACAGATGGCTTATCATAACATGGAAATGTTGATCTGAATAGGCATAGCTTTGTTTGCTTTGAAGCAACTATAACGCTGTCAGAAGTTGTATTTGGTTTAGTTTGGTGTTTAGAGTGTAGGTTGTTAATGGGGTTTCTTCCCAGGACAGACACCATTTGTTTTTTCTTTGTGACACATCTCTGAGCTCTAGTGTGTCACAAAGAGGGTTTATGGTTGTTTATACTGGGTCTTAGACAGCAAGGCTAGATACTAGTCTGTGATTTGGTTTGTGCTATGTTTAAATGTACTTATGTTGAGATAGGAGATAAGGCATAGGTGATGGTTATGTGACCTTTGTATAAGGGTGATTTCTTATGTTTATAGAAAACTGAGAAAGTAACTCTGTTTTGATCTAAGCCAAACAATTGGGGTCTGCATATAGTAATGCTATTAGTGGGAAGTCATAAAGAGGCCTTACATTCCTCTCCTACTAGAGATAACAGGGGAGGTTGTATGAAACTAGACCCGAGCGTGGTAAGAAGCAATTATAATTTATCAAGTTTGACAAGTATATGGCCTTTGTGTGCTTGGAGTTGGGAATTGTGTGATTAGTAATAAGTTAAATGTTTACCGACTTTGGAAGAATGGGGCAAAACTCATATTTAATCTTTGTAATCAATAAGTAACTGTATTTTAACTATGTAGTTGTAGGGAAATTATTTATGAAGTGTATTGTGTTTTAATTAGGATTGTAAGTATTAGACTTTGTTTAAATCTGAAGTTTTAGAAATAAGTTTCTTTTCCAAAAGTGGAAATATGTGTTTTGTGTGTATGTATTGTGTGATTGCTGTATGATGTGTCTTTTATATTCTGAGAGGTGGTCTCCGAGAATTGATTTTATTTTTCTGTGGTTTTACTTCATTGAAATAAAATGATTTTGAACAAAGAGGGTAAAGAAAACCACAGAGGAAGCAAGGGTTGTATAGAGGCCAGAAAAGGGAAAATCATGTGACTACACGTGTTGTCAATCACTGGAAAGGACATTTGATTGGTTAATGCAAATAAGCTAATGTATGGTAAACCATAATGATTGGTTAATAGTTTGCCACACCTTCTGTACCATAATTGTCTAATACCTATATAATGTCTCAATTTTGTATTGGAGTTACTAATTCTTTGGACCTGCCCTGGAGCTTTCAGCTCTGTGTTGGAAGGTTCAGAGATTAGTCTTGGCGCTGAATAAAGAATCGATTTCAACAGCAGTAATGGTTTGAATCAAGTTTTCTTGAATTAGACTGACAAAAGAACAGTTTAACACACACACTGAAGACAAAATAAGTCAGTCAATACATTTTAATGATTGGGATCAAAATCTAAAATACACATTGAAAGCCGACAACCTAAAAATCAACCTTTGCTAAGATGTGTAATTCATGTGATCAGCTACCTCCCCCCCCCCCCCCAGGCCAGAAAGTAACCAAAAACAGATTTTGTAATAACAGTGCTACTCGATTAAGATCAGATGAAAAACTAAGGGAAGTAGAAAGGAGACAGAGACTGATAGGATGATCTGCCCCACTATAAAAAGAAACTCAAGTGAAACAATAGCAAGTGATACAAGTGGTTTAAAGCCTTTATATGTAACAGAGAGTTGAATCAAATTAAAGTAGGAACTTAATCCTACTATTAACTGCTTAAATATTACACCAAAAGCAGAATTCACCTGCGCGCCAATGCTTCTTGAGCATCCATGGCAGCATTGCGGCCTCTGAATGCTGGGGGAGTCCGGCTACGACTTCTACTTCTGCTAAATTTGCGTTTTCTTTTTTCTCTGCAGTGCAAATTTCAATTTATGAATAAAATCATTCAAGAAAATAAGTGAAAATTCTATTTTATCCCACTGCAAATATACTTTAAAATAAAACATACCAATCCCTAAACCTCCAACTTATATCAAAAAAGAAACAATGGTTTCCAATGCAAATCTCTGGGAGAACACCAAAGCAATCTTCCTTCATTCTGAAAAAATAGGTATTCAGTACTAGGCTTTGTTTTCTGCATCACAGCTAATTATTTATCCACAGACACTGCCAAGAATCAGTCTTTTTTGGCAATGTGTGCAGAGAACAGAGCAATCTTTACAAAGGCAGAGCAATCTTTACAAAGCCCGTTTCAATTTTGAAAGTGGATATGCAAATTTAACTTAAAAAGTACAAAGAAATTATTAAGGTGTAGAAATCTTTGATACATTACTATCTTTTCAATACATTTTCTAGAC
This sequence comes from Malacoraja senta, assembly GCA_038087875.1. Taxonomy (NCBI): domain Eukaryota; kingdom Metazoa; phylum Chordata; class Chondrichthyes; order Rajiformes; family Rajidae; genus Malacoraja; species Malacoraja senta. The sequence continues at coordinate 22,313,917 of CM075980.1, forward strand.
TTTATGAAGTTAGGTAATCACAGCTGGCACATAAGTTGGAACAATTATTCATCATATCAATCTGGCTTAAGACAGTAAAAACAACCATACTTCTCTCCTCAGATCAACTACAAGACTTAAATGATAGTGTGTACTTTCTTGTTGGGAAAAATAGATGGTCTGATCGCAAGTTAACACTCATTGTTGGACTCTGCTACCTACATTCTATCACATATTTACCTGTCCCTCTTGCCCCCATTCAGTATCATAACTTGTCAAGTATTGTTTTAAATTTAAGTACTGCACCCCCACCCCCAACCAACATTTACTACTCTTTTCCACTTTGACAACTTCATCTTTCATGTTCTCTATAAACCAACTTTCCACGATAGCTGCACTCGTGCAAATTCTGGCCTTTTCAGCATCCCCAGTTTTAATTTTCTTGCCACTCATGCTGTGTCTTTTTACCCGACAAGGGTCCAACTTTTGAAATTCCTTTTCTGAACCTCTCTAACTGTGCTTTATCCCTTTATGCAGTTTCTTAAAATCTGACCAAACCCATGGTTCTGTCTGAAAATTTATTGGATGACTCGGTGTTAAATTTTACCCAATAATGTTCCCACAAAAAACATTGCTGAAGTGACTACAAATAATATGTTGAGGATCAATTGTATCAGTAAAAAGTTCAATTTGAGAGGATTCTTTAATTTAAAATAACATCCAACTTGTTTTATATAATCACAGATCAATGAACTTACTTGCTTCTACTCCTGCTCCTGCGTGGCCTGACCCTCGACCGTGAACTTGAACGGGATTTTGGTCGTCGTTTTTTCTCTTTGGTTCTTGAGTGCCTGTCTCTGCTCGAACGCCTGTCCCTACTCTTCGAGCGCCTGCCTCGACTCTTTGAGCGCTTGTCCCGGCTGCGAGATCTCTTATCCTTGCTCCTTGAGCGCCTGTCCCGGCTGCGAGATCTCTTATCCTTGCTCCTTGAACACCCATCCCGACTGGGAGATCGCTTATCCTTACTTCTTGAGCGTTTGTCCCTGCTCTGAGATCGCTTATCTTTACTCCTGGAAGACCTGTCCCGGCTCCTTGACCGCTTATCCCGACTCTGGGATCGCTTATCCTTGCTCCTTGACCGCTTGTCCCAGCTCCGGGATCGCCTATCCTTGCTCCTTGAACGCCTGCCCTGGCTTCGGGATCGCCTATCCTTGCTCCTTGACCGCTTGTCCCGGCTCCTTGACCGCTTATCCTTGCTCCTCGAGTGCCTATCCCGACTCCTCGACCTCTTGTCCTTGCTCCTTGAGCGCCTGTCCCGACTTCGAGATCGCTTATCCTTGCTCCTCGACCGCTTGTTTCTACTTCGCGATCGCCTATCTTTGCTTAAGCGCCTGTCCCGACTCTTTGACCGCTTGTCCTTACTCCTTGAATGCCTGTCCCAGCTCCTTGAGCATCTGTTTCTGCTTCTTGACCGCCTATCTCTGCTCCGAGATCTCTTTTCTTTACTCCTTGAACGTGATCTCTTCCTTGAACGTGATCTCTTCCTTTCACGGCTGCGACGTCGTCTAGATCATGACACAAATATAAATTCACGTACTTTGGTTTACACAGAACATTGATGATTGTATTAATGGAAAACTTTCAGATCAACTGTTCAACGCAAATGATAAAACAAACCCCCTTTAAAATTAATAAGTTTTAGAAGAAATTAACAATAAAACGTCTGGCTTTCAATGACAGAATTATTACTTTTAAGTTGGCAGAAATGTTTCAATCAGGATGCCAAGCAGCAGACAAACAAACCTTAACATAAGTTAAACTAAAAACATTAACAATACTTGCCTCTCTCTTGATCTGGACCGGGAATAACTTTGAGCCTTTGAAGCTTTCTTTTCTTTTCGTTTTGGTCGGTCTTCTCCATTTTCTGTTGAACTTAATCGTTCTCTCCATTTGTTTTGCTCCTTGTCATTTTGTTGCTCGGATGACTTCACCCTTTTGGCTGTAGATTTTTCTTTTAAATCCCGTCTTCGTTCCTGTTTTAAGAAGAAGTTGGTTCTTTCAGGAAAATAGTGCAACAAAAAGAGTTAGTATGGATTCTAAAGTACAAAGATTTAATAGTGGGTTGTAAAAGCAACAATTCTTTGAATGTCTTAGAAGGAGTGAAGCTAAGTGCTCTCAACATTCAATGCTTTTCACAACACACTAAACCCAGAAACAGAAACCAGAAAACTAATTATGCCAATACATGTTTGAGGACCAATAACCTGTTCCTATTCTTACAATATCAATAATACACATTAAATCAGTACACATGACATTCTAACAGTAACAGTACATCATTGTAAAAACACTCCAACCATATTTGAAATAAAACAAACAATCCAACTTTATATTTTTCTGTCATTCATGAAATTTATTAGCACTTCTTAGCACAACATACTCAAGGATAAAACGGATCAATTAATTTTAAATATAGTTCATAAATATACTCATTAGATCTTTTATTATCATCCATCACCACCAACAGCATCACTTTCAAAAATATTGGCTACACTGATAATTATTTTTTTTCCAAACAGCAAAAAGCCTGTTACAATGCAAATTGGTTATGCGATAAGATCTGACAAACTTATTAACCTTAAAAATTGTTCTTGTCTCTAGAAATTCACTCTTTTTTTACATCTGGTTACCAACTCTTTCCAAACTACGAAATCTGTGGAACTGCACAAACAATTTCTCATCAAACAGCTTTTAAAGCTGTGAGGATACGTGAATGCATTTAGGTTAAAAACCGTAACAAGCTTACAAACAGTATGGAAGATTGACACAATTCTGGAATACAGGCAGCATCTCTGCAGAGAAGGAATGGGTGACGTTTCGGGTCGAGGCCCTTCTTACAAACAGTATCACCTAATATGTAGGCAAGACTACCAAAAATGTAACAATGCACAAGAAGTTCACGCAAACAATAATGTCTGTATCTACACTAATCAATATCAATTAAACCAAAATTCAAAGATTTGATTTTTAAATCCTTAGATTGAAGCAGCACTGTAAAAATAATCTGAGATACTTCAATCAAGCCCGTTATGTACTGATTTAAATAATCTAATGATAAAATGAAACCTCGTCAAAATTACAAATTTTGTTGTAACCAATAATTCAGAAAACCCAGATTTACAATGGATTAATACTTCACTAGTATCATGTTTCACCCTATGAAATTCAAGGAATCTGAAGCCTCAGCATGTGTAAAAAATATATAAACTCAACTTTATACTTTTACAAACGTTTATTGCAGTACTGGAAATGTGAAATAAAAACAAAAAATATAGGATCTAGTCCATAGGCCAGGTTATGCTCCACCACTCCCTGGTTTTATGACACCAACACTACACAATGGCCATCAAATGTTTATGCAAAATATAAACACCTTAAATTTTGTTAGACATTCATGGGCAACATCATGGTGCCTTACTTTACCCAATTAATTTATTTTTATGAAACGACCCTATCTGGCACTAGTTGCCTCATTCCTTCCTTAAGCCCCATAAAATTAAGCATTTGGCCATTCTACTAAAAAAGGCATTATAATCTACACGCATACACATACCTACCATAAGATGATCACCAGACTGCAAATATGACTGAGTGGTATCCTGCCGTGCAATTACTCACTAAGCCTTCGGTTGTGGGATAGGGGAGAAGAGCAAATATACTTCTGAAAATGTTATCTACTGAGATATCAATTCCTTTACTGACTACGTTTCTTGTAACTTAAGACCTGCAATAATATTATAATAAACAAACCTCTGAACAAAACCTGTCAGCAGCATTGATGTCCAGAAAATATATTTTGGCATGTAAGGTAAGAATGCTTATAACAATTTCTTTCAGCAACAGTGAATCTTTGATGAACACCAGCAAAATACATAAATAACAATAAGAAAATAAACTAGAAAACAACATGTATTATTGGCTAGCTAATTCTTCGTAGTTAATAAAAATACTAAACGGAAAAATGTAGATAATTCCTTATTCAATGTAGTTTGTGGGGAAGCAACCCTCCCCTCAAAACCAAATTGAACCGACAATTGAGCAACACAAATAAAGCAGATTTGTTGGTGTGATTCTTTCAAGTTACAAAGCAAATACGAGTGCAAATGGCTGATATTTACCTTTTCAGGAGGTAGGCTTATATTTTTTGCTATTTGACTCTGCAGCGTCTTCCACTCGCTGTGTCTCTTCGTGCATAAGCACGCTGAGTACGATTCATTATAGAAATGTTATCATTTGATCTAAGTACACAAAGTAAACTTTCCAAAACACAGAAAAATGCCAAATATCTGCCTCCTAAATTGTCAAACCACTAAATATTAAAACAGATATGTCAATATCTGGTCAATTTTAACCTATTTACGATAGTTTTAATTAGAACAGGGAAGAAAAATATTTATACCAGTCACATGCTTAGGTAGAGAATACTGTGCACTGTCATGACTGTTAAACAATTTTACATATATATTCCATTTCTTTTGGTACTTACCATCCAACCATCAGTAATCAATTAATATCATTCTCAGCAGAACTACATTATGTTCTTAAAATTACCAATATGCTACAGAAATTGTTAATTACCTCTTTGCTTCTGCTGCGACTTCGTCTGCGTTTCCGGTTTTCACTTTCTGAAAAATTAAAAACTGACAACTCAGAAGAGCAAAACAAAATATGAGTATTACTGTAAAACGTAACAGTCAAATCGAGTTACATGGGGGAATGCGTTCTCAAAACACAGTTCAACTTAATATCCTGTAGTTAGAGGTGTTCCCTGGGATACGACTATGGACACCCCATACATACTAACGAGCATTTGGGAGACTGGCGGAACGGATGGGAAGGATTTGCCTGTTGCTTTGGGCTGCAGACATATTCTGCGAGGTAGAAAATGGGCTTTTACATGTGCCTTGTCTCCCTCATCCACCCTCAGCCCCAAGCCACAACAATCAGGGACTGTGTCAAGCTGAGCAGAGCTCAAAGTGCTGAGCAGTCATACTCACTCACTGAGTGAGTAAGGGTGCTCTTCCTGCTTCTGTTCACTCTCCCCGCGCCTGCTTGCTCTCTCCGCACCTGCTCATTCTCCTGTCACATGTTTCTGTGATCCTCTCCCACGCATTGTTTTTGTTCATTTCGATTTACGAACAGTTCTCAGGAGCGGAACCTTGTTGTAACCTGGGGACTTCCTGTATTTAAAATCTATTTCAACATTTTTAGAAATACATTATTTTCCATATTTGTGAATACTATGTACTATGAAAAGCAGACTATAAGGAATAAACCAATTCATCCCACCTTTTAAGTACAATGTTTTTAGGGGGAAAAAATGCACACAAGAACACGATCCTCGTAAATTAAGTTTCTCTAAGCAGACATGCAGAAAAAAGCAAATTGATATATGCTACTTAATTATTTTTTTTGCAACTCAAGTGTCAAATTATGCACTGTATTTGTCGACTAGGAATTGATTAATTAATTTCAATAAATGCAATAGAACTGCTAACCAAGGAAAAATTACTTAAATTAAAAGAAGAAAATTGTAAGTTCACATACTATATTGATTAATTTTGCATACAACATGAGAATAAAAGACTGAAGATACTTATAAATAAGAAAGTACGCACCAGACTTTTGTTTCTTTTCCCTAGATTTTGATCTCGACCTTGACCTAGACTGGGATCGTGAAGAATGATGCTTGCAACTTTTGGGAGATTTCGATGATGTTGATCCTTCACTTTGCTTTCCTGTGTCAGATGGGGATTTTTTCAAAATTAAATCATCCTGTTCAGTTTCACTTCCCTGTTGATAAGGATTTAAATGTAGAATCAGTTTGGATGAATTTAAGAAACTGCAAGAGGCAAAAAACACTGCATCCTATATACTAATTCTACAGATTAGCAATGTAGACAAAAATATAAAGCAGTAAACAAGAATAAAACAATAATGATAGGGAACTTCAATCGACATAGAGATGAGGCAAACCAAATTAGCAATGGAATGTTTTAAGAAACAGTTCTCTAGACCAATATTGTGAAGAACCAAATAACCAAATTTGCTTCATGGAATGAAGCAAGAGGATGGTTGTAGAATGGTATTTTTCAGACTGAAGGCCTGCGACAAGTAGGATCGATGCTGGGCCCATTGCTGTTTCTGGCTTATATCAACAATTTAGATGAGAATGTAGGTATGTTACAAAACTTACCTTCAGTGGCGCTGCACTTCTGCCACTGGCCGTGTGCGCGACTTTGGCGCCTTTGAGAGGGGGGCGGGATTAAAATGCCGTTTTCTCCTGCCTGTCGAAGTCGATTTTCTCAGGCTGTTTAGCTGCTGCAGAGAAATCGCTCCGACATCCGTTCTATCAAGTTTTTTTAAAAACATCGCTGGATAATTTAATTGCTGGAGTAAAATAAAAATCGACTTCTAACGCTGTCAACGGGACGGATCTCCTGTACGGGACAGGTAAAGGTAAGCCGTTTATTTCACATATAAATGTGCTTCTTAGGATTACTTTAATCCACATTTTACGTTGCAAAAAGGTGATTTAGGCCCCATACAAACCGGCAGTGTTTTTCCTGCCGATATGGGGTTTAAATTCACCGCAAACCGCAACGTTCCAATCGATCCCGTTCCAAAAATCCCACTCGCAAGATGATTAAAATGGCCATTAATTTACGGGAATTAAACACTAAATTCCTTCCATTTGGCCTATAAATTCATGACAATGAGATTTAAAAGTCATGCTATATTGTGAATTCTTGTGTGAATGCTATTTGGACACTTAGGCTATTTAAAAATGTTAACCTTTTCTTAAGAAATGGATAGATGTTTAGATCTAGTAATTGAATTTTGTAATTAGCTACAATTAGGTAACTAACTAATTATATGCTTTAATTTAAGGTCATCCAAGTAAGATTGCTTCATATTTGTTTCAGAATGCTTCAATCTATAATAACTGAAAATTTCTTTCAGTTCTCTTAATTTTTAAGAAAGTTATGGGCTTTTGACTGTCCTTGATCACAGCTTTTGAGTTAAGTCAATGGAAAAGCAATAGGGAACAAGATGCTAATTTCCAAGTATGAAAATGGCCATAACTTGTTTAATACTGAAGATATGAAAGCGAATTAGGTGTCAAATTAAACTTCTTTTTATGCTTTATCTGATGGGATAAATTGCAGACTGGATTTTAAAATCTCAAAATTTTGTGACATTGCTAGAGAATGTATACGGCATGATTAGTAAGTTTGCAGATGACATTAAGGGTCTGAAAGGTCTTGACCCAAAACGTCGCCTATTCCTTCTCTCCCGACATGCTGCCTGCCCGCTGAATTACTAAAGTAGGTGGTATCAGAGTGAAGATGGACATCAAAAATTACAGTAGGCTCTTGATCAGCTGGGCAAGTGGGCTGAGGATTGGCTAATGGTGTACAATGCAGATAAGTGCGAAGTGTTGCATTTGGGAAGTCAAACCAGGGCAGGACCTTCTCAGTGAATGGTGGGGATTTGAGAAGCATCGTAGAACAGAGGGATAGTACAGGTATAGTTTGCTGAAAGTGGTATCACAGCTAGGTAGGTAGTAAAGAAGGCTTTTGCTACATTGACCTTCATAAGTTAAGATACAGAGTCTAGAAGTTGGGAGTTATGATACAGTTGTACAAGACGTTGCTGAGGCCACATATAGAAGCTGGAAATAGCGCAGAGATTTATGATGATGTTGCCAAGACTGAGAAGTTGAGCTATAGGTAGTGTTTGGGCAGGCTAGAATTCTATTCCTTGGAGCGCAGGAAGCTGAGGGGTGATCTTATAGAGGTATATAAAATCCCAAGGGGAGCAGATAGAGTGAATGCACAGTCTTTCACCCAGGGTAGGAGAATCAAAAACCAGACAGATGTACGGTGAGGGGGATTTAATAGGAACATTAGGAGCAACATTTTATCTGAGTGGTGGGTATATGGAACGAGTACCAGAAAAGGTAGGCTGTGGGCAGAGCATCAAAAATGTGTCTAGAAGTCAACTTTCGTGACCCATGTCTCGGAACTACATGAAATTTTGCACAGATTTAGATAAAATATAATTGAGAAGGAAGTCATAACTCGTCAGTGTCAAAAGTTGCACAATTAATTAAACTAATTTGAATATTAGATCAAAAAAGTAAGCGCCATCTAGTGTCCAATGCCCATATTACACCATGGGGAGCCTATTTCCGTGTTGCAGTTTATTTAAACTCTCTCTTTATATATATATATATATATACACACACACACACACACTTTTAAGACTGTCTCTGTGTGTGTGTGTGTGAGATTTGGCCTTTGATTCCTTGGTCCGCCAAAACCACACGCGATAACTCCGAGATTTTTTCCATTTCGCTGGACATTACACTTTTACATACCCTAATACATTCCTCCTTAGATTTAGACATTTTTATGTACACATTTTGAACCAAAAAAACCCCCAAACAACCATTTGCACTGCCTTTTTACTTCAACCCAAACCCCCCCAAACATCCATTTGCATTGCCTTTTTACTTCAACCCAAATCCCCCCCAAACATCCATTTGCACTGCCTTTTTACTTCAACCCCCCCCCCCAAAAATTTGCACAAATGGATTTGAATTTGGTGGCCTTGCACTCTGCTTGAAATGGAATTTCAAGGAATAGCCGTGAGTCAACTGCCAGCCCACCAGCCATGAGTGAGCTGCCAGCACATCAGGCTTGAGGGACTGAGCTGCCACCCCAAGAATCCATTTGGCCCACAATGTCCATACTAGCCCTCTGGAGACCAGTAGTCCCTGCAGCCAACAACACCCATACCAGCGCTCCAGAACCACCCCCCCCCTCTGGCCACCAATATTGGAATTGGCGGAGAGGTGGAATATTGCATTGGGGGACCAGCCCTCCCGTGTGAACATGGGACCCAACGGGTCCCACTTAGTCTATTAACTTTATAAAGATAAATCAATTGAAAAACAAAATTATCAGCAAGGTGAGCATTACCTTTATTCCTTGGAAACCTTGTTATTGTTTTGATGTAATTAGGAGGCAGCCATGATCCCAGAGTGCACGCTGCCTAGCGACCATAAAACAAAGCGCGGGATTGGTCAATTTGCATCCAACCTCAATGTCAAACGTGCATTGATTGGACAATTACTACTCGGAAAATTGGAAGGTTTCACCATATTTCAAAAAAAATGTGCAGGTTTTGGTCTTGACGAGTTTCAGGTATGATTTATATAATATTTTTACACAATATGTTAAAAATTCAGGTAGTTCCGTGAGTTGGGTCACGAATTTGAACGAAAAAGCTCCTCGGCCCACAGCCTAAGGTGGTTGAGGCAGGTACTATATAACAGCATTTGGAGAGATACATGGATAAGAAAGGTTTAAAGAAAAATGGGCGAAACAGGGCATCTTGATCGGCATGGATGGGTTGGGCTAAAGGGCCTATTTGCATTCTTTGACAATAAACAAGCTACTTAGGAACTACCGCTGGTAGTTTAGAGACCTATAGGGAATGATGATCATAATGTGATGGAATATTATATAAACACTGAAAGCCATTGAATTAAATCTGAAATGAAAAACTTGGTTGTAGCTATCGTTTAAATAATAGACATAATTTACAACATATTCATATTCTTTTAAGACAAAAAACAGCAGGAAAAGAGGGTAAGAGTTAAAACAAAAAGCCAACAATATTTCCAAGCAGCAAGTATAAAGATTGGAACATTTTCAGCTCACTGCAAAGACCAAGAAATTTATAGGAAATGGGGAGGGATAATGCAAGGGCATTGCAGCAAGGAACATGAAACAGTTTCTAGATATTTAAAAAGGAAAAGATGAACTCAAGTTGATAAGATCCCCATATTGATGAGAAATATTGGCACATGAAAATAGCAGTGATAATAAAAAATATCTTAAGGCCATTGTCACAGATGACACAGGAAATAGCCCAAAAAGTGGTATCGCAAAATGTTATTCTATAATTGTTCCCACAAATAGGGACAGTGGTAAATGTTGTACCACTACTAAGAAATAATGGAAGGAAAAACAGGGAAATACAGACTAGCTAGCCTGATATTAATAGGAAGAAAAATGCCAGAATATGGTGCAGGAAAGAACTGCAGATGCTAGTTTAAATTGAAGGTGGACACAAAATGCTGGACCAATTCAGCGGGAGAGGAGGAATGGGTGACGTTTCGGGTCGAGACCTTTCTATCAGAATATGGTAGCAGTGAAGTTCGAAACTACGAATAGTTGTGGGTAAAGTCAACTGTAAATTATGAAGACATTGATGTTTGACAAATTTATGTTTTTGATGTTCTTACCAGCAGAGTAGTAAAGGAGGAATCTGAAAGATATTGGCTTTTTATATGCACAAATCACTGAACATTAATTGTATGAAATTACGATTCCAAAGGGCATGTTGTTCTTTTCTGAAATAGGATTAGCGTACAAGGGCAATGACGTCTTACTGTAATTACCTTGGCATGGTAGCACCTGGAATATGGTGTATATATATATATATCTGTTTTCCATACACAACGAAGTATGTATATATCTACAATAAAGGTTCACTGTGTTGTTTCTTGGGGTTGAGGCACATCACACGAAGAAAGATTAAGCAGACTGGGCCTTCACTCTTAACTTCAAGAGAATCAAAAATGATGTAAATGTTCTCAAAATTCCTATTGGGGTACATACAAGACTGGTGAGATATCTCGAATCAGGGCACAGTCTCAAACTAAAGGGTCGATCGTTCACAATTGAGATTCACAGAATTCTTAATTCACAGCATTGTGAATCATTGGAATTTCCCACCAGAAAGGACAATGGAGGCTGAACCGTTGAGTAAATTCAAGACAGATATTTTGGATTTTTTGTTTTAAATCGAAGATATAGAATTACCACATGAAGATCAGCTATTAATATGGCTGAATGACACAGCTGGTGCAATGGATCAAATGGCCTGCTCTTCTTTCTTCTATTTATTAAAAGTTACATGCAGATTGATATTATTTTATGAGAATAAAATTTGCTTTGGCCTTTACTGGTCTCTCCCGCCCACCCCCCCCCCCAAAAAAAAAAGCATCAAACAAAAAATGCCGTTTCATAAATTTAAAAAGTGATAATTGAATGCCATTTGAAAAGATGGGATATCAATCACGGTGTGTTCTGGCAATCTGAAAGATATATCTGGCACAAGGTAATGTACATCATGTGTATTGAATTGGTGGCATCACGTATCTTCGAGGCCTTATTTTCAGCTCAAATTCTTGCCAGGAACAGAGACTGTGTAACATTCACCCATCCTTCAAAATAATGTGAAGAATCTTCCTATGCTGGGTTACCTGTTTACAAAAGACATCCAAAAGATCTTTATAAAAAATATTACAATAAAGAGATTTGATTGTAGCTTTATCTTTCCTGTTCTACTGAACTCTCCAAACAGGAGTAAAACAGAGAACTGACATCTTTAGGGTTTCATCTTTGTGATTTGCCCTACATATGTTAATAAGACTCTTCAGACTTAACTGAAGAATTTTTGTTGAGAGATTATTAGTTATTTGACCAAATCCCAAGATGAGGGAATGGATCAGTGTCTGTTGTGGATCAATGATTATGAGCTGGATTGAAGAATTCCATTTAAACTCAAAGTATCAACATGCTTCCAGAGGTTATCAAGAATTTATGCAGAAAAGATAAATAAATATTCATGGTTTAAACTATAAAATAATTACATGGCCTATTCTCAATCCAATAATGAAACTCATGTTTTACTTCCACTGGACCTGCCGAGATTTCCACCATTTTGCTTTCTAGCACCAATGGCACATTATCTTTGAAGCAAACTATTTCCACTGATTAATTCAAAACATCTGCCTTTTGGTTACCTGAAAGCAATGAACTGGGATATCTCACAACTGTCATCTAAACACAACAGCAAAATAACTCTTTAAAGGGCAAATTAATGTGGGCAAATGGAGAATATATCAGTAACAGGGTAAATACAATTAATTGACATGCCAAGGGACATGACATGTTTCCCTTGTTCCCTTGAGTTTTACTGGTACTTCAAAACATTTCACTTTTCTTAAATTCAAGTACCCTCCCACCCGCTTGATTCTCTTTTGCAATTTGACGGAAAAAATAACTCACAAATTAATTTTTAAAAATGATTTACCTTGTTGGTAATAAGGAATCATGATATCAAATTAATGCATGAAAGAAACACTCGGGTTCCCCAAAAAATAAACAGAATTCCCAACCCTGAATTATCAACATTCCTAGATCATAAAATATCCAAGTGATCGGAAAGCATAATGTGTGGGGCACTACCTTTAAAAGAGATAAACTCTCAAATTACTTACCAATCATCAATACCTCACGCCGGTGAGGAAAGTTTTAGAGACAAGACAAACCCAGGTCTGAATAACTGAATAACTTTTCATTAGTAATTCACATTTGGTTAATTAGAGTGGCAGTGATATTATTTACTAGTTTTTCTGCATGTCACAGACCATGTGAATCAGTTTGAAATGTGATAGATCGGAGAAAATAAAACTGGATTATATATGGATGATAGATAACAGGGTTAATGATTGAGCATCGTGGTTCAGATTTAAAAAAAATACTTTAAAGTATATTTTACAAGATGGTCATTCACAAATAATGCCAGTGAGATGCCATGATCAACTAAGCTAATCATCATACAGTAAAACATTAAATGGCTGTAGAGAGATTGGGGATGGGGGGAGAGAGGAAGAAATATGACAAATAATATTCCAATAGCAAAGAGCTTTAGTAAAAAAATCAGCCATGATCGTATTAAATGGCAGTCTGTATCGCCTCTTCCTTGTGTTCTTAAAAACCTAGAAGAGGAAAAAACATCTTGCTTTGGTGGTCAGTAAATTCGAACTTACAGGGATGAAATGTGTGAAGATTGTTTACCCTGCAATTTGTCTCTTGACAAAAGATTCAGTATTTGGTTTTAAGGTATTCAGATATGAAAAGCTTGTACACGAAGAATGTTCTTCCATTGGTCACCGGATTCAAGTTCGGTTTGAAGGACTTGAATTTTCTATTTATTTAATGGTCAAGCCCTATATTTGCTGGTACAGGTTCTTTGCATTTCTAGGTGTCACCTTAGTAGTACTCTTCCATTAATTTGGGTTAATTTTCTTTTTCCTGGTGTATGTGTCTTGAGTAAGCTATGAACCCAAAACCATCTAACTGATGCAAGATGATTGCACAGGTCGACCACAACTAAAAGCTTCACTTTAAAAGATATTGAAATTACTCAACCGATGATGCGACCCAAAGTCTGGCTGGAGTAATTAATTTACCAAGGATTTGTTTTCCATCTCCAAGTTTAAGAACACATAATAATGATAGGTTTAAAAGAACTAGGCAGGTCTCCACGAATAGAGTATACTAGATTCAGAGGAAAGAAATCCACAATTATATATGAATATAGGCCAGACAATTCTGCCATCATGGAAGATAAATTCAGCAGTATAACTGTGAGTGGAATGATAGCAATATCCAAATAATCAATAACCAAAGATCCAGGTATATTTAATCTAATTTAATATTTGTACAAAATGTTAAGTTGTCACAACGGAATGGCAATACTCCCAACAGAGACACTGCACTGACAACTAAGTACTGGAACATTTTAACTTGTGTGTTTTAGGAAATGACAAAAATATGGATTCACATCTTTAAACTGTAATATTTTAATTGTATTACAAACCAATGAGTTTTTAAACCTTTTTCTGCATCAGAAAACAATCAATTGTATTGTAGCTTTTCGCAAATTTTAAATTAAATTGCTAATTGCTTCAACGTTTTTTAAAATCAGAAAACGTCAATTTACCATTAACACCATCCACTGGAATCGTTCTCATTTTCAGAAGAAGCATTCTCTGGAAATTTTGATAAGACTACCAGAAAATTATTTAGAATAACAGACCACATCAGAATGACAACAGCACAGGAGCCAGCTCTGCAAGTCTGTGCCAGATTGTTATCCCCCTGGCCCAGTATTTTGTCTTTTTCAGATACTGAACAATTCATTTTTGAAAGCCACAATTCAGATATCAACCACACTGCAAACAAATTTTCCTCGTGAAGAGGAATATTTCCCATTAATCGCCTATTCTTTTGCCAATTATCTTAAATTTGTGCGGTCTTCAACACTTCTATCAGCAAGCTTTAATTATAGTGGAATCAAAACTATGCTGGATATGGATCTAGTCAATGCAAAGAAGGATTTCTACTAATTTATAAATAGAATCCAAATTTAAGACATTAACTTCTATGTAGCCGTTTTACCAGATATCTCCCTTCACAAATTTTAACCATACGAGCTGAAGATTTGTTTTAGGCCGCCAAGACTTAAGCTGCGACAAACCAATATTCATTTTCAAGCAGAAGAGCGTTGCTGCGAAATTTATGGGTGAACTGTGCGAATATGTCGTGCGGAGGAATGGGGTAAATATGTATTATATTCATAAACAGTGCGGGATTGTCGAGGAACGAAGGCGAGTGTCTGGCTCTGGCCATCCTCGCTGGCAGCACCACCCCCACAATGCGGCCACTCACAAGGCTCAGCACCAGCCCGACCCCCACCCGCCAAACCTGAAGGAGGGCAAAAAAACTATCTGCTAATACACGAAGAGCTCTATTGTGCGATCTAATTCATCAAATGTAATCGTTTTTTTGAAGGAGGAATGTTCCAGAAAACAAAGTATTTCCAACATGGCGCCCGCCGCCATTTTCTCTGGAGCCACCTTCATCGTTTTCAACACGGACTCTACGGCTTTTTTGAAGCAATCCCGTTATTCGAATTGCCCTAGCTGAACTTTAAACATAAGCTTTAAACGACCATGTCTTCATCAATACGTACCGCCATACTCTCGGGGGCGACTGAGGGGGAGGGGGGGGGATAGCCGTCTCCCTGAAGCGCCGACCAGCTCGCCCGGCAGCGTCTCGCCGACAAAATGCTCAGTGACGAACGATAGCCTCCTTGCGTGGATCATTGTGCGCACGCACCAGCCCACCACCTGGCCTATCAACATATCATCTACTGGGACGTTTCCTCAACAAAAAACACATACTGCTTAGATGCACAATTCTACAACCCGTCTGATAATAGATCCTTCATTCTCAATGCCTATTGAGGATACAAGTATAATCCCAAAATAGCTGTAAATCAGGTCACAAAGCACTGGAATAATTTAGAGGGCCAGGCAGCATCTCTGGAGAACGTCTTCCATATTAATCCAACACTTTATGTCCTTTTGTGTAAACGAACATCTGCAGTTCCTTGTGTTCTCCAGGTGTAAATCAGAAATTGGAAGGGAGAGAGGAACTGAGGAAAATTACAACCAGACTCAGGAACAGCTTCTTCCCCTCTATTATCAGGCTTCTGAATGGTCCTTCATTAAGCTAGAGTACTGTTTGATTCACCGCTAGCCTATTGTGGACATTGGACTTTGTTTATAAATTAAATGCGCTACAATGCTGAGAACTTTATTCTGCAAAAAAAGAAACAAAGTGCGGGGGCAACTCAGCAGGTCAGGCAGCATCTCTGGAGAACATGGATAGGTGATGTTTCTTGTCTGGATCCTTCTTCAGACTGCTACTTTTCAGGTCGGATCCCTTCAGACAGCAACTTTTCAGGTCCGGACTTTTCTTCAGATTGAAGGATTCTGACCCAAAACATTACCAATCCATGTTTTCCAAACATGCTGCTAACCCTCTGAGTTACTCCTGCACTTTGTGTTTTTGTTGTTGTAAACCAGCATCTGCAGTTCATTGTGTCTCAACTATATTCTGGACTCTGTATCTTCCCCTTTGCTCTACCTATTGTACTTGAGTTTGGCTTGATTATACTTATGTATAGTATTATCTGATCTAGTGTGCAAAGCAAAGCTTTTCTCTGCTCCTCAGTAATCCTGGCAATAACAAACCTAAACCAGTGAAATGGTACTGAGCAAAATGTTGGTGCTTTGGATTGACAAATGTCCATTTCAGAGTGGACTTCAATACAGACAATGTCTTGCACTTATATACAGTACCCTCCATAATGTTTGGGACAAAGACCCATTATTTATTTATTTGCCTCTGTACTCCACAATTTGAATGAATGAATGAATATGTTTATGAATGAATTAATGAATAAGTTTATTGGCCAAGTATGTAGATATACAAGGAATTTGCCTTGGTGCTCCGCTCGCAAGTAACAACAGGACATACAATAACAATTAAGAATTACACATAAAACATTAATAACAAAACATTACAGTTTAAACATGTGAATGAAATAAAATACCAGAGCAAAATGAGGCTACAGATTTTTGGTTATTGAGTAGAGCTACTACTCGTGGAAAAAAGCTGTTATGTCTGGCTGTGGCGGCTTTGACTGTCTGGAGTCACCTTCCAGAGGGAAGTGTTTCAAAGAGTTTGTGGCCAGGGTGAGAGGGGTCAGAGATGATCTTACCCACTCGCTTCCTGGTCCTTGCAGTGTACAGATCGTCAATGGGGGGGAAGGTTGCAGCCAACAACCTTCTCAGCTGATCGGACGATTCGCTGCAGCCTCTGGATGTCGTGCTTGGTGGTTGAGCCAAACCAGACCATGATGGAGAAGGTGAGGACAGACTCCGTGATGGTAGTATAGAATTGGACCATCATTGCCTGTGGCAGATTGTGTTTCCTCATCTGCTGCAGGAAGTACATCCTTTGTTGGGCCTTTTTGACTGTGGAGTTGATGGTGCCCCCACCCCCCATTTCAGATCCTTGGATATGATGGTTCCAAGGAACTCAAAAGACAAATTTGAGATATGTAATAGAAAAAAATCACATGTGGTTAAAGTGCACATTGTCAGATTTTATTATATGGGATTTTTATACATTTTGGTTTCACCATGTAGAAATTACAGCTGTGTTTATCCGTAGCCCCCCCCCCCCCCCCACCCCCACACCCACACATTCCAGGGCACCATAATGTTTGGGACACATGGCTTCACAGGTGTTTGTAATTGCTCAGGTGTGCTTAATTGCCTCGTTCATGCAGGTGCAAGAGAGCTCTCAGCGCCTAGTCTTTCCATTAATGGGAGAGTATCAATAAAAAGCTTGAAGGAGATGGAAGGCAGGAAGTGTAGGAGATATGAGACAGAAAGAGGATTTATGATCATTGAAATGAGGAAAATTGGATTGACAGAAGTATCAGTAAAGAACATTCTAGAGTGTGGAGGGAAAGGAAAAGGAATAAAGTTGTTGTTTGATTTCTTGAGGGCCTCTGGGCTTCTAAAAAGGATATAATGTAAAGACATGAGTACGGTGGAATGAAGCCAGAAGGTGGCAGCAATGCAACATTGCGGATGCCGGCTGCCGTAAAACTCCAAAGAAGAAGAAGAAGAAGAAGGCAGGAAGGTTCTGGTGATAGGTCAAATTGATTATATTACAATGGAACGCAAGGAGCATAATAGCAAATGGACAAGAGTTTAAAGGATTCATTAAAGAGTTAAAGAAGAAACCAGAAGTCATATGTATTCAAGAAAGCTGGCTTAAGCCTTCATTAGACTTTGTCATCAAAGGTTATGATAGTATCCGTAGAGATAGGGGGGAGGGGAGGGGAGTGGAGGGGTGTGTGTAGTATTTATAAAGCAAGGAATACAGAATAGATTGTTGGTGAAAGGAACAGGATTAGAATATTTAGTGGTGGAAATTTGGACAAGAGAAGGTAAGGTTAAAATTGCTAATTTTTATAATCCGTGTAAAAGGCTTTCAATGGAGTTGATGGACGAACTTGCTGGGTATTTAGGGGGGAAAGTTATATGTTGTGGTGATTTTAATGCTCATAGCACGTTGTGGGATGATTCTAATGATGAAAATGGGATGGTGATTGAGGATTTAATGGAGAATAATAACCTTGTGTGTCTTAATGATGGAAGTGGGACACGAATCAACATCAGAACAGGGTCAGAATCAGCCATAGACCTCACATAGACTCATTGGCGGGTGTGTTCATGGGAAGTAATTCGAAGAACAACGGTAGGAAGTGACCACTACCCGATAGAAATAGTAGTAGGAGTGAGTTTAGAGGAGTATAATACAGAGAGAATACAGAAGTGGTCTTTTAGTGGTGCTGATTGGGAGAAGTTTAAGACTATTAGTGATCAAGAAATGGAAAAAAATTGATATTTATGATGTGGATAATTTAAATATTTCTGTTTGCGAAGCCATTTTAGAGGCAGCAACAAAGTCCATTAAGAAGAAAGGAGGTAAGCACAACAAGAAGAGTGTACCATGGTGGAATAAGGAATGTGACAAAGCAATTAAGAGTCGAAATAAAGCTTTTAAAATTTTGAAAAGAAATCATAATTTTCAGAATCTTATTGAATACAAAAGGTTGCAAGCAAGTGTAAGAAGAGTAATAAAAAATGCAAAGAGGGAATTTTGGAGGACATTTTGTAACTCAGTGGGAAGGGAGACAAAAGTAGGTCAAGTTTGGGGAATGATAAGGAGAATGAAAGTAATTAAGAGAATACAAATATCCAATCCTAACTGATGGTGAAATTACAGCAGTGAAAGACGAAGAGAAAGCGGAGATGTTGGCAAAGTCTTTTGCTAAAATTCACAGTTCAGACAATGTTAGTGAAGAAGGAAGAAAAGGAAAAGAATATACCATAGCAGAGAATAGACAGTTAATACGACATGAGGAAGACACTAACGATGTTCTAAACAGACCATTCACAAAGACAGAATTCAACCGAGCTCTTAGAAAAACCAAGATGTCAGCACCAGGTAAAGATCAGATTTGTTACACCATGTTAAACCATCTCAGTGAAACATCCAAGGATTTTTTGTTAGAATTTTATAATAAAGTGTGGGAGGGTGGGAAATTACCGCAAAGCTGGAAGGAGGCAGTAGTAATCCCAATAGGAAAGCCAGGTAAAGATCTGACAAACCCAGGGAATTATAGGCCTATTGCATTAACATCCAACATATGTAAAGTAATGGAAAAAATGGTAAATGAAAGGTTAACATATTATGTAGAAAATAAAGGATATTTATCCAATTACCAGAGTGGTTTTAGGAAGGGGAGAAACACCATGGATCCAGCTATATGTTTAGAACAGGAAATTAAGAGAGCACAAATTAACAGAGAAAGTGTAGTAGCTGTATTTTTTGATATTGAGAAAGCATATGATATGATGTGGGGAGAAGGGTTATTAGTGAAACTAGGTAAGTTGGGGATTAAAGGTTGTATATTTAAATGGATTAAGGATTTTTTATTTGGGAGGTTAATACAAGTACGAGTTGGAAATCAATACTCAGGAACATTAGATATTGAAAATGGAACACCTCAAGGGAGCATAATAAGTCCTTTACTATTTTTATTAATGATAAATGATGTGTATGAAGAAATTGTAAATGAAATGGGAGTTTCACTGTTTGCGGATGATGGGGCAATCTGGAAAAGGGGGAGAAATGTGAAGTTTATTGTGCAGAAACTACAGAGGGCTATAATAAAGGTTCAAGAGTGGTCTTATAAATGGGGATTCAAATTTTCTGTGGAAAAGACAAAGATAATGTTTTTTACTGGGAAGAAAATTGGTAGTGAGGTTAAACTAAAATTATATAACCAGGAATTGGAGAGAGTAAAATACTATACATTTTTAGGTTTATGGTTTGATGAGAGGATTACATGGATGGTTCATATTCAGAAAATAGTGGACAAATGTAAGAAGGTACTTAATGTAATGAGATGTTTAGTTGGATGTGATTGGGGGGCAGATAGAACAGCTTTGAAGGCTATATACACTGGATTAATTAGATCTGTGTTAGATTATGGTTGTGTGGTGTATGGGTCCGCATCAAGTACTTCTCTTAAGAAAATAGACAACATTCAATATCAGGCATTGAGAATATGTACAGGTGCAATAAAAACACCTCCAACAGCAGTATTACAGGTTGAAATGGGGGAGATGCCTCTAGAGATGAGAAGGATACAGCTTTCATTAAATTACTGGATTAACCTACAGGGCTGCAGTCAAGAACACCCAGCACAAGTTACTGTCAAACCATGCTGGGAAAAGAAGAGAAGGGAAACAAAAAGCTTTGGATGGACAGTGGCCCAGAGAGCAGTACAAATCGGCATAGCACAATTAAATGTGGTTCCAACGGTTCCATTACCTTCAATTCCACCTTGGATACTTCCAGATGCAATAGTAGACTTTACAACATTAGAACAGGAAAACAAGGATAAACAACATAGGTATAATTCAGTCATTATACAGGAATACATTGATAGATACAACAGTTTTGTCCAAATTTATACAGATGCATCAAAAGATTCAGTAGATAAAGTAGGAGTAGCATTTATTGTACCAGAATTTCACATCAAAGTAGGGAAGAGGATCAATAATGAGGTCTCAGTATACACAGGTGAAATGATTGCAATATTGTTAGCGGTACAGTGGGTCGAGGATACTAGGCCTTTAAGGACAGTTATTTGTTCAGATTCAAGTTTAGCAGTAAAGAGTTTACAGCACAGCCATTCAGACGGTGGACCAGACATTTTGATTGAAATACAACAAACACTATTCAGAATTCAAATGATGGGGCTTACTGTCATATTTTTATGGGTACCAGCACACATTGGCATTAGAGGAAACGAAATGGCAGATAAGGTAGCAAAAGAGGTAGCAAAAAGAAGTAAGATTGATTTAAGTATTAACATAGGTAAAACTGAAATCAAAGACATTATTAAGCAAAGACTGAAGGAAAGATGGCAAAAGCAATGGGAGGAAGAGCGGAAAGGACGGTGGTTCTACAGAGTCCAGAGGAAAGTGGGAGAAATGAGATGCGCAGGAAAAAACAGAAAAGAGGAGACAGTAATCTCAAGAATTAGATTTGGACACACTGGTCTGAACAGTACACTTTTTATAATAGGCAAGCATAATACAGGCAGATGTGAATACTGTGGGCAAGAAGAGACAATAGAGCATGTCATTGTACATTGTGAGGTATGAGGAGAGGGAACGGATGAGTGAGCAGTTCAGAAAAGAAAGAATACAATTTGATTTGGTAGATATTTTGCAAGGAAGTTCATATAAGTGCTATCAAATCCTGTTGCATTTTCTTAGGGTAACCAATTTGTTCGGAAGGATATAGGTTATTAGTATATGTAATGGTGTTGTTTGATCCACACTCCATGCCAGTTGGTGGCGGTAATGCACCAAAAAAGTGGTTTGCCAACCGCCAAAAATCACCACATAGAAGAAGTCTTT
The DNA here is from genome assembly GCA_038087875.1 of Malacoraja senta. NCBI lineage: Eukaryota > Metazoa > Chordata > Chondrichthyes > Rajiformes > Rajidae > Malacoraja > Malacoraja senta. The sequence continues at coordinate 22,335,248 of CM075980.1, forward strand.
CCATTACCTTTGGAAACTTTTATTACTGTTTATCAACACGAGGACCAAAGATATGCCAATGAAAGTCAAAGAAGCCATTATGAGACTGAGAAACAAGAATAAAACTGTTAGAGACATCAGCCAAACCTTAGGCTTACCAAAATCTACTGTTTGGAACATCATTAAGAAGAAAGAGAGCACTGGTGAGCTTAATAATCGCAAAGGGATTGGCAGGCCAAGGAAGACCTCCATAGCTGATGACAGAAGAATTCTCTCTATAATAAAGAAGAATCCCTAAACACCTGTCCGACAGATCAGAAACACTCTTCAGGAGTCGGGTATGGATTTGTCAATGACCACTGTCCGCAGAAGACTTCATGAACATAAATACAGAGGTTACACTGCAAGATACAAACCACTGGTTACCTGCAAAAATAGGATGGCCAGGTTACAGTTTGCCAAGAAGTACTTAAAAGAGCAACCAGAGTTCTGGAAAAAAGTCTTGTGGACAGATGAGACGAAGATTAACTTATATCAGAGTGATGGCAAGAGCAAAGTATGGAGGAGAGAAGGAACTGCCCAAGATCCAAAGCATACCACCTCATCTGTGAAACACGATGGTGGGAGTGTCATGGCCTGGGCATGTGCGGCTGCTGAAGGTACTGGCTCACTTATCTTCATTGATGATACAACTGCTAATGGTAGGAGCATAATGAATTCTGAAGTGTATAGACACATCATATCTGCTCAAGTTCAAACAAATACCACAAAACTCATTGGCCGGCGGTTCATTCTACAGCAAGACAATGATCCCAAAGCAACAAAGGAGTTTTTCAAAGCTAAAAAAGGTAAATTCTTGAGTGGCCAAGTCAATCACCCGACCTGATTGAGCATGTCTTTTATATGCTGAAGAGAAAACTGAAGAGGACCAGCCCCCCAAAACAAGCATAAGCTGAAGATGGCTGCAATACAGGCCTGGCAGAGCATTACCAGAGAAGACACCCAGCAACTGGTGATGTCCATGAATTGCAGACTTCAAGCAGTTATTGCATGCAAAGGAATGCAACAAAATACTAAACATGACTGCTTTCATTTACATTACTGTGTCCCAAACATTATAGTGCCCTGAAATGGGGGGATTATGTATAAACACTACTGTAATTTCTACATGGTGAAACCAAACTGTATAAACATGGCCTTTATTAAAATCTGACTATGCACTTTAACCACATGTGATTTTTTTCTATTACAAATCTCAAATTGTGGAGTACAGAGGCAAATAATTAAATGACGGGTCTTTGTCCCAAACATTATGGAGGGCACTGCATTCTGGCTCAAAAGCATGGAGTTTCCTCCAGGGACTTTGCAGTTGATTTGGTCATAATCAAATAAGACATATTTTTGAGAAAATTAGACATATTTTGAGGAAGATTTCAAGGATGTGATTTAGGGAGACTTCTAAATATCACAATGAACGACCAGAGCTTCTGCCACTGTACAAAAGAACATACCTGTACTGTGGTTTGGAATAATTACAACCTATCGGGATATTGAATTGAAGGTAATTAGAGAAACCTGAGTTTATTGATTAGATAAAAGTTTTTTAATTTGATAGATGGAAAATAATGTATGTTGGTACAGTCAGGACTTGGTGAATGAAGAGCATTTAATGCAGCACAGATCTATGCAAAAGAGCTTTTACTATCAAGGATACAAGTATAGTCCAAAATAACTAATTCAGAAATTAGAATGGAACGCAAAACTTCGGAAAATTACAATCAGAGTCAAATGATGCATCAAATTATTGGAATTTCAAATTGACAAGCATCCAGGTCCTGATGGACTTCAACCTGGGTCTTCAGAAAGTGGCTATGGGTTTTCTGGAATTCCCTCGATTCAGGGAAGGCTCCATTGGACCAGAAACCAGCAGATATAACTAATTTATTCAATATTGGAGAGACAAAAATTAGGATAATGCAGATCAGGTAATTTAACACTTAGGGAAAATATTTGTAGCTATTATTAAACACATTTATTTAAAATAGCATTTCCAGTGATAAAGATTCTGACTGAATTATTTGTTATTTCTACTATGGCCTCTTCCAGATTATGTTTCCTTCCAGTAGATTTGAGTTTTAAATTATTCAAGGGTAACATAATAATTTTATTACATGAAGGAGTAGATGTTGCGTAACTAGACGATGTCCACATCTGCATTTGTATGTATGAGAAAGTACTGAACATCAGATAGCAAGTGGACTAAACACCTCCATTTAAGTTTTTCAACAGACATGCAATGAAAAGATTTCCCCCGTGTCCAAAAGTAGCTGCAATGTATAAAACAAGAACTTTGACAAAGAAATGTAAAAGAAAAACAGATGCTGGAAATCTAGCATAAAATGTGGGAAGAGAATCAGAGTGTGGGGGAGATGTGGCGTTTCCGCTTGGGTAAAATCAGGGATAAGTTATAACCAAAGTTATGTAGTCAATGAGTGAGAACATAGACAAAATAACTCATGAGTTCCAGAATATAGAACACAAAAACATTTCGGGCAGTTTTTTCCTGGTTTTAGCTTATCAGGGACAAACCTCTCCTTGCAGTTTAACTACTTTCATTTTCTCTCGTTTCCAGTTCTAACAAAGTCTTCAACCTGAAGTGCTTACTCCGTTTTTTCTTACCACCGGTGTGGCATGACCTGAGTATTTTAGTACGTTTTGGTTTGGTTTTAACTTTGATAATCACCAGACTTGTGTCCTTGTGCTACAGTCAGAAGGCTTTATGAAGATATGTATTCCCAGCTTGTTTCAATTCTGGAAAAACTGTAAAGTAAAATAACCATTAATTAATTATTTACTGAGTTACAAAACAAAATCACTCTGTCAGCACATTTTGAAGATAATTACAAAAGCAATGTGCATGCTTCAGCCCATGATTGGTAAACAACACTGGTTCCTCATGGCAACATAGTCCACTGTACAAAATTGCAGCAGTGAAACTACAAACACTTCTAATGTTACTTTTTTAAACCCAATGTGTTTTTAGTCTTAATCCAGAGGGGAAAATCAACATTGGGAATAAAATATTTAAAGCTTTGCACACGTAACACTTGTACTCTGATTTGTAGAAACAAGGAATTGCAGATGATGGTTAATATACAAAAGGACACAACGTGCTCGAGTAACTCAGCAGGTCAAGCAGCATCTCCGGAAACATGGATTGGTGCCGTTTTTGTTTATCCTGTCACACAGTACCGAGTGATCTTATTTTGGTCTCCGACATCATCTATCCATATTCTCCATAGATGCAACCTGCTGAGTTACTTCGAGTCCTTTTGTGTATTGCCCAACATCTGCAGTTCTTTCCTTCCACAATCCTGCCATCTTTTCTGTTACATTATCCATCCAGAGGTATTTTTCTGCCTCTTCTGTTGACAATGCTGGTTTTCACTCTGTAAATCAGGATTATGCTCTATATCTCTAACATACATTGTGGAACCGACCCTCACGAGTTTGGAATCCATCACCATGGCCCAAGAGGAGCGTACCCCCCTCCTTCCGGCGGCAGCGGCGGGGCTGGTGGACGGGCGGGGTTTATGACATCGCCGGCTCCGAACGCGAGGCGTGTTGGGAGATTGCCCGATCCCGCCAATTTGAAATCAATGTTGTGAGGAGAGATTAATTTCCGACAAGACATCTTTTAACATTTTCCGGTGGTTTGGGATGATATTTTAAATCCCTTTTCATAATTCGGCGTCCGCCTTGTTGTTGACGGTAGGTTCTCCTGTGGTCGCAGTGTTTGATGTTGCCGGTATTATTCCATCTTCCAACAACTGCCGCCCCCCGGGCCTTTCTTTAGTTGGGCCACGTTGGACCAAGGAAAACATTTCTGTGTCACTGCTTTTAAATGCTTTCAAAAATTGTTTTGTAACTCAGTAAATAATTAATTAATGGTTATTTTACTTTCCAGTTTTTCCAGAATCGAAACCAGCAGGGAATACATATCTTCATACAGCCTCCTGACTAGCACAAGCACTAAAGTCTGGTGATTATCAAAGTTAAAACCAAACCAAAACATGCTAAAATACTCAGCAGGTCATGCCACACCGGTGGTAAGAAAAACGGAGCAAGCACTTCAGGTTGAAGACTGCGTAACTATTGGAATATTTAGCAAAAAGTATTCGTTCACTCCAATCGTTGCACTTGTACTTATTTATGGCTGTACTATAGTGTGATTTTACTGCATTATATACAAATCAACGAATTTCACTATCTATGTACAAGTGACAACAAGTTTAGTTTCGTTTGGAGACATAGCATAGAAACATTGGCCCACCCGAGTCCACACCAACCAGTTCTATCTACCCCGACTAGGGACAATTCACAGAAGCCAGTTAACCTACAAACCTGCACGTCTCTGTATGTGGAAAAAAAACTGGAGCACCCGGAAAACCCACGCGGTCACAGGGAGAACGTACAAACTCCGTACTGACAACACATGTAGTCAGGATTGAACCTGGGTCTCTGGCGCTGTGCCACTGTGCTGCCCAAATGATGTACCATTGAACCAATGTGCTGGAGGGACTCAGCAGTTCCTCACAGTCTTGTGTGTCTTGTTTCTGCTTCATTTCTGTGGGTTTTGAAGTGGATAGGTTTGCTCTCAGGTCTGTCGCTGGTGATACTGTGTTTGGGATGCCCTGCAGCTCTGGTTGCACTTGGCCACAGGGATTGCAGTGTTATATGTTTTCTTTAATTTTTCTCATTTACAGTGAAGATGGGTTGGTTTTAATAGAGCTTGTGTGAAAACAATCGCAGCATGTTTTTTATGCTTTCCTGCAAATATCTTGTGATGGAATCTATTGTTTCACGATTTTGATGTTGGGCAAGTGAAACATTTGTCTACTAATCGCAGCCCATTGCGTTTGATCAAGCTTCAATGCTGGAAATGTTGCTAGGGAATATAAACATTGATTTGCGTTTCTTGCCAATGGATGTGAAGAATTTTGTGGCGACTGTATTGGTGGTGTTTCAGCACTTTCAATGCCACATCTTTGAAGGAAACAGGAGGGAGGGAATCACTACTGCTCAATTGTACACGAAGAACATGATAGCAAATTATGATCTGCAATTTTTTTTTCTCAATTGGCCATAAGCAATGCTATTTCAATGGTGGTCGGTAATGAGTTTGGTGCAAACAAGCTGAAGTATACAAGTACTCTGAATCTGGCACTAGCTATGCACTTGGTTCATAACCAGGATCCCGATGTTCCTGATCCATGCTCCAGCTGCATACCCAGACCACGTTTCAGACCTTGACTCTGGCTGTGCACCTGGCTACAATCTAGAATTTGGCTCCAGTCACAAACCTACACACATTTCTGCCCCCGGATGGGACACAAAATGCTGGAATAACTCAGTGGGACAGGCAACATCTCTGGAGAGAAGCAATGGTTTAGCTACATATCTAGTACCAACGTGAAGGATATCGTCTTAAACCTAGATCGGACTTATCGGAGACTTGGAAGCTGCAAGATAGTGCCGGAACGTGGCAACAATGCTGTTTGTGAAAGGGATCCACTGTATTCATGTATGGTATGATTTGATGGATAGCACGCAGAACGAGCATTTCACTGTACCTCTACATGTGACAATAACAAAACCATTGAACCAAAATGTAGTACACGGTCGACCTCACAAGTACGTGGACCCTCAATAATAAATCAGTAAATAATAAGGATGTATTGTAATGACTTTTGAAGGACAGCTAGATATTAGAAGGATTATCTATAATCTCGTTGTTGACAGAGATGAAGGCTTTTGTGAGGCTTGTGATGGTCTATATATTGGTTAATGTGGCTCTGTCTTTTTTTGCTATTTGTAAATAATCTTGCACAGTTTCTGGTTTGTTTGGTTCCTGCCAGAAACAATATTCGCCCATCACCAATTTTATCTCTCTTCTCAATACAGTGTGCAGTGTAACTGGGTTAATTGTAAATTTGATATTTAAAAGATTTGTAGAAGGCCACAGTGGTTTCTGAGTGTAAAATATTTTGGGGACACAATCAAGAGGGAGGAGCGTTTAATTGCCATATGTACCGACAGCAGAATAATTATATTTTTGTTGCTGTTTAACTATCCTGTAATTGCAGTAAAACACAGATAATATATAATAATCAAAACTACTATGTCCCCATAATAGTGAAAAAAACAAAGTCCATAGTGCAAAGTCTACACAGTCTAAAGAAGATCATTAGTTGCCGAAGTTAGTGTTGTGTAGTGTTCAAGAGCCTGATGGTTGTTTGAAAGAAATGATGGGTAGCCCGGTGGCGCAGCGGTACTGCTGCTGCCTTACAGAACTTGCAGCGCTGGAGACAGGTTCAATCCCGTCTACGGGTGCTGTCTGTACGGAATTTGTACGTTCTCCCCGTGACCTGCGTTTTTCTCCGAGATCTTCTCCCACTTCAAAGACGTGCAGGTTTGTAGTAGGTTAATTGGCTTGGTAAATGTAACAAAAAGCCCCTAGTGTGTGTAGGATAGTGTTAATGTGCGGGGATTGCTGGTAGGCGCGGAACCGGTGGACCGAAGGGCCTGTTTCTGCATGGTATCTCTAAACTAAACTAAACTAAAATGTTCTTGAACCTGGTGGACACTGTTTTCAGGCTCAGACTTTTCAGTCTGAAGTAAGATCCCTGGCAAGTGAGTGAGAGGTGGTGTAGGGCTGGGATTCTAGAGTATGAAATATAGATTGCTTAAGCATGGACATCAATGTAAAAGTGATGCCCGAAGCAGCATGAATGATTTTAACTGTTCTGAGAGCAAGTTGTATGAATGGAACAAATTAATTGAATGTCCAATGCAGCTCTGAACATTTATTTTTCACTTCAATGTGCTCATGGCAATAAGCTTTCTTAAGTCATAAATATCAACCTGCTCAATTGATTCTAGCCTAATTTACTTATTATCTCCATTATTGGGATTTGTCGCTGACAAGACCAACATTTATTATCCATCTCCGGTTACTTCTGAGAAGATGTTGGAGAGCTGCCTTTTTGGGCCATTACAGTCGCCTCGTGAAGGTGCTCCCACAGTGCTGTTAGGTTAGAAGTTCCAGGAGTTAGACCCAGCACCATTGAAAGACTTGGAGTGGATTAATTTGGCTGGAGACTCTTTGTAGATGGAGACCTTGAGAGGAAGCTAAGATGAAACATCTATTTGGCATCTCTGTCTGAATTCAGATCTGCAGATTTTTAGTCTGGGACTCTGAATTACTAGTCTAGTAATTTAACTGCTGCACCACTGGTGTATCATTGCATATTGCGTCCATAAGACGTACAGGTATGTAGGTAAATTGGCTTGGTAAATGTGGGGAAAACAATTGTCCCTCGTGTGTGTAGGAAAGTGTTAATGTGCAGGGATCACTTATCAGCACGGACTCGGTGGGCCAAAGGGCCTGTTTCTACACTACATCTCTAAACTAAACTAAACATAATTTCTGGGTCACTTAAAACAGATGCACCTTAACCTTAACATTGTACACTTCAAAGCACTTTTCTACATCATTAACATTTGGAAATATTTTTTTACATTCTAACAGTTTCTGCTATGGTTGAATTTTGCTGTTGATCATTAAAGTTTTTAAATTCTTCAATGGAAGATCTTTCTGCAAGCATCTCAGAGAACCACAGTTTTCTCCATGCTCCAAAAGTTTCATTTCTAACTGAATCCCATGCACCAGTGACATTTATAAATTGCATTTTAAATGCTGTAAAGAAGCAGAAAATATGAAAAGGTAATTAATCAGCTAAATTAGATTTTTTCCCAGTAAAAAATATTCAATGTTTTGAATAATACTTTAATCTATGTGTTGTATCAAATATTATATTAGGAAACAAAAATGATAGCCACAGTTATTCAGCAAAGGAGTATGTTTTCTATCTTATTAATTTATTAAAAATATAGTCCGACAACACAAACATGTTAGAACCAATAATGCATAATTCCTATTGTCCATCCTTGCCTTGCTTTGAACATTGTATTCCACTCGCAAATGCTTCACTCCTTTGAAAGCTCCAGGATATTGATCCTCAATAGTTTTCAATTACAACGGCCATAATAGCAACAAAAATATCAGCGTGAGAACCAAATCAACTTCATAATTCTTTACTGCACCTTATTGGCACACATTGAGAATTTTGCACACAGAGCTTCTTCCCCTTTCTTCTGAGTGGAATTGTTTTTTTGTAGATTGTTGATATCTAAATTCTAGAGAGCCTAGAATGCTGTTATTATTTCTATCTGAGGCCGAGAGAAATAAGTCTCTTGAACTTCAGGGTATATCAAATGGTAGGGTGGATCAGATCAACAATTAAATTGGCAATGATCTTGTTGAATTGCAGCACAAGCCTTATTTTGCTCTGCTATTCTAATTGTTATGTTCTTTAATGAAAAAGCATCTGTTGGTCAAACCAATAAAGCAAGATTCTCTTGTAAAATCTTGCAGCATAATGTTGAAAGTATCAAATCAGTCCTAATCCTTTGCTCTTTTCCTGGGATCCTGCAAATCATGACTTTTCAAGCATGCCTCTGTCATGGTTGACTCTGGGATCTATTTCAAGAGACTGCCAGTCTGATATTCTACCTCCCATAAACTCGGTAAACCAAAAATGTTTCTTTATCCTAACTTCTTGTGTCCCAGTCTAGCTTCTGATTTACATTTAGAATAACATTTCAATCTCATCCTTGTTTGCAGATTTCCTCCAAATTCTGTAACCTCCAGCCCCACAACAATCACATATTCACACTCCTCCTTTGTTTCTTGAGCCCCTGGTTTTCTTTTGTCCACTTTCACCTGCTGAAACCCATTCTGACTTGTCTCCATAAATTCCTCAACTAGTTCTTTTTTTTTAAAGCTCCTTAAAATTAACCTCTTTGACAACCTTTTGGTTATCTTGACAATTTTCCTGTAATGGTGCTGTAATTGAAGCATCTCATTACTATTGGTATCTTAAAAGCTCCATACAAATAGAAGTTAGTGATTGGCTGTCAGCACCTGTGCATTTTTGATTATAGCAATCGTTCAAGATGTGGAGTGACGTTGAACTTCTTACAAACGATGACACCGGCAATGTTCGTTTGAACATTGAGACCAGGAAAGAGAGTGGAGCAGCCCTTTATCAAGTTGATACTATAGTTAAAATATCTTCTTCAGTGACGGTAAGTGTTTTTTGTGGGAGCACAGGGAAGGAATACAATCACTTCACACAGTAAAGTTGTGGTTCTAATATGATATAAGCAGCTTGTAAACCATCATTGTAGTTGAATACTGAACGTGGCATCTCGGCCATTTTAACTGTCTGTATTAGGTGTATCAAAACAGATAACCACTTCAATAATTGTATATGTTAGAAGCCCATTTATAATCCATCTGAAGGGTGTATAAATAAGTAACCATGGGTTGAATGGTGAATAGTCCTTTAGTTTGTTACAAGTTTTCATTTCACACTGTGAAAATGTATGTGTTTTAATATTAATACAACTTGGAAATTAATGTGCAACACAAAAATCAAGCAAATAATTTATTTTAAGGGCAGAGCCGTTATTTGTAGGAGGGTTGTCCAGTTTTAACATGAAATGAATTCACTAAACTTCTAACTGAGTTGTTAAAAAGTGAATTCATATCAATGATTTTCTAGTCTTGCTGTCCCATATGGACTCACAACCTGAACTGATTTTGGTAAACCAAATTAAATTTCTGTACCAAATATAATACTGCATTCAATGTCATCCATTTAGATTTCAACGGACAAATTTAATAACTGTTATATAACATTTAAAATTATTTATTATTCAGGTATCAGTCTGTCCTGAACTTCTTGCCTATAGTAGCGCTGATGGCTGTGTGGTAGTTGTGGACCAGTCAGTACTTATTATGGACCAGATTTGTCAGTCTGTGCTGCTGCAGCTTCAGTTTGGTGAGTAATGTTGGTTAATTCATTATCTTGATTCTAGTTCAAAATATTCCAGAGAATTGGAGGTAAAAAATCCTCACAACAGATTCCAGTAATGTAAGTGTTGGAGCAGAAAAAATGCTAAACATGCTGTAATAAAAGACATTTGGACAGGTACATGGATAAGAAAGGTCTCGCGATACGGGGATATGGGCCCAACGTCGGCAGGTGGGGCTAGTGTAGATGGGACATCTTGGTCAGCATGTGCAAGTTGGGCCAAAAGGTCTGATTCCATGCTGTATGATTATAATCATGTTATTTTCGAACTATCATTGTGATGAGAAAGGATTTGTTGAATTGTATTGCTGTAAATGTGCCAAAACTGAAGAAGTTAGCTGTTACTTTTAAATGTAGTCTTTATCGCTTGATATGAGAGAGTAATCTGTCTTTGATCCAGTTAAATTTCAAATACTTCAATTTCCTTTCCAGCCAGTGAGTAAGGATTGATATCTTGATTGCTTTATGCTGGGGGAAGTGTGGTTATTGTAAACCTGTTCTAAGCTGTTTCTTCAAAGAGCTATGTACATGGGCTTTTAAGATAACTTGCGATTTGAAAGATGCACGCACGTACTGCATACTGAAAACATAATTTGATTTGTAAAGCCATCCTTCTAAAGGCATTCCTCTGGTTTAGTTCAAATAATCAATTTTTTATTTGGAAAGAGCAGCATATAGCATTTTCTGTGGATGGTAACAGCAAAATACAAAATAACAAAAAAATTGGATTCAGCATCTACCATGAATAAAGCTGATTTAATTTAGGACATTGGACAAAGGGTAGGTAACATAGCTGATAGGGGAATCACTGTTGAGAGGAATAGATTGGGTCAATGCACATTTTTTTGCCCAGAGTAGGGGAATTGAGAACCATAAGACATAGATTTAGAGAGGGGGGGGGGGGGGGGAAAGAGAGATTTCATAGGAACCTGTGGGGCAACATTTTCACACAAAGGGTGGTGGGTGTATGCAATGAGCTGCCGGAGGAGGTAGTTGGGGCAGGTACTATCGCAACGTTTAAGAAGCATTCAGATAGGTACATGGATAGGATAGGATAGGTTTAGAAGGATATTGTCCAATCCTTCTTTTCCTCTTGCGTTTGAGGCAGCAGAAGTTATGTAATGCCCTCCAGGCGCTGTAGCCAGTTCAATGTGCTGTTGTCGAGGGCCGTGAGGTCTACCCCTCCACCAGGGGTGCAGAGGACAGCGCAGTCAAAAATGATGTGCTGCGCTGTTTGTTGCTCTGCTCCACACATGCAGGCTGCTGATGAACGCAGCCCCCAGCGATGCATGTTGGCGTTGAACCGGCCGACCCCTGTACAGAGCCGGTTCACGGCGACCCACTCTTTGTAGGGCAGGTCCGAGCCGGGTGGGGCTGTGGTGTTTGGTGCAACAGTGAATTGCGGAGGTCGCGAAGTCTGTTCCCAGCTGGTTCTCCATGCTCCTAGTGTGTTGAAACCGGAGCCTCAGAGGGTCGCTGCATTACGGGAGAAGGGGCGACGAGATGACAGGCGTTGAGGTCCCAGTTACTGAGTCCTGGGCGAGGTGGTGCAGAGGATGTTTGGCGTCCGATGGGGCCTTGCACACCAGCCTATGAGTGAAGTACTCTGCGAAGCTTGGCGGGTGCAATACCTGCGAGCACCAGCATAAGATCCGTCAGAGTAGGGCATAGGCAGCCGGTGATAATCCGCATTGTGTCGTTGAGGATGGCGTCTCGCTTGCTAATTTGAGCGCTGCGGCACTATGCTGGGGCAGCGTACTCAGCGGCGCTGTACACGAGTGCAAGAGCACTGGTTTGGAGAGTAGATGTCCTGGCGCCCCATGATGATCCAGCCAAGCAATGCAGGAGTGTTAAGGAACTGCAGATGCTGGAAAATCGAAGGTACACAAAAATGCTGGAGAAACTCAGCGGGTGCAGCAGCATCTATGGAGCGAAGGAAATAGGCAACGTTTCGGGCCGAAACCCTTCTTCAGACGCAGGAGGTTGTTCCGCGCCGAGACTTTAGCACGGAGAGCTTCAAGGTGTTGCTTGTAGGTCAGCTGCCGATCTAGTTTCACCCCGAGGTATGTAGGAAATGGGTTATAGGGTAGGGGTGACCCATTGAGGGTGACGGTTAGCCGTCATTGAGCTTCCTTGTTGATCAGGTGAAAGGCCGTTGTGGTGGTTTTTGCCACACTCAGTTTTAGTCTCCAGGTTTTAACGTAGCCCGCGACAAGTTCCATATCCGCCGAGAGCACATCCTCCACGTTTGACCAATTCCTGTCGGAATGTAGTAGGGCCTGGTCATCTGCATATCCATACTGGCACGAGGTCGTGCATGGCAGATGGCTGATATAGAGATTGAAGAGCACAGGGGCCAGTACCGAGCCTTGGGGGACACCGTTTCTTAGGCGTCGCAGTCGGTTGGATTGTCCGTCGCTGGTCTTGAGTACAAAACTGCGGTTTGCAAGGATGTTGGCAAGGAACCGCACTAATTGGCCATCAGGAATGGTGGGGAGGAGCTTCAAGATCAGGCCCTGGTGCCACACTATCGTAGGCGGAGGTGAGGTCCACCAGTGTGACGTCCGCCCTGTGACCCTTTTTGAAACTGTCTTCGATGTCATTGGTCAGCTTGACTATTTGGTGTGTGGTGCAGCGTCCATGACGAAATCCGGCTTGTTCAGCGGGTAGTTGGGGGTCGATGATTGGATTGAGCCAGGCCAGGAGAAGCCATTTGAGGAGCTTGTACGGGACACAGAAGAGTGAGATGGGCCGATAGTTTATTGTGTCGTCCGCAGGCTTGTTTGGTTTTGGTAGCGCAATGACAGTGGCTTTCTGCCAGATCTTCGGAATGGACTGACCAATGAGGCAAGAGGAGTAGAAGCCAGACCAGGCATTTAGGACAGCAGTGTTTCAGGAATTCTGAGGGGATGTTATCAGGACCCTGGGCTTTTCCGCATTTCAATAGAGAGGAATTGGGTGCTGACAGGAGCCCATCAGCGCCTGGAGCTTTCCAAAGATGAATGGTTTCCTGTTTGACAGAACGAGTATGGTTCTTGTCTGCGTCTTTGAGGTGGCCGCTTACCAGGAGCTGGTGGGCGATGGAGTTGGCCCTGACAGGGCATTGCTTTGGGCGGGTACTTCGACCGCTGAAGCATTTGAAGGTCTTCCAAGCCACCCTACTGGAGTCTGAAATCTATTCCTTGGACTGTCTCTTCCGACCGCTCTCTGCGCTTCTTGTCGAGGCAGATTGTCAGTTCCGTAGCCGTGGAGGCAGCCTCTTCGCTAGGTTCAGCTTACAGGAATGCATCGTAGCATGCGTCACACTCTTCATCCCATGTGGGGATGTACTGGCGATGATAGCCATGAGGAATGGAACTCTTCGCTGCCCCGATGAGGAGTTTGCAGAAGGCTGAGTAGGCGTTGTCCAGATTGGTGGAGGTGCGGGTGGGAAGGCTGTCGATCCAGAAGTCCACCAGACTTGTGAACAGGTCCCACCTGGCCTTGCGGAAATTCCACCTCTTCGCAGGTTTGGTTGGGACTGGCTCGATCGGGTTGTCCGGGATAATCAGAGATGGACGATGTTGTGATTTTGGGAAGAGATCCAGGATGATACGGGGATGGTCCATTCAAGTTTGCAAAAGCCAAGTCAGGGTTGGTAATGGTGTTCCACCTGCCAGAGCGGAAGTTGTCCAGTTGTTTTGGGGTGTACAGGAGTTGGGCGGCAGTAGCTGAGGCCCCGTCTTCTAGTGCAGCGCCATCTGAGTTAGTTGAATGGTAGTCCCAGGTGGTGCTGTGACAGTTAAAGTCTCCGGCGTACATGCAGGGCGAACCAAAGGCAGGGATGGAGTCTTTGTGGAGCCTGGTAGAAGGTGACTTGTATACATTGATGACAGTGACACCATCGACTTGCATTTCCGCCCATTCCACGTCGGAGTCAGGAGGGGACACTGCAATCGCTTTCCATTTTGTTGTGTTCCTTACAAAAGTGGCAATCCTGTGGGTGTCGCTCTCTGTGTAGGCGGCCAGGGTATAACCAGGGATCTTCAGATTGGAGCTATCACTTTTGTGAGTCTCTTGGAGCAGGATTGCAATGACTTTGTGAGTCTGTAGCAGATGTTCAATGATAGTGGTCTTGGTGAGGCCTTCCACATTCAGCTGCAGCAGGGTGATGCCATCCGGTTTGACATCCGTAGGTGCCCGCCCTAGAAAGGGCGCATGCTCCGGGGTTGGCGCCAAGTTGCGGCAACTGAGATTGCATTAGGGCTGCAAGCTGTTGTTTGTTCGTTGTTATTTCTGCTGCTGTCTCTGTTTGTTGTCGTTCGCCTGACTGAGGTCAGTTGACAGGGCTCACCAAGGGGAGGTGGACAACATGAGCCCCTTGTCGAAACCTAGGCAGGCGGAACTAGAGTAGATTGCGCATGTTGGTCAGCTTGGGCAAGTTAGGCCAAAGAGCCTGTTTCCGCGCAGTATGACAATGAAAAAGTGGCTTCCCAGTGATACTTCAACAGCTGAATAGATTGAAACTTTTGTTTCAATTCAAACAACTGCGTAAAGTGCGCAAGTGATGGGGATGTTTAAGAAATGCTGGAAAAATTGAAGGTAGACAAAAATGCTGGAGAAACTCACGGGTGAAAAAGGGCCTCGACCCGAAACGTTCCTTCGCTCCATAGATGCCTCACCCGCTGAGTTTCTACAGCATTTTTGTCTACTTTCAAGTGATGGGGATGATACTTTCAGAATATTGTTAAACATGTTTGAAATACTTGATTAATGTTGCCCAAAATTTAAATATTTAGGGTACGTGTGGAGAGTTGTCATGAGAGCATATGTAACAGCTGACGTGAAAAATTACCTTTGAATGTAAATATGAGGTATCGTGCAAGGTATTTAAGCAGGTTTCATATATAATAGCGTTGATACAAGACCTACCATCAGCGGCGCTGTAGATTTGCCACTGCCTGTGCGTGCGACTCCAGAGGCTTTTGGAGGGGGGGGGGGCGGGATTAAAATGCAGGTTTGTATTGGTTGTCGGAGAGTGATTTCCTCGGGCTGCTAGCTGATGAAGAAAAATCGTACTGGTTTCAGTTCCCGGTTTATTTATTTTTTTAATTGCTGGACGATTTAATTGCTAGATTGAAGTAAAAAGCGACTTCTAACGCCTTCAACATCACGGATCGCAATATCAGGACAGAACAAAAGGTATGTCGTTTATTTAACATATCTTGTTTTTTGGTGTGGCTTCATTCTAATCTTATGATGCGAAAATGTTATTTAGGCCCCATACAAATCGGCCGTGTCTTGCCTGCCGATATGGGCTTAAATTATGGCAACGGCAACATTCCAATCGATCACATTCCAGAAACATCCACTCTCAAGATAATCAAATTCATAATTTTTTTGCACAATCATGTCATAACAACATCTAAATCATCTATATTTTGTATTATTGTCTATCCATGATCAATATTTTCATACTAAATATCCACAGTATAGTTTTAGTCAGATGTATTGTGTAAAAAATAATGATTTTGATTGTCTTGAGAGTGGATGTTTCTGGATTAAAAATCATGTTATATTGTGAATTCTTGTGTGAATGGGATCAGTTTGTTATTTGTTATTTGGATACTTAGGCTATTAAAAAAATTTAGTCTTTTGTTAAGAAATGAATAGATGTTTAGATCTAGTAATTAAATTTAGATGAATTGATTTGATGAAACTGATGAATATTAATTTTTTGTTGGGTATTTACTATTTGCTTTAGCGTTTAATTTTTTTAATCATTTCTACCTTTTTCTAAAACTGCAAATAATCTCTTGTTTCTGTTAATGCTGTTCAGTTCATTTTTTTCTCTTTACATTTTAAACAGATGTCTCCGAAGAAGAAATGCTAAATTGTCAATCCAGCAAAACAGACTGATTTAGACAGCATTCGCACAGATTATCCAAATTTGGACTACTCCAAATGTGGTGATCTACAGTACATTCTTAATGGGAAAATAGTGGGCAGAAAGGCATGTCATGCGTGGTTTGAAGAGCAAAAACTTGTAGTTTACAATGCCAAAATTGAAAAGTTGAGGAAAAACAAGGTGTACAGAAGTTATTGGTTACAATCTGAGGAGTATGATGATGCTACTGATTATCATATGCCAATGTGCCAGCTAGCAACTGATCTTCTCCATAAAGACTTGGTCTTTTGCTAGAAATGTCATTTGTTTACCTGTCTGTTACGGACTTACAGCATATAATACAATAATATTATTCTGATCTTGAGAATCACATTTTTGAATTTTCAAGGCAGTCTCGGTGTTTATGATTATTTCCGTCACAATGGTCAATTTTGTAATTAGCTACAATTAGGTAACTAACTAATTATATGCTTTAATTTCAGGTCATCCAAGTAAGATGTTTCATATTTGTTTCAAAATGCTTCAATCTATATTAACTGAAAATGTCATTCAGTTCTCTTAATTTTTAAGAAAGTTATGGGCTTTTGACTGTCCTCGATCACACCTTTTGTGTTAAGTCAATTGAAAAGCAATAGGGAACAAGATGCTGATTTCCGAGTATGAAAATGACCATAACCTTTTTAATACTGAAGATATGAAAGTGAATTCGGTATCAAATTAACGTTATTTTTATGCTTTATCTGATGGGATAAATTATAGGCTTAATTTTTAAAATCTCAAAATGTTGTAACATTCCTATATATAACGATTCCATTAGTGCATGGTTCTTCCAAGACTAGTTATTTTTCCTCCTGAGTGCTCTGATAAATTGGGGGCATTGGGCACTGGTTCCATTTTTCCTCCATGTAGGAATGTGACAATTTTGAGGTAAACACCCTGACTGCCTTGAAAATTAAAAATTGTGATATTCTCAAGACCAGAACTTTAATATTATTGTATTACTAGACTAAGCTTCACACGGGAGGGCTGGTCCCCAACGCAATATTCCACCTCTCCACCAATTCACACACACACACACACACACACACACACACACACGCACGCGCACACGCACACGCACACGCGCACACGCACACACACGGCTGAGCGCGGCCTCTCCACTGTGGGGCTTCCGCAGTCAGCGGCACTTCCGCAATCAGCGTGACCTCTGCACTTACCGGAAATAACGCAATCAGCGCGACCTCTGCACTCACCGGAAATTACGCATTCAGCACAACCTGTCCACTAAGCGGAAGTCACGAAATGAGCGGGACTTTTAGACTAAACACAGTCGGACCTAATAAAGCATTTATTCCTTCCAAACACAGTCGGACCTAATAAAGCA
Source organism: Malacoraja senta (assembly GCA_038087875.1). Taxonomy (NCBI): domain Eukaryota; kingdom Metazoa; phylum Chordata; class Chondrichthyes; order Rajiformes; family Rajidae; genus Malacoraja; species Malacoraja senta. The sequence goes on from CM075980.1 coordinate 22,352,499, forward strand.
TTTATTCCTTCCAAACACAGTCGGACCTAATAAAGCATTGCAGTTTCAAGGACAGGCAGGGCAGCAGGCCAAACAACTCATGACATTGTCATTAAGGGCTAACAAATCATTTATTGCAAGTACATTGAAGACTCACAGTTCAGTTGATTCTCAGCTTAGAATGACAGTCGTGGCCTCTCCCTCACGATCTTGCAGAGTGACTGACTAACGTCCAGGCATCCGGGGTTTAATAGTCCTGCCCCCCGGAAGGGGCGTTACCTTCATCGCGGTGATTGACAGGGGAGAGGACCAATCAGCTGATCTCCAGGTTTTTTAAACACTCATAACTTTTTTCTTTTTTATCGAAGGGAAAGATTCTCGGGGCTGACTCAGCGGAGGAGGACTGAGACAGATGGCCAAAAATCACAACGATACGGTGTAGCGTTTTTTCTAAAATCAATATATAGCGCAGATAGGAAGTGGTCAAGATGAGACTTTTAATTACATAGATATGCTGCAAGTCTGTAACAGACAGGTAAGGAAATTACAATTTCTAGCAAAAGACCAAGTCTTCATGGAGAAGAGCAGCTACTAGCTGGTACATTGGCATATCATAATCCAGTAGCATCATCATATCCTCAGATTGCAACTAATAAGCAACTCTGTACACCTTGTTTTTCCTCAACGTTTCAATTTTGGCATTGTAAACTACATGTTTTTGCTCTTCAAACCACGTATGACATGCTTTTCTGCTCACTACTTTCCCATTCAGACCGACTTTTTCCAAACGAGGTATACAAGTACAAGATGTGTCCATTTTTAAGATCCCTCTTGGACTCGGGCATGACAGAGAAATTCACTTCAAGGTGAGCTCTAGCTATGCCAGGCTGGGCATTTGGATTGACAATTTTGCTTTTCTTGTTCGGAGGCATCTGTTTAAAATGTAAAGAAAAAACCCCACTGAACAGCAATAACAGAAACAAGTTATTATTTGCAGTTTTAGAAAAAAATTATTTTGTTCAACAAAATGCCCAACATAAGTTAAACGTTAAAACAAATAGTAAATACCCAACAAAAAATTAATATTCATCAGTGTCATCAAATCAATTCATCTAAATTCAATTCTATCCCATTCTTAAGAAAAGGCAAAAAATATTTTTTAAATAGCCAAAGTATCCAAATATCAAACTGATCCCATTCACACAAGAATTCACAATATAACATGATTTTTAAATCTCACTTTGTCATGAATTTCTATGCCAAATGGAAGGAATTGAATGTTTAATTCCCATAAATTTTACTCTGTTGGTTTAACACTGCAGCAGGCAAGGGTTGTTTTACACAGACATTTGTTCAAAATCCAGAAACATCCACTCTCAAAATGATCAAAATCATTATTTTTTGCACAATCATGTCATAACATCTAAATTATCTATATTTTGTGTTATTGTCTATCCATGATCAATATTTTCATACAAAACTGGCTAAAACTGTACTGTGGAAGTGTTCAGTCAGATATTTAGTATGAAAATATTGATCATGGATAGACAATAAACAAAATATAGATGATTTAGATGATCTTATGACATGATTGTGCAAAAAAATAATGAATTTGATTATCTTGAGAGTGGATGTTTCTGGATTGTGATTGATCGGAATGTGGCCGCTACCATGATTTATGCCCCGATATCAGCAAGCAAGACACGGCCGATATCGGGGCCTAAATAACATATTTCGCATCATCTGATTAAAATGAAACCACACCAAAAAGCAAGATAAGATGTTAAATAAACGACATACCTTTTGTTTTGTCCTGCACTTGTGATCCGTGATGTTGAAGGCATTGAAGGCGTTAGAAGTCGCGTTTAACTTCAATCCAGCGATTCAATCGACCAGCAACTTTTAAAAAACGGCAACGGGATCGCAGAACGAATTTTCTTCACCAGCTTGTAGTCCGAGCAAATCCCTCTCCGACAACCAATACAAACGTGCATTTTAATTCCCCCCCCCCCCCCCCAACAGCCTCCGGAATCGCACGCACAGTGGGCAGATCTGTAGCACCACTGATGGTAGGATTTTGTAATAACCTTGTTGGGTTTTTTCCTCTTTTTTCTGTTTTTATTTGTTCTGGTTTGATAAATCTAAAAAAAAATTTTTTTTTAATGAAACGGTCTGTAGCCTTTCACGAGACTCTGTTAAGGGGACGGAGCTCAATGTACACCAACATCAATGGAAGTCCATAAATTTTTCGCCACCTTAGGTGGCTTCTTGTTTTTAAGGTATCTACTCTTAATATCTTAATATCACTTTAATATCTTAATATACCTTAATATCACTTTTTTTTAAATCACTATCAAGATTCCTATTTGTTTAATTTTTTTTAAATTAATTTCACATCACCTTTTTTTTCTTATTAAGGTATCATACAGGAAGGAGATGTAACATAAATTTAAAAGTTCGGGATGACCACCCAGCACCCAGAGTTCTGAGATATTTGGTTGCACCATATGAATCAAAAACACTAAACTGATATATAATGCAAGACGATAGACAAATAAAAAAGGGAGGAATTACATTCTGCAGTTTGAGGGGCGCCAATGAACCAATTAAAATCATTAAATTCTGACATAATGTTTTTGCAGGAAACACACATGAAACAACAAACACAGATGAGATTGAAGGCAAACTGGATAGGTCAAACATATTATTCTTCATTTACTTCTAAATCTAGAGGTACGGCTATTATTATTTGGAAAGGTATACCATTTAAATTAAAGAATACTATTTCAGATAAAGAGGGAAGGTATATTATAGTTTCGGGAGAAATTTATTCAACCCCACTGACTGATAAATATTTACGCTCCGAATTTTGATAACCCCCAATTTTTAAATAAAATTATAGATTTTAAAATGATCAGAGTTTAATTACCAAAACGTAATAATAGGGGGGGACTTCAATTGCGTTTTAGATCCATATTTAGACAAATCAATAAAACAAAGGAGGGGTAATTTAAAATCTAAGAATAGTGAACTTCTAAATACATATATTAAAAATACTAATATAACAGATGTATGGAGAACTGCTAATCCAACTGGAAGGGAATATTCGTTTTACTCATCGGTACATAAAACTTATTCACGAATTGATTATTTTTTAGTGGATACAAAATTAATTCCATATACAATTAATCCTTCATACCACACCAGTATTATTTCCGATCATTCTCTGCTGACTTTTCTATTAAAATTTGAGGGAATGCCGGGTAAAAAATCTTTCTGGAGGTTTAACACACAAATTCTAAACGACACACAAGGTTATAAATATTTAAAACAACAAATGAATTTTTTTTTTGAGACAAATGAAACACCAGGTATTTCACCTTTATTATGGGAAACTTTCAAGGCATTTATCAGAGGAGTTATAATTTCATATCAAATTTTTCAAAATAAAAAGAATAAGACAGAACAACTGATGCTAGAACAAGAAATTAGACAATTAGAGTTAGATAAATCCAAAGATCCAACAACAGATAAACATAATAAGATAATACTATTGAAATTTAAACTTAACCGAATTTTATCGGCAAGAATAATAAGATTATTCCAAATTACAAAACAGGAACATTTCGAATTTGGTGACAAGCCACATAAACTCTTAGCTCGTCAATTGAAAAAACAAGAAAAAGAAAATACTATCACTAAAATTAAATCAAAGGTGAATTACTAACATTACCTAAGGATATTAACAATAGATTTGCTCAATTTTATCAAAATTTGTATACATCTAAAACTAAAATAGAAGATAGTAAAATTATAATTTTTTTAGATAACTGTAATCTTCCAAAACTTGACCTTTCGGAACAAGAGGAATTAGGAGCTCAGATTACACTTGAAGAAATAGGTGAAACAATAAAATCGTTGAAAAATGGTAAGATGCCTCGACCAGATGGTTTTAGTAACGAATTTTATAAAAGATTTCACGAGATAACGGCTCCACGCTTACTTAATTTATATACTCACGCCTTTAAAGAAAATAAACTACCAGAAACATTAGCTGAATCAACTATTACGCTTATACCAAAAAAAGATAAAGATTTAGATGAACCGGGCTCATATAAAGCTATATCATTTTTAAATACAGATCAGAAAATTTTAGCAAAGACCTTAGCAAGAAGATTGAGTAAATACATTAGTAAATTGATAAATCCTGATCAAACGGGGTTTATACCCAAAAAACATTCATTTAATAATTTGAGACGCCTGTTTAATATAATGTACTCACATAAAACGGAGGAAGAAGATATATCAATTGTTTCTCTGGACGCAGAGAAAGCATTTGATCAGGCAGTATTTATATAAAGTACTGCAAAAATTTAATATGGGAGAGAATTTTATTGTATGGGTAAAATTATTATATGATAAACCGAATATTAACCAATAATATGTTATCTCCAAAATTTCAATTATCGAGGGGTAATAATGTGCTTTATCACCTCTGCTATTTGCCCTTATGATAGAGCCCCTGGCTGAAAGTTTAAGAATTCATCCGAATATTCAGGGATATAATACTAGGGACTCAAATAATAAAATTTCATTATATGCAGACGATATACTTTTATACATTACAAATTCACAAACGAGCATACCAAACTTATTAAATTTAATAGAGGAATTCGGTTCGTTTTCTGGATATAGAATAAATTGGAATAAAAGTGAAATCATGACGTTAAAACCTCAAGAATCTAGACACTTATTAAAATTCCCCTTTAAAATTACAACAGAAAAATTTAAGTATTTGAGTATTCAAATTACTAGAAAATACAAACCATTATTTAATGCTAATTTTATGCCTTTATTAAATAAACAACATGTTGATTAAATTCTGGAAAACACTTCCATTATCATTAATAGGCAGAATAAATGCTATAAAAATGATCTTTTTACCACAAATATTATACCTATTTCAATCTATACCATTATATATACCAAAAAACTTTTTAAAAAACTAGACTCTAATATTACCAATTTTATTTGGGACTATAGATCACACAAAAATCAAAGAAAACACTTGTGCAAACCAAAAGAAGTTGGGGGACTTTCACTTCTGAACTTCTTGTATTATTATTGGGCAGTGCATATTAAGAATATAATTTACTGGTTGGACAGTTCTACCCAACAGACAGAATGGATAAGAATGGAGAAAGAGGATTGTTCTCCTTGTAACATAGGAGCGATTCTCTTCTCCTCGATAAAACTGAACAACACAATATATAAGAATAACCCAATTATACATGATGGGGCTCATCTCTGGGGGGGATGAGTACGCCTACAGGGATGAGGTGGAGCAGCTGACAGGATGGTGTGGAGAAAATAACCTGCTCCTCAACACCTCAAAGACCAAGGAGCTCATAATTGACTACAGGAAGAAGAAAACGGACATTACACCACTAATCATCGATGGGGACTGTGTGGAAAGGGTGGCGGATTTCCGCTTCCTGGGAATCCACATTGAGGAGGACCTGACTTGGAGCGTGAACACCTCTGCGCTGCTGAAAAAGGTCCAGCAGAGACTACTTCCTGAGGGTGCTCAGGAAGAACAACATCACCCAGAGACTGCTGCTATCCTTTTATCGATGCTCAATTGAGAGCATCTTAACATACTGTGTATGCGTGTGGTACACCAGCTGCACAGCGGCTAAGAGGAAAGCGCTCCAGAGGGCTATCGACAACGCCCAAAAGATTATCGGCTGCCCTCTCCTCACCTTGGAGGACCTACACAGTTCCCACTGTCTCAAAAAATCCCAGAAGATCATAAAGGACATTTTCCACCCCGGTCACTCCCTGTTTGAACTGCTGCCGTCAGGCAGACGGTACAGATCAATGAGGACAAGGACAAACAGACTCAAAAACAGTTTTTATCCCACAGCAATAAATACACTTAATGTAGCCACCAAATGAGTACAGGTGCGCTACACACCAAAGGGACTTTGAAATCGACAGAAGAATGTTTTTTTTTCATGTTATTTATTTTAGTTGTTTATCTTAGACTTTTGCTCTAAGAAAATGTGTGAATGGTGCACTGACTGGTTGGCATTTCTAATTTTGTTGTACATGTTTTCATGTTATAATGACAATAACGTATTCATCATCATCATACAATAAGAATTTGGAAACAAATAAAATTATCTAAAATTAAGAAACCTATAGTTAATGCCAATAGTGAATAATCCTTCATTTAAACCGTCTCTTATTGATAAAACATATAATCAATGGGAAAAAATGGGAATTAAAAGGATAGGTGATATGTATGAAATGGGAAATCTGTTATCATTCCAACAATTACAATTAAAATTTAAACTGAAAAATAACTAATATTTTAAATATCTTCAGATCTGCGACCTCATGAAGAAATACATACAAAGATATCAAAACATAACTTTAGATCCACTGGAAGAAGCAATGAATATTAAGGCTGACTCACTGAAATTAATATCATATTTATATAATAGTATTTTAAATATAGACCTACCATCGACAGAGGCACTTAGAGAAGAGTGGGAACGAGAATTAATGATAAAAATCACGAAGGAAACATGGGAAAAGTATTTGATATATATACACAAATGTTCGATTAATGTAAGACATAATTTAATTCAATTAAAAATTTTACATAGATTATATTATTCAAAAACTAGATTGAATAAATTCTATCCAAATACCTCCCCCATTTGTGATAAATGTCTATCCAAAAATGCTACTATAACACACTCTTTTGTTTCCTGCATAAAACTTTATAAATTCTGGAGTGATATTTTTGAAATATTTACAAAATTATTCAAGATAAAAATGGCACCTAATACTGAAATGATTATATTTGGAGTAATGGAAGATGGGAATAAATTGAACTCATCTCAAAATTTATTTTTAAATTATGGGTTAATAACAGCAAAAAAAAGTATACTTAAATTTTTTTTTAATACACCCATACCAACGCTTAAAATGTGGATTTCAAATATGTTGGACACCGCACATCTTGAGGAAATACGATTCCTCCTAACAGATAAATCAGTCCAATTCTTAATGAGTTGGTCTCCATTTGTTGATTTTTTGGAAGCATATGGTGCAACAAAATCGTAGAAGCTAACTTTCAGGATTGGGTGAGGGATGGTCAAGAATATAGATAATGATCTCCTTAATCTCTTACTTTCTACTCTTTCTCTTTCTATCTTCTTTTCTTCAGTTTTCTTTCACCCTTTTCTCCTTTTCACACACTATATATCACACGTTTTTCTATCTTATTATCTATTCTCTCTTTTTCTTTTTCATTATTTAAAAAAAAGAAGCTGTACATAAAATGTAACATGTCAATATATATGGTGCCATATTTTTGTACTTCTAATAAAATAAAATTATTTTAAAAAAGAAAGTTGCTGGGTTACAGTTCCATAGTACTGTTTAATCTCTTTCAGTTGCTGCCCTTCTTGTGTGGAACTGTATGATTGTGTTTTGATAGATTATTTAATTGCGATTTAAAATCATTTGGAAATTAATGTAATTAGACAATATAATTTCTGCATCCCAATTATAACTACATTCTGGGGCACTTTCAGATAGTGATTTGCTGAAGGGTCTGTTTGCATCTCTCTGCTTTAAGGTAGTCTTAATTTAATATACTGTATTTGATTTTTCTGCTGTGTCAACTGTAGATACTGAAGTGGATGTAGTGGCACTTTGTCAGGAAGGACAGTTTCTGATGATTGGAGAAAGAAATGGAAATTTTCATCTATTGCATGTGAAATCCAGACAAACGCTATTAACCAATGTAAGTTGTCAATAGCTTTTATAGTTGGGAGTAATTGAGAAGTCTTTTGTTAACATTCCAAAAAGCATCTCATTAACCTGATTCAACGTCCTTGATCTATTGAGAGTTCAGATTAATTTAGTTTTGCAAATAGTTGCTCTGACAAATTAACTTCAAGTTCAAAGTCATCCCATTATAAGTGTTTGATTACTCTTTTAGGAGTAAGGTATGAACCATTTACTATATAATAGCGTCATACAAAATTATTAATTCGCATTGTTGTTACTTGTAGAATTGTTTAGTCAATTATTTTAGAAGCTAGCATTGAATTATGCTATAACCAAGACCATTTACAGATTTTTTTTGTCTCTCTTGGCAGTCATTGATAAAGAACTCTTCGAAAGGGAAGACTTACTTAAGTATTACTTTAAAGGAAGAAGTCCCTCATTCAGGTGCCATTTAATTCTTTCAATTTTGTGGAACAATTGTTTTTGTTTAACAAGAAATGGGTTCAAGAATATTTTTCTTTCACTTATATTTACTTTATTTTAATAACCAAATATTGTCAGTGAAATCAGAGATGACTGTTTTCTCAAATGTCTGGTCTAGCCAAGTGTCTACTGTACATTCAATGATTTTTTGGAAGATTGACTAATTTTACAAAAAACTACAGGACCTTTACCTGACTGGAATAGAACTTTCTAAATTAAACTCTGTTCGGTTTTGGCGGTGCTGTTCATGTGGAGATCAGCCAGGTCTGCCTTGATCCCTCCAGCAGTTTGTTTTTTGCTCAGGATTCCAGCGTCTACTTTATCTTGTGAATTGGTTATGTAGTACTTCAAGTCCCATAATACCTGGTGAATAGTAAGATTAAACGAGAACTTACCTAAGTTTGAAGTTTGATCTTTATTTTATGAGGAGTTACGTAGGTGATTACGTGAAGAAGCCCGTCAGTGCGCCTGCGCGTCAATCTTCAAAGCAGCGGTGTGAAATCACAAAAAACAAGAACCGAAGTAATATAGTCTCATACTAAAACGAGTAATACAAGAACTTCCATCTGACCTTTATGATAGAGGGTAGGGTCGTGGCGGGCACGTAATCACCTACGTAACTCCTCATAAAATAAAGATCAAACTTCAAACTTAGGTAAGTTCTCGTTTAATCTTACTATTTTACTTCGGAGTCACGTGAGTGACTACGTGAAGATTTTAAAGCTTTGTGATTTCATGCCGTGGATCAATCCCGGCTTCTCACTGCATAGATTGACTCGGAACGAGAATAATCAATCATGCATTCATAATAACATTTGTACCACAAATGCAGTAATTCATTTCAAGAATGAAATGAATCAGATCCCCTTTAAACCAGAGGAATTTACACAGAACTTAAAATAGTTTCTGCAAACAACCCCGCATTAACAATAGGCCGATGGTAAAAATGTTGAAACATCAACTCATTGGACCACCCGGCGGCTGCGAGGATATGGTCGACGGGGCCGTCTTTTGCCCTGGCCGCCGACATTTCTGCTGCCCTAGTCGAGTGAGACGTAAAAACATAAGTGTTAATACCAGCAGCTGTTAAGACTTTTATCCATCTGGAAATAGTCTGTATTGAAACTCTCTTGTGTGGTTTCTTGTGTGTGATCAAAAACCCAGTTTCCGTATTCTCAAATTCTTTGTGACCTCAATGTATTGTAATAAATATGTCTTAATACAAAGACATGGATCATTTTGGATATGCTGCTAGCATAATTTTAAATCCTGTCACACCTGGCCTAATTTGCTTTATTAGGTCATAGATATAGAATGTAACCTTGTCTTCAGTTACTTCCATACTATGTATTTGTAATTTTCCAAGTGTTTGCACTCGTTGTGCTGTCACTCATGCCATAAACATGAATACTTTCATACTGAGCTTGACCAAAGGTAAAGACACACTTGATAACCATCACGAAGTAGTTTCAGTACCACACTTACATCCCAGATTGTCACGTACCTAGGTTTCGGTGGTTTGGAATTAAAGATTCCTTTCATTAGTCTGGAAACAATTGGGTGTGACCCAATTGAGTTTCTTTCTGAATCCAGAACCAAATATGAGGACAATGCACTTCTGGCTGAATTAATTGCACTACAACTCAGACCTTCATCATAATAAAGTTTTGACAGAAATTCTAAACATTTGAAATATCTGCAGTACTTTATTGCACATTCTTTTGTACCCAGAACTTTTCCCATTTCTTAATATAAGAAAGGTACTGTTTTTGAGTGCTCTTCCTCCAGGCTGCCGTAAGCATGTCCACAGTACGCTCAGACAGTCCTCGTCCCAGAAAAGGCATTCTTAAAACCTGCAAATCAACAAATCCAAACGATCATATAATGGATGTTGTTCCCCTGTACAGGGAGCAGCAATAAATTACTCTTTTTTGGGACTTTCATCAACATTTGTGTTGTTAATTCTAATATCAACGGATACCATGGCTGTGTAGGCCAATCTGGTACTACCAATACCTTTGAAGCAGCATCTTGCCTGATTTTAAGCAAACATTGGCTTATGAGGCAGAAAGGTGGAAATATATATGAAAACATACCACCCCAATGTAGCGAGAAAGCATCAATCGCCACTGCTCCTGGATCTGGTTTCCATGAGACATATCTCGATAGCTGATGATTCAAGTCGATGTCGGTCATTCCAAATCTGATGACTATATCATTGAATACCTCTTGATTCAACATCCATTCTTTATTATCATGGAACTTTTCGTGACTTGGTGTCTGCTATCGTTCATTCTACCTGGTAGATAGATAGCTGAAATCCAAATGTTCTTTTCAATACACCAAGCCCAAAGTTGTTTAACCATTTTGTCACAAGACACCGACTTAATTCCATATCATTAATATAAACAACTACTGTTGTGTTATCAATTTGAACTTGAACATGCTTATTAGTTGTATTAGAACAATAAGCTTGGAGCCCATAGAAACATCCTAGAAGCTCCAAATAGTTAATTCCCCATGTCTGCAGTAACAATGACTCTTCCTGATTCCATCTGCCTCCTCAGCTAGATGTTAAGTCAGTTGCACCCCATCCTGGTGCACTGGCATCAGTTTGTAATATCATGGAAGGTTGTTCAATCAGCACTTTGCTGGAACTGCTTGAGACATGTAGAATCCACCACTGCAGACCAGAAACAGCATTTGTTGTTAGTTGCTTGGTTCTATCAAAATGACCAACATGCATTCTCGGTGCCTGTTCTTTAAGTCTCTGCAGCTGTTGATAATGTAATGGTCCAAATTGGACTGCTGGGAATGCTGCTACTAATTTTCCCAGTACACGAGCCACCTGTCTAATTGAAGGTTTTTGCTCGTTTAGGAGATTACTGCAATCTTTAATCAAATCCACCCTTTTCCCTGGGCAAAGTGATATTCATTTGGACTGAATCAATTGTGAACCCCAAATAATTAATAGAGGTACATGGTGTTAACCTAGATTTCTGTGGATGAATTAGAAACCCCAACTTTTCAAAAGTTGATTTCACAACTGCAACAGATACTTCTGTTGACTGTTTTGTCTTTCCTATAATCAAGACATCATCCAAATATGCCATTAGTACATGCCCCTGGCTACTCAGCAAGCCCAGAATTGGTTTTAACAATTTTTGTGAATATTCTGAGTGCAGATATTAACCCATTAGGCAGAGCTTTGAACTGCCACAACTGGTTCATCTATTTAAATTTAAGATACTTCCTATCTTCTGAATGAACAGACACTGAATAATATGCATCTTTCAAGTCTATAGTTGCCATATAACATGCTTCTGAAATAAGCTGTTTGGCAGTCACAAATGTTTCCATTTTAAAATGTCTAAATTGCACAAAAGGATTCAGATTTATCAAATCTACAAGAATCCTACATCCTCCATCCTTTTTTGATCGAGGGAATATTTTTGACACAAATTGGTGACTTTGGTAGACTGATTTTTCAATAACCCCTTTTTTTATATAGGGTTTCAATTGCAACCTGAACCTCCATCACTTCTTTTTGTACAAAGTGCAGAGTTCGGCTAGGAACATGATGAACAGGCAAATCATAATTTGGATTGAATTCAATTCGAAATCCTTGTATATTATTCAGGATTACCACATCTGAAGTAATTTTCTTCCAATTATTATAGAAGAAATGTAACCTGCCTCCAACTTTTGGACTTAATCCAGTTAGTATGTTCCCATGAGAACCAGGTCCACCTACCTCTTGAGTCATTTCAGTACCCTGAGATTCCTGAGTTCTCCCGGAAGCACGCCCACTGGTTCTTGCTCCCGCTGCAGGCCGCCAACTACGTCCCTGCGTTGATGAGCGACTTGGTCCAGGATCCGTATGACGTCTGAAAGGATACTTCCTCTTTACAGACTTCACAACCATTGATGTCTTCATCAATCCTGTTTTCGCTTCATCTTCCAACTCTTTAATACGTCTCCCGAGATCTCTCCAAAGAGTAAGTTGGGTAATTTGTATATTACTTGGTTTGCAGAGTGCTGCGAATTTCGGATTCATAGTAGACCGTATAGCACTTCTCGAAGTGGGTGCTGCATAGCAACCCCAGTGCTTGCTGATGCAACTTCGTCATCTTTTGGTTGTTACCTGCTATTCTGGTAAAAGCAGTTATTCCAGAACCCAGCAGCTTTAATATTCTCTGCAACTGATTCCAGATACTCTTGCAGTCTCATCCATTTCATGCTGTTCCAGCTAATGGTAAACCAAGTAATTTATTAAGGAGGTCAGTTCTTCCTAATGGCTCTCCTGACCCTGACGGGGCAGCGAATCCTACTACCAGGGTTGGAACATCTGGCAGCTGCCTTTCATCGCCTTGTACAGCCTCACCGTCAGAGTCGGGATCTGAAATCTCATGACCCGTAGCACGCTCCTCATTCCTGAGGGTGCATTCCATCAGCCCTGAGCCAGGTGCTGTTAAGCTGCTCCTGCAGCTTGGATTACAGTACACTCCTTCCTGAGTGAACTTTTGCTCCAACAACCTATGAAAAAGGCTTCAATTTGGGCAATACGCTCGAAAGCAGTATCTAGCCCTGTACCAGGAGCTGTTTGAGCTGTTTCCAGCAGCTTGGCTTTCAGAACACTCCTCACTGAGTGAACGTTGCTCCAACAGCCTGTGTAAAAGGCTTTCTATTTGGGCAATACGCTCTAAAGCAGTATCTAGCCCTGGAGCTTCTTCATTGCCTGGGACTCCCTCCGTTGGGATTTAAACTTTGTCTTTTGCCCGACAGGCACTGACTGTGTTTTCACCAGCCCCAGGTCCACAGTCGCTATGCTCACCGCTGGCGACTGTACCGGGGTTTAGAGGCGGTTGGTCTCTAACCGCGGACTCCTGACTTTCCCGACTTCTGTCGGCTCTGTCGCTCGCCTCTTCCCCCTGTCCGTTTTTTCCCATGGCGTCTGTGGAAAAAATCGCCATAGACCCACAGTAAACGGACCTGGAAAACCTGTAAAAAAGTTTTTACTTACCTTGTAGTTGAAAAACTACAAACCACTCGAGGAGCACTGCTCCTCACGTCCGTTTGCGTCAAGGCGTCTGACGTAATGACGCGCAGGCGCACTGACGGGCTTCTTCACGTAGTCACTCACGTGACTCCGAAGTAAAATCATTAATTTGTATCTTTTGTATAGTTTGTGCTCATAACTGGACACAGTACTCCACCTGCAGACAAATTGAAGTAATGTACAAGTTCAGCTTTCTATTTTATATCTTCAGATATTAATCAAGAGATAACAAATATCTGCCTATGTGCAGGTCAAGAGTCCATTATTTTTCTTAAATTTAAAATGTAAACATTAAAAATATGTTTTACTTTCCCATTCTTGCTTAAATATGTTATTTTATATTGCACATTGTGCTACTCTTTCTGTGCATAATGTTCAATTTAGAATCATCTTCTGCTCATCTGTATGAATTATTCAACTTTGTTTAGTTTACAACTGTAACTGACAGTAAACACCTGGGATAAGCTGAACCCTGAGCATCATTTGTTATAAGAATCTCATTGAAGTGAGGTTTCACTGCTGGTAAACCTTTTCTTTCTTTTTTTAGGCACCTACTGCGTGGCCCTACTAAGCAACAATGGTTTCTTTTGGGTTTCGTGTCTTCAGCTTGCCAAACTTCAGGAAGGTAAAATACTAGCATTGCAATTAAAGGCAAAGTACAAGGTAGTACGGGTGAAGTAGAGTTTAGTCAAGCTGGTGAAGAAGGCATTTGGTGTGCTTGCCTTCATTCGATGGGGCACTGAATACAAGAGTTGGGATGTCATGTTACAGCTACACATGATGTTGATGAGACTATACCTGGAATATTGTGAGCTGTTCTGTTGCCTTGCTATAGCTTGTGCTTAAGCTAGAGGGTGCAGAAACGTTTCACAAGGATGTTGCTGTGACTGAAGCCCTTGATTAATTGATGAAAAGAGACCCTTCAGCTCACTGAGGCCATGCTACTGTTGATCACCCGTTCACATTAGTTCTATGTTATCCCATCTTTTCATCCACTCCCAGCATATTGCGGGCGATTTACAGAGGCTCATTAACCGACAAACCCGCATGTCTTTGGGAGGTAGTCACAGAGAGAACGTGCAAATTCCACACAGATAGCATCCACTGTCAAGGTTGCACCCAGGTCACTGGCGCTACGAGACAGCAACTTTACCAACTGCACCATCATGACACTTTACTTTAGCGATAAAGAGAGACTGGATATGCTTAGACTGTTTTGCCCTAAAGTGAAGAAGGCTGAGGGGTAAGCGTAAATTTTGCAAACACTGTTTCAGAAAATGGCGGCGGCAGCGGCCTCTGCAGTCCATCTGTCTTTTCTTTCTTTTTATGTCCTGTTAGGTGTATGTTTTGGTTTTAGTTTTATTTTATTTTTAGCTGTGTATATGTGTGGTGTGGGGGGGGTGGGGGAAACTTTTTAATCTCTTCCCTGTGCGGGGACATGACTTTTTCCCTGTCGAGTCCCCGTTGTCGTTGGGGCCTAACATCGTGGAGCCGGCGGCCTCCAACCAGAATCGACCTGGGGCTCCAGTCGCAGAGCCTGCGGACTCACTGGCTAACTTCGGAGCGCTGTGGTGGCGTGCGCCTGCGACCCGACTTCGGAGTTCGGAGGCATCGGCTGCAGGCCCTGTGGACGGTAACATCGGGAGACCGCTTTTTGGAGCTCCCGCAACGCCAAACTTCTCCCGCCCAAATCGAGGGGTTTAAATCGACCCGGAGCGGGGCCTTACATTGCCCGGCGCGGCTTAAACGGTCGCGGGACTTACCATCGCCCGCCGGGGACTCCAACACCAAGAGCCTCGATCAGCTCGATGCAGCAGTTTGACTGCTTGACTGCGGGAGAAGAATAAAGAACAGAGAACATAGAAGAGATAAGACTTTTGGCTTCCATCACAGTGAGGAGGTGTTTGGAGATTCACTGTGATGGATGTTTGTGTGGAATTGTATTAATTGTGTGTCTTGGGTTTTTTTTGCTGTTATGACTGCAGGAACGTAATTTCGTTTGAACCTAAGGTTTAAATGACAATAAACGGCATTCTGATTCTGATTCTGAATATCATGAGGGGCATAAATAAGGTGGAAGGTTAGTCTTTTTCTCTATGTAGGGAAATCTAAAACTTGAGAATATGCATTTAAAGTGAGAGAGGAAATGGATAAAAATGTAACACGTTTTTCACACAGAGGCTAGTGGGGGTGTGGAACGAGCTGCCAGAGGAAGTGGTAGAGGCGGGTACAATTACAAAGTTTAAAAGATATTTGGACAAGTATATGGATAGGAAAGGTTTAGAGGTACATTGGCCAAATGCAGCCAAATAGGACCAGCTCAGGAAGGATCGACAATGTTGCCAGGCCAGGACAACCCCTACAACTCGGGCCCCAGTGCTGCTGCCAGGACAATGGGCATGCTGTCCATATTAAGACATGTGTGTGTGCGTGCCTGTGAAACGTAACTCCTCGAAAACCAGACACAAAAACGGGGAGATTTTTTACATATTTCGGTTGGGATTTACCTTACGATTTCAGAAATCCACTCTCTAAATTTCGTCAATTATTTCTCCAGAGTTTGAATAAAATTGTTCACAAAACTCACTTTAAAAAAAATAATCGCAGCTTGCCAGCTGCTGACGTCACAATGCCCACATGCCCACCAATCAAGGCCCACCTGCCTCCTGGCCCAGCCCCCCCTACCCCGCCGCTGTGGATTAATGCAGCTGCTGTCAACTCGCGTGTAGTTTTCCACGAGGTACGTTAGCCCACCCACCCCCCGTTCTTGAAAAGGCGCAGAAAGAACGAGAAACTTCTGCAGCAAAGATCCTACAGCTCCGCTCCACTATAGGATCTTTGTTCTGCAGATCGCGAGCTCAGCGTCGCTCACGCGCTGAAGAAGGTTCTCCTCGCCCCGCCCCTCCCATCCACCACCCGCCCGCTCACTCAGCCGCAGGTTTCCAGCTTTTCGCAGCCCACTCACTCGCCCGGCTCTCCTCCACTCCCCCCCTCCTCTTCTCACCTCCTCCCCTCTCCTCTCTACCCGTCACAGGGGACCACCTCCTCCCTGTGTCCGCGGCCCGAACATCTGTAACGCTGGCGAAAGCCACGATCGGCTGGTCGTCCACTGCTTTTGCCAGTCCTCAGCTCTCTCTCTCCCTCTCCCTCTCCCTCTCCCTCCCCCCCTCCTCCCCCCCTCCTCCCCCCCCCTCTAGACGCGCCTGTGAGTTGGGTGCTATGCGTCAGTAGATAGGGCGGTTATAGGGTAAAAGGAGCAAATTAATATTAATATAATATCAAGGGGGGTAGTTAGCGTGTGTGCGCGGGGGTGGTTAGTGTATGTGACGATGCATGCCGGCACCCCCCCCGCAACCGCGCGCTGGGGGGAGACAGACCCAACGGGTCTGCACTTGTTCTAGTACTTATTAAAACTCTGTGTGTGTGTGTGTCATTTTGCCTTTGATTCACATCTCCTCGAATACCCGACGCCGAAACGGTGAAATTTTTAGATATTCCGGTAGCGATTTACCTCATGATTTCAAAAAACCCTCATCTGTAAATATGATTAATTATTTTCCGAGTTTTTTTAAACTAAAATTGTTCACAAATCTGACTTTTTTTTCACATCTAACCGCTGGCCAGCTGATGATGTCACAATGCCTTTGCTCGTGGCCCACCTGGCTCGTGGCCCAGCCCCCCCCCCACCCCCGGCTCTGGATTAAAGCAGCTGCTGTCAACGCGCAGGTGCACTGTTTTCCACGAGTTACGTCACCCCCCTTCCGCTGGCTCAGTCATATTTTCGCCCTTTCCTCGCTGGTGATCCCGATCTCACCTGGCCCGTCACAGGGGACGACCTCCTCTCCGTCTCCCCAGCCCGATCGTCTGTCACGCTTACCCTCACTCAAGCCATGATCGGCAGGCCCACCGCCGTTTTATCACCGTCCTCAGAGAGCTGCCGGCCTCGCTCTGGTCCACGATGATAGCAGCCGAGCTTGGGCCCGGCGCCTGATGGGGAGGCTTGTGCTCTACGACTTGGGTTGGTCCTGCCTCTACCCCCTCCCCCTCCCTCTCCCTCTCTACCCCTTCCCCTGGGCAGAGAAAGAGAGTGGGGGGGGGAGGATGAGGGGGTGGAGATCGAGGGGTGGAGTGGGAGATGGAGAGGGGGGAGGAGAGGGCCCTTCCTCTCTGCCTCCCCCCTCTCTGCCCTCCCTCCCTCTCTGCCCCCCCTCCCTCTCTGTCCAACTCCCTCTCTGTCCCCCTCGCGCTCTGCCCCCCTCCCGCTCTACACCCTCCCTCTCTGCCCCCTCCCTCTCTGCCCCCTCCCTCTCTGCCACCCTCCCTCTCTGCCCCCCTCCCTCTCTGCCCCCCTCCCTCTCTGCCCCCCTTCCTCTCTTCCCCCTTCCTCTCTTCCCCCTTTCTCTCTGCCCCTCCCTCCCTTCCTCTCTGCCCCTCCCTCCCTTCCTCTCTGCCCCTCCCTCCCTTCCTCACTGCCCCTCCCTCCCTTCCTCACTGCCCCCCCTCCCTCCCTCTCTGCCCCTCCCTCCCTCTCTGCCCCTCCCTCCCTCTCTGCCCCTCCCTCTCTCTCTGCCCCTCCCTCCCTCTCTGCCCCTCCCTCTCTGCCCCCCTCCCTCTCTGCCCCCTCCCTCTCTAGGGAATCCCCCACTCCCCCCCGCTCCCCCTTCCTCTCACCCCCCTCCCCCTCTCCCCTCCCCCTCCCCCTCCACATCCACCTCTCTCTCCCTTCCCCCCTCACCCCCTACTCTCGCCTACTTTCGCCCAGTCCCCCCTCCCTCCAGTCCACCCCTCGCCATCACCCCTCCCCCCTCCTCTATACCCCTCTCCCCACTCACCCCTCCTCCACTCCCCTCCCCCCTCTCACCGTCTTACCCCCATTCCCCCCCCTGTGTGTGTGGGGGGTGGTTAGTGTGTGTGTGATGCCTCAGCCCCCCCCTCCCCGCAACCGCGCGTTGAGGGGACGGGACCCAACTGGTCCCCCTTGGTCTAGTAAGTTATAAAACTCTGATCTTGGATGTTCGCTTGTGGGGATGTTTGCTTGTTTACTTGAACTCTCTGCCACCCACCCCTCTCTGCCCCCCCACCCTCTCTGCCCTCCCACCCTCTCTGCCCTCCCACCCTCTCTGCCCCCCCACCCTCTCTGTCCCCCACCCTCTCTGCCACCCCACCCTCTCTGCCCCCCCACCCTCTCTGCCCCCCCACCCTCTCTGCCCCCCCACCCTCTCTGCCCCCCCACCCTCTCTGCCCCCCCACCCTCTCTGCCCCCCCACCCTCTCTGCCCCCCCACCCTCTCTGCCCCCCCACCCTCTCTGCCCCCCCACCCTCTCTGCCCCCCCACCCTCTCTGCCCCCCACCCTCTCTGCCCCCCCACCCTCTCTGCCCCCCACCCTCTCTGCCCCCCACCCTCTCTGCCCCCCACCCTCTCTGCCCCCCCACCCTCTCTGCCCCCCACCCTCTCTGCCCCCCCCACCCTCTCTGCCCCCCCCACCCTCTCTGCCCCCCCCACCCTCTCTGCCCCCCCCTCTCTGCCCCCATCCCTCTCTGCCTCCATCCCTCTCTGCGCCCCCCCTCTCTGCCCCCCCTCCTTCTCTGCCCCCCCCTCCCTCTCTGCCCCCCTCCCTCTCTGCCCCCCTCCCTCTCTGCCCCCTTCCCTCTCTGCCCCCTTCCCTCTCTGCCCCCTTCCCTCTCTGCCCCCTTCCCTCTCTGCCCCCTTCCCTCTCTGCCCCCCTTCCCTCTCTGCCCCCTTTCCCTCTCTGATCCCTTCCTTCTCTGCCCCCTCCCTCTCTTCCCCCCTCCCTCTCTGCCCCCTCCCTCTCTTCCCCCCTCCCTCTCCCCCCCTCCCTCTCTTCCCCCCCTCCCTCTCTTCCCCCCCTCCCTCTCTTCCCCCCTCCCTCTCTGCCCCTCCCCCTATCTCTGCCCCTCCCTCTATCTCTGCCGCTCCCTCCATCTCTGCCCCTCCTTCCCTCTCTGCCCCCCATTCCCTCTCTGCCCCCCTCCCTCTCAAGGGTGTGGTGAATATTGGGACCTATTGGTGAGTGGTGGAGTATTGCGTTTGAGAACCAGCCCTCCTCTGTGACGACGCCGCCCCCCCCACCCCTCAATCTCTACCCCCCTCCCTCTCCACCCCCCTCTAGCCGCGCCTGCGCAGTTGGGGGTTATGCATGAGTGGATAGGGCGGGGGATGGGGTAAAAGGAGCGAATTAATAATTTTAATATAATATCAAGGGGGGGGGGGGGTTAGTGAGTGTGTTTGTGTGATGCCGAAGTCCCCCCCCCTCCCCCTTGGTCTAGTAATCATACAAAGAGGCACGGGAAATGTGGCACCTCTTGTGTACTGCTTCAGTGTAATCTACTATTCCTACATGCTCGCACTTAAGTATGATTGTGCCTATTATAGGAAGATTTTTACTGAACTGTATGCAAAAAGAAATTTCAATGTACCCAGGTACTTGTGACACTAAAACACCATTAAATTGAATCAGTGAACCCTTTGGTTAGCATGGATAAAAGGGCCTCTTTGCTTGCGGTATGAAATCCATGACTCTAAATGATAATGGAAAGCATAAAAATGAAGCGTGATTGTTTTGGAGATGTGCATGAACATCTGAGTTCCCTTACCTGTTTGCAACCTCCTGCATACTTGTGCATTATCCTTTCCACTCGCATAAAATACTTCTCACTTTCCATTAATCCTACAGTTATTCTGATACCTGCACTATTCTGATTCTGTAATACCTGCCTGATTTAAGTGTGTTGCTGAGGATAACAGTGACAGTGCCTCGTAGCTTAATCTGTGCTTGGATGAATTTGGAGAGGGGTTGATTTGGAAGTCTAGTTGGGGGATGAGATTAACTTGCAGGTTCCACATGCCCATGGTCTCAAGATTCACTCCAATACTCATCCCAGAATTCGTTGTTTTCTTAAGAATAAGAGGTTTCCCACAGCCCATGTCCAATGACTACAGTTCTTGTAATGTCTTGAGACATATAGAACTCTCATTTCGCTGCTCTAGATATTGCTGCCTCAATTACATTACAACCACTTAACTGTTGGTGTGGTGCCTGAGTCCTATCTTTGAATTCCAAGCTTCCTCCTGAATGCTTCTACTGAATGGCATCTGTCTTCTCCAACTCAGTTTTAGTTTTTTATTTATATATCACCCTTCCCCTCCTGTTGGAGCACCTGCTGCCAGGAGCAGGAGTAAGTGCAGTAAAAACCTTGTTAAGGTTGGCTTTTTTAAACCTTGAAATATCAATAACGTGAAATATATCATAAAATCTGAAGGAAACTTGATTAGACTGACGACGGGAAAAAGCTGAGTAAGATTCTGCAACAATTTTCGCTATTGTGTACCGTTTTGGCGTAGCTCCTTGAGATCACAGACAGACAAACAAGTCGAGTCTTTTAATAGTATATAGATAGTAATTCTAAAATGTCAGTACTATTTATTTATGATGCTTTGCATTTTTTTTACAGCAATTGAGACGAACGATTTCAATGCTATAAAAACTGTAAGACCTCTAGATTTTCTAAAAATTATCTTTTAATGCTACTATATTGAAGATATATTGCAGTTAATTTCAAAATGCATTTTCTTTATATTAGTTGAAGGAACAAATGAAGATTAGGTTTGTGCAGACTGAAGATAAGCACACAGCTGGCTGTACCTATGCAGAGATCACTGGTTTGAAACGTAATATTAAACTGCTTGTTGGGGTAAGTAGGATCTTCTTTTAGATTTGGCATGTTATTTGTCACCTTTAACTGTTTTCAGGATCCTCAATAAAGTATTCTATGTAACAGTGATCTGAATTGGAAGTTTCTGATTTAAACTCTACAGTGCATGGGCAAATTACTTAAACACTTCTGAATTCAAATCTGAACCCACACAGTGAAATCATTGAGCATTTGACGTGTCGCAAGAGTTCTTGTAGTTATCTATTGTAATTACTGAAAGATCTGCAATGATCGATTCCAGTTGTTTCTCAGCATTTTGTTCTGGTTACAGTTGGGAAAACTTTCACTAAAAAAAGTGGCTTCTTTGGGTGTAGATTGTCTTGTATCGTATGATGTGTTTTTGTTATAATAAATCAGAACTAGAAAATAATCACTGGAAAAAGTTGAGTACATTAAACCAGAAGTGTCAATATACAACTCTGTGAGAGAATGGGCGCTCTGCAGTTGTAAATCAGTTAGTTTCAGAGGAGCCCTTTTCTAGGTAATTTCAATTATTTTTCTAGGATTTAACAATTTGCTTGTGCGGCATTCCATGCATGTGCTAAACATTTGAGGCCTCCACCACTGGCACATCAGCTACAGTTACTTGCTCAGATTAAACTTCCTACACATATCACCACTTCTACCAAGAAGTTCTGGAGAATGGAAACTCCACCTAAATATGCGTAATGTGCAAAAAGCAATTGCATTAATATGTTTAAATATCCTTTGTAGTTTCATAGCCTTCTTATAAACATCTAAATTTTATAATTTTATTTTCCCTGCTGAAATGTTGTATATCTGCATCAGAGAAATTATTATATTTATATGTGATGTGTTTCAGGGTACAGGTGATAGTGTATTGTCAACATGGAACATGAATGATGTCAAGGAATTGGAGGCCAGTCATGTTGTTGATTCATCCATAATGAAAGGTAAACAAAATTTAAATATGTTGAAGCATCACTTTGGAAAACATTTACCATTGTAACCGATTTTCTTTTTTGCAAAACTTGCTGACCGTTTTATTTCTTTGTTTTGTTCAATGAGTATTATTAACACTGTCCCTTTAATGATATTTTCCTCAATGAGAAACGAGTCTGTTGCAATCTCCACATCTAACATAATTATCGATTCTTCAGGAAGACCTTGGTGCATATTTATAAAGACTCTTTTTGGAATAATGTTTCCTTATGAATCCTTGTGCTTTAAATAATAATAGCTGATCTATCGGCTTATAGTGCCAGATTTTCATAACACTGGGATTTGTTCTGCTTTCTCAAAGTCGTGTCCCTTAATTAATGAGCCTCTTTATTTTGGCAAAATAATTAGTGATCTTGAAAACGGACGCACTGGGAAGTGGGTGCCAATATTGCAAATAATCAATTGCTATACATATGAATGAAATCATTCATCATATTTTCCCTTCTCTGATGAGGAAATGGTCTCGGGCCTCTATCATTATGCTGCAAAAGCAAAGCATGATAGGACGTTTCAGATTAAAAATCTATCTCTTTAAGTTGACTCAGCACGAACATGTCAATGTCTCAGTGTGGATATTGTCATCAGAATGAAACATTGGACCACATAGCTGACATCCTACCGACTTTCCCAGTTATCTGCAGCACTGTGGTCCTCTGCCGACCATTATGCTTTGTTGCTGTTTTAACACAATGCTCCCTGCGTGTACATCCCCTCCTCACCCAGTGCATGATACTTCCCTCCCATTCTTATGCCATTTGCATAAATAGTGAAGATTAAGGACATCAGTAAATATCATATGTTGCCTCTTGAATGCCTGACTATGTGAGTTAGCCAGGTTGGGTGTGTGTGTGTGTGTGTGATTTCCTTTTAATGAAGGTATCTGACCATAACATGTCCACAAAAATTAGAAAACATTTTGCAGTGTTGCTCTCTAGTGTAGGTCATGTTGCTATGACAGAATGTCACCATGATTATCTCCCCCCTAACCTCTTAACTGGATCATCTGACACCACTCAACATCCTCCCGTCTCAAGACCTCACTCCATGCATCTTTGGCATTAATGTACAGTTCCAAGTCCTGTGAGGTGAATTGTGAGTGTTCCCTCTGCCTAGCAGCCTCTCAGTAATTTGTTTTTATTGTATCTATCTGCACTTGCTGCCGGGTGTGTCTTTTACAATCCAACACCCTTGTGCAGGAAAATGTGGGCAGATATATCTGGTTGTATGCCTGGTAAAACAGTGAAGGTCCTGTTTTATCATGTAATTCTAGATGGGAAAAAAACTGCAATGCATTTAGTATTTCAAAAATATTGATGGCTAGCAGGGATTTATTTGCAGGAATAGGTTATGGGTGTAAATATAGTATTTTGCATGCTCATTGTGCTTCTAAAATGTCCCAGTATCTCAGAACTTGCTGTTCTGTTGAGTCTTAGTTGAAATGGAAGTGTAGGAATGTAATGTTTGCAAGAATTAAAATTAAACAAGTTGAAGGTGAAAAATGTACTAAATAACCATGGGGATAGTATTAAAATTACTCGTCTTTTTGTGTAGGTTTTTTGGTTGGAGCAAGGAAGGAAACAAGTTTTTAATTGTCTTTCGTACTTTTTCAATCAAGATATTCAAACTGATTTTTTTCTAAACTTAGGTGTTAAGAACTGTCAAATTCTTGGGGATACAATATTTATCCTGGACGACACCGTAAGTTTAATTGACTACTAAACGAAATTAAATATTTATTGATTTACATTTTTTTTTAATCCTGTCTGTTAAATTCTAATTCTTTGTTTCAGTATTTCCTCAGTATGTGGGATGCCCATGCCCTTGTCATGGTCTGGTCCTGGCCCTCGGTTCAAATACAAGATTTTTTGGTGACTGCAGAGGGCCATTCTGCTGCCATTACCAAGTACGATATTAAAACAATGTGCTGGTGTAGTAATGTTGGCTTATATTAGTGATTTTAGACTTTTCAATTCAGTTAATCAATTTTGTCACATTAAATAATTTCTTTTTCTCCAGTATGTAGCAGATAATTTGGATTATTAGAAGAAACGTAAACAGTCTTTGGTTACTAATGTTGATATAAATCTTGCTCTGTTTTGCTATCAAATTGAAGCAGTTTGTAAGAAAATATTTACTGAGTTTCCATTAAATAAATATTTAATTTAGCTAGTTTCACTGGAAGTTTTGAGTGAGAGTTGAAAAGGAGAAGCAGAACGTGCATACTATTGCGGATATGCAATCTTCATGAAATGCTAACCATGGATTTTTAAAAGTATAGAAAATAGATGGTGCAGATTGTCAATGCCACCAAATCATGCACGTTGCTTACATTACTGTGAACATCATTCTTGTCCATTTCCATCGAACTTTGTCAGCAAAACCTCTATTGATACTAAGCAGTATATCTGCTGATTTACTTTGTGCAATTTTATGGTGTGTGTGTGTGAGATATTCTTTGCGTTCAAACTGTAGTCTCCTGTAAAATTCTATTCCTTTATATCTATTATTAGATGTATCATCAGTCATGTAGACCTCAAGGTCTGCAATTCCTTACCTACATCTTTCCATCTTCCTCCTAGTTATTTCTCCTAGTGCCTCCATGTACCTCAGCATTTTTTCTGCATGCCTCTATGTGCTTTGGGATATTTCTTCAGCATTAAAGGTGTTGTTAGTAAATGTAAGTAGTTATTGATACAGAATTTTATTTAATTTTAGTATTATCTCTTCATAGGCAAGGGATAGCTAACTTGAAACTTGTGGCTTTGACAGTCCCAGTGAACAAAGAGGTAACATTTTATGTAGTTCCCCAATGTTTTCAACTGATGCTTGGTTGTTGCCCATTGTATCCTTATAAACATCAATCCAAATTTAATCTTTTTGTGTTTTAAGTGTTTTGAAAGACAGTAGTTAAATCAGTGGTAACTTCAGGAAAGTTCTAGTGTTTTGTTCCCAAAATTGAAGTCAAATATGTGTGATTATTTACAGATGAGAAACCTCGTGGTTTACTCATTACCTACAATGAAACTACTGTACTCTTTGGAAGTGGCAAATGTTTCGGCTCTGGTTCAAACAGATGTTGGTCAGGTAAGGGAAGCTCAGGAATATATATCCTCAGCAATTTGAAACTACACTTTGAAGTAAGTAAGTCACTAAGAATTATTGTAACTTCACAATTACAAGTAAGAACTATTTGTTTTCTGTCTACGAATGAATGATTATATAATAGATTTGTTTACAATTAATTTATCATACATTTAAATATACATTGTTGACTGCAAAACAATAAACAATGTCCATTTTATAATTTGTTTATTCATAATTTTATAAACATTTTCTTATTCCTATAATTGCATAATTACAAAATAATATCCAATAAATCATACGAACGTGGTTTGATTTTTTTTCTCACAATTGTCTCCATGCTCTCCTATTGTTTGGGCGATGCAGGTGAGATATAGTCGAGGGGCTTTAGAGAAACTGATCTGTAACTTGCCACTCCATGACTACATTGGAGTTGACATGATTGTTGGATAAAACAGGTCAAGTTTAAGCTTTCGTACTTGATTTGTATTGTACTGTTTTTCATACAGGACTCTATATACATTTTGGAAGGACTTTATGAAAATCAGAAACGGTAGGAAAATATTTACCAGTAGAAATATTCAAAGTCTTTTATATTGCATTCCAATTGTACGTTATAAATTGACTAAGTGTATATGCGTTACAATTTTTGTTTTGTGTTGTTTGTCATTCTTTTAAAGTATTGTCAAAATCAATGAAATACAACTACTTAGTTTAGAGATACAGCCCTTCGGCTGTATCTCTAAACTATCCTACACATACGAGGGACAATTTGCACTTATACCATGTATACAAACCCAAGCCAATTAACCTACAGTGTGGAGTGTGGGAGGAAACCGAAGATCTTGGAGAAAAGCCACGCAGTCATGGGAAGAACGCAAAACTCCACACAGACAGCACCCGTAGTCGGGATTGAACCCGCGTCTCTGCCGCGTCTTTACATGTAGTTATTTTCTACTTTCAGAAATACTAGTTCATCTGAAGGAGTCATTTCAGCAGTTGCAATGAGATGTTTAACAGAAGCATTGCCAGAAAATAGGTAAGAAATAAACAGATGAAGATATAAAATGTCATTGTCATAAAACTACATTGAACGTCAATAATAAAAAACACTTAATAGGAAATTAAAAAAACCCTTAATGTTGTCTTTTTCTTTGCATCTGTTGAGCACTCATTTATCGCTGTCCAACTCTTTTGACCTTCTTCATTACTTTGTGACTGACCAGATGCTGATGTTGGGTCTTGCTCTCCTATCCACTCCTTGAACTGCCCACTCTTCCTCCACTCTAGCAACTTTCTCTGTTCCCTTCCCACAACCCCTCCTCTCTTCCCACCTCCCCCCACTATACCTTATTCCACAACGACCAGAGAGCAGGCTTACTCGACCTGGTATTATATAATGTCTATTTAATGTTGTCATCGTGAAAACACTGTAAGATATCCATGATTACAGAATAGTTGAATATTACATTGACTATTTCGACCACTTCAGCAGTTTTTTCTCCTGAGTGTTTCTGTATGACACACAAGTGATACAGAATATATCTGCTTAACTACAGATGCTGAATTAATTTGTGAGAAAGGTGAGAATTGCTGTTTAGTTTGGGCATTAATTGACTGGGAGAGGAAATATGATCTGGCATTTTGTGCAGTAATTTAGGGGGTGCAGTTACAGTGCTAAAACAGTCAGCACTGTTGGGCTCGCTGACGAGAATTTTAAAATCTTATACGTTGTTGATGTGATCTTGTTTTCGAATCACTTGTTTTTGTTCACTGCTACTCCTGTTTCTTGTGGTCATTGGTGGATTCAATGGAACTGTGTATTGGTGTTGCAGATGGCAATATTCTTTGTCACACATTTGTCTCCATTTTTTCTTGCATGCTTCTTGTAACAAGTTTGTAATTTCTTGCCATTTTCTTTGGCATTTCATTAATTTTATTAGCAACTATCCCTTCAATTTTTTACTTTGACCATTTGATAGATTCTCAAATATCCAATTGTTATTGCAGAGAAGATTTCTGCCTTTTTTGTTCACTAATCGCCATCTTTTTCAGATTCTTAGCATTTTTGTCCTCAATTTTTACTTATCAATTTTTACATCAGCACATAAATTGGTTGATAAGTGTCCAACAACAAGCTTTTTCTTTCTCTTGTTTTTGTTAATTAGATTGGTTATGCCATTAACATATTTCATGATCTGTGTCTTTAGACTAAGTCGCCTGCTCTACAAGCATAAATTCGAGGAAGCAGAGAAATTTGCTCTACAGTTTGGTTTGGATGTGGAAGTAAGTTTGTTTGTAGAGATGTACATTAAAATTTTAAATAACAAATTGGTGAGCAAAGGGTGGAAGGACAGCTGAGCAGGGTGCATTTGAGAAAGTTGCGTGCAGACCTAGCGGTGATGGTTATGTGAGAATACAGGGGGTAAGGTTAGTACAGTATGTAACGTTTCTTACATTGTTGATCATGAGAAATGGCTGTTGGACCACGTACACTTGATTATCCTGACAAGTAGTTGACAATCTCTGGAGAATCCAAGCTTGTATTGAAGAACTGCAAAAGACATTTGGCCCTTATTGTTTATGCCAAATTTCAAGAACCATTCACAGCCTTAAAAATGAAGCATGGTGTCATTTGTATTAAAAACAAAATTAGGTACATTTTGTTTGAGAAATAGAGGAAGCACCTAAAAAACTAGGAGTGTTTCTATCTTTGAAATGCCAGGTACATTATTGAGAAATTGTCCCCCTTGTATTATTTTAATTCCTGAGAGAACCGTTGCTTCCAAGCAGCTGATGAGTAAATCTTTAACTAAAGTAGTGGCCTTCATTTATTCCTTTGCCAGGCTGTTTTGTGTTGTGAGTAAGCAAAGTGTAGCAACCATGTAAGAAATGTAATTTACTAATACATTTGAGCAGTCAGTCCTGTTTTAATGAACTTTGAATTCTGCTGTAGTGAAAAAATGAGTCAATATATTTCTATTTTATTAAATGCAGAAACTTTCTTTTTCCAGCTTGTGTACAAAGTCAGGCTTAATATAGCTTTGGAGAATCTAGCCTCGCTTTCGTTAGGAAATTCTGATCTTTCATTATGGGAGAACATAGTTGAGGAAGCAAAAGCAGACTTGCGCAAAGTCCAGGTAATTACCTACAATATATAAGTAAAGCTGGTTATATTTTGTATTTTTTCTGATTGGCTGTGTCTAATTTCTCTTTGCATCCCAGGACGATCAATTTGTAGTTCAATACTGTATGGATGTTCCTTGGCCAACTTTCGAAACAACTTTGGAAATGTTAAATTATGCCAAAAAACGGGTGAGTTTTGCACACTGCTTTGTTTAATTTAGCTTCTTGTGTAAAAGTTAGTAACTGGCAGTCTACTGTTTACAGAGTCTAAAGAAAGAAGATAAAAAGTCTCTGTATTTGACTGAGGAGCAAGCTATGTGGTTGATAGAGGTAATAAAAATAAACTTTTTCATAATTATTGTTTGGTCAAGGAAAATATGAATTGCTCATTTTATCCATTTCATCAAAAATCCCAGATTTTACGAGCAGAAGCAAGGCTTACTACTTTTCATGAGGCATTTGGACCCAAGATGTTCAGGTTAGATTTTCTTTTTTGGTGTTGCTAAAAAACACTTAACAGAGAAAGGTTTAAAAAAAAAAAGAGTGAGCAGATAAATACTCGGCGTTAGAAAAAAAGATCAAACTCTTGGTTGAAGAAGTAGATTTTAAGACGTATTTTAAATATAAAGTATTTAGGTGGGAGATAAGAGAGCCCGGGGAACATTGAGTTGGGCTGGGAAGAGCTAAAATGTGTGGAAGTTGCATTCCAAAAATTCTTCATTTATCTCAACAAATCTCTCCATGTGGACAAATAATCCTAATTAGAATGATCCATCCTCTTCCCATACCTTTTATCATTATCCAGTTTTACAATCAAAAATTGTTGAGCAGGTTGCTGCAACAAGGCAAGTTGGATTGTAAAACATACCAGCCGCAGTCTAGGGAAATAGCTGGTGGGTGATATGAAGAAGTGTAATTGAAATTGACCTTGAGAAGGAAGAGTAAGGACTGACATCATTGGGTGGAAGGGTAGTTTGCTTGATTGGTACATCTCCTGTCATCCTATATGGTCAGTCTTTCTATTTCTTTGCACTCTTTGCACTGTGTTGTTATGCAAAATGCGCTTCAACAAATCGCCAAACCACTTTTGAAATGTCTTTCCACATCCATGCCATCTGTCGCTGAGAAGATCAGAGTACACAAACAACTACAGGCTATAAGCTCCCCTCCATGTCACACCATCCTGACTTGGAAATATATCATAATGTCTTCAAAGTCAATCCAATGTCATCCTTGTTGTGGGAGGTTCTTCATAACACCTGTAATTTTACATGAAGGGCAGTGAAGGAAAGGCATTGAATTCTGTTTTTTCCAGCAAAGCCCAAATATCTTGAATAACTTTTTTAAATAAAAAGTTCTCCCCTTTTGTCTCATACTGTGGTAAAAATGAAACAAGTTCTGAAATAAACCTGCATATATTTATACTGAGGACATGCTCCAAGTTATGGCTGTATCAAGCATTAAACATGGGTTTAGTGAGTCTTGTGTTTTAAGACTTTGTAGTCCCTGCTTTAAGTTTTTTAGCTATGTGTAACATGACTAATATTTCATTTATTTTGCAGTGGTATGGTTTGGATCAAGTTTGTAAACAATGAAGACCTTTTTAATGATGTACTGTTGCAGCTGCAAGAGGGAAATCAGAAATGTGCAGAGTATATTTGGTTGAGACACCAGGTGAAAGATTTGTTCAGCATCATGAATTATTTTCCCATCTTTTCATTCTAATACTAAATAGATTAGTGTTAATGCCAGTTTTGGGGAATCAACATTCCACAACTTAATACCTCACAACATTTAAGTTTGATATGCAGCCACACAAATGTCCTGACTTTCTCTTTCGCTTCCTGCAAGGTGGTTGAAGTGCTTATTGATTAGAAACATTATCTGTATCTCCAGGGAAACCTTGAGTGCAGGATGGTACCAAGCCTGGCTCTATGCTGCTGATCCAGTTATGGGAAATGAAATGGTTATTTTACTGCATCAGTAACCCAGAGTACATGAGTTCAAACTCTGAATTGAACTTGTTTTCCTGCCTTAATAAAATCTGGAAGTGGAAAACTGGTACCTTGAAATCTGACCATGAAGCTTTTGACCTGTTGATAAAAATTAATCTGGTATCAATGTCCTTCAGGATGGTGTTTAGCTTTAGTACAGGTATGGCTACAGATACTCCATCTTATTGTTATGACTGCAGCTATTTACAATATACATCAATGATTTAGATGAAGGGATTCAAAATAACATTAGCAAATTTGCAGATGACACAAAACTGGGTGGCAGTGTGAACTGAGGAGGATGCTATGAGGATGCAGGGTGACTTGGACAGGTTGGGTGAGTGGGCAGATGCAGTTTAATGCGGATAAATGTGAGGTTATCCACTTTGTTAGCAAAAACAGGAAGGCAGGTTATTATCTAAACGGTGTCAAGTTGGGAAAAGGGGAAGTACAACGGGATCTGGGGGTCCTTGTTCATCAGTCAATGAAAGTAAGCATGCAGGTACAGCAGGCAGTGAAGAAAGCGAATGGCATGTTGGCCTTCATAACAATTGGAGTTGAGTATAGGAGCAAAGAGGCCCTTCTGCAGTTGTACAGGGCCCTAGTGAGACCATACCTGGAGTATTGTGTGCAGTTTTGGTCCCCTAATTTGAGGAAGGACATTCTTGCTAATGAGGGAGTGCAGCGTAGGTTTACAAGGTTAATTTCTGGGATGGCGGCTGTCATATGCGGAGAGAATGGAGCGGCTGGGCTTGTATACTTTGGAGTTTGGAAGAATGAGAGGGGATCTTATTGAAACTTTTAAGATTATTAAGGGTTTGGACATGCTAGAGGCAGGAAACATGTTCCCGATGTTGGGCGAGTCCAGAACCAGGGGCCACAGTTTAAGAATAAGGGGTAAGCCATTTAGAACGGAGATGAGGAAACACTTTTTCACACAGAGAGTTGTGAGTCTGGAATTCTCTGCCTCAGAGGGCAGTGGAGGCTGGTTCCCTTGATACTTTCAAGAGAGAGCTAGATAGGGCTCTTAAAGATGGGGAGGATATGGATATTAAAGTCAGGGGATATGGGGAGAAGGCAGGAAAGGGGTACTGATTGGGGATGATCTGCCATGATCACATTGAATGGCAGTGCTGGCTCGAAGGGCCGAATGGCCTACTCCTGCACCTATTGTCTATTGTCTAATATTTAATTTTGCAACCAGATTTGGAAACATAACCTGACTATATCAGACATTGCACATGTAATTGTAGCACATTGGTTTTATTCTTCAGTTATGTGTTATGCTTTGACTGCATGATTATTTACAGTGGGAAATTTCAGACCTTGCCTTGCTCACTGTTGCTGCTTTTAGCACAAAATGCCATGTTGGGCTGATGTCTTGTTGATTATTGACCATTCTAATTGATTCAGCTAACCGCAGTGCCTGCTTCATTTTCTATACAATGTTGCTGGCATTTCAATGTAGCCAGGTTTCTCACTGATGTTTCACATCTATTTTACAGTCCACTAATAAGCAGTAAGCAAGTAAGCGTAAAATATGCAGTTAGTTTCAAATAGTACGTGATTAATTGAGCAGTTTGGAGGTTATGTGGAGCTTTGCAGTTGTTGAATGAATAGTAAGTTTTTTTGTTCTTGTGATCAATTTTCATTCTCAGGTGGAGTTTGAAAGCAAATTTGATTTGAAAAGACTTCAGAGTTTGCTTGATTCTATTCCGGCAACCATGCCTTCAGGGGAACTGTGCCTCTGGCTTGGAAACGTCATCATACCGTTTGTTTTAAGGATAGTTCCTGAAGGCAAGGTAATAATGTTTAATAACGGAGTTGTTAAAGAATTTTAGTTTTCTTTTTCTTTTGGTCTTTGCAAAATCCTTTTTTGTTTGAATTTTTGTAGAAACTTCTGGTAAAATGGTTGGAGCACAAAGCCCGCAATCTTGAGCTGACTGAGAAGGTAATGAGTCCGAAAGTTTAGATCAATTAGATTATTATACTTCTGAGAATGAGCTGGATTTGTTGTGATGTTGGTGATGTTATGTGCTGTCATATTGATTTCTCAAAACTACTAAATATAAAAGTTATCAAATTATTTTCCCAAGCTGCTGAAAGTGATTTGTTAAAAAGGCAAGTGCTAAGGCTGCTATCTTAAACAAAAAATAGGAAGCAATAAAAGCTATTTGTTCTATTTTATACAAAAGTAAAAAGGCTGAAATCATCGGGCCTGCTAATAACTCCTTTCTTTTGCATACAACTACAATGCCCAATCTCATTGATTTGTCATATTTGTCCAATGTGCAGAAAAAGATGGTGTGGAATAAGCGAGTTCGGTATTTCAACTGCGCATGCCCAGGTCATAGGTCATTCGGGATAAATATTCTCGCCAGCTGAGCTACTGTGTGTGTACGGCCTGCGTGTTCATTTCAATGAGATTTATAAATAAATGTATCCGTCAAATATGTCAGCAGTAGGCCACAGCGTACAGCAGCCTGCACAAATCCACAATTGTATCTATTTAAATTATTGACTCAATACAGCACCAGCCTTGAAAACGCAAGAATGCCTGGAACGAACCTGTCAATTATCAAATCCCTGGCATCCCTGCAAAGCCCGAGTCACAGCCATTCAAATTCGATTTTAATTTACACAAATTACAAGTTGTATGGTCAACCAATTTGAGACAGTCCTTACATTCCTATTTAAACAACCTTCCGGGATTGAAGGAAACGAGGAGAATGTGCTGTGTTGGGGGGTAGGTTGGAAAGTTCAGATTGGATTCGAACAGGCTGGTGAAACCTTCGAGGTGGGTTGGCTTAAATAAAGATGCTGTCGCTTTAACCTCTGGGGTTGGTTCCAGTCTGTTAGGGCACACAGTTGTGAGCCGGGTCCTTGTGAATTATGAGAATTTGCAGCCATTTAAACCGCAGCCAAACTAGAGGCTTCACTCAGGAGTGGGTCGCAGCTCCCCAGCTGACAGGACCTGTTCTCGCTCTCTGAAGGAGACGCCGCCTGCCCCAGCGAGTGAGCAAATGCGGATCCAACCTGTAATATGAGTGGGAACATTTTCTCAGTCAGACTTTGTCGACAGTTAGGGTGGGGGATCTGGGAGAGAGAGAACTGGCGATGCCGCACAGACGGAACAGTTTAATAACGAACCATTAAAATCTGCCCTTCGTCCACTTGGCAACCTGGGCTGTTCTGATCTGACAGCCCTCTCGCTAGCTCGTTGCGTGCTTCATCCTAACGCAGAACCTCCGCAAAACCTTTGGGCTTCGGGTAACACCTGCACCAAGAGCCTTTGCTAACAAGGGCTGGCGAACTGTGCTGGTCAACGTGCACTGGGCGAGATGGCTGGGGGAAACGCACTGCAACCACCGCAAACTTGGAACAACACAGACCCTCCACTCAATCTATCCAATACTAAAGAGCAGGCATTTTGCAGTTAAATGTATTTTATCGGATTGGCGGCTCCTTCACAGGGCCAACCCTGTACTCAGTATTCCTCGGAGATGAATCTTTGCCTTTAATGGTACATTCACACCGCCTGTAGGTAAAGCATCAGCCCACAGCACACTGATACAGTCGCTGCCTGCCTCAATAATATATATTTTTACACCTAAATTATGAATAAAGATAAGAAAATGTTTTAAACACAAGTAATATTTTCGTATTCCAGTAGCAAACACATTAAGGATAAAATTAAAATAATAAATTCTTTAACGTTTTGAATATCTCACAATTGCAGATTAATGAACTGAACTAGAACTGGGACTGTGTAAGTAGTGTGTGAACAGCAGAACAAGAAAGGAAGCTATTGAATTGACAGAATTCTAGATTAAATTCTTGGTAGAATAGTTAACAATTTATACACAGTTTATACAGCGCAGCGTTCGTTTTTTAAAATCCCGAATGACCTTTGACAAATCCCATGATTCCTTGCGTTTATCGAAATACCGAACTCGCTTATTTGTTCTAATTTAAATTTGCAAGATCTGTTCCCTTCAGATTCCATGTCATACGGATTCTACTTAAACCTAAACTGAATTTATCATCCCAAATCCTCTTCTCCACAATTGTCTATTTCCAGTGCTATCTGGTTTCCCATTCCTTGCGTGTGCTGTCTGCTGCTGAAACCTCGAAACGTACTTTTATAGCCAGGGTCAACTATTTCAATACTCCGTGCCACCATTTGCTGACTCTAGTTCACCTAGCCTAGACTTCAGTTGAGATTTTTCTCCATCAATCTCCTCCCATTGTCTCACTAACTTGTTCATCTTTTTTAACGTATCACTGAGCCCAACATCATCTCTACTTTTTTTCCTTGAACTCAGGTTTTGATGTATTATTGTTATTTTGAACTTCCTTGGAATGTTTTAATATATTAATGGTCCTCAAGCCCAGGATATAATGTGGGGATTGAATGCAGAAAAGCTTTAGTGATTTAACATTTATTTTTTACAAGCCCCTACACATTAAGTTTCTAATTTTTCATCTCCTTTTCATTGCTCTTCATTTTAAAGCAAAAGTGTTGTTGCGAATATTGAAATGCATGTTTATTAAATTTATTCCTATTGCATACATTTGCAGGCAAACTGGCCAGAAAATGGATTGCAGATGGCAGAACTGTACTTTGTAGCGAAGAAACCAAATGAACTTGGACTTGTTACGGCTGGTCTTTGGATTCCTTTAGTATGACGGTCATTTCTTTTAACTTGGATGAATTTGCAATTGTGAAGACATTTGAGGGCAATTGGAAAGGAGAAGAGGAAAGAATAGGGAGAATTGAGTTCAAGATATTGATGAGCTAAGTGAAAATACAATGGAAGTAGTGTAAAAGAAGGATTTAAAAGTGTAAAAGAAAAGTTAGAAGGATTAGTTAGATTTCTGTTAAGGTGAGATATGGCTGTGAGGAAATTTGCAGTTGAGGATGACATTAAGTGAATGGGGGAATTAAGAACTGCCCTCTATTAGTGCCATTAAATTTGGTGTAAAAATTTAGATAGGCCATGATTTATCCAAAGATTTATCAGTTGAGCATGGAAAAACCGAGTACAGTAGAGAGAAAGCATCCTTCATTAATTCTGTAAACTGACTGGAAAAGATCAGAACAGTCTGTTTAAAAATGCCTGATTGGAAAACTCCTCATACTAGTCATAAAGGCCAGGCAGTTTCCAGGCTCATTCAATCACTGTGCTTAGAATTAGGCAGATATTGCAAGGCAATGGTAAACATATTGCAGATAGTCTGTCTCTACTACACAATGAACTTCATGACTAAGTCTGAACATAGAACAGTACAGCACAGAATCAGGCCTTTCGGCCCGCAATGTCTATGCCGAATATGCTGCCAAGGCAAACTCTTATCAGCCTTCACATGATCCATATATCTCCATTCCCTGGTCCAAAAGCCTCTTAAACACGACTATCATATGTGTTTCCACCACCACACCTGTCAGTACGTCCCTGGCACCCACCACCCTCTGTGTAAAACAAAACTTGCCCCGCATATTATCGAACTAGATATTGCAATGGAGTAACTTCTTTGGTGGGTGGGGATGGCAGCGACTGAATATTTTAAAAGCTAAAAAAATGCTGGATTTATATGTTGCAAAAGAATTATTTACATTTCTAAAACATTTTTGTTGAATTTAGAAGGAAAATATTGATTGTGAGGAGGTGAGTCAATTGAAGACATTGGTCAATAATCTGCAAGAGCTAGTTGATCTCCACAGAAAGTACAACTGCAGACTGGCACTCTCGGAGTTTGAAAAGGTGGGCTAGGAAATGAGTTTTGTATATACGGTATTTGGTGTAATTACATAAATAGTAAAACCATAGTCCAAGCCTTAATTTTATGCCGTAGATCAGAGTAGACACTGATGATTTAAATTTGTGGATTAATAGTGTAACTGGACACAAAGAGCTGGAGTAACTCAGTGGGACAGGCAGCATCTCTGGAGAGAAGGAATGGGTGAGGTTTCGGGTCGAGACCCTTCTGAAGAACTGTGTTACTCCAGCTTTTTGTGTCTATCTTTGGTTTAAACCAGTATCTACAGTTCCTTCCTACCCAATAGTGTAACTGGATGTGTCTTATTGAATCAAATACTCTAATCCAATCAGCATGTGTCTATTAGCAGTCGATCAACAATCTTGCACTGAACCAGAACTATTTCTCATGCATAATTTGAGTAAACCTTTCACTTTAATTTGATTATACAATAGAGCCATTAACCATCTGGTTAAGAGAAGTATAAGATATTTAATCATGTTTTCTAAAAATTACATTTCAATCTGATTTCAGTAATCTGAATTAGTAATGGAAGATTATGTATTTGGAGGATTTGTATCTTGTTGTATATTGCATTCTAATTCTGATTTATATATTAGGAAACTACATCAACAATTGTATTCCGGATGTTGGATAGAGTTCTGGCTCCAGAACTTATTCCAAGGACTCTTGAAAAGATTATACAGCCTTACATAATGAAGCATAATTTACAGAGGGAAGAACTGCTGCTGCGTTACATAAAGGTAAATGTCTTTCTACATTAAGTTGTTTAAAAATATGTTGGCACAGTAGCAAATGCAAGAGCAGAATGGTGAGGCATCATGTAAACTGTTTGACCAGGAATATATATTTAGATAATCAGTAGAGTTTCTCAGAAAAAAGTAGGCTATCATACAAAGATAGGTGCAGTAAGTTAAATTTTATATACGGTTATAGCCTAAATTGTCAATGCTGGCCAAATGGCCCCATCTAACCTAGTCCAATTTGCCCGTGTTTGGCCCATATCCCTCTAACTCTTTCCTATCCACGTACCTATCCAATTGTCTTTTAAAATCTGTTATAGTTCTTGCCTCCTCTGGCAGTTCGTTTCATATATTTACCACCCTCTGAGTCTTTTACGGGATGACAATTCTATAATTGTGTTTTATTTGCCAATATTCTTAAAATTGCAGATAAAAAACAAAATTGGGAAAAATTGAAGTAAAATCCATTTAGTGTTTCGGGAAGGAAAAAAAATAATTTCTAAACCCTAATTTTATATTTTCATATTTCTTGTATGGGAGGCAAATTTCCCTGTTATGTCTATGCTGCCTCTTGGAACCGTCACACCAATCTAATTTTGCACTTGTTTCACCATAACATTGTTGCTCTCAGATGCCCACTAACACCTTTTTGATTCTCCTGCCATGTACCAAAAGTAGCCAGCTAACCTACCAGCAGCACAAAGTGGGACTTTGGAGGAAACAAGCACCGATGCAAACATGCACGGCTATGGGGTCTTAACAGAGATAGCACTGCAAGTCGGAATAAAGCCCAGATCATTGGAGTGATGAGTCCCACATAGTTGTAAAATCACTATTCCCATGAGGGGTAAATATTCTAATGTTTATAGGTTATTTTTTCAATTGTAACTAGCATCCTGCAGTCTCAGCATGTCAATAAAATGAGCTAACTGTCTAAATGCATATAATTGTTTCACTCTCTTGCTCTGAATAGGATTTACTGGAACAATGTAGCTCGCGTTCGGCCTCGCTGTTTGAAACTTCATGGGAGGCCAAGGCTATGGCTGTGCTGGGATGCATGACTGATACTGACGTAAGTATTACATATACAACATGGTAGGTCCAGTAATTATTTTCATTGAGAAACTTTATTGACCAGCTTCAATCTATTGAAGAGAAAGAAATGAGGTGTTAATGGGTCAGATGGTGCTTGATCAAAGAAAAAAAGCACAGAAACAGACATAAATGATTTTTACTTAATTGGCATTACAATTAAATTAAATATCGCCATTTGCTAAACTGTACCTTTCAATCCAGATCCGTGGTTCATTCATATGAATGGGGCTGCACCACAACTGCAGTAAAGCTGTGGGACTTTATAAGAAGTGAATCAGACCCTTCACTTTACGTTTGATGTGCACTTGTATTCAGATCATAGGTGCTGAAATCTGACTTGCGAAGGGTTCCTTGCCAGATGTTCTCCACAAGGATGGAAGCCAGGTCATTGGGTATTTTTAAGACGGAGAATTGACAGATTCTTGATTAGTAAGGGGGTTATGGGGAGAAGGTAGGAGGATGGGGAGAAGAGGGATAGATAGATCAGCCGTGATTGAATGGCAGAGTAGACTCGATGGGTCGAATGGCCTACTTCTGCTCCTATGACATGAACATGAATTTATGAACAAAGTGTTGAAACAATGTATTAGATCAATAAGAAAGATTGATCTCAGAATAGATGTATTTCCGGATGTATATCATTGCTGCTTCTTTGAATTATGTCAGTAAATGCTTTGGGAATAATTTGCCCTTCTATCTTCCTAGTGGCATTTATGTTATGGGACTGGGCAAACATTTTTGGAGTTGGTTGATGTTGGTATAAAGCTTACTGTAATAACAAGGAACTGCAGATGCTGGTTAGAAACACTTGAGAGTTTTAGTTGTTAAAAAAATATGTACAACGCATTTGTTAATCTTTAAGGTAACAGTGATATTCCTTCACAGCTGATTTTTGATGCAGTACTGCAGATAATGTATGGAGCTGTCGTGCCCTGGAGTGATGCAGTGGAACAGCTTGTTAGACAGCATTTGGAAAAGAATCACCCTAAGTATATGCTCCTTTAATAATACAACATGTATAAAGTAATTTCATCACTTGTAAAATTCCCATGTAACTGGAGACAGAACACGTGCTTTCACGTCTTCTCTTCCCTTCTTGCCATCTAGGGGTGCAGCCTTTCCAGGTGAAGCAGTGATTCACTTGTGCTTGTTCTAATCTCGTCTAGTGCATTGTATTGGATGTTCACAACGTGGTCTCTAGATTGGAGAGACCAAATTTGTGAACTTTGTGAAGTACTTTGGTTCAGTTTGCAGCATGGGCCTGAGCTTGTGATTAGACAATAGACAATAGGTGCAGGAGTAGGCCATTCGGCCCTTCAATGTGATCATGGCTGATCATCCCCAGTCAGTACCCCGTTCCTGCCTTCTCCCCATATCCCCTGACTCCGCTATTTTTAAGAGCCCTATCTAGCTCTCTCTTGAAAGCATCCAGAGAACCTGCCTCCACCACCCTCTGAGGCAGAAAATTCCACAGACTCACCACTCTCTGTGAGACAAAGTGTTTCCTCGTCTCTGTTCTAAATGGCTTACTCCTTATTCTTAAATTGTCTGGCACTTTTATCCCTCCCTCCCACTAAATGCCGGTGGCCTCCTGCACCGTTACAATCAGACTGAATGCAAACTGAATGAACAACACTTCCTCTTCAATATGTACATATTGCAGCCTTCTGGAGTCAATATCTCCAACTTTTAGGTGACTTTTCTGTCTAGAGCAGAACCAACCTTTTATGACTCTAATTTGACTTGGATTTTCTGTTTGTATAAGCTTGTCCACTGGTAAAGCCCTACATTCTTGTTTTTAACAACAATAGCACTGACAAAGAAGCACAATGGACTTCCAAAGATAGACACTAGGAGCTGGAGTAACTCAATGGGTCAGACAGCATCTCTGGAGAAAAAGGATGGGTGACATTATGGGTCAGGACCCTTCTTCAGACTTCTTTTGTCTTTGGTATAAACCAGCATCTGCAGTTCTTTGCTTCTGCAATGGACTTCTAATTGGCACACAGTCATTTGGTCAAACCGTATCAAAGATATTCCCTTTGTTCTAACAACTCAAACACCCCCACACCCCTCCCATCTCTGCTACTGAAAACAAACTTATTTTCTCTCTCCCTGTTTTTACAGGGGGTCAGGGTCCTCATACATGAACTGTTTCTCTTTCTACAGAATATGTCTTACCTGCTGAGTGTCTGTTTTTTAAAGTTTTTATTTCTGTTTTGTATCAATGATGCGATGGTATTCAAAGGTTTCAAAGGTCTTTTATTGTCACATTTACCAATTAAACTACAGTGGTATGCGAATTATCATACAGCCATACGAAAAAAAAGCAACAAGACACACAACTACATAAACTACACTAAGGTTAACGTAAATATCCACCACAGCGAATTCCCCACATTCTTCACTGATGGAAGGCAAAAAAGTCCAATTTTCTTCCTCTTTATTATCCTGCGGTCGGGGCAGTCGAACCATCCATCGGGGAAATCGAAGCTCCCGCAGCCGACGTCGAAGCTCCTGTGACTTGAAGTTTCCGAAGACCGCGAGTTCCATGATGTTAAGTCCACAAGCACCCACATTGGAGCTCCGAGATCGATCCCTGGCAAAGGGATCGCGGGCTCCGCGATGTTAAAGTCCCGTAGGCTCCCCGCAGTGGAGCTCTCAAAAGTCAGTCTCCAGCAAAGGCCGCCAATTCCTCGATGTTTGGCCGCAATGCAGATGCAGATACGATACGAAAAAAAATTGTATCTCCGTCGAGGTAAGAGATTAGAAAAAAGTCCCCCCCCAACCCCTCCCTCTCCCCCCCCCCCCCTCCCCACACATATAAAACAAGCTAAAGAACACTAAAAACATACATTTAACACATACTATTAAATCACAAAGAAGGAAGGGACAGACAGACTGCTGGTGAGGCAGCCATTGGTAGTTTGTTGGGTTTGTTGCTGGACTAGGAGATGGTAGGAATATGATTTTCCAGATAGGTTCTTTAGTTAAACCTAACTTTCTTCATATCCTGTTTGTAAATAGTTTAAGTCTAAAGAATCACAAATAAGTTACTCTTATTTAACTTGAGGCATCTAAAGCGTCTCGGTGCACACCTCGTTGAAATCGGCTGCTTCCATATAGGACCAAACAATTGGCTAGTTTGAGGAAATGTTAGCTGAACTAATGAGGATATGTTGCTAACCCGGAGATAATTATTTGTGGCAAACTGATTATAGAAATTAAATAAGCCTGTAGCAATCTGAACATATTTTAACTGTGGGATCATGTGCACAATTCTGAAATGTCTCAAAACATCTCATTCAATCGGAGCCCATATGCATTCAGACTTAACCCATAATGTTTTTGAGTTTCAGCATTTCAATCCCTCATTACAGGTAATTGCAATTCAAGTCAAGAAATTTGAAATCTAATAAATGCCCATGTTACTGTTACTAGGGTGAAGCTGTTGCAGGAAAGCTACAGGCTTATGGAGATGAAGAAATTATTAAGAGGATATGGAATACGGAACTTTGACATGTTCAATGACCGCAACATAATGGTAGGATTATACGTTTAATACATTATTCACATATAATTCATTACTAGCACACAGGGTAAGACTGAATAAGTTGCATTGTGTTTGTAAAGTTAATCAAGGAAGCTTGGCATTAATTCAATGGCCTGCTTTTTCTGTACTACTGGATGATTTTTGCGAATATATAAACTTTTTTACATTGTTATTTTGAGGTCCTAGTTTTGTGATCTTGAAGGAACAACTAATTGCTAGATCACACCTACACCGTATGTATCCCCAGAATCTATTTTTAATTAAATGGAATATAAACTCAAATATATATTTTTCATTCATTATTGTGTCCTTCTGATCAGAGGTTGATAAAGTTCATCTTGAAGCAAGACCTGTCGTCCTCGTTGGATGATGCTTTAAAAGTAGTTCATGCATACATACTAACGCCAGTTGAAGTTTACTTTCTGCATACAACACATCTGATTCCTAACAACAAGGTAGGCAGTGTGAAGTGAAAGTTGAAGGAGGTAATAATGTGTTCTGTGGATGTCTATTGATCGTGTCTTCCTAAATCTTAACAAGATTAATTAAAACAGCAGTCAAAAGAAATGCAGCTCACAATGGAGGAACATTTTACTCTCAAAATGTCCTTTTGTGATGTTTGAGCCATACTTATTTTATGGAAAATTAGCTTGTCTCAGAAATCTAATGTTACATAAGATTTGGATCTGGTGTGTAAATGTTTTGCCACAGTCATTCCCTCTGTGAGAAAACAACATAAAACTCAAGGAATTTGACATACTATCCATTTTGATTCGCATCAGATTGGTTGAGGCTCATCAGATAATGGCAGTACAATAAAACTCCCACACCCTGCTGTCCAACTATTCATAAATCTCAATAGTTCAGTATGTGGCGCACCAGGTGATGATTGGTATCCTTCTTCACTCCACACGGCCTCGGTTTCCGAAGTCGCCACGTTCACGTTGGACGTGGGCGGCCGGGAGGAGTTCGTCTCCGTCGGCCGCCTCAAGCCCATGGACGTGTACAGCCCAGTGGTAATGGCTACACCGCGGCGTAGAGGTCGTCTGCCGGCCGTTCGGTTTTCTCCCGGCACTACTGTTCACGGCTCTGTTTCGCCGGCCCCTGTTGTTATGCCCGCCCCTTGTTCGCGGTTTTCGTGTCCCCGCCGGCCCCTGTTGTTACGTCCGTCCCGCGTTTGAGGACCACGCGTTCAGGCAGTACCGTTTGGCTACCGGTTTGTTTCCGTACATAGAAACATAGAAAATAGGTGCAGGAGTAGGCCATTCGGCCCTTCGAGCCAGCACCGCCATTCAATATGATCATGGCTGATCATCCAACTCAGTATCCTGTACCTGCTTTCTCTCCATACCCCCTGATCCCTTTAGCCACAAGGGCCACATCTAACTCCCTCTTAAATATAGCCAATGAACTGGCCTCAACTACCTTCTGTGGCAGAGAATTCCAGAGATTCACCACTCTCTGTGTGAAAAATGTTTTCCTCATCTCGGTCCTAAAAGATTTCCCCCTTATCCTTAAACTGTGACCCCTTGTTCTGGACTTCCCCAACATCGGGAACAATCTTCCTGCATCTAGCTTGTCCAACCCCTTAAGAATTTTGTACGTTTCTATAAGATCCCCCCTCAATCTTCTAAATTCTAGCGAGTACAAGCCGAGTCTATCCAGTCTTTCTTCATATGAAAGTCCTGACAGTACCTCGGTTTCTGGTGGGGGGGGGGGGTGCCTTGTAGCAGCACCCCCCTCAAATATTAGCAAGATTTTAAATCCAGCCCTAATTAATTCCTGTTGCCATTCCTGTTTTGTCTATCACGGCCTGTTGCAAACCACCACTAATCTGAGATTTCACCCTTTTCCCTACACATGCTTCAAACTCGTATAATAAATGTTGTTGATATTTAGGATAAAATCTTATGTCCACATGATTAGCCTTTTGAGTTTTGCAATTTTAAAGTGAATACACATAATTAAAAAAGTGATTTTTTTTTTCCCCCCATCTAGACAGATGAATGCCTTTCTTTGCTGAAATCTGTTGCATTGAAGGAAGTAGAAACAACTGTAATGCGTTTGAGCACTTGGGCGCAGTTGACAATTGAAAACCATCCTGATGATCCTGAGGTAACGTGAATGCAATTGTTTCAGAAATATCACCTGTTTCTAATTGAAGAAATTAATATTCTGACTCTCAATAAAAGTGTTTGAAGAAATTCCAAATCAAAATGGCCATCTTTTCTCTTCCCCCATAATCTCACTGTCTCCCTCCCCAGGATGTTGCCTCCTTCTAAGGAATATGGTTCTACAAGAATAACCGTCACCTGAAACCATACTTAGTTGGAAAGACTT
The DNA here is from genome assembly GCA_038087875.1 of Malacoraja senta. NCBI lineage: Eukaryota > Metazoa > Chordata > Chondrichthyes > Rajiformes > Rajidae > Malacoraja > Malacoraja senta. Next base: position 22,396,239 of record CM075980.1, read on the forward strand.
TTTTGCCTAAAAGCAACTGATTGAAATTTGAACTTTATGGTTGTTACTTTCATGTACATATCAAAAGGATTGCTATTGCTAGCTTGTAACTGATATTCGGACTCACCCTTACCCATGCATCTATGTTATTTACAAAATCCATTGTAGACCTCTTGATGGCCCTTGGCCGTAGTTTTAGTTCTTACAAAACAATTGTAAAATAGAAATAATAATTCTTCTGGCAATGCACTTTGCACAATTTTTCTCAAATTAAGCACTGAATAAAAATGTCTTAATTGAAGGTGAGAGAGCTATCATGGTAACTACCAGATTTTTTATTTAATTGCAGGAAATGTTATATCATTTTAACTAAGTGCAGGCAAGCAACAATTTGACTTTTTTTTCTCTAAACATGTATTTGTGGGAAAAAATTGCATGAACTGTGTTGATTGACTTCATGTCATTTATATTTCAGTGGCAAAAGCATTTGATGCCAGTGGCAAAAACAATGCTGGAGATTATTAAATCTTTACAGAGGAATCAAAAGGGTAGGTTTCTGAATTATTTCTCAGTTTTGCCAAAATTTGTTTTTTGCTCGCATTTAACATGATGGCAACACTTTTTGTTTTGACAGACAACACTTTACAAAGAGAAGAAATTGAAAGTATTTTAAATAAATTTGAAACAATTGCAATTTTTCAGGTAATTGTTAAATGAAACCATTGAATACAGACTTCATATTTTTATCACTTCAAATATTGAAGAAATAATAGCATACTTACCAAATTCCAAATGTGCTTTTCAAACAAAACTGCTCAGAAGGTTCGGTTTCTGTGCTATTTTGCTCAATGACTAGAATTAAGCAAATCTTACTTGGCAAACACAAGTTAACTCCACAGGAAGAAATTTAAAAACACCGCTGAAGATTGAGCTGCTTTGAGTGAGATTGAGATTAATCCAAAATTGAAATTAACTGTAATATGGGCCAAATGGAAAGATGTTTATTTTTACTGTCCATAACTATCATGCAGTCTTATGGTTGGGTTCTCAAAGTGAATGTTTTGTAACACATTAATGCTGGATCAGCACACCTAAAACACGGGTGCATACGTTACCAAGTTTTCCTTTAGTTCTCTGTTTTACAAAATCAGAGACCTGTATTTTGCACAGTTTTCTTTGTCTTTCTTGTAGTTCATTAAATCACTGTGTGTAAACAAAGAAGATGGAAGATGCAGTTCTCGGGTAGATTTTTGACATCTACAGGATATTCTGAAGTGCATCAGATTCAAGACATTTTGGGAGGGTAATTGTAATGTAGGGAATAGAGAAAGGGCTTTGTGCACGTTCCATAAACAAGGAGGATAGTCTGTTGGTTGTTGGATAGGAAATCACTATAGAGTGTGATAGGCACCTTTATATCCACTCAAACAAATGGGTCTTGACCTTTGGCTTTGTGTTTTATTGGAATCACTGCAGCATTGACAATGCAGTATTCCCTTAGTACTGCATTGGATTTCAAATTGTATAGAGTTGTATAGCACAGAGACCCTTTGGCCATACCCTTAAACCCTTCCTATCCAAATGTCTTTTACAAGTCATAATTGTATCCACTCCTATAGTGTCTTCTGGCAGCTCATTATAGAAAGGGACTGCCCTCTGAATGAAAATGTTGCTCAGGATCACTCATGGATCTCCCGTCTCGCCACAAGCCTATGCCCTCCTGTTTTAGAATCCTCTTCCCTGAGAAAAAAATCTGATAAAATATTTGAAACAGGATATCATGGGTTGTAACCCACTGTACAAGCGCATATTTGAAAGTATAATTTATGGATTTTATTATATAAAAAATAAATTATTGTTGCCTTGCAGGAGTATTTTCAGAGATTCATTTCACTAAAGGATTGCGAGAATCCTAAGATGCTTTTACAATTGTATGATGAACAAGTTCAAGTTTATGCACGTACTTGGACTAATTCAAACTCGAAGAAAGATGGGGGTCATAATGGTGGTTCATCTACCAGCGTGTGGATTCATGGAGAAATGAAGCTTTATAAACTGTCCCTCCTGTTTCAAAATTCAGAACAAGATGTGGTATCTGAATTGGCACTGAGGTCACTTGATGATGGAAGTGTAGAAAAGACTGTAATAATTTGCAGGTAGGAATGTGAAAACTTTACCATATTTATTGCTTGGTCTCTGTTGAATTCCTGAAGGACATAGGAAATAGTAGCAGGCATGGGGCATTCAGTTCAATGTATTCATAAGCTGGAGTTTTAGATGCATTCACTCACTTGGATATAGAAACAAAACACCAGCTGTAGCTTCATTGAAATGTATAGCAGAGAAATTGACCCTTTTGGCTCACCTCAGCCATACTGAACATGTGCCTAGCAATATTAATCCCAATTACTGCAGTAGGCACATATCCCCCTGTGCCTTTGCCACCTAAGTACCAGTCAAAATCCCTTTAAAACATTGTAATTGTATCTGGCTATAGTCCGACCACTTCTAGCAATTTGTTCAGATAATCGCCACTCTCCAATCTCCCATTCCATTTCTCTCCTTTCGGCTTAAACCAGTGCCCGCTAGCTGTAGACTCCCCTGCGATGGGAAAAGACGGACTTTTTATTGTATCTGTGCCCTCATAATTTTATCTACCACAATAAAGTCTCCTACATTCCAGAAACCCCCCCAACTTATCCAATATCATCTTTAACCACAGCCCTCCATTCTAGGTATTATCCCGATGAACTTCTGTACATGATACTCCAAATGCAGTCTAACCAATGCTTTACATAACTGCAACATAACAACACAATTCTTGTACTGCGTGCCTTGGCCTATGAAGGCAAGCATGCCAAATGCTGCCTTCACAACATTCCTACCTATGTCGCCACTTTCGGCAAGTTAAGGCTTTGCACCCCACAATCTCTCTGAATGCAATACTCCTCCCACGTCTTACCAGAATTTGACTTCTCAAAGTGCATTACCCCGTACTGAAATGCCACCGCTGTGCCCAACTTTTCTGTTGATGTATATTCTTGGACAACCACTCTCTGCCAATTTGCGTGTTATCTACAGGTTGACCTATCAGAATACATTCTCATTCGAGTCGTACATATGTATTTAGAAAATGTTAGAAATAACAACGGTCCAATCCCTGCGGTGCACTTGTTACCGACACCCACTCATCCACTACGACCCTCTCCCATGTATCATCATGCCAATTTTGGATCAGTTGGCCAGCATGCCTCTGATCTCTTCTATCTTAACTTTCTGAGCCAGACTATCATGCGGGACCATGTCAAAGCCTTATTCAAATCCTTGTCACCCACAGTCTAATTTTAAACCTTCCAGCCAAGGGAAACATCCCAGCATCCATTTTGTCATTCCTTTTGAGAATGGTGTGTTCAACCCTCAATCTCCTGAAGTTTATGGAATATAGAACATGAAGCATATGTTGAGACGAAAACAACAAATTTTCAGGCCTAGTATCTTTCATAAGAATTTTATTTAGTTTAATGTAGAGATACTGCGTGGAAACAGGCCCTTCAGCCCACCAAGTCCGACCGACCAGCGATCACCTGTACACTGGTTCTATCCTACACACAGAGACAATTTTTTACAGAAGCCAATTACGTTACAAACCGGCACATCTTTGGAATGTGGGAGGTACCCCGAGCACCAGGAAAAACCCCATGCGGGGAGGACGTTCAGACTCTATTCAACCAGCATCCGCCGTCATGATCGAGCCCGGTTCTCTGGTGCTGTAAGACAGCAACTCTACAGCTGCGCCATTGTGTTGCCTTCTTGTGCACATTTCCAATATCCATAGTATTTTGTCTACATAGGGAATGTGGGCCTAGTTTACTCAATCTCTCCTCATTCAGACATTCCTGTGATGAGTTTTGTGAATGCACGATTCTTTCCTTTAAGGCAAATGCATTCTTCCCTGAAGAAGGATACCAATACAGTAGGTGTTATTCCAGATGTGGAATGAAAATGACCCTCTTTAATGGAAGTGAAACATTTTTTCTGCTGTTTTACAATTATTTTTGTTTAGTTTAGAGACAGTGTGGAATCAGGTGCCCCGCCCCCTCCCCAAGTCAGTGCCGACCAGCAAGTGTACAATAGTTCTATCCTACACCATAGGGACAATTTACAGAAACCAATTAACCTATAAACCTGCACGTCTTTGCAAAGTAGGGGAGAACCGGAACACCCGGAGAAAACCCACGTGGTCACAGGGAGAACTTGCAAACTCCGTACAGGCAGCAGCCATAGTCGGAATTGAACTTGGATCTCTGGCACTGTAAGGCAGCAACTGTGCCACTGTGTGCCCTTAAGGCTCTGTCCACATTTAACTTTGTGATTCATGTGCAAGGGTGTGCAAATCCCTTTCACTGTCAATGCTTCTCAGGGGTGGGAGATTGCAACCGTCACGTGGTCCGCCCTGTTTCAATGAATGCAATCAACCTGGCGTGCACAATCAAATAAGATCAAATAGAACAAGTTGTCCTACAACTTTAGGCTGTGCACGCCATACGCAAGAAGAAGAAGAATGCTCAGTCCTTCAAAATGTCTTGCACAATCTGTTGACTATTTCTGAAAATATTATTTACAACCTTTTTAGTCAGGTTTAGTTACATGATGAATTGGTTAAAAAGTTAGATTTTGTGGGAAAAGTGTTAACTAACTAAGTGTACAAATATTTCCATTTTATCACTATTTCCTTTCTATTTTAGTGAGCTTTACGAAGATCACAAAAATAATCAGACTGGCCAAGTCTTGTTTCGTGTGGCACAGAAAATGTGTCAGATGTTGGAAGCTAATGTTCCTATGATAATTCCAACTGGAATGAACATGCCTGCTGTTATTTATGAATTGGCCTGCCAAGCTGTCACCATCTGCAGCACGGGTAATTTCTTACCAACAAGATGAATTTGACCCGAACTGTAATCTAATTTTTCATGTTTAAACTGTAATTGTCTTTTGTGTTTCCTTAGCTTGATTTTCTGGATGTAAACTCGCACTCATGTGTGAGGGTTAAAAATATTGTTTTCCTTTTGAATTTAGAGTAAACTTGATTCTGCCCAAATTATGGATCTTTTTGGTGCTTGTTTAAAATTATTTCAGGAATGGAAACTTATTGTATTGTTACTCTAACCGGGCAAATAATAATAGATATTCTGGATTGAAAAGCTAGTTTATTTCATTTTTGGAATGTGTAAGGTCACCGTCCCTATATTTTAAGACTAGAGTGAAAAACAGTTTGATGACAATGACATAGACTCGACTTAGTTTGTAGTAACATTTCTTACCATTTGTGGTGGTAGTGAATATATATTTACCATTTAATACTAACAATTCCTTATTTGAAGGTTTTTTTATATTTAAAAAACATGTTGATCTTATAGAGGACATTTTCCAAGAAATCTCCACCACATCTTAATATAAATTCTTGGAATTTAGCAAAATATTTTCATAATTTGTACATGCAAATAGGTTAAGAAATTTGGGAAATCTCACCCAGAGCAGAAACAAAATATTTTCTATTCTGAAGTTGTAAACATTGCACGGAAAAGTCAAATGCAGAGTCTTCATTTGGCTCGAGGTCAATATAAACTGATGTAGGATTAGTGTCACTCTGGAGTATTATTTATAGAGATTATATCAGAGGAATGAATATAAATAAATTTACTACAGCTGAACTAAAAGTTGGGAAGCAATGAATTGTTCCATATTGCAGTTTTTTAAAACAAAATGAACATTGACACAAATTAATTTCAAAGATGTGAGAGAGGTTTGCCTTTAACTTTCGTACAAGATATTGGTGAGGTCGGACTTGATGTTGGTTTAGATTGATGGGCTAAATGACTGCCTCCTGTTTTGATCTATCACAGTCGCTGCCTCAAAAAGGCTGGCAGTATCATCAAGGACCCACACCATCCTGGCCACACACTCATCTCCCTACTACCTTCAGGTAGAAGGTACAGGAGCCTGAAGACTGCAACGACCAGGTTCAGGAATAGCTACTTCCCCACAGCCATCAGGCTATTAAACCTGGCTCGGACAAAACACTGAACTTTATTAGCCAATTAACTTATTTGCACTTTATCAGTATATTGATTCATGTGTGTATATATTTATAGAATGCCTTGTAGTCAATGCCTACTATGTTAAGTTGTGCTGAAGCAAAGCAAGAATTTCATTGTCCTATCAGGGACACATGACAATAAACTCACTTGACCTGTAACCATTCTATGATCCTAGGCGAATGTATACGTGGGCTTCCGAGGCTTGATTTTCCTTTTCTCCATGTAATGGAACAGCTTGTCTGATTCCAATCACTTCTGAAGACATAATATTCATGAAAATTGATCAATCGTTGATTTAAAAAGTTGCACCAGAACAAAAACCTCAACTTCTATTTACTTTTCTTTACTTAACTGTTCTAGAAGCACTGTAATTAAAATTTTAACATTTGGTTTTACAGACCTTTTACTTGACTGTGAAGAATTGTGTAAAAGCACTTGTGCTGCGCTGGATGTGTACAGACAATGCCTAGTTGATGATTATGGATTTAAAACTAAGGTAAGGTTTTACCACTGCTGCTTAAATTTTTAATCAATTTCCTAGGGTTTATTTGCAATAATAATATTGTATCTAATGCATATTTTCAATCGTTATGCAATGGTCCTTGCTTTTCTCCTCAATGAAAATTAAATGGCAGCACCAAAGGCATAAAGTCTCTCAGCTTTTCTTGTTGAAAAACTTAGTTAAGATACAAGCTATAATGTCTGTAACAAAAACTAACATTCATACATTTTATGAAATGTAAAGGGTTCTAATCTGTAGAATTCGCAACAATTAACACACCTGGAGCATGTGGCCAGTGGTGGTGGTGGAGGGAGATATGATAGGCACATGGATATGCAGAAAATTGAGGGATTTGGGTCATGTGCAGGCAGATGAGATTAGTTCATCTTGGCATCATGTTTGCACAGATACCCTGTGGGCCCAAGGGCTTTTTGCTGTGCTGTTCTTTGTTCCATGATATCAATCGTTGCTGACATGCGGCATATTGTTCCCTGACATGACATGGCTTTGCCTTGTCAAACAAAAAATCTTTCATGTTTCATGCCATAATACACTTGTCCTAATGAAGTGCTTTAGGAGCATCATACCATAAAGATGAACAATGATTAACCATGAATTTAAAATACCTGTAATTGGTACAGATGGCCATCGTGATGTATGATCTAATATAAATATAAGCTGGAAATAGAATTCTTGCGTAAACATGAAGACAAATGTGTTCATTTATGCACTACACAATTCTAAAAGATATTTCCTGTACCTAATTATGTTGGGGATCTGTTAGACATTTCCTACATAATTGCTAAGTATCATGAGCATGTTCCATTACAACATACTGTTAATTCTTGTAAATATCTTCTTATTTGTATGTCAAATTGCTACAGTTGGGCCTAAGTATTGGATTTCTTACACTCTTTTGTTTTGGAACACGGGTAGGCCTCTCGGAACTGTGGCACCTTTCCTATTAAAGTTTTAGAGACTATTTATTTTCATATTACCCGTTAAGGATCTTCCAATAGATTATCCCTTATCCTGAAAAAGAAAATGGTACAATATTTGAAAATCATTGGAAACATTGCTCATGACTTAAAAGGAGAGTTCATTAGTTCTGGCAAAGTTTCATCGACTCACTGCACAGTTGCAACTAAATCTGCTGAATTCTTCCAATAATTTTTTTGTTTTATTTTAAATTTCAAGAATATACCTCTATTTTATTAATGTTGTTGTAATTAATGAGCCCTCTTATGTTCTGGTCTGTCAAATTGAAATTTAAGCCACTGATCATACACTTTTCTCTATAAATTACTACAAACCTCAAACATGCTTTTTGGGGATATGGTTGGAATCATAAATTGTATCAATATATTAAGATTTTTCAGAGATATTGCTGAATAATTGGGTATCTTTTTAAATTTGATTCAATTTGTTGTTAATAACCAGGATATTTCTAATTTTCAAGGTGTCATCTTTGGAAACTGACAAAGATCCGTACGATACGTGGACCTTTGGAGATTTCTTCACAGAGGACGGCATTGTGCTTGATCACGTATCAGTAATGCCTGTAATGTATGAAATCACAAATGCCTTTGTGCCATTTTCTTCAGGTATATCAGTTGTCGCAGGTTACAATTTATGCCTGATTGGTACTTTTATTTATCAAATTTGGTATTACTGAAAAAATTTGTTGAGCCATTACTTTGTTTCAAATATGATAGCAACTTCCAGTGAGGAGCATAAGGACTTAAGTAATACAAGCATGTGTAGACCATATGGATCCTTGTGACTACTCCACTTTTCTTGTCTTTTGTCACGGCACCACTTTCCCATGTTCCTTTATTCTTTCAATACCTAAAACTATATTAATTTTGGTTCTTGATCTCTTAGAAATTCCTAATTTCCCCCAATCTACCTGTTGCAGCACTTGCACTTTTTTATTTATCTGCACGTTCTCTCTGGCTGTGACACTGTATTCTGCATGGTTTAATTGTATTCATGTATGGATGATTTACCAGGAATGCGCACATAACATTTTTTTCACTGTATCTCAGCACACGGGATAATAATAAACCATTACCACTAACAATACCACAATGTATCAACAGCCCTCTTGTGTGAAGAATTCCTGGTTTTCACCACTCTCTCAGTGAAGAAATGTATTTTCTCAGTCTTTGACTGCCAGTTCCTAATTTTGAGACTGTGATTCGCTGGTTCTCAGCACAATCATTAGCGGGGACATCAATACCTTTGTCAAAACCAAACAGATTATGGATATATTCCGTTATCCAAAAACAAGTGTCGAGTTGTACCATTCTGCTGTTGCACGAATACAGTCTTTCATGTTCTGCCTTGTAAGTGAGAGACATTAAATCTGAAGAAGGGTCTCGAATCACCCATTCCTCTCCAGAGATTCTGCCTGCCCCGCTGAATTACTCTAGCATTTTGTATCTATCTTCGACATTAAATACCACTTGGTATGGTAGATGAGGAATACATTTGTCACAGAATTGAGTTGTTTTAAGCACGAGTCCTCTGTTAGGAAATAATAATTGTGAATTAGAGACAATTGACCTTTCTGGTACTGACTCTTGGCAAATACAGATACATAAAATTTAAAAAAATATATATATTTGTTATTTATCTGGCTTTTTCCCTTGTTCCTGCCTTGATATTTGCGAAGTATATAATCTAATTTGCCTGAATTTAGCTGTATTAATATACTAATCCTTCTGTAATTCATCAATACCTCAATCTCATTCATTGAGAGATTCCACAGTTGATTCCTTGGGTTGCAGAAGCTATATTGTTCTTGGCTTGTCACTGTTATCTCTTACTTTCAGCAATGGCAGACATAACTATTTCCAGCTGAATTCTGGGGAGATGAGCTTAATTATCAGCGAGCATTGTGATTTGCCCGGCTACCACAGAATAAAATTCAATATATTATGTGAGGATTCGTGTTGTAAGACAGAAAATGGAAATTTGCATTATTTCATTTCACAATGCACCATTTATGCAAGAGGCTTGCTGAGAACAGCAGGAATATTTAACACCAGTTTGCTTCCTAACGATATTAATACTGTAGTAACATATGAGATTTTAGGACAGAAAGGTGGCAAGACAATCAGGTGTGTGGAGCTTGTATTATACTTGCACAGGCTACAGTGCCCTCCGTAATGTTTGGGACAATGACCCATCATTTATTTATTTGCCTCTGTACGCCACAATTTGATATTTGTAATAGAAAAATTCACATGTGGTTAAAGTACACATTGTCAGATTTTAAGAAAGGCCATTTTAATATATTTTGGTTTCACTATGTAGAAATTACAGCAGTGTTTATACATAGTACCCACATTTCAGGGCACCATAATGTTTGGGACACAGCAATGTCATGTAAATGAAAGTAGTCATGTCTAGTATTTTGTTGCAGATCCTTTGCATGCAATGACTGCTTGAAGTCTGTGATTTATGGACATCACCAGTTGCTGGGTGTCTTCTCTGGTGATGCTCTGCCTGGCCTGTGTTGCAGCCATCTTTAGCTTATGCTTGTTTTGGGGGCTAGTCCCCTCCAGTTTTCTCTTCAGCAAATAAAAGGCATCCTCAATTGGGTTCAGATCGGGCGATTGACTTGGCCACTCAAAAAATTACAAATTTTTAGCTTTGAAAAACTCTTTTGTTGCTTTAGCAGTATGTTTGGGGTCATTGTCTTGCTGTAGAATGAACCGCCGGCCAAAGAGTTTTGAGGCATTTGTTTGAACTTGAGCAGATAGGATGTGTTTATACACTTCAGAATTCATTATGCTCCTACCAGTTGTATCATCAATGAAGATAAGTGAGCCAGTTCCTTCAGCAGTCATACATGCCCAGGCCATAAGACCCCCACCACCGTGTTTCACAAAAGAGGTGGTATGCTTTGGATCTTGGACAGTTCCTTCTCTCCTCCATACTTTGCCCTTGCCGTCACTCTGATATATGTTAATCTTCGTCTCATCTGTCCACAAGACATTTTTATAGAACTGTGGTTACTCTTTTAAGACTTTTGCAAATTGTAACCTGACCATCCTATTTTTGTGGCTAACCAGTGGTTTACATCTTGCTGTGTATTTCTGTTCATGAAGTCTTCTGCGGACAGTGGTCATTGACAAATCTACACTTGACTCCTGAAGAGTGTTTCTGATCTGTCGGACAGGTGTTTGGGGATTTTTCTTTATTATAGAGAGAATTCTTCGGCCATCAGCTGTGGAGGTCTTCCTTGACCTGCCAGTCCCTTTGCGATTAGTAAGCTCACCAGTGCTCTCTTTCTTAATGATGATGTTCCAAACAGCTGATTTTGGTAAGCCTAACGTTTGGTTGATGTCTCTCACAGTTTTATTCTTGTTTCTCAGTCTCATAATGGCTTATTTGACTTTCATTGGCACAACTTTGGTCCTCATGTTGATAAATAGCAATAGAAGTTTCCAAAGGTGATGGAAAGACAGGAGGAAAGACTAGGTGCCAAAATGTATAAAAATGGCCTTGAATAAAATCTGACAATGTGCACTTTACCCACATGTGATTTTTTTTCTATTACAAATCTTAAATTATGGAGTACAGAGGCAAATAAATAAATGATGGGTCTTTGTCCCAAACATTATGGAGGGCATTGAATGTGGTTTACAAATTTCGCCCTTGAATTTGAGGCAAATTATTTGAAATATGAAAATTTATAAACAGTTTCATTACAATACATGCAGAACCTTTCCTATATACTGTTTGCTAACAAAAACTGATATTTTTTCTGTTTTCTGTTTTCATGATCAAAACTTCTTGACGGGAACATTTAGTTTCTGGTGGCGAAGTGCTCGTGGATGAAATTCAATTATTAACCGCATTAGGCCTGAGAATCTACTCACTGATAATTTCTGCAGTAATCCAAATAAATGCAAACTACTATTAATATTCATTTAAAATTAGACTAACAAATGATATCTTATCTGCATTAAACATTCTGCAAACATAAGCTTTATTTGGACCTGGAGTTACTGCTGCGTGGGTTTAGATCTTACTCATTTAAATCCTCCCTATCTTTATATGTATTTAAAGATGAATGCTGCTGGCAACAACATCTAGATTGCTATTGTGCATAAATTTAATACATTGGCAAGAAGAATGATGTACTGTTATGCACCGTATGTCACGCTAATTTGCAACGCTCTTGGTGCCTAGCAACTTGCATTAGGTTTTATTCAGTCAAAATGGAACAATAAATGATTGATTACCTGTTTAAACATAAAGCTGGAGAACCTCAGCATCCCTGAAGAAAAGGAATAGGTGATGTTTCGGGTCGAGACCCTTCTTCAGACCTGTACTTTACCTATTCTTTAGCAGTCAAGAAAATGAATTGAAGGAAATTTAATTTACAGTCCAGATAATTAATTTGTTTGACACAATTTGTAAAAAACACTTTTGTTTTATCTAGATGTAAAGCTGCATCCATTTGATTGCTTGTGCTTGCCGATGAGCCCGGATATAGAAGGTATTTGCATAGATAACATTTACGTACGCTTATCAAATGTTCAAAATTGTTAATTGTGCAAAATGCAACTAAACGGACAGTGGGGGTGGTTTCGGCATGAGTTCAGATCCAATGCAGATTGTTGAGGTGAAATTCCCCCTCTTGACAAAAAAATGATTATGATAACCTTATCTGATCATTGGTATTAATTTGCCATGCAAGAGTAATTTACAAAATAAATAAACCTCATTCTTCTAAGGGAGTTTAGAATTTATTATTCTTTCCTCTGTTGTACTTTTAAAGTCGTGTTCCATGAGAGCTTGTCTCCTGTTGATATTTTACCCAAATTGCTATCCATCAGGATCAAACAGACACTAAATGGGTAAGTGGGTCTTCATGCAGCTTATTAGATCTTTGTTTCAACCAGTCCCCAATGTGGGACCTGTAGACTTCTTCAGATGGGCAGTGAGGTGCCTCACTGGTGGAAATCCTGCTGTTATTTGTGCATGGTTACCAATGGAGAGACTTGTGTCCAAATACCATCATGAACATCCCTTTTACACTTTGAGTGGTTATGGGCCAGATCTTCTTAAGATGAAGATGATGATATTGCATTCTAAGTGGAAATGTTTCTTTTTTCTTCAAGGAGTCTTTGAGTTATACTTTGAAAGTTTTGTTCTGTCCACCTTGTGTAAACTATTCCTCTGTCCACCTTAGGAATCTTTTTTCTGTGACAGAGCTTGGGGAAGAGTGTCACTTTTGGAAATTTAGTATCATGACAACGAATGTTGTGTCCTGCCCAACCTAGCCAACTCAGTATGATTAGGACTTCACTACTTAAGATGTTTGCTGGGTGAGGACACTGATCTTAGTTTGCATAAACAGCGTTGATGATATCTTAGAAACACAAGGAACTGCAGATGCTGGTTTACTAAAAAAGATACAAAGTAATGGAGTAACTCAGTGGTCAGGCAGCATCTCTGGAGAACTTGGATAGGTGGCGATTTGGGTCGGGATCCTTCTCGTGATATCTTTCTAGTGCCAAAAAATGATAGTTCGGGTCTTGGAGGTATAGAGGAAGACAGATTATTGTTACCCAGTAAACCGTGATTTTTGTGCTGTGTCTGAACTATGATCTTCATGCAGACGTCCTCAATTAAACAAAGATAGTACTGATTCAATGAGGGTGATGTCACCGAGAAATAGCACCCAAATATGAGAAAAAGTCTGTTTTGTGCTGTAAGCTACGAGGGTGGTGAATCTGTGGAATTCATTGCCACGGAAGGCTGTGGAGAACATCATTGGATATTTTTAAGGCAGAAATTAACAGATTCTAGATTTGTAAAGGTGTTGGGTTGTGGGGAGAAGGCAGGAGAATGGGGTTGAGAGGGAATGACAGATACATAGATAGACAATAGGTGCAGGAGTAGGCCATTAGGCCCTTCGAGCCAGCACCACCATTCAATGTAATCATGGCTGATCATCCACAATCAGTACCCTGTTCCTGCCTTCTCCCCATATCCCTTGATTCTGCCAGCCATAAGAGCTCTATCTAACACTTTTTTGAATGCATCCAGTGATTCGCCTTCGCTGCCTTCTGAGGCAGAGAATTCCACAATTTTTTTTTTCCTCATCTCAATTCTAAATGACCTACCCCTTATTCTTAAACTGTGACCCCTGGTTCGGGACTTCCCCAACATCGGCAACATGTTTCCCTCATCTAGCATGTCCAATCCCTTAATAATTTTATGTTTCGATAAGATTCCCTCTCATCCTTCTAAATTCTAGTGAATACAAGCCCAGTCGCTCCATTCTTTCATCATATGACAGTCCTGCCATCTTGGGAATTAACATCGTGAACCCACGTTGCACTCCCTCAATAGCAAGAATGTCCTTCCTCAAATTAGGAGACCAAATCTGCACACAATACTCCAGGTGTGGTCTCATCAGGGCCCTGTACAATGCAGACGCACCTCTTTGCTCCTATACTCAGCCCCTCTTGTTATGAAGGCCAACATGCCATTAACTTTCTTCACTGCCTGCTGTAGCTGCATGCTTACTTTCAGTGACTGACATACAAGGACACCCAGGTCTCATGTACCTCCCCTTTTCCTAACCTGACACCATTCAGATTATAGAAGTAGTCTATAATAGGAGAATAGATAATAGTCTGAAGAAGGGTTTCGGCCCGAAACGTTGCCTATTTCCTTTGCTCCATAGATGCTGCCTCACCCGCTGAGTTTCTCCAGCATTTTTGTCTACCTTCAATTTTCCAGCATCTGCAGTTCCTTCTTAACCATTCAGATAATAATCTACCTTCCTGTTCTTGCCACCATAGTGGATAACCTCACATTTATCCACATTATACTGCATCTGCCATGCATCTGTCCACTCACCCAACCTGTCCCAAGTCACCCTGCATCCTCCTAGCATCTTCACATTTCACACTGCCACCCAGCTTTGTGTCATCTGCAAATTTGCTAATGTTACTTTTAATTCCTCCATCTAAATCATTAATGTATATTGTAAATAGCTGTGGTCCCAGCACCGACCCTTGCGGCACCCCACTAGTCACTGCCTGCCATTCTGAAAGGGACCTGTTTATCCCTACTCTTTGTTTCCTGTCTGCCAACCAATTTTCTATCCATGTCAATACCCTACCCCCAATGCCATGTGCTCTAATTTTACCCACTAATCTCCTGTGGGACCTTATCAAAGGCTTTCTGAAAGTCCAGGTACATTACATCCACTGGCTCTCCCTTGTCCAATTTACTTGTTACATCCTCAGAAAACTCCAGAAGATTAGTCAAACATGATTTCCCCTTCGTAAATCCATGTTGACTGGGACCGATCCTGTTACTGCTATTACATCTTTCATAATCGACTCCAGCATCTTCCTCACAAGGGAGAGCCAGTGGATGTAGTGTATGGTAGGTAGATCTGCCATGATTGAGCGGCAACATAGATTTGATGGGCCAAATGGGCTAATTCTGTTCCTATAACTTATGAACTATATTGGACAACAGTATTTTCGGGCCAGGGTGTTGGTGTAATCAAGGCCCTCTGTCTTACATTAATGGCTGTAAGGTCCCCCCTCCTTTATATGCCTCAGTGAATGCATTGATATTGAAGAGATCTGATTCAAACTGCAAGTGCAAGCATCGTCTGCCTACTACAGCTTGACGACTGATGTTTGGTTAGCGTTGTTTCTGGCATGTAGTCACTGTAGGTTGAACTGTGTTCCATTAGTTCTGGAGTCCACTCCCTTGAGACAAGAAACTGCAGATGCTGAAATCTTGAGTAAAACACAAAGTATTAGAAAATCTGAGCAGGTCAGGCATCATCTGTGGAGGGAATGGACAGCGACCTTTCTGGTTGGGACCCTTCTTCAAATTCCCTTGAGAAGTTTGTCTGAGGTACGGTGCAGTATAGTGGTGAGAAAAATTCAAGAATGTGTCAGAATAATGATGCAAGGTTGTTTAACACCAGACTTCATTGCGATGATCTCTGTTAATGGACCCATTGGTTAGAATCATGGTTTGCATGCTGTCGTGAAACAAGTATAAGATGGAGGTAAATTTCTGTGGGCAACTGAATAAACGAGAGTTTTCGACTGCCCCTCTCTATTTATGGAGTTGAGGTTTTGTGAGATTTATCAAGCTCATGTACAATGCTTGTTACTTCATGTTGTTTTCTTAGAATTGACAGATATTGAGCAGATAAAGGTATATGAACCAAACATGGGCAGCTGGGCTTAACATGGATGTGACACCGTAGTCAGCCTGGGCAAGTTGGGCCTAAGGGCCCTGTTTCTGTGCTGTATGACTCTACGGTATGTGGGGAAGATCATGTCTACTGTGCCTTTTCAGATGGGCAGAATCCACACCATGATTCAGAGAGCAGTTTTTTAGCATCTGGGACAGTCAAGAGGTAAAGGAGTACCTTGGCGATAACTTCCCAATGACTTCCCAGGGTGAAACTGCTCTGCCCCATTTATTTATCATAGATGGACTCTTCCTTTTGTCAAGCAGGCTAAAAATTGTGGCCTGCGTAGGAAGGAATTGCAGATGCTGGTTTAAACTGAAGATAGACACAACAAGCTGGAGTAACTCAGCGGGACGGGCAGCATCTCTGGAGAGAGGGAAAGGGTGACTTTTCAGGGTCAAGACCCTTCTTCAGAAACTGAGTTACTCCAGTTTTTTGTGTCTATCTACAAATATGGCCTGATAGCTTGGTCTAAACATGATTCTGTGATCATTTATCTATTCCTGGGTTCCTGGAATATGATTCGGCATTCAGCCAGCAATGCTTATCGATCATTTAGGTCAGCTTGCCGTATAGAAAAACGATGTGATGGTGTCTCACCGATAGAGAAAATAGTAAATTATTGAAAATGTGAACTCCATAACAAGGCACAAGCAAATAATCCCGTTTTTTCCCCAAAACTATTTTACTATATGGTTTATAAACGTATAGATCTTTAAAAAAAAATCGTTGATTTTTAAATGCAGGTCAAAACCCTTTGATGCCGATTTATACACCAATAACCAACCTGTTACAGAATTTGCAAGAGTACAGCCAATTACAACTAGCTCTGCAGCTGACCATCAACTCTTTTGGAATCTGTCATCAACATTTAATTTCAAACACTATGAATTCTGAGCTGAGTAGAAAGGTAAGTTTAGAGCAGGGGTCGGCAACCTTGTTCTGCATAGGGGACAGGACGCATTTCTGTAAACGGATGGCGGGCCACATCTATCACGTGTACACATGGATCCCGCCCCCATCCCGATGGCAGGCATCAAATCACGTGTTCACATAGATCCCGCACCTTCGAGGAAGCCCCCTGCAGCACTGGCCCCTAGTTACGGGCGCTCACGAACATGGCGTACCTATGGACCATTGCCTTGGCTCTGTCCTAAAGGCGGTGGCTCAAATACTCACGCTCACTCGTCCCCGGCCTATTGATAACCCCGATCCCGACAGTGAAGTCCAGACACGGAAGGTGCGTGGCCGTGCCGGCGGCTTTGCGCAGGATGCGGTACAGCCAGAGCTCGGTGCTCGGCGGCTCCGCAATTAAGGCCGCCAGCACAGGCCTTTTTGCGTCACACCACCTGGGCGCCACGGCCTCAGGCCTGGGAGGTACCGGAGATGAAGGAAGTCTGAGGGCCGGATGATTACGGGGAAAAAAACGCCTGTGGGCTGGATGATTTCGGGTTACGGGCCGCATTCGGCCCAGGGGCTGTAGGTTGCCGACCCCGGTTTAGTGCATTGGCGGTTTGTTCTATTTGTTCTGTGGGGCGGCACAGTGGCGCAGCAATAGTTGCTGCCTTACAGCGCCAGAGACCTGGGATAGATCCTGAATACGGGTGCTGTCTATATGGAGTTTGTGCATTCTCCCTGTGACTGCATGGGTTTTCTCCGGGTGCCCCGGTTTCTTCCCACACTTGAAAGATGTATAGGTTTGTAGCTGAATTGGCTTTGGTAAGTTTTAAAATTATCCCTAGTGTGTAGGATAGTGTTAGTCTACGGGGTGAGTGCCAATCGGCGTGGACTTGGTGGGCAAATCACCTGTTTCTGCGCTGTATCTCTAGTCCAAAGTAAAAAATATGTGTGATTTATTTTTCTAATTAATTAAAAATAATGTGGATTGTGTGGCAAGGCTGGTGTTTGTTATCCTTGCTTTATAACGAAAGAGAAGGTTGTTGTGGTGAAATTGTTCCCACAATAATGTTATTAGTTCAAGACTCCAGACCCAGTGATGATGAAGGAACAACATATTTTGTGGGGTGCTGTGGAACTTGGATGAAGAATTATAGGTGGTGGTGACAATTCCTTGTTCCTATTATGTTTGACCTGAGTTATAGATGTCACTGATTTGAGAGGTGCCACGGTGCATTTTTAGAGATACTTTGGTCATGATGTTTAGGAATGTTTTAACTTTATTTAACTTTAAGAAACAAAAAGTCCGTACGACTAGAAAAACCTTTTGTATTTCGGTTTGTGGAGTAACAGTGTGGAATAAATTGAACGGGGAATTGAAGCAATGCACAAACATGAATCATTTAAAAATGATATATAAAAAATAATTCACAAGGGGTACAGGGATGGAGGGGATGGTTGACAAGTGGGTTGACAAGTGGGGGTTGATGTTTATCTTGCTTTACTATTGTTTACTTATGTTTGGGTACTTCAGATATGAAGTTTGTATGTACATAATAGTTGTATGTATATATATGTCTGTAGGTATTATGGGAAATTGCCTAGGGTAGTATTATTATTAGTAATGAATTGATTTTTAAATATGATAGAAGTGTTGGGGAAAAGGGGTGAGATTTAATAAGTTATTCTTCTTCTCACTCCTTTTCGAGCTTGTACAGACACAGAGTTGGACATTGGAACTTTGATTTTGTTCTTCTCATTGCTTTGTAAATATTGATTGTAATGTCCAATTGTTTGATAATTTCGATTTTGTTAATATTAATGTCTTTAATGTCTTTACTTGTTCGGAATAAATAAAAATAAATATAAATAAATAAATAAATGTTGAAGGGATTCATGTTTAGGGAATTGCATGAGGTGCTGGTCAAGTCGTCAGCTTTGTCTTGTATTTTGGTGAGCACCTTGAGTGTTGCTGCAACTGGGGCACAAAACTTATTTGTGATCGTATCAAAACATATTTTCCAAGTCTGATGTAATTTTATGTATATTAATTAATAGTTTCTATACTCCACTTCAT
The DNA here is from genome assembly GCA_038087875.1 of Malacoraja senta. Taxonomy (NCBI): domain Eukaryota; kingdom Metazoa; phylum Chordata; class Chondrichthyes; order Rajiformes; family Rajidae; genus Malacoraja; species Malacoraja senta. The sequence continues at coordinate 22,415,051 of CM075980.1, forward strand.
AAAATATTCCACTTTCACTGCTTTTCACAATACACAACTTCAGGAAAAAAAAGAATATTGTTCCTAACTGCTTAGAACTGCTAATTGTTTAGAGGAGAAAAGTAGTTATGAGAGTAATCGCAGCCTGATAATTCTACTGGAGAGGTAAACTTGGACTCTATTCTATTAAAATCATTGTAGAGTGAAAGGAAAATTTTGTTTCAGGTCAAACTATTTGTCATAAAGTGGGCTACCTGTTTGATAAACATATTTAATACATGACTTCACAATTGTAATATTCAGGTCTGGAAATCTATGATTGCTGGCAAGAGCTCGGTATAATCATGGTTACTCATGGGGAACAGTTGTCATGGGAAACTACCTAATATTTTTTATGATAGCTTTCAGAGAATTATTTACTATTTTTTGAAATTAAGTATTTTATCCAACTTCACATTGTGCTCTGAAATTATGGGACAAAATTAGTTGGGTACTCTTTTGAATTGTGTGGCACAATGGTGTAGCTACGGCTATTGCTGCCTCAAAACTCTACGACCTGATTTTGGATATGATCAGGGTACTGTCAGTATGGAGTTTGCACGTCCTACCCGCGACTGTTTTCTCCCACATCACAGTGATGTGCTGATGTGTTAAATGTGCACTCTAAATGAATCTTGGTGGAGGTCATTGGCAAATGAATCAAAGGGACGTTGATGGGCATGTATGTATGAGGGAGAATGTTGTAAGGAAATGAGGAAAAAGGATTGGAACTAATGGCATTTGCCCCTCTGGGAACAAGCCATGAATCCTTTGTGCTGAACAACCCCCCCCCCCCCCCCCCCCCCATTATCTTTATAAGAATCCCAAGCTAGTAACTGATTATGTAAGAGATTAATTAGTCTTTTTTCTCTTGTAACTTTTTGAGGGACAAGACTTAAAGGAAGTAAAAGATTTTGTCATTGGTGTTGGAAACATGGCCTTTTCCATTGTCCAGAAGATTTCTCAAGCATTGCTGCATAAGGTAAAGTTGAACCAGGCATTCTACAATAATTTCCAAAATCGGTGGAGAATGCTGGCAAGTATTTAATTTGATTTCTATGGAGACCTGTCAGTGCATTTCCAGCTGTATGTGTGTCCATATGTGTAACAACTGTTTGTTGTTACTCTCCCCTTTTGCTCCTTTATGCTTTCACATCAAGTTCCCCTTTCCTCAAACAGTTGAAAATACTAATGTTGAGTGTATTTCTAAAGTAAGTTATCCCAACATAGGTAGGACATTGGACTTTGGAAGTCCTGGTCTGAATGTTGGGTAAGTGTTATCAGCAGTCGGTATCTTGGAAAATTCTTCCCAAATTGGACCACTGTCAGGAGGAATACTGCATGTTGAGGTTAATACTGATTCTATTTTCAGTTTACCAGTTTCGGTGAAGATTAATTAAACAATAATTGGAAGGAATTGAATTAATTTTCCTCACCTCAATTTCTATATTAAAGCAAATTGTAGTAGTTAAAGTAGGTTAATTGATGCAAGTTAATCACTGAAATTGGAAACTTTCCTTTTGCGGCTTGCCCAAAAGCTATTTGTACAAATCAATCTGAGCTAAAATGTCAATAAATAGAAAGTTGTTCCTCACCCTGATTATTATTGGAAGTCTTTATAGATGCTGAGATATCAGCCTTGTACAAAAATTGGAAGAGTGCTGGATGCCACTGAGGATAATTTGTGGCTTTCCGTCAGTATAACTCTGAGATGAATGTCTCGTCTCTGACATTTCTTGTCTCTCGTTCAGTTCTTTCATGTTAATTGAAGGAATGCAGAAGAATTGTCTGTGAAAGAAGAATGTTATTATACTCAAAAATGTAAGCTGGTCATGTTAGAATTATTTCCCTTAAAAACAAATATAGGCTTGGATTGTTAATCACATGCATTAATTTCTGATGCAAGCTATTGATTATTTTATTTTGAAAGAATCATAACGTGCATTTTTAGGAACCCAGTTTTACCGATTTTTTTTGACAAGTCTTTGGCCAGTTGGATAATTTTGTGCCTTTGTCATTTTTCTTGAGGTTATGTTTTTGCATTAAAGCTTGTGATTTTTACTTTTCAGCTGTTCAACTGTCGTGTGGTTGACACTGATTTAGCCTTGGGTTATTGCACATTATTGTCAAAGCAGATTGTGTTTGAGAAGTTGTGGAATATCATCAACGATGCATGGCAAAATTATAACAAAATTCTGGTACGTGACAGTTTGTGATAAATTTTTAAATCATGTTTTATTGCAACCAAAGCATTTATCAACTTCCAGATGTAGAACAAAACAATATAAGGTATAGGAAGCAGAAGTAGGCAATTTGCCTTCTCTGCTGTTCAATAAGATCATGTCTAATCTTTAGTTTTGGCACCATATCTTGTATTCCTTGATTCCCTTAATTTCTAAATGTATGTTGATAGCCACCTTGAGTTTACTGAATCATCGCATCTGCTGAGAGTAGGGATTTCCAAAGCTTTACTACCCTTAAAGAGATATTTCATCTCTGTGCTGACTAACTCTCTGATCCCTGATTGTACACGCCTCAGCCACGGGAAACATTAATTCTGAATATATCCTGTCAGGCTCTGTAAAAATTATGTTTGTCTCATTGGATCCCAAACTGAAAATGCCATTTATTCCAACAACTTTCCATTCATTAACCAATGATTATAGAACATATAACAGCACAGCACAAGAATAGGCCCTTCGGCCTACAATGTCCAAGCCGAACATGATGCTAAGACCATCTCTTATCTACCTGCGTGTAATCCATATCCCTCCATTTATTCCCTATCCAAAAACCTCAAATTCCACAATCGTATCTGCCTCAACCACCAACCCTTTTCAGGGTAATAAAAAAAAGAGAAAAAAAAGTTGCCATTCACCTTTACTTTAAATTTTGCCCCTCTGACCTTAAAGCTTTGTCCTCGAGTATTTGACTTTTTAAAGAACCCGCTGACCCCTCAAAGCAAGAGTATTACCCCTAATACCATTTGTTCTAATTCTGTTCAATAATCTCTAATGTGGCAACTTACTAAAGGCTTAGTAAAGGCTGCTACTGATAACATGCTCTACTTCAAATAAAAATTATTCGAGACCATTTATTCTTTCTGTAAAGCAGAATTTAATTTTTGTGTGATTTTGCTACGGTTTAGTCAGAATGGAGATTTATTGCCAGGTCCTTGGATCAGTCAGGGTTCAGATTGGGAAACACTGAGATGCATTTTCAGGGAGCTCCAGGAACACTTGGTGGCTGGAGGAGCAGCTGATAGAACATGGGACCTGATCCTGAACATCCCAATAGAAGTAGGTAGTAGACCGATTAACTGCTGTGCAGTTTGTTTTTTATTCATCAATTGTGGTTATACTATTTCAGGCGGTTGCTATTGTTGGTGCTCAACTGGCTGATTTACTTCAGGAAGAGGAGCAAAAACAGAAGTTCAATGCCTTGGTTGTTGATACAGAGTGGGGTCTGAAGCTCAGTAAACTTGGTGTAAGTATCTAAGTAAAATATCAAGTGTTTGATCGAAATGATAAACTTTTAAGTGACAATGACATTTACTGGGACGTTTTACCATGTTCAAATTATGAAAGTTGCTATAAATAATTAAAGTGACTCTTAAAGTGACATTTTTAGTGTAATCAGCTCACGATAGTCCTGTTCATAATATAAATTTAAAGCAATTTCTCCTTTCCTAGCTCTCAACGCGGTACCCGGACGTGGCGCCGACAGACAAGAAGCCGAAGCAAAGAAGTCGAAGCCAAAGAAACGAGGCCGAAACGCCAATAAACCCAAAGAGTCCGAAGACGAAATGCCTACTAACCGAAAGGATGGGACGCCTAAATGCAAACTAACCGAAAGGGCGGGACGCCTAAAAGCCAACGAACCGAAAAGCTGCGTCGCCTAAAAGCAAACTTACCGAATGGCCGCTCTGTCGAAACGCCACCTACCCAAAAGGCGTCGTCGCCTACAGGCCAAAGGACCGACTGCCGCTCAACAGAAACGTCCAATAACGGACATAATGTTGCTGGGGGGGCGGGACTTGTCAGCGATTGGACCCGATCCCCGCGTCCATCACATCACTGTGAAGGCATGAACATTGACCCACGGGCTGGGTCACTGTGTGACAGCAGCCTCACCGGCTGGGTCACTGTGTGTCAGCGGTCTCACCGGCTCTGCCACTGTGGAGGCAGTCTCATCGGCTGGGTCACTGTGTGACAGCAGTCTCACCGGCTGGGTCACTGTGTGACAGCAGCCTCACCGGGCAGCATCTCTGGAGAGAAGGAATGGGTGGTGTTTCGGGTAGAGATCTTTCAGACACACTCTGAAGAATGGTCTCGGCACGAAACGTCACCCATTCCTTCTCTCCAGAGATGCTGCCTGTTTTGTGCGTGGGAGTTTGGGTGCGTTCCGCAAGCACCGAGACAGTAATAAATAAACGTCTGTCCCCGCGGCCGGGGTGAATCACCCGGTGTGGGTGTCAAAGTCCGGGGGTTGGAGGGGGGGAATCACCCTGGTGTGGAGGTTGGGGTCCGATGGCGGTGCATCGAGGTCAGTGACTGAGGGACGCTCCCGCAGGTGGAGACAGAGGAGAGAGAGAAGGGGAGAGAGAGAAGAGAGCGATGGGGGGGGGGGGGGGAGAGAGAAGGGAGGGAGAGAGAAGGGAGAGGGGGGGCAGAGGAGGGGAAGAGAGGAGGAGAGAGAAGAGTTGAGAGAGGGAGGGGAGAGAAGGGAGCGTGGGGTTCATTTTCCCACACAAGCCATCGATGACTGGGCAATCTGAACCCAAGCACCAAGTTGAAAGCGGCCGAAGGTGTGCATTCTTCGGGACAGCCCCCACTCTCCCACGGCCACCCTCCGCGGGCACCAGGTCGGGTGGAGCGGAGGTTTGGGACAATGTTCATGCCTTCACAGTGATGTGATGGACGCGGGGGTCTGGACCAATCGCTGACAAGTCCCGCCTCCCGGCAACGTCATGTCCGTTATTGGACGTTTCTGTTGAGCGGCAGTGGTCCTTTGGCTTGCAGGCGATGCCGCCTTTCGGGTAGGTGGCGTTTCGACAGAGCGGCTGTTCGGTAAGTTTGCTTTCAGGCTATGCAGCTTTTCGGTTCGTTGGCTTTTAGGCGCCCCGTCCTTTCGGTTAGTTTGCATTTAGGCGTCCCATTCTTTCGGTTAGTAGGCGTTTCGTCTCCGTAATCTTTCGGTTTATCGGCGTTTCGGCCTCGTTTCCATTCGGTTCTTTGGCTTCGACTTCTTTGCTTCGGCCTCTCGTCCGTCGGCGCCACGTCCTCACACACTCAACACGATCATTTTGCTGAACACTACAATCATGTTCAACTCAATTCAAATACATGAAGCTGGCCCATGACTTTTTTTTTTACTAATATATATATATATATAGAGTTATTGAATTAGCTAACATCTAAGGTTATGAAGTTACAATAAGATGTCATCAGCCAAGTGAATATGACAGATCAAGGCTCAATCTGTTTCTCCCTGCCAACAAAAAAACAAGCTTGGCACACTGCATTGAAACTGGATTTTTCTAATTCTTCATGTACCCGTGGCAACATACAGTGCCCTCCATAATGTTTGGGACAAAGACCCATCATTTATTTATTTGCTTCTGTACTCCACAATTTGAGATTTGTAACAGAAAAAAAATCACATGTGGTTAAAGTGCACATTGTCAGATTTTAATAAAGGACATTTTTATACATGCTGGTTTTATCATGTAGAAATTTCAACAGTGTTTATACATAGCCCCCCCACCCCCCATTTCAGGGCACCATAATGTTTGGGACACAGCAATGTCATGTAAATGAAAGTAGTCATGTTTAGTATTTTGTTGCATATCCTTTGCATGCAATGACTGCTTGAAGTCTGCGATTCATGGACATCACCAGTTGCTGGGTGACTTCTCAGTGGATGCTCTGCCAGGCCTGTATTGCAGCCATCTTTAGCTTATGCTTGTTTTGGGGGCTAGTCCCTTTCAGTTTTCTCTTCAGCATATAAAAGACATGCTCAATTGTGTTCACATCGGGTGATTGACGGCCACTCAAGAATTGACAATTTTGTAGCTTTGAAAAACTCCTTTGTTGCTTTAGCAGTATGCTTGGGATCATTGCTGTAGAATGAACCTTCGGCCAATGAGTTTTGAGGCATTTGTTTGAACTTGAGCAGATAGGATGTGTCTATACACTTCAGAATTCATCATGCTATTACCATCAGCAGTTGTATCATCAATGAAGATGAGTGAGCCAGTACCTTCAGCAGCCATATATGCAAAATGTCATGTTTCACAGATGAGGTGGTATGTTTTGGATCTTGGGCATTTCCTTCTCTACTCCATACGTTGCTCTTGCCATCACTTGATATGTTAATCTTCGTCTCATCTGTCCACAAGACCTTTTTCCAGAACTGTGGTTGCTCTTTTAAGTACTTCTTGGCAAACTGTAACCTGGCCATCCTATTTTTGCGGCTAACCAGTGGTTTCCATCTTGCAGTGTAGCCTCTGTATTTCTGTTCATTAAGTCATCTGCGGACAGTGGTCATTGACAAATTCACACCTGACTCCTGAAGAGTGTTTCTGATCTGTCGGACAGATGTTTGGGGATTTTTCTTTATTATAGAGCGAATTCTTCTGTCATCAGCTGTGGAGGTCTTCCTTGGCCTGCCAGTCCCTTTGCGATTATTAAGCTCACCAGTGCTCTCTTTCTTCTTAAAGATGTTCCAAACAGTTGATTTTGGTAAGCCTAAGGTTTGGCTGATGTCTCACAGTTGTATTCTTGTTTCTCAGTCTCATAATGGCTTCTTTGACTTTCATTGGCACAACTTTGATCCACATGTTGATAAACAGCAATACAAGTTTCCTAAGGCGATGGTAAGACTGGAGGAAAGACTTGGTGCTGAGAGCTCTCTTATACATGCATTAAGGAGGCAATTAAACACCTGAGCAATCACAAACACCTGTGAAGCCATGTGTCCCAAACGTTACGGTACCCTGAAATGTGGGGACTATGTATAAACACAGCTGTAATTTCTTCATGGTTAAACCACATGTGATTTTTTCTGTTACAAATCTCAAATTGTGGCGTACAGAGGCAAATTAATCAATGATGGGTCTTTGACCCAAACATTATGAAGGCACTGTAAGCTACTAAAATATTAACCTTTAAGAAAATTAGAATAACCATGTGATTTGTGGAGTGATGTTAACACTTTAGATTGAAGGCGCTTCATCAGAAGTTGGAGGGTCTTGGACCTGAAGCCTTAACCCTATTTCCTCCAATTGAGGAATCTAAAACCAGTAGCAGAATCTTGAAATTAGAACATGGACGTCCAAGAGTGAAATTAGGCATCCATTTTTAGGAAAGGGTAGCAACTTTTTCTGTTATTATTGTCATTACCATCTTTCGTTTAATCAGGTCACTATTCTAACTAGCAACTTGTATTCAAATCCTAGAACTGCAGACCGACCAACAAATTGCCCAGCAACATCTCCTCTGTGATGAGAAGAATGGGGTACAACACAATTGTCAGTGTTGTCCATAGGTTAGGGAACAAAGTAAAACTTATTTTCAAAATATCAGAACATTAGGAATAAGGGTTTCCACTGCTGAATGTCCTTATACACCTGATAAATGTAGTCTTATTGTCTCTGACTGCCCTTGAACTGTGTGTCAAGATTTAGGCTATTAAATGTTTCTGTGTTGGTGGTATAAATATCCATTTGAAATTTAATTATATTACAAAGAGAAGAAGTTGAACGTAGCATAGATGAGCGGGAAGCAAGAGGATTGGGTAATGTTTAAAGAGCAACAGAAGATAACTAAAAAGACAATACGGGGAGAAAAGATGAGGTACGAAGGTAAGCTAGCCAAGAATATAAAGGAGGATAGTAAAAGCTTCTTTAGATATGTGAAGAGGAAAAAATTAGTTAAGACCAAAGTTGGACCCTTGAAGACCGAAAAAGGTGAATTTTATTATGGGGACCAAGGAAATGGCAGATGAGTTGAACAGGTACTTTGGATCTGTCTTCACTAAGGAGGACACAAACAATCTTCCTGATATAGTAGTGGCCAGAGGATGTGGGGTGACGAAGGAACTGAAGGAAATCCACATTAGGCAGGAAATGGCGTTGGGTAGACTGATGGGACTGAAGGCTGATAAAACCCCAGGGCCTGATGGTCTGCATCCCAGGGTACTTAAGGAAGTGGCTCTAGAAATCGTGGATGCATTGGTGATAATTATCCAATGTTCTATACTCGGGATCAGTTGTGGATTGGAGTGTAGCTAATGTTATCCCACTTTTTAAGAAAGGCGGGAGAGAGAAAACGGAATTATAGACCGGTTAGCCTGACATCGGTGGTGGGGAAGTCAAGTCAAGTCACATTTATTTATATAGCACATTTAAAAAACAACTCTCGTTGGCCAAAATGCTTTACATTTGTTATAAGAATAGTATAAACAAACAAACTACATACCTATATACATATAGCCCTTGTAGACATAGAGGAGGATCTTGAAATGTATACGGAACCGCACAGGGAGCCAGTGGAGAGAGGCCAGGATCGGGGTGATGTGGTCCCTTTTTTGGGTGCCCGTCAGGAGTCTCGCTGCGGCGTTTTGGACCAGTTGCAGGCGGGACAGGGAAGATTGGCTGATGCCAGTGTAAAGGGAGTTGCAGTAATCTAGGCGGGAGGAGATAAATGTGTGGATGATCTTTTCGATGTCATCAAAGTGGAGGAATTGTTTTATTTTAGCTATCGTCCGAAGCTGAAAGAAGCTAGCTTTTACCACGGCATTGACTTGTTTGTCAAATTTCAGTGCTGAGTCAAATATCACGCCAAGGTTTTTGACGTGAGGTTTGAGTAATGGGGTAAGGCTTCCCAGGCAGCCTGCTATCATTTTGATTGAGTCCGAGGGGCCGAGAAGGATGACCTCAGACTTACTCTCGTTTAGTTGGAGGAAGTTCTGGGCCATCCAACACTTTATATCCTCGAGGCAGCGGGTAAGGTTAAGCAGATTTGATTGGTTTTTGGGCTTCAGGGGGAGATAGAGTTGTGTATCGTCTGCGTAGCAATGGAAGATGCTGGAGTCAATTATAAAAGATGAAATAGCCGCACATTTGGATAGCAGTAACAGGATCGGTCCGAGTCAGCATGGATTTACGAAGGGGAAATCATGCTTGACTAATCTTCTGAAATTTTTTGAGGATGTAACTAGGAAAATGGACAAGGGAGAGCCAGTGGATGTAGTGTACCTGGACTTTCAGAAAGCATTTGATATGGTTCCACATAGGAGATTAGTGGGCAAAATTAGGGCGCATGGTATTGGGGGTAGAGTGCTGACATGGATAGAAAATTGGTTGGCAGACAGGAAACAAAGAGTAGGGATTAACGGGTCCCTTTCAGAATGGCAGGCAGAGACTAGTGGTGTACCGCAAGGTTCAGTGCTGGGACCGCAGCTATTTACAATATACATCAATGATTTGGATGAAGGGATTCAAAGTAACATTAGCAAATTTGCAGATGACACAAAGCTGGGTGGCAGTGTGAACTGTGAGGAGGATGCTATGAGAATGCACGGTGACTTGGACAGGTTGGGGGAGTGGGCAGATGCATGGCAGATGACGTTTAATGTGGATAAATGTAAGGTTATCCACTTTGGTATCAAAAATAGGAAGGCAGATTACTATCTAAATGGCGTCAAGTTGGGAAAAGGGGAAGTACAACGGGATCTGGGGGTCCTTGTTCATCAGTCTATGAAAGTAAGCATGCAGGTACAGCAGGCAGTGAAGAAGGCGAATGACGCGTTGGCCTTTATAACAAGAGGAGTCGAGTATAGGAGCAAAGAGGTATTTCTGCAGTTGTACAGGGCCCTAGTGAGACCACACCTGGAGTATTGTGTGCAGTTTTGTTCCCCTAATTTGAGGAAGGACATTCTTGCTATTGAGTGAGTGCAGCGTAGGTTTACAAGGTTAATTCCCGGGATGGCGGGACTGTCATATGCTGAGAGAATGGAGCGGCTGGGCTTGTACACTCTGGAGTTTAGAAGGATGAGAGGGGATCTTATTGAAACATATAAGATTGTTAAGGGTTTGGACATGCTAGAGGCAGGAAACATGTTCCCGATGTTGGGGCAGTCGAGAACCAGGGGCCGCAGTTTAAGAATAAGGGGTAAGCCATTTAGAATGTAGACGAGGAAACACTTTTTCTCACAGAGAGTTGTGAGTCTGTGGAATTTTCTGCCTCAGAGGGCGGTGGAGGCTGGTTCTCTGGATACTTTCAAGAGAGAGCTAGATAGGGCTCTTAAAGATAGCGTAGTCAGGGGATATGGGGAGAAGGCAGGAACGGGGTACTGATTGGGGATGATCAGCCATGATCACATTGAATGGCGGTGGTGGCTCGAAGGGCCGAATGGCCTACCTCTGCACCTATTGTCTATTGTAGTTTCAGACATTTTTTTCATCACTCATTAATGAGAATGCAAATGCCCCCTCAATTACATTAATTTCTGTTCTTTCTAGATCTTGTTCCAGTCAACATTTAGGGACAATCCAGCAAAGAAAAAGGAATGTGTCCTTATTTTGGTGCAGAATCCGAACGTGGACTCCAAGCTAATAATGCAGTACTGCAGGTAATAATGATTTCATGAAGTTCAAAATACCAATTTAAACAATCAAGATGTTCGGCTAATGTGGAAATTAGAATCTGTAGTGCCACTATACCAATAGTTTGAGTATACGGGAATCAAATAGTGTATTCTAAACATTTAATAAACTTCTTACGGACATTTGTGTTTGGTCTTGGCACTGGGTTCATATCTTGAGTATTGAAAACAATTCGCGAATTTATTGGTTACTTAAATTGAAATCTAATTAATTGCTGAATGTCTAATGTATTTTTTGCAGAGCTTTTGGGCTGAACAGCGATTCTGCACTGCAGTTGTATATAGAGACATTACTTCTACGCGGTACAAAAGGTCAACTTGGTGAAGGGGAGCCATGTGATGTCAAACAGTCTCAAACTACACTTTTGGAAAAAGCCATAGAAGTCATGCCTTTACTGAACAATAAAACTGACCTGGTTATTAGTTTGAGTGGAGCTTTGCACCAGGTAATGCTTTGTTAAATCGGGAATTCACGATGCAGCTTTCCAGGACTTTTGGTTAGGCTGCATTTGGAGTATTGCGTGCAGTTCTACTTGCCCCATTGCAGGGAAGATGTGGAGGCATTGCAGAGGAGGTTTGCCAGAATGCTGCCGGGATTAGAGGGGTTCAGCTACAGGGAGAGGTTGGATAGACTTGGAGTATTTTCTCTGGAAGGTCAGAGGTTGAGGAGCGACTTGATGGAAGTATATAAAATTATGAGAAGCATTGATAAGATAGACGATCAAAACCCTTTTCCCAGGGTGGAAATTTCCTACACTAGAAGGCATAGCTATAAGGTGAGAGGGGCAAAGTATAATGGAGATGTACGAGGCAAGTTTTTTTTACACACAGAGACTAGTAGAGGCCGGGAACGCATTGCCTGGGGTGGTGGTGGAGGCAGATACAAAAGTATTTTTTTAAGAGGTTTTCAGATAGGCACACGGAAGTTCAGGGAATCGAGGGATATTGATAATGTACAGGGAGATGAGATCAGTTTAACTTGGCATCATGTTCGGCACAGATATTATGGACCATGGGGCCCAATCCCGTGCTGCACTGTTCTACATTCTGTGTAAATCAGTCTGGTTTACCAGAGTAGGAATATGACAAGAAACCTGAGTCACTGGGACCTTAAACTCCTTGGATGATGATCCCCACTTTGTCTGTACCTTCTTGGTCCTCATGGCAGCCTTTGTCTCTGCCACCTCCTGACCATTTTCATGCCAGGTTATAAACGTTGAGAGTGATAAATAACCATTGGAAATCAGTTTTGAGTGTCGAGTAGCTTTAGTCCGAAGTGTGGGTGGCATGTAGAGTAAGCAGTGAGACTCCTGGCAAAAAGTGAATTTTGAGTTTTGGCTCTCTAAATCACTGGTTGTTCTGTAAGGAAATAAGGACAGTTATTTTTCATACTAAAGAGATTAAAATCACATTGATAAGAACATTTGAGCATTTCATGATAACGAGTGGTTATGGCTCGGAGGAGGCCATTCAGCCCATCAAGTGCATGCTAGCTCTCTCCCACAGTTAACATTATTTTGGGGGATTTTACACAGAACTAGATTTCTCGTCCGGTTGGAAAGTAACATTGAATTTCCTACCGGGATTGAAAGACATATAAATACTTTAGGTGAAGATTTGCTTTATTCTGAGGCCATTCTTAACTAATTCTTAACTGAACACTTGTTTTTCAAGTGTGAAAATAAATTTCTCAGTCAATTGTGTTTTGTTGAGCCTGCTTTCCTTCTGGTTCATTTTCTTCCATTTGGAACAAGTTGTTAACATTTAAAACAAATGAAGTTAAATCAAGACACAGAGTGCTCTAGTAAATCTGTGGATCAGACAGCATCTCTGGAGGACATGGATAGGTGATGTTTCTGGTCAGGGTCCTTCTTCAGACCATTATCAGTATGAAGAAGGGTCCTGATCTGAAATGTCACCTATCCATGTTTTCCTGAGATGCTGCCTGACCTGCTGAGTTACTGAAGCACATTGTGTCTTTTTTTATAAACCAGCATATGAAGTTTCTTGTGTCTGAAGTCAAATCATTATGTTTTTAAACCTGTGGCGATGGTGCATTTCATAACTCTTATCCTGCAGTATGAAATGTTTACTACTTAATTTGTTGAATATTAAAGTGTGATTTTTTTTCTCCTTTATTTTTAAGATGGATCCATATAACTATGAAGTCATTGAAAGTGCCTTAAAAGTTATAAAATTGTCCAATGAAACAACCATAAATTATAACTTGGATCAGGTAGGAACAAATAGATCTCATGGGGGGAAAAGTGGGTGGTGGTTCCAATCCAGTTTTGATAATGGACGAATAACAGTAGCTGCTCAATGCTATATAACATTTAGGGGAAAGGAATTAAGTTATTTTGCAAACTTTTAATGAGAGGACAACATTTTGGGGAAATGATTGTAGGGGTTGCTGATAATTTGAGCAAAATAAATTGCTTTTTGCTTTTACAATATTCTTTTGTTAATTGTCAGGAGAATTTGGAAAAATAAAGTCATTCCTGAGGTATTATTTTGAAAAATATCTTCAGCTCAGGAACTGAATTGTTCTATATAATGTTATCCAACAACAAAGTGCAAACTGATCATGTTTCATTTATTAAATAGCATCTTGTTTTAATAGGCCTT
>CM075980.1:22428564-22735057 GCA_038087875.1 Malacoraja senta
GTCGTTGTCCTGCTGGAAGGTGAACCTCCGCCCCAGTCCTAAGTCTTTTGCAGACTCTTAACAGGTTTTCTTCCAAGATTGCCCTGTATTTGGCTCCATCCATCTTCCCATCAACTCTGACCAGCTTCCCTGTCCCTGCTGAAGAAAAGCATCCCCACAGCATGATGCTGCCACCACCATGTTTCACAGTGGGGATGGTGTGTTCAGGGTGATGTGCAGTGTTAGGTTTCCGCCACACATAGCGTTTTGCATTTAGGCCAAAAACTTCAATTTTGGTCTCATCTGACCAGAGCACCTTCCTCCACATGTTTGCTGTGTCCCCCACATGGCTTGTGGCAAACTGCAAACGGGACTTCTTATGGCTTTTTTTCAACAATGGCTTTCTTCTTGCCACTCTTCCATAAAGGCCCGATTTGTGGAGTGCACGACTAATAGTTGTCTTGTGGACAGATTCTCCCACCTGAGCTGTGGATCTCTACAGCTCCTCCAGAGTTACCATGGGCCTCTTGGCTGCTTCTCTGATCAATGCTCTCCTTGCCCGGCCTGTCAGTTTAGGTGGACGGCCATGTCTTGGTAGGTTTGCAGTTGTGCCATACTCTTTCCATTTTCGGATGATGGATTGAACAGTGCTCCGTGAGATGTTCAAAGCTTGGGATATTTTTTATAACCTAACCCTGCTTTAAACTTCTCCACAACTTTATCCCTGACCTGTCTGGTGTGTTCCTTGGGCTTCAAGATGCTCTTTGTTCACTAATGTTCTCTAACAAACCTCCGAGGCCTTCACAGAACAGCTGTATTTATACTGAGATTAGATTACACACAAGTGGACTCTATTTACTAATTAGGTGACTTCTGAAGGCAATTGGTTGCACTGGATTTTATTTAGGGGTATCAGAGTAAAGGGGGCTGAATACTTTTGCACGCGACACTTTTCAGTTTATTATTTGTAAAAAAAATTGAAAACCATGTATCATTTTCCTTCCACTTCACAATTATGCGCCACTTTGTGTTGGTCTATCACATAAAATCCCAATAAAATACATTTACGTTTGTGGTTGTAACGTGACAAAATGTGGAAAAGTTCAAGGGGTATGAATACTTTTGCAAGCCACTGTAAATTAATTATTTCCCTTGTAGTCTCAATTTATAATGACTGATGTGCAGATTTTGTAACACTGTATCAATCAGCCTTTCAAGGAATGCTATAATGAAGTATTATTGAGGCCAGATACAATCAAATATTTAATGATCTAGGTTTCTATCCGATCGCAGACGTTGCCTTTGTTCCCTCCAGAAGGGGGAAATGTAACATAAAAGCAGGAATTTCTGGAAACTCTAAACAGGTTAGACAGCATCTTTGGAATAATAAACATATCGGGTTTCTCCAGCTTTTCTGTTTTCAATTCAGATTAAATTATAATGCGTGCCCTAAATTAGTGTACGTTATATAAACTAACACTGTATGTGAAAAATGCACTAAATTCATTCCAGGCAGAAATTCAACTGATGGGTGCAATGTGGTTTTGTCACTGAGATGAGAGCTTGCCCCATATGGATTGGCTGCTTTAATTGCAATCATTTAACAGTGACAATACTTCAAAGGTACTCCATAGGTTGAAAAATGTTTTGATATACCCTGATGCCAGAAAAAAATCTTCATAAATCGTATTTTCTGTGTAAACCTTCCTAGCTTGCTGCGCTTCCCCCCTTTGGCTTTGTCCCCTTGCTATATCCCTCATTTTACCCTTGTTCCCCAGTGCTCCCTTTTCTTGTTCTCTCCTCCCTCTCTCCGTGCAGATTGTGGGTCTCTGGTTGATATGTATTCTGTTTTTCTTCATCCCAGAAGAGAATCAGCAAATTCTAATATAGAATGTTTAATCATTCTAATCTGTATTGACCATTCATACTCTCAGCTACTCAGTGACAATCCTTTCTGAATTTGTCTTTTAAATCTGTCTATTACATGAAGATTCTTGTTTTTTTGCTATTTCTATTCAGCAGATGGAAAATAGTTGAATGTTGTGAACATTCAGATGTACGCTTTTGTCTAAAGGACCCAAAATGCTGGAGCGCTCAGTGGGTTGGGCAGCATCTGGGGAGGGGATGAACAGGCGGCCTTTCCGATCGGTACCCTTCTTCAGGACTCTTAGCCCTGCCCTGAGACATCGTCTGTCCATTCCTTCCACAGATGTTGCCGGACACGATGAGTTTCTCCAGCAGTGTTTTGTTTTGTAAACCATCATCTGCAGTTCCTTGTGTTTCCAATTAATATAACTTATTTTTCTTCAGGTTTCTTTGGATACACTCTATATGAAAGCTGTCGACCATGTGCTTGCAAAAGCTCTGAAACCAAAAGTACTTAAGCTGGCAAAAGAGGGAAGTGTTTCGTCGATAACAAAGGAAATATCTGAGACAGTGCACAATATACAATCATACCTCTTGGCGATTACAAATCCAGAATGGGCTACTGCTGTTCCCATCGTGTTGCCCAGGAACTTCCAACCGGTAAATTGTAAAACATGTCTCGTGCAATAGATATGCAGTGTGAAATTAACTTTGCACAGTTATTGTTTTGGTTTCATTCTATTGCATTATCAAGACTGGCTGGGATCTATTCTCAGGCACTATGCTTTTTCTTTTGTTGTTTCAACGGGTTGTTTGGGCAAAAAACTATTTAAAAGAGAGGTAAAGAGCACTCCAGAAGCTGCCTCTCATTCCTGTTCTTTCCATTTTATCCTCAAGGCAGCATGTCACTTGGGGGTCTGTGTGGGGGGGGGGGGGGGGGGGGGGGGAGAGAAGGGGAGAAGGCTGTGTGTTTTATTTTTAAGGAAAGACTGTTGACAACTGATTAAGAAGTTATTCAGAATTTGATTGCTAGCCAAATTTGTTTGACTTGCTTTATCAACCTCAGTGTCCAGCACAGAATTGTATCTTGGTTAAAATCTGCATGCACTGTTCTTCCAGGACCTAATAAAATCCAAGCCTTAAAATTTTGTCTACAAATGTCTGAAAATTGGTTAAAAGCTACAGCACCAACGGTATGTATAAATGAAATGTTAAATTCTCATCTGTCACATATATAACTCATAAATGAACACTCCTGTACAGGAAGTAGCCATTTGGCCCACTGAGTTGATTTGCAAGATGTCCAAGGTGTATCATAGGTGGAGAAACCTTTGAACGACAGAGTAATTAGGGTTATAAGAATTGACAATTAAATGGAATTGAGCGATTGTGATGTGTTGAATGGCGCAGTGGGCTTGAGGTTGTGTATACTAGCATACAGCAGCTGATATTTCTTTGGTCTCTTGCTCATGATCCTTTGACATACTTTTATTTGTAAAAGTTAAGGTATGTGGTAAGTCCCATAATTTGAAGTGTTTTAGATTTAACCAAGTTTCATTGTTTTTTTTTCTAATGGTTCAGCAGTTCTGTGCACATTCCACACAACTCTAAAACGTTTGCATGGTTATTAGAGATTAGAGATTAGAGAGATTCCTTTATTTGTCATTCAGACCTTTCGGTCTGAACGAAATTTCGTTGCCTGCAGTCATATATATAATAATAAATGACAAAACACACAATAAATACAAATTAACATCCACCACAGTGAGTTCACCAGGCACCTCCTCACTGTAATGGAGGCAAAAGTCTTAAAGTCTCTGTCTCTTCCCGCTTTGTTCTCCCTCTGCGCTGAGGCGATCCAGGCTTCTGATGCTGTGACCCCGCCGGGCGACGGTAAGCCAGTCCCGCAGCCGAATCCGTGCTCCGCGACGGGCCGGCTCAAACTCCGCGGCCCGGGGTGGTCGAAGCTGCTGAAGCTGCTGCCCTCCAGTCCAGCGGACGCAGCTGTAGTTGCGGGAGCCCTAGAAAAACAGGTCACCAACCTGTGACCTGCGCGCTCCCGACGATGTCGTCCACTGGGCCCGCGGCCGAGCCTCCGGATTCAGGTCGCCACCAGTGTCCTCGGTCGCCACCGCCGGAACGCCACCGCAGCCCCGAAGTTGGCCAGCCTCGCGCTCCCGAAGATGTCGTCCACTGGGCCAGCTGCGGCCGAGCCTCCGGATTCAGGTCGCCACCAGTATCCTCGGTCGCCACCGCCGGAACGCCACCGCAGCCCTGAAGTTGGCCAGCCTCGCGCTGGTAAGTCCTGGCTCTGCCTCTGGAGCCTCGAGGTCGGTCGGTCGCTCGCAGTTGGAGTTGGAGGCCGGCAGCTCCGCCATTTTGGCCTCAGCGCAGACGGAGGCAGAGAAGGGGGATACGACAAGAAAAAGTCGCATTCCCCGAAGGAAGAGACAAAAGTCATGTTTCACCCCCCCCACCCCACACATACACAACCCAATAAACTAAAATTTAACTAAAACTGGACAAAAGAAAACAACAAAAAAAAGTAAAAACAGACGGACTGCAGGCGAGCCGCTGCTGTACGACAGCGCCGCCACTTTCTGTCAAGCAATCACTCGGCAAGATTAACCATGATTAGAAAGGTGCAACTGATTGTTTCACAGTTTACCACATCGAAAAGGAGACTGATTACCAAGAAATGCCATTCTAAATAAATATTGCTTCGGACCACACTTTTGTGTCAATAATGAAGTGAAACAAAATTAAAATCCTGTTTTAATTTTGATTTTTGTTTGCAATTAACATTTCCCCCCCCCCCCCCCAATATTCTATTCTCTTTGCATGGATGTTCATTCCATGTATATTCTACAATGTATTCCCCACACTGCACCTTCTATGGTTGACCTCTGCAAATGCATGTTCCTGAAGAGCACAATCATGACTTATTCTGAATGCATTTGTTTTTGTGTATTTCTAACCAAATTCAATTTTCAGAATCTCAGTTTAGAGAGATAACAAAGCAGATTAGAAATAACATTATTCATATTTTTAATTGCAAACCAGAATGTTGCCCGGTTTGAGGGGCATTGGCTACAGGGAGAGGTTGGACAGACTTGAATTGTTTTCTCTGGAACTCCAGAGGCTGTGAGGAGACCTGATCGAAGTATATACAAATATGAGAGGCATAAATAGGGTAGACAGTCAGAACCTATTCTCCAGGATGGAAAAATTAAATACTAGAGGGCATAGCGTTAAGGTGAGAGGGGCAAGTTTAAAGGAGATGTACAGGGCAACCTTTTTTTATACAGAGGGTGGTGAGTACCTGGAATGCACTGCCAGGGTTGGTGGTTGAGGCAATAATTGCATTTAAGAGGCTTTTGGATAGACACATTGATATGCAGGGATTGGAGGGGTTATGCTCAGATGTGGACAAAAAGGCTGTTCTGTTCTATGTGCAAACACCCTATCTACAGCTGTGTGGAGCTTTCTTTTGCCTGTTAATATACTCAAAAACTAGGAATGGAGTTTGGAACTGATTGTGAATTCACAATTTCCTTCTATTAATAATTGTTGTAGATCTGTTCTATGTTAACTCTAAAGTGCTCAACTCACCAGCTCAATACAAGGTTGAGTTGAAAGCACGTTATAAGTAAGGTTATTATATGGAGATAATTTAGTGTTCCCACAAGGTTATATCCACATTTGTAATGCTGGCTGGGAAGGTTGAGTTACATTGTGAAAGCCTTAAATCCAATCTAGGTTTTCTGTGGAAACAACTTTATTGGTGGCTGTGGCAAATTACCTTATCAAATATATCACCTTAAAA
Organism: Malacoraja senta; assembly: GCA_038087875.1. Taxonomy (NCBI): domain Eukaryota; kingdom Metazoa; phylum Chordata; class Chondrichthyes; order Rajiformes; family Rajidae; genus Malacoraja; species Malacoraja senta. The sequence continues at coordinate 22,434,236 of CM075980.1, forward strand.
TTACCTTATCAAGTATATTATTATTTATATGTTTTAAGATTAAGATTGTGTTTAGTAAATAGGACATTTTGTTTTTGTTCATTTTAGTAACAGATTTTAAATGCTTTTCTCAGGATATAGCTCATCAGAAAAGCAGAGAACACACTAAATAAATTACGAATAGTGTATGAGAATTCAGCCACAGAAAAATCTTCTGAGAATCCACAACTTAAACTGCCCTGAGTACTTGAGATTGATTAAACTGCCAGCTCAACTGATTTGCTTGTTGTATGAGCACAGCAGCATTGAAGATCGATTAAAGCACCCAACTGCCAGAGATTATCCAGGTTGGTTGTGTTCCTTGCAGTCCAGTAAACTATTTGTTTAATAATGGGTAAATAAGTTAAGCTTGTGCCTTAAGGCATCCTGTTTAAGCTTTACAGTACAAACTGCATTTCATTTTTGATTTGAAGCATATTACAGATCTTCTACAAAGCTACACTGTATCCTGTCAGTATTTAGAGGTTTCAGACCCAACAATGTTATTGGGAACAGTCCTGACCCAAAATATCACCTATCCATGTTCTCCAGGGATGCTGCCTGACACTCTAAGTTACTCCAGCGCTTTGTGTCTTTTTTGTAAACTGGCATCTGCAGTTCCTTGTTTCAAAATGTTATTGAAACAACACTTGGAAGACTGCATACATTTAAGGAAATGGTCTAACACAATCTTCATGCAGTAAATATGATATCGATAACTCTGTCTATATTTTAAGAACAATTGAAAACAGAAATATGCAGTCTCTATTCTTAACCACATGCCTGAGACTGCAGACCCGATCCCACTTATCAACTTCCATATCATAGAAACATAGAAAATAGGTGCAGGAGTAGGCCATTCGGCCCTTCGAGCCAGCACCTCCATTCAAAATGATCATGGCTGATCATCCAAAAACTACCCCGTTCTGGCTTTTTCTAGATTCCCTTAGCCCTAAGAGCTAAATCTAACTCTCTCTTGAAAACATCCAGTGAATCGTCTTCGCTGCCTTCTGAGGCAGAGAATTCCACAAATTCACAGCTCTCTGGATGAAAAAGTTTTTCCTCATCTCAGTCCTAAATGGCCCACCCCTTATTCTTAAACTGTGACCCCTGGTTCTGGACTCCCCAAACTTCGGGAATTTTCTTCCTGCATCTACCCCCTGTCCAATCCTCTACGAATTTGATGTTTCTATGAGATACCCTCTCGTCCTTCTATATTCCAGTGAATACAAGCCCAGTCGACCCATTCTTTCATCATATGTCAGTCCCGCCATCCCGGGAATTAACCTGGTGAACCCACGCTGTACTCCTCAATTGCAATAATATCCTTCCTCAAATTAGTAGACCAAAATTGCACACAATATTCCAGGTGTGGTCTCACCAGGGCTCTGCACAACTACAGTAGGACCTCCTTGCTCCTAAATTCAAATCCTCTTGCAATGAAGGCCAACGTGCCATTGACTTTCTTCACTGCCTGCTGTACCTGCATGGTTACTTTCAGTGACTGATGTACAAGCACACTCGGGTCTCGTTGCACCTCCCCTTCTAATCTGACCCCATTCAGATAACAATCTGCCTTCCTGTTCTTGCCACCAAAGTGGGTAACCTCACATTTATCCACATTATACTGCATCTGCCATGCATCTGCCCACTCACCCAACCTAACCATAACATCCTCCTCGAAGCTTACACTGCCACCCAGCTTTGTGTCATCCGCAATCTTAGAGATGTTACATTTAATTCCCTCGTCTAAATCGTTAAAGTAAACAGCTGTGCAGACACAGTCTGGTGTTTAAATCATCTTTAATCATCAGTCATGGTGGTGCAGTACAATACGTTGTTAGTTCATCTCTACCACCAGTGTAACTACGTAATATAGGTGATGGGTGTTAATATAAAGTGTACAGTATGGTGGAGTTAGTAGTAGTACATTACTGATTGGTTCACATGCAATAACCAATCTACATCCATCCCCATAGAGAAAAGAGTTGTTAAACAGATGTTAGAACACATGCGGTTAAACATACTCGCCGTACCTGTCAGGCGGTCTGCTAACCCGACCCTAACGTGTACGGACAAACCCTTCCCCTTCCGTACCGGAAAAGTTAGTAGGGCTGGGTGGTGAGGAACCCGAGAAAGAGAACGCAGCCGGGGAGCCTGGAGAGGAACGGCGGGGCGAGCATGCAGGACTAGGGGCACTGGGGGATGAGGGAACCGAACGATGTGGAGAGTGCATGCTGGGGTCAGGGGTCTGGGAGGAATAATAGCATCAGGTGTCTTGAAAACCAAGGGCGGTGCATGGGGACCGGGAGGAGATGGTCGCGGTTTGTTCACGGCAGAAGATGTTGACGGCTGCGCCGGTACAGAACACCATCGACGTTGACAAGGTAGGAACGAGGTTCCTTGGCCGGCCCCTCAACGAAACCCAGTCGTGTACCACTTGACCTTGCAGTAACGGTTTAAGTTGTTTGCTCGACCTGTCATAGGAGTGCTTCTGGACATCATGTTTCTCCTGAATGCACCTCTGGACCGCAGCACGTTTGAGCACCTGTGGCTTCAGCTGTTGCTGGGCGACGGGGAGCTGTGGCCATGTCGTGCGAGACATCGCTGGGTGGGAGAGCCTAGAACACCATCCCTGGAAATGTTTCTCAGTTTTAACAGATCAGGTAGACGTCGGATTTGGCAAGATGCGAACGTTCCATTAGCTGTTTTGCGCTCCTGACAGCAAGCTCAGTGAGGCTGTTGGATAGAGGAGCTGCTGGTAACATGCTAAAAGTTCCAGCGTCTGGCAAAGTGTCTAAATGCCTGGCTGGTGAACTGTCTTCCGTTGTCAGTTTGCAGTCGAACTGGTACGCCGAATACAGAAAAATGTCTCTGAAGCTTTTGTATAACCATCTCAGACATGATGGTAGGCAGCAGGTCAAGTTTAAACAATTGGAGTAGGAATCGACTAAGACTAAGTAGTGTTTACCATGCCATTCAAAAATGTCCGCAGTCTGTTGGTGGGGTGCCAAGCTGTTGCAAGTGGAGCAGGATATCGTTTTCTCACGTATGTATTTGGACATTCCTGGCCAGTAAACATGCTTTCTGCACGGGCAAGCGTGGCCTCGGTACCTGGGTGGCCGTTGTGGACATCTTTGTAGTATTCATCTTGCAGGGAGAGGGAATCACAACTTTGAGACCCTTGACAATGATCCCGTCTTGTATCACCAATTCATCACGGACTAAGAAGAATGGCTGTATCTCTAATGGTGTGCTGGATTGTTTTGTGGGCTAACCCCTCTTGATAATGGAGGAGAGCAGCTGTAGAGTTCTGTCAGCAGCTGTGTGCTTCGCAAGGCGACGCAAACGTTCAGTGGGAACAAAGTCGACTTTAAGCACAGTAAGCTTGTCGCACTCAAAGGGATGTTGTTCACAGGACGCCCGTCGTGCTCGAGAGAGTGTCGGCGATGAGCATATCTTTGCCCTTTTTGTAGACAATCTGGAAGTCGAAACGCTGGAGCTGCATCATCATGCGCTGCAAACGTGCAGGCGCTGCGTGAATAGGCATGTTCAGGATGGTGACCAGGGGTTGGTGATCAGTCTCAATTGTAATAGTTTTACCAAAGATAATGTCTTTAAACTTGGAACATGCGAAAACGACAGATCGCAGCTCCTTTTCAATTTGGGCATAGCTCTGCTCGGTGTCTGTCATGGTCCGAGAGGCATACGATACAGGTAGCATGGTGCCATCAGCTGATGTTTGCAGGCAGGCTGCGCCTAAACCGTATTGCGAGGCATCACAGGTGATAGTGACTGGCAGCTTGAGGTCGAAATACGTCAAGGTGGGGGCGCTGGCTAGCTGGAGGTTTAAAGAGTCAAACACTTGTTTGTGTTGCTGGTACCAGGACCAGGCAGTGTCCTTGTGAGTGAGCTGTCTCAGTGGCGAGATAAGTTCGCTGAGGTTGGGTATGAACTTCCCCAGATAGTTAACCATACCCAGGAAACGCTGAAGGCTGTGTACGTCTGTGGGAGCAGGCAGTTCATTGATGGCTGCAGTCTTCTTAGGGTCTGGCTTTAACCCTTCGCAGGTAAACACGTGTCCGACGTAGGTAACCTCTGAGACACGGAACTTGCACTTCATGGGGTTGAAGTTTAGGTTAATCTCACGTGCCCTGTCCAGAATCTTTTTTAAATTTGAGTCGTGCTCCGCTAAGTCACGGCCATACACCAGAATGTCATCAACGATGATAGCACATGGATAGCCTGCGAACAGCTGTTCCTTAGCTCTCTGAAAGACCTCGCTGGCCAAGTTAATTCCAAATGCAGGAGGAGGAGCGGCGTCCGGGTGGTGAGAACATAAACGGCGCGGAGCTTTGCTATCCAGAGGCCCAGGGACCGTTGCAGGAGGAGGAGCGGTGTCCGGGTAGTGAGTAGATAAACAGCGCGGGGCTTTGCTTTCCAGAGGCCCAGGGACCGTTGCAGGAGGAGGAGCGGCGTCCGGGTAGTGAGTAGATAAACAGCGCGGGGCTTTGCTTTCCAGAGGCCCAGGGACCGTTGCAGGAGGAGGAGCGGCGTCCGGGTAGTGAGTAGATAAACAGCGCGGGTCTTTGCTTTCCAGAGGCCCAGGGACCGTTGCAGGAGGAGGAGCGGCGTCCGGGTAGTGAGTAGATAAACAGCGCGGGGCTTTACTTTCCAGAGGCCCAGGGACCGTTGCAGGAGGAGGAGCGGCGTCCGGGTAGTGAGTAGATAAACAGCGCGGGGCTTTGCTTTCCAGAGGCCCAGGGACCGTTGCAGGAGGAGGAGCGGCGTCCGGGTAGTGAGTAGATAAACAGCGCGGGGCTTTGCTTTCCAGAGGCCCAGGGACCGTTGCAGGAGGAGGAGCGGCGTCTGGGTAGTGAGTACATAAACAGCGCGGGGCTTTGCTTTCCAGAGGCCCAGGGACCGTTGCAGGAGGAGGAGCCTAAAACTGCAACGTTCCATTCAAGTTTCCTATAAGTGAGGAAGCCACTGATTGGTGGAAGAGGACCAAGAGGAAGCAGCTGATTGGGAGTCAGATCCCTGCTGATTTCCTCCACCAGGTTGTATTGTATCCAGGGTAAGGCTTTGGATTGTATCCAGGGTAAGGCTTTGTATTGTATCCAGGGTAAGGCTTTGTATTGTATCCAGGGTAAGGCTTTGTATTGTATCCAGGGTAAGGCTTTGTATTGTATCCAGGGTATCCAGGGTAAGGGGGGAGAATGAGGGCCAGGGCAGTTTACTGTTCTGGATGTCAGATGTTACGTAGGTGATTACGTGAAGAACCCCGCCAGTGCGCCTGCGCGTCAATCTTCAAAGCAGCGGTGTGAAATCACAAAAAACAACAACCGAAGTAATATAGTCTCATAATAAAACGAGTAATACAAGAACCTCCATCTGACCTTTATGATAGAGGGTAGGGTCGTGGTGGGCACGTAATCACCTACGTAACTCCTCATAAAATAAAGATCAAACTTCAAACTTAGGTAAGTTCTCGTTTAATCTTACTATTTTACTTTGGAGTCACGTGAGTGACTACGTGAAGATTTTAAAGCTTTGTGATTTCATGCCGTGGATCAATCCCGGCTTCTCACTGCATAGATTGACTCGGAACGAGAATAATCAATCATGCATTCATAATAACATTTGTACCACAAATGCAGTAATTCATTTCAATAATGAAATGAATCAGATCCCCTTTAAACCAGAGGAATTTACACAGAAGTTAAAATAGTTTCTGCAAACAACCCCGCATTAACAATAGGCCGATGGTAAAAATGTTGAAACATCAACTCATTGGACCACCCGGCGGCTGCGAGGATATGGTCGACGGGGCCGTCTTTTGCCCTGGCCGCCGACGTTTCTGCTGCCCTAGTCCAGTGAGACGTAAAAACATAAGTGTTAATACCAGCAGCTGTTAAGACTTCTTTTATCCATCTGGAAATAGTCTGTATTGAAACTCTCTTGTGTGGTTTCTTGTGTGTGATCAACAACCCAGTTTCCGTATTCTCAAATTCTTTGTGACCTCAATGTATTGTAATAAATATGTCTTAATACAGAGACATGGATCATTTGGATATGCTGCTAGCATAATTTTAAATCCTGTCACACCTGGCCTAATTTACTTTAGTAGGTCATAGATATAGAATGTAACCTTGTCTTCAGTTACTTCCATACTGTCTATTTGTAATTTTCCAAGTGTTTGCACTCGTTGTGCTGTCACTCATGCCATAAGCATGAATACTTTCATACTGAGCTTGACCAAAGGTAAAGACACACTTGATGACCATTCACGAAGTAGTTTCAGTACCACCCTTACATCCCAGATTGTCACGTACCTAGGTTTCGGTGGTTTGGAATTAAAGATTCCTTTCATTAGTCTGGAAACAATTGGGTGTGACCCAATTGAGTTTCTTTCTGAATCCAGAACCAAATATGAGGACAATGCACTTTTGGCTGAATTAATTGCACTACAACTCAGACCTTCATCATAATAAAGTTTTGACAGAAATTCTAAACATTTGAAATATCTGCAGTACTTTATTGCACATTCTTTTGTACACAGAACTCTTCCCATTTCTTAATATAAGAAAGGTACTGTTTTTGAGTGCTCTTCCTCCCGGCTGCTGTAAGCATGTCCACAGTACGCTCAGACAGTCCTCGTCCCAGAAAAGGCATTCTTAAAACCTGCAAATCAACAAATCCAAACAGGGTGCAGCAATAAATTACTCCTTTTTGGGACTTTCATCAACATTTGTGTTGTTAATTCTAATATCAACAGATACCATGGCTGTATAGGCCAATCTGGTACTACCAATACCCTTGAAGCAGCATCTTGCCTGATTTTAAGCAAACATTGGCTTATGAGGCAGAAAGGTAGAAATATATATGAAAACATACCACCCCAATGTAGCGAGAAAGCATCAATCACCACTGCTCCTGGATCTGGTTTCCATAAGACATATCTCGATAGCTGATGATTCAAGTCGATGTCGGTCATTCCAAATCTGATTACTATATCATTGAATACCTCTTGATTCAACATCCATTCTTTATTATCATGGAACTTTTCATGACCAGGTGTCTGCTATCGTGTTCATTCTACCTGGTAGATAGATAGCTGAAATCCAAATGTTCTTTTCAATACACCAAGACCCAAGTTGATTTAACCATTTTGTCACATGACACCGACTTAATTCCACCCATATCATTAATATAGGCAACTACTGTTGTGTTTATTAATTTGAACTTGAACCTTCCTTTTAGTTGTGTTAGAACTATAAGCTTGGAGTCCATAGAAAACCTCCTAAAAGCTCCAAATAGGTAATACCCCATGTCTGCAGTAACACTAACCTTTCCTGATTCCATCTGCCTCCGCAGCTCCATGTTAAGTCAGTTGCACCCCATCCTAGTGCACTGGCATCAGTTTGTAATATCATGGAAGGTTGTTCAATCAGCACTTTGCCTGAACTGCCTGAGACATGTAGAATCCACCACTGCAGCTTAGAAACAGCATTTGTTGTTACTTGCATGGTTCTATCAAAATGACCAGCATTTACTCTCAGTGCCTGTTCTTTAATTCTCTGCAGCTGTTGATAATGTAATGGTCCATACTGGACTGCTGGGAATCTACTAATTTTCCCAGTACTCGAGCCACCTGTCTGATTAGAGGTTTTTGCTCGTTTAACAGATTACTGCAATCTTTAATCAACTCCACCCTTTTTTCACTGGGCAAAGTAATTTGCATTTGGGCTAAATCAATTGTGAACCCCAAATAATTAATCGAGGTACATGTTTTTAACCTTGATTTCTTTGGATGAATTTAGAAACCCCCAAACTTTCAAAAGTTTGATTTTATGACTGCAACCGATGCTTCTGTTGACTGTTTTGTCCTTCCTATAATCAGGACATCATCCAGGTATGCCATTAGTACATGCCCCTGGCTCTCAGCAACCCCAGAATTGATTTTTATGAATATTCTGGAAGGGAACGTTAACCCTTTAGGCAGAGCTTTGAACTGCCCTAATTGGTTCATCCATGTAAATTTAAAATACTTCATATCTTGCAAGTGAACAGACACTGAACAAAAGGATTCAGACTTGTCAAGTCTATAATAATCCTACATCCTCCATCCTTTTTTGATCGAGGGAATATATTTGACCCAAATTGGTGAATTTGGTAGACTGATTCTTTAATAACACCTTTTATATATAGGGTTTTGAAGCATAACTTGAACCTCCATTACTTCGCAAAGTGGAGAGTTCTGCTAGGAACATGCTGGACAGGCAAATCATAATTTGGATTGAATTCAATTCGAAATCCTTGTATATTATTCAGAATTACCACATCTGAAGTAATCTTCTTCCAATGTTTATAGAAGAGACGTAATCTGCCTCCAACTTTTGGACTTAATCCAGTTAGTATGTTCCCCTGAGAACCAGGTCCACCTACCTCTTGAGTCATTTGAGTATTCTGAGATCCCTGGATTCTCCCGGAAGCACAACCACTGGTCCTTACTCCCGCTGCAGGCCGCCAGCTACGTCCCTGCGTTGATGAGCGACTTGGTCCTGGTCTAGGATCCGTATGACGTCTGAAAGGATACTTCCTCTTTACAGACTTTGCAACCATTGATGTATTTATCAATCCTGTTTTCGCTTCATCTTCCAACTCTTTAATACGTCTCCCGAGATCCTCTCCAAAGAGTAAGTCGGGTAATTGTATATTACTTGGTTTGCAGAGTGCTGCGAATTTCGGATTCATTGTAGACCGTATAGCACTTTCCTCAGATAATTGATCTCGAAGTGGGTGCTGCATAGCAACCCCAGTGCTTGCTGATGCAACTTCGTCATCTTTTGGTTGTTACCTGCTATTCTGGTAAAAGCAGTTATTCCAGAACCCAGCAGCTTTAATATTCTCTGCAACTGATTCCAGATAATTTGGTTCACTGCTGCTGCTTTCAGCAACCCACAGTTACTTCTTGCAGTCTCATCCATTTCCTGCTGTTCCAGCTAATGGTAAACCAAGTAATTTATTAAGGAGGCCAGTTCTTCTCCTAATGGCTCTCCTGACCCTGACGGGGCAGCGAATCCTACTGCCAGGGGTGGAACATCTGGCAGCTGCCGTTCATCGCCTTGTACAGCCTCACCGTCTGAGTCGGGGTCTGAAATCTCATGACCCGTAGCACGCTCCTCATTCCTGAGGGTGCATTCCATCAGCCCTGAGCCAGGTGCTGTTAAGCTGCTCCTGCAGCTTGGATTACAGTACACTCCTTCCTGAGTGAACTTTGCTCCAACAGCCTATGAAAAAGGCTTTCTATTTGGGCAATACGCTCGAAAGTAGTATCTAGCCATGTACCAGGAGCTGTTTGAGCTGTTTCCAGCAGCTTGGCTTTCAGTACACTCCTCCCTGAGTGAACTTTGCTCCAACAGCCTGTGTAAAAGGCTTTCTATTTGGGCAATACGCTCGAAAGCAGTATCTAGCCCTGGAGCTACTTCCATTGCCTGGGACTCCCTCCGTGGGCCGTTGGGATTTAAACTTTGTCTTTTGCCCGACAGGCGCTGACTGTGTTTTCACCAGCCCCAGGTCCACAGTCGCTATGCTCACCGCTGGCGACTACCGGGGTTTAGAGGCGGTTGGTCTCTAACCGCGGACTCCCGACTTTCCCAACTTTCTGTCGGCTGTGTCGCTCGCCTCTTCCCCCTGTCCGTTTTTTCCATGGCGTCTGTGGAAAAAATCCCCATAGACCCACAGTAAACGGACCTGGAAAACAAGAAAAAAGTTTTTGCTTACCTTGTAGTTGAAAAACTACAAACCACTGTAGGAGCTCTGCTCCTCACGTCCGTTTGCGTCAAGGCGTCTGACGTAATGACACGCAGGCGCACTGGCGGGGTTCTTCGCGTAGTCACTCACGTGACTCCGAAGTAAAATTGCTTTTGCTCACCTCTGGTACTTGTCTTCTTTATACCCAGTCTTATCACCAGACTCAATCACAAAACATAATTTCTAACAGTGACTAAATTAAAATGATCTGAATCACTTTGGTTGCAGAGATGAAAAACATGCACACATTTCTTAAGGTAACATAATTTGTCATCCTCATTACCAGTTTATATACTTTATCTGTACCAAAGAGCTTTTGAGATTTTCTATACATTTTTCTATTTTGTTAATGTGGCTCTTTTTTACCCACTCTGCCAAAATACTATAAAATTCTCCAATGTTAAGTTCTCTCTCCAGCGCACACATTTCTCCCACCATCTCACACTACCCTTGTCACCTTGCCCTTTCACCCTCTTCCACATGCTCATCTCCCATACTTGAGTCACCTATTTCACTCTTCCCTCTCCCCTTCCTTCCATATCCCTCCCTCTGCCTTTACATTATGCTCCACATCTTCTCTCCTTATCCAAAACCCTTTTGTCTCCTTTGAACCTGCTGTTTCCCCACCACTGTATTTTGCCCAAGATTCCAGCATTTGCAATTCTCGTGTCTGTCAAAATCCGACATTTAATTCTAACTGGGCCTTAATTCAAAGGACTTTGAATGCTTAACACAGGGTCAACACTGAAGACAGAAAAAGACATTGAGGATAAGAAAATGCTACTGAATGTAAATATTTTCAAGGTTTCACGGTCAGTTTATTGTCACATGTACCAGTTAAGGTACAGTGAAATTTGAGTTACCATACAGCCATACTAACTGAAAAGCATCAAGACGCACAACCACATAAAATAAAAGTTAACATAAACATCCATCATTGTGGATTCCACATTCCTCACTGTGATGGAAGGCAATAAAGTTCAATCTTCTTCCTCTTGTTCTCCCGCGATCGGGACAGTCAAACCATCTGCAGTCGGGGCGATCAAAGCCCCCGCAGCCGACGGTCGAAGCCCCCATCAGTGTGATCGAAACTCCAGTGTCGGGGCGGTTGAAACTCTCTCCGCGGCATGGAGCTCCCGAATCGGCCTCTTACCAGAGACCGCGGGCTTCACGATGTTAAAGTCCACAGGCCCCCTTGGTTGGAGCTTCGATCCCCGGCAAAGGGATCGCAAGCTCTGCGATGTTAAAGTCTCGCAGACTCCCATGGCTTGGCGTGCCGGGCTGGTCCACGATGTTAGGCTGCAGTGGGGACGGAGATACTGTAAGGAATAAAATCGCATCTCCGCCGAAGTAAAAAATTGAAAAAAAGTTCCCCCCCCCTCCCCCCACATAAAACATACCAAGGAACACTAAAACATACTTTTAACACATACTAAAAATAACAAAAAGATAAGAAAGGACAGACAGACTGTTGGCGAGGCAGCCACTGCTGGTGGTGCCACCCGGTGTACTTCAAATCATGTTATTTGATGCCAGTTAGAATCCTAATGACCTAAATTCATTAATTCTATTTAAGCGTGGCATGTTTACTGTGGGATTTGTTTATTTTCCAGATATTCATGGAGCAGCAAGTGAACTAGCAGAAATAAACAACAGGGATATAAATAACATCAGATATGCGTTGCTGGAGAAATATTTATGTCCTCCCACACATCTAGATTTGGTGAGTGTATCAGTGCAAGGATGTCAAAAATCTGTGTACGTTGTGACTGCACTTTTTTCAGTAAATGAGTGCAAGTAATATACTTTGTTGTGCCATAAAACTGCAGTTACGGGAGAAAGGTCATGAACCTGTAACATTAATTCTATTTTTCTTTTGCACAGTATTTTAAGCATTTTCTGTTTTATTTCCAGCATTTTTCTTAATTTTCAACGGATAATAGATGTAATTAACAAGAATACTAAAAACTGTTTTGATTTGCAATATTATAACTTATGCTTCACATCTCTGCAAGGTTTGATTAAAAAGAGACTGAATACTGAAAATGGGGAAAAAATGATTAAACATGCAATTAGCAGTCACGGTCGGAAAAGAAGATAATGATTTGCGTGGAGTGTGTGACACTTGGATTATTACAAATTGTTTTGACCTGAAACCTTGCCAATTTTTTCTTGCATTATTGTACATGCTGTGTATTTTTAGCTCTTCTGTTCATTCCGTGCCGGGTTTAACATAATCCGGCAAGGATAATTTTTTTTCTAAAATCGACACTGTTTACCTTTGACGTTATATTGTGCAGGAGGACTATTGATAAATGGAATTATCAATTCTGTTTTTTATGACAAGCAATGATAACAATTTTATGTATTCAAGAACCATTTAAAGTTTGCTTGATTGATCCACTCAATTTAATTCATTCCCTTTAAGTCAAGTCAATTTAATATCATTCCCTTTCTGTTTTACAATATTCCCCATTCTGTTTAAATATGCCTATGTTTAAGTTCCTACATATGCTGGATTTGAGTTTTGAAAATTGCTCCCATAGTTTTACAAGATCAACTAATTAGATTGTTGATTCTTGGACAACAGGGACTTGTATGGATGCATATGCTTTCTGAAAAAACACACCTTAAAGTATTCTGAGCCCACTTTGTTGGTGCAGACAGGAGGCAGAATTGTTAAATAAATTATACGCCTTATGTGCAACGTTTAATGCAAGTGAATTCATGCAGCATTTCATTAGTTGTGGAAGAGGGAGTTGGTGTTCTTGTGTAGTTGTTGATAAGGCTTGACTGTTAGTGCCGTTTGAAGTGTTTTTATTCGTTTTGGGCAAGATTTAGTATTTTTAGTAACTTGAAGAAAAGCACGTGTCCCTATAAAATGCAACTAAATTGAAATAAATAGTAATAAGAATAAAAATGACAGAGTAGTTCAGACTTTTACTTAATCATTTCTTCGAAAATATTTTCCTTTTGTGTAAATCAATTCCATTTATGCAATTGAGAGCGCCTTTAGCTTTCATTCCCCGTACGTAACAACTGTGTCATTGATCAAAGCATCCGACTAACAATGGGATTAGTTCATATGAGCATAAAAAAAGCTACGTGTACCATTTTCAAAGTACAAAGAATGCAAATACATGTTTGGAATGGTTGATATTTATTGTAAACACATTTTAATAGCTTGAACAAAAAATATATATCGGGTAGGCCTTTAGGGAGTGTTTTTGTTTATTCTGTAATGATCAAATTGAAAAGCAAAATCCTTAGTCACTTGCCTTTTTCTCTTGTTTTGTTGGGATATGGAATTAATCAGGCTTATTGCTTCAAAATAATTGAGAAATAAGCTTCAAATTAATGCCTTTCTCCAATATAAAATATATTCTCAGTAAGGTAGGAATAAAATTACTTAACTTTGCAAGAGGGGTGGCTTCGTTCCCCTTCCTTCCATAAAATCAGATTTACAAATGGAACATGGTGTGATAAGTGTCTTGATAAGACACATTGACTCCAGTAATGGAATTGCGCTCTAATATAAACCATTACTTTCTGATAAAAAAATTTATTACATTTGCATGAGTAATGTGGTTGTAATTACTGATATAAATCTTATGTAGTGTAATACACATTTTACATTTATGTTAACTAGATTTTTTAAAATATTTCAGGATAAAAAGTCACCAGAGATATTTAACAATGTGCAAGAAGATCTGGCACTGATGAGGCAAGTTCCTTCTGTTAAAGTTTCTGTAGAGGGAGAGCAATTTACATCCTTTGGCTATCTTTGATTAAAGCAGAAGGACAACGAAATACGGAGTTTGGATATAATACTTCCATTTTAATTTCACTTGTTTTCTGTGGTGTTTTTAGAAGAAGAGGGGCTGACTGTATAGCATGCGACAAAATAGCTTTTCACTGTATATGTGACAGTAATAAACTAAGATAATCTTAGCTCTTTTGAAATTACCTTGTGCATGGTTCCTTCTTTACAGTAAAGCCCGTTTAAAATTTCTTTGCCTGGTAACGTTACTGGGGTTAGCTTTATTTTGTTAGTAATTGACTATTTTTAAAGAGCAAAACACAAAGTGCTGGAGTAACTAAATGGGTCAGGCAGCATCTGTGGAGGGAATGGATTGGTGATGCTTAGGGTTAGGACACATCGGACTTCAGTGGATTAAGCGTATGAGAGATGCCAGTGTCTCTTGTGGTGCTGTACATGGTTGTCACTTGTTTAATAGTTGTAAACTATTTAAACTTTTGTGCACTGACATTCCTGTCATCATGAGTCGTGTACACAAAGTATTAAAATGGATTTTCTTCTAAATTCAAACATGAATGAAAAGAAAAAAGAATAATGCATATGTATAGACTGTATTATGAATGCACAAAATGTTTACTACACAAATGAACTCTGAATTACTATATTGAGATTATATGATAATCGATATTGTCTTGTTATTCATTTATTAACTGTAAAAATGTATTTGGATAATCCAAATTCCTTATCAACCACACTTGATCAATGGCTAACGTATTGAACAACGGTACAAATTTATTTCAAGCCGCATTTAGCTGCAGTATCTTGCTTTTGCATTACTTTTTGAACCAATTTCAATGATTTATATTCTGCAATTAGACATGCATTTGAAAATCTTTCATACCTTTTTGTTTTACTACCATTAAGATTCTAATAGTGTTTTTTTTTAATCTTCGATGTGGCAGAGCTGTCTACGTACTTCAAATCTACCCAGTTGACCACAGTGCTAAGTTACTTCTTGCTGTTGCAACAAGTCCATCTTCGGTATGTATCTCTTTAACATTTAGACTGTTCATCAGCAGCACATTTGCCCTATGGAAGATACTTGATTCAAACAAGTTTAAATGATGATCAGAATAACAAACATAGTAACGTATTTATTTTATGTATTTTGTATGTGGAAGTACAGTTTTTTTCTGTTTTGTGGAAGTCCAAATACTTTTCTATGGACAAATTATATTGAGAGACTAAAATAACAATGGAATGAATAGTTATGTTTAGTGGGTAAAGCATATAAGAAATGTTAGGTATGTAGTGATAATTAATGACAATTTAACGTTTTGTGCACTGTGACTTTCCTGTCATCGTGCTAGCGAGTTTTGCACAAAGTATTAAAATGCTTTTTCTTCTAAAGTCAAGATGAGTGAAAGGAACAAACATTAAGACATCTTTATAAATAAATGATATTACTTTATTACTAAGAGGTAAACGTCATACTATATATTTAAATTTTATATTTTTATGCCTTTATTTTCTTTTACTGGGCAAGCTAGTTGGTCCTGTTATGTAATTGGTAAGGAATTCACAGACTGTTGATGGTATTAGTTCAGTTCAGTTTAGTTTATCAAGTTTACTTAGTTTATTTAGTTTATTTACTTAGTTTATTTAGTTTACCAAGGTACAGTGAAAAGCTTTTGTTGCGTGCTAACCAGTCAGCGGAAAGACAATACATGATTACAATCGAGCCATTTACAGTGTATAGGTGTGGAGATTTAAGTGTGGAGCGATTGTAATATGTGATTGTAGATCTGCTTATGTGGCTTGCACGCAAATAGTTGCCTGGATTGGACGCTATCTTGATAGTCCATTAAAATGTAAGGACCGAAGCTAACTGAACCACGAATTTTAAATATAAATGTTGCTCTCGATGTCATATTTATGTTTGATAAATAGTCTTATTTCTGGTGTTTTCTAGCCTTTTGGTGGAGCCCAAATGACATTTGCCCACAGAAGCCATGCTTTGCAGTGTCTTCTTCACATTGCAGACAGCGAGACGATAGCAAGCGTCAGTCAGAGGTCAATTTCACAAGTCAAGTAAGTACTGTTGAGCTATTTGATAAAATAACCTGTGAATGTATCTTGCAAATCAAGCAGGCATTCCTTTGCATAGGATGTGGGAAAAATGCCTTTCCAAGTTTTTTACTTCACAATACATAATATTTGGGACAAAGACCCATCATTTATTTATTTGCCTCTGTACTCCACAATTTGAGATTTGGAATAGATTAAATCACATGTGGTTAAAGTGCACATTGTCAGATTTTATTAAAGGCCATTTTTATCCATTTTGGTTTCACCATGTAGAAATTACAGATGTGTTTATACATAGTCCCCACATTTCAGGGCACCATAATGTTCGGGACACATGGCTTCACAGGTGTTTGTAATTGCTCAGGTGTGTTTAATTGCCTCCGTAATGCAGGTACAAGAGAGCTCTCAGCACCTAGTCTTTCCTGCAGTCTTTCCATCACCTTTGGAAGCTTTTATTGCTGTTTATCAACATGTGGACCAAAGTTGTGCCAATGAAAGTCAAAGAAGCCATTATGAGACTGAGAAACAAGAATAAAACTGTTAGAGACATCAGCCAAACCTTATGCTTACTAAAATCAACTGTTTGGAGCATCATTAAGAATAAAGAGAGCACTGGTGAGCTTACTAATCGCAAAGGGACTGGCAGGCCAAGGAAGACCTCCACAGCTGATGACAGAAGAATTATCTCTACAATAAAGGAAAATCCCCAAATACCTGTCCGACAGATCAGAAACACTCTTCAGGAGTCAGGTGTGGATTTGTCAACGACCACTGTCCGCAGAAGACTTCATGAACAGAAATACAGAGGCGACACTGCAAGATGCAAACCACGGGTTAGCCGCAAAAATAGGATGGCCAGGTTACAGTTTGCCAAGGAGTACTTAAAAGAGCAATCACAGTTGTGGAAAAAGATCTTATGGACCGATGAGACGAAGATTAACTTATATAAGAGTGATGGCAAGAGCAAAGTATGGAGGAGACAAGGAACTGCCCAAGATCCGAAGCATACCACCTCATCTGTGAAACGCAGTGGTGGGGGTGTTATGTCCTGGCATATATGTTTCCTGAAGGTACCTGCTCACATCTTCATTGATGATACAACTGCTGATGGTAGCAGCATAATGAATTCTGAAGTGTGTAGACACAACCTATCTGCTCAAGTTCAAACAAATGCCTCAAAACTCATTGGCCGGCAGTTCATTCTACAACAAGACAATGATCCCAAAACAAGCATAAGCTAAAGATGGCTGCAATACAGGCCTGGCAGAGCATCATCCGAGAAGACATCCAGCAACGGGTGATGTCCATGAATCACAGACTTCAAGCAGTCATTGCATGCAAAGAATATGCAACTAAATAATAAAACATGACTACTTTTATTTACATGACATTGCTGTGTCCCAAACATTATGGTGCCCTGAAATGGGGGGATTATGTATAAACACTGCTGTAATTGCTACATGGTGAAACCAAAATATATAAAAATGGCCTTTAATAAAACTTGAAAATGTGCACTTTAACCACATGTGATTTTTTCTATTACAAATCACAAATTGTGGAGTACAGAGACAAATAAATAAAAGATGGGCCTTTGTCACAAACATTTCAGGCATGACATTTCTCCGCGTATTTCCGCGTATTTTGACATTCGGTTAAAAAAACAAACTGTCTAAATCCAGCCTGGACTTACCATCGCGGAGCCTGGGATCTTTTACCGAGGTTCGGCAGTGTTGGAGCCTGTGGACTTTAACACCGTGAAGCAGCGGTCCCCAGTAAGAATCGGCCGACTCGGGAGCTCCATGCTGCGGAGTGTTCCGATCCGTCCTGACGCTGGAGTTTCGATCATCCCGACGAGAGGGCTTGAACAGCGGACCGGCGGCAACGGCCCCGTTCAAAGGCCCTGACCACGGGTGAACAAAGGAGGAAGATGGCTGAACTTTATTGCCTTCCATCACAGTGAGGAATGTTGATTCCATTGTGGTGGATGTTTATGTTAAACTTTATTTTATGTGCTGTGTGTATTTTTGCTTTTTACCTAGTATGGCTGTATGGTAACTCAAATTTCACTGTACCTTAATTGGTACATGTGACAATTAAATTGAATCTTGAATCTCTCCGCGAGACAGTGAGCTGCTGCGCCGGTGGGTGAGTGCGTGAAAATCCGCTGAGTCGAGTTTAGTGCAAAGCGTGTACGCGGGTGCGGGCCGACTGTCTTTGCATGCGCAACTCTAAGGCTAGCGCTCAGCTCCGCACATGTAGAGTTGCGGTTTTCCTTTGTCCCCTAGGCCTACCGTACCGGGGTTGGGGCGGGGAGCACAGAGTTACATACACGTACACAACACTCACACTGCATTCAAGAGTCTGTATGTCATAGACACTACAATGTTCTTTTTTTTCCCCTGATTTAATCAGGTAAAATGTGTTATTGTAAGGTATAATAAAAAAAATTACAGTGTAAATTAAGGGTAAACAAGCAAAAAAATGCTAATTTCAAGGTCTTGTTATCAAAAAATTATCAACAATTTCCTGTGTAAAGGATACTTCTCTCTAATTAGTGTAAACAAGCAAGGAACAGGTATCATGTTACAAGTAGGTGTAGATGTAATATAACATATTTTCAATATGACTTAAGTGTAAACAAGCAAGGAGTTGGTGTCAATTTAAGGTATGATTATCACAAATTTTCTGTAAATTAAGAAGTGATAAGCAAGTAAATGTGTTATTTTAAAGTACAATAAAAAGCCCAGTATAAATGAAGGGTAAACAGGCAAGAAAACGGTGTCATTTCAAGGTACAATTATCAAAAAAATTCTGCATAAAATTCTGCATAAATTATCAAATAAAATTCTGCCCTTGGAACCCTACTGGGCCCCCTGGACCCCCATCTCCTTACCTCTTTTTTCAGTTTTTCCCAATCTCATGCCTGATTATGCAGGGCAGTGTATTTGTCTTTCCTTCCACTTCTCTCGTGTGCATCAGAGCCTGCTGCCATGAAGCTTAATGTTAAGCTATTACTAAGTATGTGAATTATTTTTAATAAATATTTTCATATTTGTAATAAATATAATTTGGAATTGTTCTTACAGGCATTACCTGAAGTGTTGCATTTATTTGGCTGAATTTGAAATCTTGAACATACCACATACCATTGAATCATTCCAAAACAGTCCCAAAGAAGGCATGATCAAAGGTTTATGGAAGAACCACAACCACGAGCCTCGCGTTAGTATAAATATTAATGCATGTTTAATGAAAAAAATAGATTTCTTAATTAATTTTATGATTGAAGAAAGTGTGTGTGCATATGTATATTTTATCTATAACATGATGTACTTTCTCTTTCCTCATCTGTATAAAATCATAATTCCTGCACTTACACACATGATGGAAATACCTGAAGCTTCATCAAACCTTTCCTACATTTGCAACCTTCTTAGGCAGTGAATTATAATCTCATATTACTCTTTGTGAGAAAATATTTTTCTCCTGCCTGCTCTGTTCTTTTTTTTTAACAATGAACAATTTCATGTTCCTAGTTATTGAGTTCTCTGGTCGGGAAAATAGATCTTTCCTTTTCAGCCTGTATAGACATTTTGATTTTGTACGCTTCAATTATATCTCACTTTCATTGTTCCAAAGAGATGCTGTCTGACCCGCTGAGTTACTCCAGCTTTTTGTGTCTACCCCAATTTACTCAATCCCTATGCGTGATTCTCCAGTCCAGTCAACCATAGTGCTGATTTTGATATGGTTGTCAAGCACTGTAATATTTGTTTTCAAATTCAAGTCCAAGTCTTGTATATATATCATAAAAAAGAGCGAACTTAATATTGCACACTGCAGAACCCAACCAGATGTAGCTTTACAGCAGGGGTCGGCAACCATGTTCTGCATAGAGGCCCAGTCCCATGTCTGTGAGCGGATGGCGGGCCACATCTATCGCCATAGTTAATAAATGGAGGTAACAAAAATACATACTAACTAAACTTTGACATTTATATATTTAAACAATATTATGTCTACTGAACGTAGCAGTTAGTTTGAGACACTGGTATTGAAACTACCTTCACCCCTCTCTGTCCTAAACGTCATGCAGAGCCTTTGTTACCCTCTCTTCCCCCTCCCCCATTCACTCTCCCTCCACCCCTCCCCCCCTCCTCTCCACCTCTCCTCCCCTCTCTCCTCCACCTCGTCTCCCCCTCTCCCCTCTCTCTTCCCCCTCTGCTCCCATCCCAATCATCTCCTACCCCCTCTCCTCCCCCTCTCTCCCATCCCAATCCTCTCCTACCCCCTCTCCTCCACCTCTCTCCTCCCCCTCTCTCATCCCCTCCCCTCCTCCCCCTCTCTCCTCCCCCTCTCTCTTCCCCCTCTTCATCCCCTCTACCTTCTACCCCTTCTCCTCCCCCTCCCCCTCTATCCTCCCCCTCCTCATCTCTCCTCCCCTCCCCATCTCTCCTCTCTCTCCCCCCCTCTCTCCCTATCTCTCCTCCCCTCCCTCCTCCCCCTCTCCTACCTCACCTCTCCTCCCCCACTTCTACCCCCTCTCTCCATTCCCCCTCCTCTCTCCTTTCCCCCTCCTCTCTCCTTCCCTTTCCCCCATTCCCTCTCTACCTCTCCCTCTCCTTCCCTCTCTCCCTTTCCCCCATGCCCTCCCTCCCCACTTCCCTCTCCCTCCTCTCCAAGGTCTAGTCCCGTCCATTTACTGCTAGATTCCTGTCCACCGCGTCCACACGAACCAACGGCCAGCAGCGCTGTCATCTTTGAGGAGGGCGGCCCTGACCCTGGCCTTGCCCCCCCCCCCCCCCCCCCCCCCCGGGTGAAGCTCAGGGACGGATTGTTCCGGGGTGTGCTGAGCACCAGGTACCGCAGCCGCAGCCGCTGCACTTTTACATCAGTGGAACCGCGCCCACCAATCCAACTAACCTTTTGCCCAGTTCGTGGGATTATATCAGTTCGGATTTTTTGTATCAGAATACAGGATTGCTAGGAGCATTAAAGCAAGTCTTTATGTCGCTGTCCAACAGTATTAAACAGTCTAAAGAAGTGTAGATGACGGGGAAAAAAATACGCTTGCGGGCCGGATGATTTTGGGTTACGGGCCGAATCTGGCCCGTGGGCAGTTGGTTGCCGACCCCTGCTTTACAGTAACTAAAACTCCTGATTACCATTACTGCTTTCCATTGAACCAATTTGAAATTGAACCTGCCACTTTTCCTTGGATCTCAATGAGCATTTACATCACTGCCTTGTGGGACTTTGTCAAATGCCTTAGTAGAGTTCATCCAAAGCACTATCCTCATCAGTCTCCTCAAAATGGTGATCTGTGGTTGTCCCCAGAGCCTTTTCCAATGATGTTATGCTCAAAAGGATTATTTGCAAGGATGTTTCCAGGACCAGAGGTCTGAGCTATAGGCAGAGGTTGAGTAGGCTGGGACTATTCCTTGGAGTGCAGGAGGATGAGGGGTGATTTTCTAGAGGTGTATGAGATCATGAGAGGAATAGATCGGGTAGATGCACAGTGTCTCTTGCCCAGAGTAGGTGAATTGAGGACCAGAGGACATAGGTTTAAGGTGAAGGGGAAAAGATTTAGTAGGAATCTGAGGGTAGTTTTTTCACACAAAGGGTGGTGGATGTATGGAATAAGCTACCAGAAGTGGTAGTTGAGGCAGGGACTATCCAAACATATAAGAAGCAGTTAGACAGATATATGCATAGGACAGGTTTGGAGGGATATGGACCAAATGGTGGCAGGTGGAACTTGTGTAGCTGGGAAACGTTGGCCGGTGTGGGCGAGTTGGGCCGAAGGGACTGTTTCCACACTGTATCACTGTATGACTATAACAGCCAGTAGTTATTTAGTGCAACTGTTCTGCATTTTTCTTTCCAAATCTTTATTAGCAGATTAACTACTTTTAAAGATACCAGGTCCTCCTTATGCACTAACTACGTATTATGTGAAGTACTTTATTCTTCCACCTTCAGATTAATGAATCATTTCCACTCTTTTAAGAAGACAGATGTAACGTATTGGTACAGAATAATACAAACCTTCTGCCTCCACCACTCTCAACTTATCCTTTTGGTCTCTTAGTTATCTTTCCCCCTTTTGCATTTTACGTAAATTGTTGTTTCTCTTGATCACTCCAGTCAACATATTTTCCACTCACCATCTTTGACTTCCGACATGCCTCTTGTTCAATTGCTTTTTGTTTGGACTTTATTGTGCCTTTTATAGTCAAGGCTGATCCACTTTTGTGAGTAAATCTTTTACTCATGATTCCCTGAATTCAAAAAGCCTTTCTTAATCTTGGATATAACATAATGATTAAGGACATGTGATTTAAGATATAACACTGAGCTTTCTAATGGCAGATTTCAAAGATTCTCAACCCTTTGAGAGAAGAATTTCCTCCCCAGTTTTAAATGGCCATTGGTTTGGAAGTTAGCTGTATATATTATGTATATGGTCTAATTTGTTTGTTTGTATGTTAGTTATTTACATTTATCCAGGTATTCTAAGAGCATAGGTTTAGGTGTTTTTTTGAAGAAACTCTAATACATGGTATTTCTTTTATTCGAAGGCTGTTAGGTTGATTACTGAGTTGAGCTTGGAGTACAGGGTGTATGATCCACAGCTATGGAATGGAATATTACAGAAATTACTGGCTTTTAATATGGTGAGTGAATTAACTGAACTGTTTGGAAGACTTTAGGCTGGCAGAGTGGCGCATGAGGTAGAGCTACTGCTTCATACCATCAGGATTAAGACCTGACCTTGGATGCTGTCGGTGTGGAATTTGGACATTCTCCCTGTGATTGCGTGGGATTCCTTCGGTTTCTGTGGGTTTTCTCCAACTTCACAAAGACATGGGGGTTTGTAGATTAATTGGCTTCTGCAAAATGCCCTTAATGTAGGGAGTGGATGGAAAAAGTGGTATAACATAGAACTAATGTGAACGGGTGATTGATGATCAGCATGGACCCAGTGGGCCGAAGGACGTGTTTCCATGCTTTGTCTTTCAATCACTCAAATCAGAAGTAAACAGAAACAGAGAAAGCACACGGAAATGCCCTGTTTTTGCATGACTTGGAAAGCCCACAGCCCTGCACAGCCGACAAATTCATCCTGCAATGCCAACATCTTCCAAATGCCTATGTGTAGGGGATATCCATCATTTGGTTGTTCCTAACCAGGAAACAACCAATGTATGAAATCCTTAAATGGCAGGGCATATTGTGAGAAAGATTACATAGGACTTCTTATGCTTGACCAAAAAGGGCAAAGTGTACAAAGCTATGTTGAATTGATCTAAAACACTGAAGCTTGCATTCAATTCCAGTTGCTATTGGCTAGGAAGGATGTTAAAATCCCAAGGAGGTGCAAAAGCGATTTGTTGGAAAGGTTTGGGGATGAGGAATTTTGGTTTTGTGATTAGATTGGAGAAGGTTGGATTTTTCTCCAAAAGCAAAGACGACTGGTGGGTGAGGTTTGACGGGAATGTTCAAGATTATGATATATTTCGATACGTTAAAAAAGAAAGCTTCTCTGTAAAGGATGGTTCAAGACCCAGATGATATGATTTCAAAGTGATAGATAATGAACACGTGGAAATGCTCTTAAAAAAAATAACATTAATTAGAGTGCTTATGATCTGGAAGTCACAGCCTGTAAGAAAGATGGAAAAGTGGTGCAGAGTTAATTAAGGCTTTCAAAAGAAAATTGGATGGGCATTTGAAATACTAGTGGCAATGCTGCTGAATTAATTGTTCTATAAGACTCAGGCATGGTCCTGGTAGACTGTGCCTTTACAATTTGATAAGCTTAAGATAACAGCCTGTCCCGCTGAGTTACTTCAGCATTTTGTGTGTACGGTTTAAACCAGCATCTGCAGTTCCTTCCTACACATTAAGATAACTGAAGGTATGCAACAGCATTGTGACCACTGAGATGAAAAGATAAAAATAGAATCTCATTTCAAGTTTCAACAACACATCGTGGCTACAAATAGTCGGACCGAGCAAATGACTGGTAGCGAGAGTGATAATTGGTGGTGATAGAATAAAGATAATTTGTAATGTTCTTTATACAGTTGATGGAATATTACTCGTGCGGGACTGGTGGTTAGACACACATTTTGATGGTGAGGTTAATGAAGAATAGAGGAGATGATCAAGATGCAGAGACAGGTGTTATTGTCATCACCATCCTTAACCATAGCATATTCTGTGTTTAAAATGATACTGGGTCACTGTTGTGAGACCAGCTGTTTTTCCTCTTTCCCCTCCGTACTCATGGCCACTTGCATGGTCGTAATTTCCATATTTAAACCTGTGTCAAATCACTTTGGTGTGATGTCGCAATATAACAGTTGGGGTGTAAAAGAAGATCAGAAACAAACTTCCGTGTTTACAGACGGAACATTTATGAATTTCCATATTCAAACTAGTTCAATTTTTATTGCTGTTTTTATAAAGTATTGAAACAATTTGTGGAATATTTCAACAAGCTGAGTTCAGAGGCTCGGCCTTTATATTGCTTTCATACTTTTAATTATATTTTGAAATACTACGTTTGTACTTTTGCTCATATGGTTTTGTACTAAAATTCAATATTTGTTTTTGTACAGACTGATTACTTGAGTAAAGTTTTAGAAGCAGTCACTGCAGTTCTGACTTTATGGCAGGTATGTACAATTTTACTTTGTATGGTGGTAGACCAATTGCTGATCTTTTGCAATGTTAAGATTTAAAGATTTAAATATTTTAAAATGATGAGATGGCAGATTGTCCATTCCTTTATGTGAAAGTGCAAAATAGGTTCTCGGCTCCACAGTTGCAAATCTTCGCAAATGTAACCATTGTCCAATGATCAATTTCTCAATTAATCCTTTGTCATGTTGTAGCTCTGTTAAATCTCTTAGAACTAAAGTTGAGAAATTAGGAAGGTCAATAAAGAAATGGCGATGATGACATTAAAGAATTTTTAATTAGTCTTTTGTGCAGAAGGCTGAGATTAAGTAGGAACTTAAATTACCATTAAAGAGCAATTGGTGGATAACTTGGGGATACTAAAATGAATTATTTGGACTAGGAATGATATTGATATGGTGCTTCTATGGCTGTTACATTATATGAGATTGGCAGCAACATATTAGCATGAATAGAATAGTGGTTAAATAGACTGGTGAAGTATATGAGTAAGAAATAGGAGCAGGAGTGTGTCATTTGGCCCCATATGCGGGCATCACCATTAAATAAGATCATGCTAATCTTCACTTTAGAGCCAGTTTCCTGCATTATTATTCACTGATTCCTTTAATATCAAAAATATGTCAGTTTTACAGGGGTGGAAATCTCAGGGGGGGGGGGCAGGACACGTCCCCCCCTCCCCCCCTATGTTTTGAGAGGTGGGGGATGTCCCCCCCAAGTTTTTGTAATCCGGATTTTAAAACCCGGTGAAATCTCCGCTTTCCGTGAGACAGTGGGGGTGGGACTGCTGATCAAGGGCGCCGATTGGACAAGAGAGACGTTGGTCACCAGGCAATGGGGGCGGGACATGATGATTCAGCGAGATCATTGGAGTAGGGGGTAGGACTGAGGATAGAGCGCGGTGATTGGAGGAGGGAGACGTGCCAAAACACTCTCGGCACAGACCTGCGCCTCATCCGCAGCCAGGATCAATCCCGGCTCTCTGGCGCTGTCCCGTCCCCACCCGAGTGCCCCCCCCCCCCACGGGTGGCCAGAGACGTCGGGAATCAGACGGGAGCTGTACCCCCAGGCCCACAGCCAGCGCAGAGAAGCAGCGCAAAACCCAGCTCAACTCTGCCTGTCCCGCCAGGTTAACCTGGACTTGTGGGAAATATGGCCCAGGTTTACAGCCAGCGCGGAGAAGCAGCACTGGTGTCCCGTCAGTCCAGGCAGGGCTGTAGGTTAACCCGGCGAGACAGGCAGAGTTGAGCTGCATTTAGCACTGGATTGAGCGTCTGAAGCCTCGCGCGCGTGTGTGTGTGTGCGCATGCGCGCGTGGCCGCCAAAAAATTCTGTCCACCGGTCTCCCCCATATTTTGATAGCGATTGCCGTGCCTGAGTTTCTATCTCGATTAAGCTGAGCTGTTCATCTTCTCTGGCTGAATCCAGTGGAGAGTTCTAAAAATGTGCAAACCTCTGAACAAAGACATTTTTTTGCATCTCTGTTCTGAAAGGCCAACACCTTAATTTGAGATGACAACCTCTGATTGTCAACAACCATGGGAACTGTCAGCTCTGCAGCTACACGGTGAAACCACAAAAGAATTTTGTATATTTTATTGAGGTCACTTTTTTTTCTAAACTCAAGGGTTTTGGCCAAGTCCGTTAAGTCTTTCCTTATACAACAGATTTGCCATCCCAACGATTCAGTGTGTTGAACCCTCGGTGCATGCATTTCTTTTTGTACGTATCCTTCCTTTGGGTGGGAAGACCAAACCTGTACTTGATATTTCAGCTGCAGCCTCACTATGGCCCTGTAGAATCTGGATGTACTGTATCAATGCTTGAACTGTGAAACTGTTGCAGTAAAGGCCATACATCACTTACCTCCTGAATTGTACAATATACCCATGTCCCTCTGAACAGCAACATCATTCAATCTTTCAGCACGCAAAAAACACTCCTACATTTTTCCACCAAAGGTGGTATCCTCAATTTTCCATATGATACATAGATACATAGAAAATAGGTGCAGGAGTAGGCCATTCGGCCCTTCGAGCCTGCACCGCCATTCAATATGATCATGGCTGATCATCCAACTCAGTATCCCGTACCTACCTTCTCTCCATACCCCCTGATCCCCTTAGCCACAAGGGCCACATCTAACTCCCTCTTAAATATAGCCAATGAACTGGCCTCAACTACCCTCTGGCAGGGAGTTCCAGAGATTCACCACTCTCTGTGTGAAAAAGTTTTTCCTCATCTCGGTCTTAAAGGATTTCCCCCTTATCCTTAAGCTGTGACCCCTTGTCCTGGACTTCCCCAACATCGGGAACAATCTTCCTGCATCTAGCCTGTCCAACCCCATAAGAATTTTGTACGTTTCTATAAGATCCCCTCTCAATCTCCTAAATTCTAGCGAGTATAAACCAAGTCTATCCAGTCTTTCTTCATATGAAAGTCCTGACATCCCAGGAATCAGTCTGGTGAACCTTCTCTGCACTCCCTCTATGGCTATAATGTCCTTCCTCAGATTTGGAGACCAAAACTGTACGCAATACTCCAGGTGTGGTCTCACCAAGACCCTGTACAACTGCAGTAGAACCTCCCTGCTCCTATACTCAAATCCTTTTGCTATGAAAACTAACATACCATTCGCTTTCTTCACTGCCTGCTGCACCTGCATGCCTACTTTCAATGACTGGTGTACCATGACACCCAGGTCTCGCTGCATCTCCCCATTTCCTAATCGGCCACCATTTAGATAATAGTCCGCTTTCCTGTTTTTCCCACCAAAGTGGATAACCTCACATTTATCCACATTATACTGCATCTGCCAAACATTTGCCCACTCACCCAGCCTATCCAAGTCACCTTGCAGTCTCCTAGCATCCTCCTCACAGCTAACACTGCCCCCCAGCTTAGTGTCATCCGCAAACTTGGAGATGTTGCCTTCAATTCCCTCATCCAGGTCATTAATATAAATTGTAAATAGCTGGGGTCCCAGCACTGAGCCTTGCGGTACCCCACTAGTCACTGCCTGCCATTGTGAAAAGGACCCGTTTACTCCTACTCTTTGCTTCCTGTTTGCCAGCCAGTTCTCTATCCACATCAATACTGAACCCCCAATACCGTGTGCTTTAAGTTTGTATACTAATCTCTTATGTGGTACCTTGTCGAAAGCCTTCTGAAAGTCCAGATACAACACATCCACTGGTTCTCCCCTATCCACTCTACTAGTTACATCCTCGAAAAATTCTATAAGATTCGTCAGACATGATTTACCTTTCGTAAATCAATGCTGACTTTGTCCAATGATTTCACCACTTTCCAAATGTGCTGCTATCCCATCTTTAATAAGTGACTCTAGCAGTTTCCCCACTACCGATGTCAGACTAACTGGTCTGTAATTCCCCGTTTTCTCTCTCCCTCCCTTCTTAAAAAGTGGGGTTACGTTTGCTACCCTCCAATCCTCAGGAACTACTCCAGAATCTAAAGAGTTTTGAAAAATTATCACTAATGCATCCACTATTTCTGGAGCTACTTCCTTAAGTGCTCTGGGATGCAGCCTATCTGGCCCTGGTGATTTATCGGCCTTTAATCCATTCAATTTACCCAACACCACTTCCCGACTAACCTGGATTTCACTTAGTTCCTCCATCTCCTTTGACCCGCGGCCCTCTGCTATTTCCGGCAGATTATTTATGTCTTCCTTAGTGAAGACGGAACCAAAGTAGTTATTCAATTGGTCCGCCATATCCTTGTTCCCCATGATCAATTCACCTGTTTCTGACTGCAAGGGACCTACATTTGTTTTAACTAATCTCTTTCTCTTCACATATCTATAAAAACTTTTGCAGTCAGTTTTTATGTTCCCTGCCAGTTTCCTTTCATAATCTATTTTCCCTTTCCTAATTAAGCCCTTTGTCCTCCTCTGCTGGTCTCTGAATTTCTCCCAGTCCTCTGGTATGCTGTTTTTTCTGGCTAATTTGTACTCATCATCTTTTGCTTTGATACTATCCCTGATTTCCCTTGTTATCCACGGATGCACTACCTTCCCTGATTTATTCTTTTGCCAAACTGGGATGAACAATTTTTGTAGTTCATCCATGCAGTCTTTAAATGCCTTCCATTGCATATCCACCGTCAACCCTTTTAGAACTAATTGCCAGTCAATCTTGGCCAATTCACGTCTCATGCCCTCAAAGTTACCTTTCTTTAAGTTCAGAACCGTTGTTTCTGAATTAACAATGTTACTCTCCATCCTAATGAAGAACTCAACCATATTATGGTCACTCTTGCCCAAGGGGGCACGCACAACAAGACTGCTAACTAACCCTTCCTCATTACTCAATACCAAGTCTAGAATAGCCTGCTCTCTCGTTGGTTCCTCTACATGTTGGTTTAGATAACTATCCCGCATACATTCCAAGAAATCCTCTTCCTCAGCACCCCTGCCAATTTGATTCACCCAATCTATATGTAGATTGAAGTCACCCATTATAACTGTTTTGCCTTTGTTGCATGCATTTCTAATTTCCTGTTTGATGCCATCCCCAACTTCACTACGACTGCTAGGTGGCCTGTACACAACACCCACCAGCGTTTTCTGCCCCTTAGTGTTGTGATATTCCGTTTAACCCCCCACCCCCCTCCCTAATGCTTTTCTGTATCATCAACAGATGTGGTTGTATTATACCTGATTACCCATCTCAATTGTTGAAGCAGATCATGAACAACAGAAGTCATGATTTTTTCCAGAATTTTATGGACTGACAACAGCCTCACACCATTGACGTTATTTTTGGTTGTTTCTATGTAACTCTCAACAATGTTTTCTGCCCATCTGTTGTTTTAGCTCCTCAGGTGATTTTACTAATTGATTAATGAGCTCAGTTCCTTATTCTGTACTATCTTTATGCCATCTTTTTATTATTGTGGCCACCTTGCCTCCTTATCAATTTTGCTTATCTCTTCTAAAAGTTGAGTATCCTGGCATATTAATTTCAAAGTCTTTGTCACTTCACAACTATATAGCAATACATTTATTAATATGCTTATTTATAAATTGATCGAGAAGTTTATTTAATCATTTATCACGCCCATAATTATAAAATGGCACAGCACAGACACTGGAGCTTTGACCCACAGTGTCCGCACAGAAAATTATGAGAGAAAACTAATCTCCTTCACCTAAATCATGCTCATTTATTTCTATTTGTGCCATTCATTCCCCAACTAATACGAACTCAGGCCTTTCTCTTTAGCCATTACTTGCCTGCGTTGGTTACCCTCTCTGATCATATGTTTGTTAATCTTCAGCTAATTTTCACTCAGAACTGCCTATGTTTTTTCTTGCACACACACACTCAGGGATCTCGCTTAACTTTTTTTCCCAGTTGCCAGCCGGGCAACCTTGGCAGCTTTTTAGGTTGCCAAATGACAGTTTAGGTGGTCATTTAAGATGGCTTACATGACGCGTGCGATAATGTGCTCGGACGAAGTGCGTAGTTACCAGTCGGAATTGTACTCAATGAAGCATTTGCCTATTATTTCTGCTTCAAATAAAGTCACAAACTAATCATATTCACCAATCAAGACATGATATATCCCACAATGACATGCAGGAAAATTATAAAATAGTATCTCAACTCTTTTTACACATTGCAATTAATGCAATTTCTATTAGTTCTTTCCACTTCCAAACAAAAATGTGGTTGGATTATTCAGCGTATGATCAAACTGTGTCAATAAATCCTGGACCATGGTAACATATATGCGTACGTATAGTTGTGAATGTTGCTCATTAAATAACTACAGTACTGATACTCCATATTAAGAGCATTGATTTGCCATTAAAATGAAATCTGTAATAACATGTCAACGGCAGCAGTGACAATCGAACACTGCGGATTTAATGTTTCACGTGTTCACAATTTAATTAATCCATCTTTATGGATTAAAACAAATAATAACATTGGGAATTAAAACACATTTGATTGCATTCCGTTATCAAACATAGTCAATGTTCGCTCTGAAGACATTTCCAGCACAATAGGGTCAGGGAGGGGGGTGTGTGTGAATCAGTGCGGGGTGGATAGATGGCGGGGGTGGGGGGGGGGGGGGTTAGAAGGCAGTCGGTGCAGAATGGATGGATTGAGGCAGGTGAATTAGTACGTGTTGGTTGGAGTAGGTAAAATTGTGAGGGGAGAGCACCGGGGATGTCAGTGGTGTTGAATGGGGGGGTTCAGTACGGGATGGATGGGGGTAGACAAAAGTGCTGGAGAAACTCAGCGGGTGAGGCAGCATCTATGGAGCGAAGGAAATAGGCAACGTTTCGGGTCGAGACCCTTCTTCAGACTGTTCCCCCCATTCTTCTTGAATTGGAGGATCAGTACAGGATGGATGGGGGGGGGGGGAGATCAGCGCAGGATGAATGGGGGGGGGGTCAGTACAGTGTGGATCGGAGGGTCTGTGCAGGATGAATGGGGGATCACTACAGGATGAATGAGGGGAAGGGGGGAAGGTGCAGGGTAAATGGAGGGTGGGTCAGTACGGGATGAATGCGTGGATTAGTACAGGATGGATGGGGGATCAGTACAGGATGGATGGAGGAGAAGTGCAGGATGGATGGGAAAGGGGTAAGTACAGGGTGAATTGGGGAACCAGTGTAGGATGGATGGGGGTGGGGGGGTGGCAGGAGAATCAATGCGAGGTGGATAGGGTGATCAGCGCAGGATGAATAGATGGGGGGGTAGATGGGGAGGGGAGCACAGGTGTCAGTGAGGACTGAATAGAGGCGGGAATGGGGATCAGTGCGGGATGGAGTGAAGGGGTCCCAGGATAAGGGGGTGGAGGGGGCGTACAAGAGAGAGAGAGGGCGAGGTGGGGAGAAGGAAGGTCAGCGCTCCTCGGACAACATCGCCCCGCTGCCTTGGCAGTTGAGAACTCCTCGCCACCTCGCCTCCCTCCTCCTCCAGCCAACAGCAAGGTGCGGGGCCGAGCGGTGCAGCTCAGAGATCCTATAGCTATAGGATCTTGGTGCAGCTGCTTCAGAAGAGTCCGGAGCGAGTGACGGCCCAGAACAGCGGCAAGCAGCGGCCTCGAACAGCAGCTCCATCTCCTCCTCCTCCCGCCCCCCCCGCCCGCCCTGATAAGGGCCTCTGCTTGTAAATCCGCTAACCGTGATAACCGCTTTCAAAACAAACCCTCCCGCACAGCCGAGGCCTCCCAGCTCCCTCCCTCCCTCCTCCCGGGCCTCAGAGTGCGAAGGTACAACCGGTACAAAGCCGGGCAAAATGACTCGCCGTTTAGGTTGCCCGGCGGCGCTTTGAGTGGCACCCGGGCAACCGCTAATTTCGAGGCCCTGACACTGCTATTTTCCTCCTTTTATTTACCCTTGTGCTCAACTTTTATCCTTATGTTTTTCTCTCAACTCAAAATGGAAGGAAGCATCAGTAATATATTCATGAAAGTCTATCAGGCAATCATGTTGGCAAATATTGATTAGTCAGGTCCAGAGTGCAACTTGGGTATTTCAATACAACATATTTGCAGCTTCAAAGTGAATTTGTTTCTTCGTATTACAAATTTTTAATTTCTGTTCATTTATGGAGGTAATGCTTTTTCACCCATTGTTGAAAGTACATTCATTTTGTACAGATTCCCAATTTTACCAGAGCATGGCGCAGTGTAATACTTGCACCTTTCCTTTCAGGTAAGAAATCTTCTTTGAAATGGATTTCCACTCATAAAACTCAATTGTAGATGCAATAGTTAGAGTCTGTCTTTTTGCGTTGTTTTACAGATGCTGGAATGTAGGCTCTAATGATAGATAATGAACAATCATTTTTATAAAGGTGTATTAGATTTCAAAATCATATATAAGTGAAGGTGAAGCTTTGCTTGTTAAGTGGTGTAACCCCCCCCCCCCCCCCCTATAGACCACCCAAATACTGTTAGAGTGAACATCAGCTATGTGGTGGGTGAAAAAACAATGGTCACAAATTGTTTTTAAAGTACAGAGATAGAGCTATATCCCTTTAAGATATTGACAGTAAAATAATTAATATTAAATAATAGTACAACCCTTGGATAAAGGATTCTAAAAAGATCAAAATCCCATTCCTCTCCAGTTCCTTCCCTTAAACCCTGTGTGCCCTCTGTTGTCTCTTCCATGCCCTTCAATTTGGAAAGATGGATGAACTTGTTCTTCAGGGTAAACAATATGGTTGACTTGGAGGGTGAAGGTAGAAGTAAGTCTGCTCGAAGGTCTATTAGAATATGATATAGCAAGAGAAACAGGCTCAGATACGTAGTGCAATTCAGCAACTCTACTGGTGCCACAAAAGATGTTTCACACAATGAAATGATAAGCAGATTGTGAATTACTTTTATCCAGCGCTGCCAGTGGCTGATTAGTTCCTCGAAACATGAAACATGCACTATTCTCCTGGTTTTTCCCTATTATAACCTATTTTTCTTGGCGAGGGCTTTTCCTAGGTCAAGGACCCGGGTCCAAGTCTAAACATAAAATGTAAGCTATTTATCCAGAGGGTGGTAAATCTGTTGAATTCTCTACTCAGAGGACAATGGAGTCTTAGTCAATGAGTAAATTTGGGATGGGCATTGAAACAATTTTGGATAAATAATGAAAATGCAACACTTCCCCCGCCCCCCCTCCCGGCCTTGCTTGCGGCAGGAGTGAAGGGTCAAGTAATATTTATCTGTAATTGAGGGAAGACTGTTCGCAGACCTTTAGATGAATGTAGACTGATGAAGCATTGAGAGGTTGGGGTGTGTGCTGTAACATGTCTACAGGCCAGATATGATTTATTTTAAAGTTCTGCGCCACAGCATCCAATTACGAAATGCTGAAGCATACGGCCCAAAGTACGTAGGAGAATGCAGCAAAGCACATGCATCTTTCATCAGTGGACCTATACTTGATTGGCTTAATGCTTTACTTAAGATAATGACTATTTGATTGTTAAATAAAATATCTTTAGAAATGCTCCATCGATGTGCTTTGCTTTCAAATCTTTACACAGTCCCATTAAAAATTGGGAGCACTGTTCTGAAAGAAAATGAGTAATTTTGAAATTATATCCTTTTTTGTATATCTTTATTCAGCCTCGTGTCCACCAAGTCCGAAACAACTGAAAGATTGCTATGAATCATTTCTGCTCGTGATCAAGTAAGTGCTACCAAATATAAATCAGATAAGCCTGCGTGCAAATGAACTGTTTTGATCCCCATTTCAATGTTAGGTCCAGAAAATTAATGTGAAGATTTGGACACAATCTGGGAATTCCATTTGGAATTTATGGAACATAAATAAAGGCATATTTCTTGCTTGCTCTTCCACAATGGGAAAATCTGTTGGAAATTGCTTTAGAATTGATGGATACAGAAGTATTGAGGCCTGCATTAATGATGCAGTGACTCATAGAGAAGCTGGGTTACTGAGTTTCTTTATCTACAGGCATTTTATGATCACAGTCTGTAAAACAGGTTCAATAATTGTTTTTTGTATTTAAAATTCAAATGGCAAATTTTGTTTTGCTTGCAAACTGTCTAAAATTTACGACTATTTTCTCATGCCATTTTGTGGGAATTTCAGTCATGATGCGCATTCACTTTCTCTTGGCCATTACTTTTACTGAACACTAAAACATAAAAGTGTTTTGATCAACATGTGGACCTCCAGTATTGTCTGCAGAATTTGCACATTCTCCCCATGACTGTGTGGGTTTCCCTTTCTCCAGTCTCCTTCCTCAGCCCACTGAGATACCAGTGAAAGTCAAGATACTCTACAACCTTCTCAGTAAATAGACTGTTCATGAGCGATGGATTCCAAAGCTCTGAAGACTTCAACCTCTGCACTTTTATACCTAGGAGCAGAACACTATCCATCAGTTCAGAACTCTTACACATCCAGCAATGTTCCCATATTTTCATATTCTCTACAGAAAAACACAGAAGCCTGGGCTAGATCACCCCTGGCCATATTACATTGCGGGACAGGCATTTGAGGGGCCAAGTGGTCTCCTCCCGTTCCTATTTTATGGTGTTGTTGAATTAGTGTTACAATAACATGGATGTCATTGTTATACATTGTGCTGGTTCCTGCCACCTGCACTAACCTGAGTCAGATGCTGAGGACCAATCTGGACTTGGACTTGACCTGGACTTCCATTCCCACAGCAATAGCTTACACCTTAAGTGTCAAATGGCAGAGTTTATACCGCTTGCAAGAACTCTTCATAAAGCCCTAGTCATATGCATCCCTTTTCTGTGCCACAGTATTCCACCTTGCAATAAGAGAGACAATGCACCAAGCAGACTGATCAAGAAGGTACATGCCAAGTCATGGTTGCCTCCATTTAACAACCTTTGTTTCCAACCCATCAGCTTTATGTCTTCAACCCTTAACGGTTCTGTCAAGGATTTTAATTATTGAACTAAACTTTTTTTTACAAAGTTTCATATGATAATCGTGACTGTTCTACAATTAATTTATTGGCCGGGCTATCCTGAAATTGTGAACAATAGAAAACATCACATTTACTCTTTATAAAAAGTTGATGATTATTTTTAACTGTTTATTATCTTTGGTTCTCAAATATGGTTCATGCCATTCATTTTATCTTCAAACTATCCCATTTTCCAAAGTTGGCTATGTTTTGTCTCCCTTATAATATTTAGTCACCATCTGAATATTTTGCATCCAATATATTTTATGACAATCTTTCGCAAAATGTGTCAACAAAAAATGTTTTCAAATACTTAATAGATCAGACAGTATTTGGAGTGTGAAAAGCAGAATTTCATCAAAACGAATATATTGGAAAACACGCCTGTTTTAAGTGACAATGAAGGTGGGAGGCTTCGCAGAACAAAGAATGTCTGCGAAAGAGATCACGAGAGATTGAATGACAAACATATTGGTACCAATTTAGACAGGGTGGTGAAGTGTTTTTCCTTGCAGGTAATCTGGCTGGAGTAGGTATAATGAGGGGAAGAGATAAAGGAAACAACGTGAACGTTGAGATACAGAATACACCAGTTGCTAGTAATCTAAAATAAAAGGCATTACTGAAAATACCCAGCAATTAGGCAGAATCCATGGAGGGAGAATTAATGCATCAGAACTGACCAAAAACCTGAAATTGTTGAATTCAAAATTGGGTCCTGCGGGTAAGTCAGATGCTGTTCCTTGATCATACTTTCCACTTTGTTGGAGATGTGCAAAGGCAGAGAGATCAGAGTAAGAGTGGGAAAGTGGTAGTGAATAAAGCTCTGAGTTATCCATGACAGAATTGTTCTGCAGAGCAATTGACCTATCTGTATTAAGTTTATTTATAACAAAGTGTTCACGATGAAAGCACTGGAAGAAAAAGTAAATCACAGCTCCACCTGAAAAGAGTTTACGGATGCAGGACAGCAGTAAAAGGAGCAGGTGTTGCTTCTCCAGGGGTTGCATGGGAAGGTGCTGTGAGAAATGGGGTAGTTGTTGGTGAAGATGGAAAAATGACCCAGATTCCCAGTGGGAACAATCTCTTAGGGATGTTGTGGGGAGAGGAAGATATGTCAGGTAGTGTTGACTTCTTGGAGTAAATTATAGAATACAATCCATAAAATAAGGACATTGGTGGAAGGACGATAGGGCAATAGGAAGCTTATCCACTCTTGCTCTGGATACAAGAACGAGTGGAAGCAGAAGAGTTCCACTTTAAGCACTGATTTGTTGGCTGAATGAATGTTATCATTCCAGACACATCTTTCTTAATGCATTTTGAAGTGTAAATTTATCCAAGGCACTTTGTGTATATACAAAGTCTATGTGAAAATACATAAAATGACAATTTATTAAGTCTGGGAAAAAAGCTTCTGGCATTGACATTTTGTTTCTTTTTCATTAATCTAAAAGGTTTTCTCATTAGGTTGATGTTATCTTGTTTGATGGTAAAATGCTTTTTATCCCATTTATTTTCTGATCCTAAAGATGTCCTGTTGTACCTGATCTCGATTTGATTGGTATTGCAAAGCAATACATCCAGCTGAAGTTGTCAGCGTTTGCTCTCGGTTGTTTGCTGCTTATCCCTTCAGCAGAAAAAAAGAAACAACAAATACAGGTATGTAGTTTTTGAAGCAATAAACATCAGCTATTTGCATGAGTATTTGTTTTCTGGCAGAAATACTGGAAGTCTGAGGCTGAAAGCAACTTAATATGATTGTGTTGTGTAACTTAATTTAGACTGGAGATGATGACTTTAGTTATTTATAATCAATTAAGGTAATAGAAATGAATGGGATGTCATGTTACTCCCGCCAAGCAGATAACTAAAACAAGATAAACCAGTGTATGAACATAACACAAAGTGCTGGAGTAACTCAGCAAGTCAGGCAGCTTCTGAGGAGGACATGGTATAGGTGATGTTTTGGATCAGGACCCCAAACAAGCTAACAATGATCCATTCTACATTTTCCTTGAACTTCGTCTCTTTTGATGTCTCGTTTTCACACACTTTACCCTTCCTTATCTCTGTGTCTCCCTCTCCCATGACTCAGTCTGAAGAAGGGTCTCGACACGAAACGTCACCCATTCCTATCCAGAGATGCTGCTTGTCCCACTGCGTTACTCCAGCATTTTGTGTCTATCTTCGGTGTAAACCAGCATCTGCAGTTCCTTCCTACACATTCGGCTTATCCATATCCTCCACAGATGCTGCCTGACCTGCTGAGTTCCTCCAGCACTTTTTGTTTCAACTCAAGATTCCAGCATCTGCTGTTCCTTGCATCTCCAGTGCATGAACATATCTCCTTTGGAAATATTAATGAATATACAAATTTTAAATATTTGTCTATGACGTACAGAACATATGTTTAAATAATTTTGTGTAATATTTCTCTCTTTTTGGTTAAAGGGATTTCTCTTGTCTGTTGATTCTGTGACCCTTTTGCAGCAAGTTGTTGATCACATGTCAACGGGAGAGGTTGCAGGATATGCATCCAAGGTACAAAAAATAGGCATGCCGATACTGAAAGTGTTGCCTCTAAAGGTTTATGAAATGTTATTGTTTTGGACATTATCCCAAGGATCTGAATAATTAAATGAGCAACAGGGCTCTCGCTTAACTTTTTTTCCCTGTTGCCAGCCGGGCAACCTTGGCAGCTTTTTAGGTTGCCAAATGACAGTTTAGGTGGTCATTTAAGACGGTTTGCATGACGCCTGCGATAATGTGCTCGGACGAAGTGCGTAGTTACCAGCCGGAATTATGCTCAATGAAGCATTCACATATTATTTCTGCTTCAAATAAAGTCACAAACTAAACATATTCACCAATCAAGACATGATATATACCACAATGACATGCAGCAAAATTATAACACAGTATCTCAACTCTTTTTACACATTGCAATTAATGCAATTTCTATTAGTTCTTTCCACTTCCAAACAAAAATGTGGTTGGATTATTCAGCGTATGATCAACCTGTGTCAATAAATCCTGGACCATGGTAACATATATGCTTAACCATGCATACTACAGATTGATGCAAGCATGTTTTCTGTGAAGGACCGAAAATTACCATGACATGGCCATAGCATGGGTCGTTATTGCTATTGGTATAGAAACACTCTCGCTTCCCACATAATTTATCCATAACAAAATATACAGGTTGCAAGGACATTTCTAATGGCATTTTATGATAATAGCTGTTAAAACCGACTATACCCATCTGACAGGTTAAACATTACACTAACTGACAAGAGATGGCCAAAGGACATAACTGCAGCAAATGTTCTTTTGGTAATATGTTTAAAGGTGTCAAAACGTCACATTACCGGACATTCAGATTAGATGTACGTGTTGTGAACAGCAATGAAGAGACCCAGTTTGTACGCACTAGATTTTAAAAAAAATTATTGATAAACGATGTTTCCATCATTCCCCTTCAGAATTAACGTTAAATTTCAACTGAAATATCTCCTGACCAAATTTGTGATGTATATGACCGACTAGAAGTAAAACCTGGATAAATCCAATGTATATAGTTGTGAATGTTGCTCATTAAATAACTACAGTACAGATACTCTATATTAAGAGCATTGATTTGCCGTTAAAATGAATTCTGTAAAAACGTGTCAATGGTAGCAGTGACAATCGAACACTGCGGTTTTAATGTTTCACGTGTTCACAATTTAATTAATCCATCTTTATGGTCTAAAACAAATAATAACATTGGGAATTAAAACACATTTGATCAGTAATGATCAGTACAGGATGAATGGGGTGGATCAGCGCAGGATGAATGGGGGGGGGATCAGTACAGGATGAATGGGGGGGGGGGGGCAGCACAGTATGGATCGGAGGGTCTGTGCAGGATGAATGGGGGATCACTACAGGATGAATGAGGGGATCATTACAGGATGAATGGGGGGCTCAGTACAGGATGAATGGGGGGGATCAGTAAAAGATGAATGGAGATTAGTAAAAGATGAATGGGGATCAGTAAAATATGACTGAGGGGATCAGTATAGGATGAATGGGGGATCAGTACAGGATGAATGAGGGGATCAGTATAGGATGAATGAGGGAATCAGTACAGGATGAATGAGGGGATCAGTACAGGATGAATGGGCGATCAGTAAAAGATGAATGGGTAGATCACTACAGGATGGATGGGGGGGATGTTGCAGGATGAATTGGGGGACCAGTGTAGGATGGATGGGGGGGGGGGTGGCAGCAGAATCAATGCAAGGTGGATAGGGTGATCAGCGCAGGATGAATAGATGAGGGGGGGGGGTAGATGGGGAGGGAAGCACAGGGGATGTCAGTGAGGACTGAATAGAGGTGGGAATGGGGATCAGTGCGGGATGGAGAGGAGGGGTCTCAGGATAAAGGGGGGGGGGTGGAGAGGGGCATATAGAGAGAGAGAGAGAAAGGGGGGGGAAGGGGCAGAGGAGGTGGCGCGGAAGGAAGGTCAGTGCTCCTAGGACAACATCGCCCCGCTGCCTTGGCCGCCCCTGTCCACCGCCAAGTGCCGCCGCCAAAAGGAGAGGCGGTTGGGATCTCCTCGCCACCGCCTCCCCTCCTCCAACAGCAAGGTGCGGGGTCGAGCGGTGCAGCTCAAAGATCCTGTAGCTATAGGATCTTTGGTGCAGCTGCTTCAGACGGCGTAAGGAGGCCTCCCCCTCCCTCCCTCCTCCCGGCCTCGGCGTGCGAGAGGGTTTGTTTTGAAACGCCGTTGGCAGAGTGGCAGGCAGCGGCCGCTATCAGGGCGGGCGGGGTGTGGGAGAATGAGGAGATGGAGCCGCTGTCGCGCCGACCCTTCGTCACCACGCACCTAATATCTTTGCCCCACACAGCCGCCGCCGACACGAAACGTCACGTTCCTTTTCTCCAGAGATGCTGCCTGACCCGCCGAGTTACTCCAGTTTTTTATGTCTATCTTTGGCAGTGCCAAGTCGGGCAAAATGACTCGGCGTTTAGGTTGCCCGGCGGCACTTTGGGTGGTCATTGGAACCCGGGCAACCGTTAATTTCGAGCCCTGAGCAAACATTAAAATTATATAAAATTATGAGAGGGGTAGACAGTCAAAATCTTTTTCCCAGGATGGAAAAATTAAATACTAGAGGGCATTGCTTTAAGGTGAGAGGAACAAATTTTAAAGGAGATGTGCGGGGACATTTTTGTTTTAGCAGAGGGTGGAGAGTGCCTGGGACGCGCTGCAGGGGATGGTGGTTGAGGCATACGATAGTGGCATTTAAGATACTTTTAAATAGGCACATGGATATGCAGGGAACGGAGGGATGTGGATTATATGCAGGCAGATAAAAGATCGTCTTGGGCATCATGTTTGGCACAGATATTGTGCGCCGAAGGGCCTGTTCTTTTTACTGTACTGTTTTATGTATTACAGTCAATATTCATTTTTTGTGAGAAGCATGTTGTCAGATTAATGTTAAACTAGTTGATATATAAAACCTTATTAAATTGTTTAGGATTCGTGATGAGGACATAACTCTAATGTTTTTTTTAGCTGTTTCAAACAGCATTAATGGGAAAAAGTTGATGGGGAAAGGTTTGGGTAAACGTTGAATTTTGGAGCAAGTTAGTGGTTGCAAATAGCAAGGTGGGGCTTTGATGTTGCTGCCAGGTGAAAACCATGCCATGGGTCAGGAGCAGGCAGGCTTGGGTCAGGAACCAGAAACCAAGACTAAAAATGAATTATTGCATATGTGGAGCACGGGAAGAACTTTGGTTTTAAAGTTTGCAAGAACTCAAAAGACATTAATAAATGATCCACTGGTAAAAATGAAACGTAAAAGACCCTTGTAATAAATCATTAATGCGTGAAAAATGTATTAGCGATAGGGTGATTTTTAGCCTTGCTTGTATCTGTCCAATGCAGAATGCCAAAATGCAAAATGTGCCATTTGCATTGGTGGATTTGGTCCAGAGTTCTATCTTTTCTTGCCTCCATCATCCCTTCCCATTTGTGATACTTGAAACTCAAAAATTGCAGTGGATTCATGTTCTCACTATGACCTTATCCCTCATCAACAATTGCCTTCCATCTTTTATTCCTCCCTTGTCTTGGTTCAATTATCCAGCCAACCACCTGAGTGGAACTCTGCACTTGGTCTTCCCTTCTCATGTCAGTGATACAGGGAATCGACTATTTTACTTTTTGGTTGTTCATTTGATACTGCTTGTTTAACCACTGAATTTAACACTGATTCTGTTTGAAAGATGGTACATCAGAGGTTCTATTAACAAACTAATCTGCTACTTTGGTTAAAGCTTGTTATCTGTGGCAGCTGGAAATCTAAAATAAAAATAAATATTACTGACAATGTTTAAAGAGATAGAAACAATTTTGTGGTTCTCAGTTGATCTTTCATCAGAATTGCTATATTAATTGACTCTTAATGTATTGGGTTATATGCAGGCTATAAGTTGCGAGTTTGAGTTACTTTAGCAAACCACCAATTTAAACAGGTGTCATTTCTCCTTTTAAATGCTCTAAAAAGTCCTCTACTTTGTTTTAATCTTCAAAGATTAAGGAGTTGGCGTTGGGTAGCATTGCAGACAAGAAAAACTACGAGATGCTTATTGGATCAAAATATTTTCCTTTTCTAAAGCAATACATGATTGATAACAATCGTGTGAAAGAACTGGTGAATGACCTTGTAAATAGGAGCTGGTATGTATAAAACGAGTGGGAGTATATGAATAAATGGAAATTATTTGACAAATAATGATCCAGATTCTTTACTGACATTTAGTTTTGCTTGTTCTTTATGATTCTGAGCAAAAAACAACCTGCTGGAGGAACTCAGCACATGAGGCAGCATCTGTGGAGGGAATTGAACAGACAATGTTTCGGGTCAAGATCCTTCTTCAGACGAAAGGTCCCAATCCGAAATGTCTGTCCATTTTCATCTACAGATGCTGCCTGGCCTGCTGAGTTCCTCTAACAGCATATATTTAGCTCAAGATTCCAGCATCTACAGTCTCTTGTGTCTCTCTGTTACATTCTGAGTTCGGGGAGATGAATGTGACTTCTGTTCTGGATATGCCCTTGAGTCTTTCTGAAGCTCAAATCAATCTCAACTCTCAAGATTGCCCTGCCATTTAATAAAAACATGGAAAATCTGTTGGTACCTTCCTTCAACTCCAGTATTTTCTTCCCATGGAATAATTTCACCCGTTCCATACCAGGTATCGTTCTACTTCTATCTATCAATCTATCAATAAAAATCTTTTATGGCAGAGGTAGATTGATAAGGAAGAGTTCTAAAATCTTGCAGCCCAATGAGATTCTTTGGTAGGCAATCACTTATTTTTAAACTGTGTCACCCAGTTGTAGATTCTCCCACAAGAGGGAACAACCTCGCCACTTCCACCAGGACCAGATCCCTCACGTTCTTGTACATTTGAACAAAATCCACTTTCACACTTCTAAATTTGAGTAATAATGTTGATAGGACATGGATAATATCTTCACAAGAAACTGCAGGTGCTAGAATCCTCAGCAAAGGACAAAGTGATGCAGAAACGCAGTGGGTGAGGCAGCATTTGTGGAGGGAATGGTCAGGTAACATTTTGGATTGGGACCCTTCAGACAGAGCGAAATATGGGGGGAAAGCTTGAAAAGTGGGATGAGGAAAAGCCTGTCAAGGGATAGGTGGATACAGGTGACAGGAGGGTGGTTAGCAGATGGGTGGAATAAGTAACAAAGACTGGAAGTGAAAAGGAGACGAAGGTGTCAGATAAGAAAAGAAAAAGGAAATGTAAAGCCAGAGGGAGTGATAAGGGGGAGGGGGGGGATAAAAGGGAAATATTGGACTTGGGGATTGGGAGATGAGCATGCAGGGAAGGGAAAAGGAGCACAAGAGCAAGTGGGAGAAATGTGTGCGCACTGCGGTGGGAAGGGGTCAGAGGAACGGGGGAAGTGGTTTGGGTATTATGTGAAATTGAAGAATTCAAAGTTCATGTGGTTGGATTTAAACTACATAGATTATTCATATAGGTTAGATCCTGTTGCAATCAAGATATATGTTTTGAGTATTGTATCACATGTACATATACTCTATAATATGTCCTTTTTTCATTTCTCCTTG
This sequence comes from Malacoraja senta, assembly GCA_038087875.1. Taxonomy (NCBI): domain Eukaryota; kingdom Metazoa; phylum Chordata; class Chondrichthyes; order Rajiformes; family Rajidae; genus Malacoraja; species Malacoraja senta. The sequence continues at coordinate 22,477,240 of CM075980.1, forward strand.
ATGCTTTTAATTAATTTACCTTTATTCCTACAGCCTCAATGAAGCTATCTCTGTGGTAACTGACTACTTAAAGCATGAAGGAAGACCCACCAAATCAAATATTTCTCTTGATTATTTAAAGGTACAATATATTTTTTAATGTCTATTTCGTGAATTTTCTTTCAATAAGGCCATTCTCATGTTTGGCAAAAGGTCCTATTATAACAAGTTATAAAATAGTTTCTCACAAAATAACTTGTAATGTATTACTCAGATTAACAACATTTGTATTGTTTATTAATGAAATCATAAATTTAGATGACTCAGGTTAGACTAATCCAGCGGGAGGGAGCTAACTTAATGCAAAAAACAGAATGGCGGCAAATAACTTAGTGCCTTTAAGTTCACTGGAAATGTATTGAGATTTTTGATATTGTGACATAAGGCAAGCCATTTCCTCAAAGGAACACTCAGAAGGGGTTGTTCCATTGAGTTACTATGTTCACTTCCAGTCAACAGTTGCAGCATTTATTTCAAAATATAACTTTTTGGAAAGGGGTATTGGATATTGAAGAGCAAGACATAGGAAACTGGTTGGGAGAGCTTTCATCAATGTGCAATGCTGTCGTTGTATAGCTGTATACTACATAGTGGCAAGGTTCAGCAAAGACCTTTATGGAAGTAGCTGATTCCAGATTGATGAGCTATGGGAAGCCGCTGGCCTCTGGTCTGGTGAGATTATGGAAAGATGATTCATGATCCCTGGCTTTAGTTCAATGAAATAACTTATTTAGCAAACACCTGTAGATAAGTAAATGCACGAACCACGTGTCAGTATGGGATCAGATACATCTGATGAATCTTATAGAATTTTTCGAGGATGTAACTAGTAGCGTGGATAGGGGAGAACCAGTGGATGTGGTGTATCTGGACTTCCAGAAGGCTTTCGACAAGGTCCCACATAAGAGATTAGTATACAAACTTAAAGCACATGGCATTGGGGGTTCAGTATTGATGTGGATAGAGAACTGGCTGGCAAACAGGAAGCAAAGAGTAGGAGTAAACGGGTCCTTTTCACAATGGCAGGCAGTGACTAGTGGGGTACCGCAAGGCTCAGTGCTGGGACCCCAGCTATTTACAATATATATTAATGATCTGGATGAGGGAATTGAAGGCAATATCTCCACGTTTGCGGATGACACTAAGCTGGGGGCAGTGTTAACTGTGAGGAGGATGCTAGGAGACTGCAAGGTGACTTGGATAGGCTGGGTGAGTGGGCAAATGTTTGGCAGATGCAGTATAATGTGGATAAATGTGAGGTTATCCATTTTGGTGGCAAAAACAGGAAAGCAGACTATTATCTAAATGGTGGCCGACTAGGAAAAGGGGAGATGCAGCGAGACCTGGGTGTCATGGTACACCAGTCATTGAAAGTAGGCATGCAGGTGCAGCAGGCAGTGAAGAAAGCGAATGGTATGTTAGCTTTCATAGCAAAAGGATTTGAGTATAGGAGCAGGGAGGTTCTACTGCAGTTGTACAGGGTCTTGGTGAGACCACACCTGGAGTATTGCGTACAGTTTTGGTCTCCAAATCTGAGGAAGGACATTATTGCCATAGAGGGAGTGCAGAGAAGGTTCACCAGACTGATTCATGGGATGTCAGGACTGTCTTATGAAGAAAGACTGGATAGACTTGATTTATACTCTCTAGAATTTAGGAGATTGAGAGGGGATCTTATAGAAACTTACAAAATTCTTAAGGCGTTGGACAGGCTATATGCAGGAAGATTGCTCCCGATGTTGGGGAAGTCCAGGACAAGGGGTCACAGCTTAAGGATAAGGGGGAAATCCTTTAAAACCGAGATGAGAAGAACTTTTTTCACACAGAGAGTGGTGAATCTCTGGAACTCTCTGCCACAGAGGGTAGTCAAGGCCAGTTCATTGGTTATATTTAAGAGGGAGTTAGATGTGGCCCTTGTGGCTAAAGGGATCAGAGGGTATGGAGAGAAGGCAGGTACGGGATACTGAGTTGGATGATCAGCCATGATCATATTGAATGGCGGTGCAGGCTCGAAGGGCCGAATGGCCTACTCATGCACCTAATTTCTATGTTTCTATGTTTCTATCTGTGATGCCTCCTTTAGCCCAATTCGCACTAATAAAGGGATGCACAAGTGAAGGCAAGATAAGGCCACTGGCTATCAGCCTCAGTATGTCAGCAATTCTCTTCAAAACAGATTTCTTCCTTTTAAGAAAATGAATATAGAAGCATAGAAAACAGGTGCAGGAGTAAGCCATTCGACTCTTGGAGCCAGCACCGCCATTCAATATAATGGCTGATCATCCAAAATCAGTGCCCCGTTCCGGCTTTTCCCCCCCATATCCCTTGATTCCCTTAGACCTAAGAGCTAAATCTCTCTTGGAAAGATCCAGTGAATTGGCCACTGCCTTCTGTGGCAGAGAATTCCACAGATTCACAACACTGGGTGAAAAGGTTGTTCCTCATCTCAGTGTACCCCTTATTCTTAAACTGTGACCGCTGGTTCTGGACTTCCCCAACACCAGGGACATTTTTCCTGCATCTATCCTGTCCAATCCAAATTTTATATGTTTCTAGAAGATCCCCTCTCATCCTTCTCAATTCCAATGAATGCAAGCCCAGTCGACCCATTCTTTCATCATATGTCAGTCCCGCCATCCCGGGAATTACCTGGTGAAATTACGCTGCACTCCCTCAATAGCAATAATGTCCTTCCTCAAATTAGGAGACCAAAATTGCACACAATACTCCAGGTGTGGTCTCACAAGGGCCAACTGCAGTAGGACCTCCTTGCTCAAATCCTCTCGCAATGAAGACCAACATGCCATTAGCTTTCTTCACTGCCTGCTGTACCTGCATGCTTCTCCTAATCTGACACCGTTCAGATAATAATTTGCCTTCCTGTTCTTGGCACCAAAGTGGATAACCTCACATTTATCCACATTATGCTGCATCTGCGAAGCTTCTGCCCACTCGCCAAGCCTATCCAAGTCACCCTGCAGCTTCATAGCATCCTCCTCGCAGCTCACACTGCCACCCAGCTTTGTGTCATTTGCAGACTTAGAGATGTTACATTTAATTCCATCGTCTAAAAAGTTAATATATATTGCAAACAACGGGTCCCAGCACCGAGCCTTGTGACACCCCCACTAGTCACTGCCTGCCAGTCTGAAAAAGACCCGTTAATTCCTACTCTTTGCTTGCTGTCTGCCAAACAGTTCTCTATCCATGTCAATGCCCTACCCCCAATACCATGTGCTCTAATTTTGCACACTAATCTGTTGTGTGGGACCTTGTCAAAGACTTTTTGAAAGTCCAGATACACCACATCCATTGGCACTCCCTTATCCATTCTACTTGTTACATCCTCAAAAAATTCCAAAAGACTAGTCAAACATGATTTCCCCTTCATAAATCCATGCTGACTTTGACTGACCCCGTCACTGCTTTCCAAATACGCTGCTATAACATTCATAATCGACTCCAGCATCTTCCCCACAACCAATGCAAGGCTAACTGGTCTATAATTCCCCGTTTTCACTCTCCCTCCTTTCTTAAAAAGTGGAGTTACATTGGCTACCCTCCAGTTCACAGGAACTGATCTAGAGTCGAGAGAACATTGAAAAATGATCACCAATGCATCCATGATTTCTAGGGCCACCTCCTTCAGTACTCTGGGATGCAGACCATCAGGCCCTGGGGATTTATCTGCCTTCAGTCCCAACAGTTTACCTAACACCATTTTCTGACTAATGTGGATTTCCTTCAGTTCCTCCCTCCCACTAGATCCTCGGTCCCCTAGTATCTCCGGGAGATTGTTTAAGTCTTCCTTCGGGAAGACAGAACCAAACTACTCATTTAACTGTTCTGTCATTTCCTTGTTTTTCATGATAAATTCAATATATTTTTAAAGAATTAATAACTTTTTTTAAATGTATTTTTAATGATTTTTATGAACATTTTATTCCACAGGAATTTCTGGATGATCAGACGGAATAGCTTCCTTGACCTTCCTGTGGAAAAATACGTTGCTCGAAATTTTTATTTATCATTTTGTCACGTTCTTGTACATGGTATACTTAGCATTAGAATATTTGCTCAGTAGTCAGGATAGAATATATTGAAATCTATATGAAGGGGGCAACTAACAAATGATATCCGAGGAGGTTTCCGACAGCAGGTGGGTAAATGCACTGACTAACATTTAGTGGGCTATTCAGAACATGAGTCAGATTTGCACTTATTCTACGGTGTTTAATATTCTTAGATGCATGTTTGTCTCAGGAATGTATAACCTTATTGTTATCTTGTGATCTTCAATTTATCCTATTAGATTTTGGATTTATTTCTTTGTTTCTTAGCAACCTCATTCCCAGAATAAGGAAGGGATAATCATCATTCTTGTTTCTGACTAAAATCAAGAGACCTTTGGAAAAATGTGCAATGTTTGCCAACTCTATGTGGTTACAAAGTCTGGATTCATTTACTGAATTTGGATTTCCAGCATCTGCAGTATTTTGCTGGTAGTCGTCAACTGGCATCTTGAAGAGAGATGAGAAAGTGGATTAATGTGCTTGTATTCCATTGACGCAGATGTTGTTTATATAAATGTTATTTATAGAGCGACTATTTTCACATCCATTAGTATACATGTTTTCAGTAAGCAGTGTGTAATGTCAACTTCTGTGACTTCCAGAGATTGTTGGAACTGCTGCTAATTGGAAGAAATTAAATTTGGCCACCCATGTGCAATATTTGCCAAATACATTGCAGTATATGGAAACAACAGGATTATTTTAAAGTCTCCACGCAATATTTAAAAGTCTTCGTATATCATTTTTAGCAGCCTCCTCGTGTATTAATGACATAAAATAGAAGTAACATGAGACCTTTATTTAACCAAACTGTATTTAATGCTCAAATGCCATCAAACTACATGCATTGTTAAAATTGGTTAACTGATTATTGTTTTTTGGTAAACAAAGTTTTTGTAAATCTCTGTGATTGTATGATTCACAAAATCTTTAATATGCTTGAATTAAAATCCACATTTACTGCTTGCACTGTTTAAAATTTACAGTGACAATAAGGAAGCAATTATTTATTGATATTGACTAAATGCTGCAGTAGGATTGTGAAAAATTAAGCTTGGTTATGAAACATTTAAGATTGTTATTTTCACTGACATTTATTTTGTTCAGATATTGGTTAATGGGATGTTCATTTATATTTTGAAAACCAAATGTGCACATTTTTTTTCAAATCAAAGCATATTACAATGAACAATTAATATTGCAAACTGCTTATTTGTAAATGCAAGCACTTGAGGGTCTTGTATGATCCAGAGATGGCAAGGAGAGATATATCACCATGAACAGTAGCTTATGATACTGCGACTTCTCTGACCACTTGTTGGTTATGAGACGGGTGGAAATTGACAATGGTACAGCATAGTAAGACAACTCCCAAGTTCAGTTACATTGTATTCACTCCCATTGTCCAATGTTCAGCTGATCTTCTTGCATTTTCAGTGGGCGTATGCACTCTGTTGCCTTCCTGCTACCAGAGGTTTGCATAATGTTTTCTTTTAAACCGGTTTAAATGCCAGTTATCATAATATGATGTAATTCAGATTTTTCTCCTTGTCTGAACTGGTTGCTGTTAGTGGTAGAAATGCCAGGTGAGTTTTGAGAATTTATAATTTCCAGCTTATTTTGAATGCTTTAGGTGTAAAATGTTTTTAAATTTTGAACTTGAGAAATAATAGACAATTGGATCAAGCATGCTATTGACGTAGGTTAGGCAGAGTGTAACGTAGAAGCCCTCAACTGCTGCCCAGTATTCCTTGCTAGCTTTTGTTTTGTTTGGTTGCATCAACAGTACAACAATTCTTCCAACGTTGCTGGGCAGGAAACTGAGTACGAACACCACAGCCACAGCCATCACGACACGTTTAGCCTTCATGAATTTTCTTCTGATTTCATTTTTTGTGGGCCGAAGTTTTGAAACGATTGAGTAAGTACAATAGAGGATGACAGCCAGTGGTGCAATAAACTCAACAACAAACAAAACATCATGCCATGTTGCACCAACATTTGAAGGATTGTACAAGTTAAAACTTTCACAGAATGTAAGGTTATTCTGCTTAAACACATGACTTTCAAAGAGAAGGTACGAGGTCATTGCTATCATCATAGCCCAGATAAGAGTCACTCCAATTATTGCATGTGCTTGAGATAGAGAGTTCAGTTTATGATGCGGATGAACTACTTTGAAATAGCGATCTAATGCGACAAGAGTGAGAAAAGCAATGCTTCCTGCTCGGTTCAAAGACACCATAAATAATAGCACACGGCAAGCACCATCCCCAAAAATCCAGTTCTTTTCATTCACATAGTAAGCCAGTCGAAATGGCAAGCAACACATCAAAAGAAAATCAGCTAGAGTCAGATTAAACAAATAAACGATACTTGGTTTTGAAGGTTTCATTCGAAAGCAGAAGATCCACAAAGCAATGGCGTTCCCAATTGAGCCAAGAACAAATTCCACCAACAGCAATGGTATCACGATATTCAGTAGTTTGGTTTCATCTAATTCATTTGTGACATTCATCGTTGCACTCTCTGCTTCAAGCATCAGTCTCTTGTAGTTTACGTGAGAGTGGCTTATATATGATCATGCGAATCAAACAGTTCCCTTTTAACATGTTGGTTGGTGCAAGTAAATTGACTCGGTTCTTGTGCTGATGCAGTGGTTATTAGTTCACATTTATATTGGTGAAGACATTTCTGTCGTTATTTATACATGTAATTCTGGCATTAATTGTAGATTTTTTACATATTTAACCCATTTGCTGATGTGGAAACAATCATTTACTATTTGTCTTTTTCAAAGAGTTTTATAAATTTTAAATAGACACAGACTATTTCAGCAAATTTAACCGATATATTTGTTTAAGAAGGAACTGCAGATGCTGGAAAATCGAAGATAGACAAAAATGCTGGAGAAACTCAGCGGGTGAGGCAGCATCTATGGAGCGAAGGAAATAGGCACATTTCGGGTCGAGACCCTTCTTCAGACTGAGGAAGGGTCTCGACCCGAAACGTTGTCTATTTCCTTCGCTCCTTAGATGCTGCCTCACCCGCTGAGTTTCTCCAGCATTTTTGTCTAACCGATATATTTCTTGATTTTTTAAGTATTAATTTTTCATAGATCTAATTTGGAATAGTTCTCATGTTCTTCCTGTATCCCCTAAATTACACCTCGTACTCAAATCATGACATTGGTTGAGAATATTATTTGGAAAGAAGAATTACATTTGGAACAGTAAACTAATTGATCAGTAAGAATAAAGCAAAAGAAACGTGTGGGGCAAGATAACTGAGGATTGAAACTGCCTGCAGGATAATGTAAATAGCATTTTAGGATAGTTTAGATTTTGCATTTGAATCTATAACTCGGTATGGCTGATTCCCATCTGAAATATTGGGTAAAGCTCTAATTTACTGTTTTAGCACTACAAAATATGCAGCAATTGGATAGCCAGATGATTGCTCCGCAAGGCAAGGTAACACATCCTGAAATTGTCAACGTGTTTATTGATCTGGGTTAAACGGCAACAGTTAATCGACCATTCCTGAGCAAATTACAGATTTTGATGTCTCAAGGTATCAGCTTTTACAAGAAAAGTGATTTTTAAAAAAAGTTGACATTAATTAGAAGGAAATATTTTTGGTATCTGAGAGGTCTAATGTAATTATATAATCTTAGCAATAAAGGAAATATGCAATAATCAGCTTGTGGGTGGCCAGGTCGGAGATGGATGCCACTATCCTCTTGAACAAATATCATGAAGATAAAATGCAGCAGAACCAACGTTTTTTCAAGATGAGTTAAACATGGCATGGTGTTAAATAGCTGATAGCTAAAAATTGTGAATAATGTTATTCACATGGGTATTGAAAAGAGAATAAGTAAAGGGTGAAGAGGGTGCAGCTGTGATGGGAAAAGGGAAGTCCGTGTCTGAGGGAGTGACGAGGTCGGTAACTTTTATTTGTTTATGTTCATAGGAAGATTGCAAATATTTTTTAGTGTTAGATTCATGGTATCTTTGTTGAATTAGGACAGGGGGTAATGGCTGATTTTGCCATATAAAGATTTAGGTTGTGAAATTGGGAAACAACACCAAAAATGGCAGTAACAATATATCTTATTGTACAGTAAAAAATCCAACAGAAAAAGTAGTCCAGTTTGGCTGTCAAGAGATGTTTAAGATAATATTAGATCAAAGGGAAAGGCATAAAGGATTTATGGTAAAAAGAGCTAGAGGCTTAAAGATTATGAAAATTCTGGATTTCAGCAGACCAAAGCATCGATAAGAAAAAGGAAATGTGAATAAGAACAGGTTAAAAGATCTGTGCACCTGTGAAAATGAAATTTGTTGAAATAAGATGAATTACTTTGAGGAATTAACAAAATAAATATTTTGTGTCTGAATTATGGAAGAAGACACAGAAAACGGGGCAGCACAGAGGCGCAGCTGGTAGAGCTGCTGCCTGTCAGAGTCCTGGGTTTGATTCTGACTGCAAGTGCTGTCAGTGTGAAGTTCGCACATTTTCCCTGTGACCGTGTGATTTTGTTCCGGGTGCTCCGGTTTTCTCCCACAACCCAAAGATGTGCAGGTTTGTGGGTTAATTAACCTCTGTAAATGTGCTCCTAATGTGTAGGGAGTGGGTGAGAAAGTGGGATAACATAGAAAAAGTGTGAATGGGTGATCGATGGCAGCCTGGACATGGGCCGAAGGGTCTGTTTCCATGGTGTGCCTCTAAACTAAACTAAATCCTAGAAGTAGTGGAGGACTATGAGTCAAGTGTACGACTTTTAGGGGATAACAGTAAAAATCTAGATTTGGAAAATTAATGGTAGTTAGGAAATCAATCCCCAGAAACTAATGATCAGCATCCTTAATTGCATAGATTCTAGAATGGTTCCCACAGGTTAAAGATTGGAAACATAACCTCACTATTTAGGAAATTTAAAAAAAATAGCAGGTTGGAATAAAGCATTGGTGCGGACAATTGTATGACAAACAGAAAACATTCAGGAATCATGAATGGGTGTTTTTTCAGGTTGTGAGGCAGTGATGTATTGAGTGCTGCTTGGATTGGTACTTGTTATGTGATTAGCTCATGATAAGGATGGAAATTTTGTCCAGGTGGAAAAGTCCAGGATTATGGCAAATTGATGTTAATTGGGATATTTTAAAAGACTTCCTTTAAAAAGGAAGTCTTGGGATGTCCCGAGGTACTTTACAGCAAATAAAGTTTTAAAATATATATAATTACTGTTTTAATGTAAGAAATACATGAGTCAATTGGCACACGTTCCCAAATATATCAAAATATATGCTGAAATGTCCCTCCTGAAAGAAATAGAGGGATAAGGCAAGGCGGTACCTTCAATCAAGATTGTGATTGATCTAGTCTTGCCCTCAGTACCACTTCCCCACTCTCTTCACATTCCCCATGACTCCCATGTAGTTTAAATCTTTGTCAGTCTCTTCCTTGAATATACTGTATTCATTGAATCTGCCACCCCAGCTCTCCTTTAATATTTTTGGGGATACAGCACAGAAACTAGCCCTTCGGCCCAGTGGGTCTAAGCTGACCATGGATCTCCCATTTATACTAGTATTATGTAATCTAACTCTGGCAGCTGCAGGCTTCCACTATTGGGTAGGAACAGGACATTTCCACGTGCCTTCTACATTTCTGTTCATTTCAGATTTGATTCAGTGAAAGACACAGTATGGAAACCAACCACCATTCTACCAGGTCCTCACCAATCATCAGTTCACACTAGTTCTATGTTATCCCATTTTCTCATCCTCTCCCTGCACATTACAGATTCTACAGAGCCAATTAACCTGCAAACCCGCATGCCTGGGATGTGAGGAAACCAGAGCACCCTGATGAAAACCAAGCCGTCATGGGGAACGTATAAACTCCACACAGACAACACCTGAGGTCAGGATCGAACCCTGGTCTCCCTCACTGAGGAAGCAGCTCTACCAGCTGCACCACCTCTCTTCGAGTCAATTCCAAAGGGTCACATCTTTGAATAAGAAAATCCCTCTCGTGTCCATCTGCATAGGGCAACCTCTATTCTTATACTATGAACCTAGTTCTAGCTGCCCTCATGAGGGAAAGCAGTCTTTCATCATCTTCCCTGTCAACCTCCCTGAGAATCTTGAGCAAAAGGCACAAGATGCTGGTGGAACTCAGTGGGTCAGGCGCATCTCTTGAGATAGCCAGGTGATGTTTCAGGTCGGGGCTCTTCAGTCGGATAGTAGAAGGGGGTAGAATGCTGGATGAGGTGCGGGGACAGGACAAAGCCTGGGAAGTGATAGGTGGGTACAGGTGAGGAGGGTGTTGATCGGCAAAGGGTGGACAAAGGCCAGTGATGAAAAGGAGATAAAAGACATAAGGAGAGGAGGCATGAAATGTGAGGCCAGAGGAAGGGATATAGGTGGAAGGGATGAAGAATAGTGGGAGAAATGGGTGGGGCACAAGGAAGAGAGGGGAGGTGGTTGTTGGTTTAGCTACAGTACCTAAAATTGGAAAATTCAATGTTCATACTATTGGGTTGTGAGCTACCCAAGCGGAATAGGAGATTCTCCTCCAGTTTGTGAGTGGCTTCACAATGGCAATAGAAGCCCAATACAGAAAGGCCGGTACGGGAATGTGAAGGGGTATTAGAATGGTTAGCAACTGGGTGATCTAGCAGCACAAGATATTGTATGTTTCAATATTATAAGCTCTGATTCTTCTCGACTCCATCCTATTTGATTTATCTACATGCTTCTATATCTTCACCTCAAGAATTAATCATGTGTGCCTTCTCTGCATTAACTACAAGGCAAATGTATCTGTCCTTCAGTATAGAGACCAAACTATTCACAGTACTGCTGGTTTTGTTTCACTAGTGCCTGTAAAGTTACATCAAAACTTCCATATTTTTATGTGTGGGAAGAGTCTCGACCCAAAACGTCACCCATTCCTTCTCTCCAGAGATACTGCCTGTCCTGCTGAGTTACTCCAGCATTTTTTGTCCATCTTCCCTATTTTTATACTCCACATCCCTTACAATAAAGAAAAACAATCCATAAGCTCTACTTAAAAGCTAACTGTTTGTGTTTCATATACCAGGATCCATCATTGATCTATGTGGTACCCCACTAGTTAATAATTGCCAGTGAAAATAACCCATGTATCCTGACTGTTTAAGCCATTCCATGTTATTATGCATGTCAATAAAAAAAAACATCCCAGTGCTCTGTCCTAGTGCAGTGACCTTTTTAAGTGGCACCTTTATCAAATGCCTTCTGTAAATCTACAGCTTCTCCTTTGTCCATCTTGTTTGTTATGTCTTTGAACTCTCACAATTTTTTCCTGACATGATTTCCCCTTCAAATCCATTGGATCTTTCAGCCAGAAACTGTTCTTTGTAAGGGACAGAAGACCCTTAAACTTAAAAGTTATCAGAAGTACTTTAATCTAGTCGCAACCGCTAACGGGTAGAAATGAAGTCCCTTAAGGGATGAGGAAATTACTTATTTAGATCTAGAGCAGCTAGCAGCTGTAGAACCATCTTGTGAAAATACATGAAGTGGTCAGGTTTATAAATAACAGGTCATTTTTTTCTTGCTGCATCAGGAAACATGGAACCTATTGTTGATTCATTAATTGCCAACAAATATGAATATAATTTGGTTATCAAAGAGGTGGGGAAAAAGATACTGATAGTAGGTAGTGTGTGAGAGAACATCATTGCTAAGATCATAATACAGGGTCTATTAATGGAATTGACTTGATACCAAAGAAGGTCCCAATCGGAAACTATCCATGTTCTCCAGTGATGCTGCTAGACCCGCTGTTACTCCAGCACTTTGTGTCCTTACTGGATGATGTGTTTTTTTCTCAATCCTTGAATTCTTCCTTTTGTCCCGAACTGTTCATGTACTTGTGGAGATTATGCAGATGGATCTTGAATCCAGCAGGATGCTAAATATGGTGAAGGTTTGGCTAAGCTTACTGAAACACCAACCCTGCACAATATGGAAGAGGCGAGAAATCAGTGAAATCATTTAGTGAAATCATTTATTCTTTTCTGATTTTAGCTGGTCCAGGTAAAACAATGATTAAACATGGCCACGGTATTTGGGAGAGATTTGTTAATTGATATAAAAACCAAAGAACAGAGGGTAGTGACCCAAAGGGTAATGTGATGGGGAGCAAATCAATGCCCCTGTGGTAATGAGGAAGTAAGTGATAGGGAGCAAGTGTATTGCTGAAAATGCTGACATCCATGGTTCAGAGTAATTTTCAACGATCATTGAATTGGATAGTAGACAAAAATGCTGGAGAAACCCAGCGGGTGAGGCAGCATCCATGGAGCGAAGGAAATAGGCGACGTTTCGGGTCGAGACCCTTCTTCAGACTGATGTGAGATGGGGGGGGGGGGGGCGGGAAGAAGAAAGAAAGGAAGAGGAGGAGCCAGTGGGCTGAGGGAGAGCTGAGAAGGGGAGGAGAAAGTAAAGGGCCTGTCCCACTTACGTGTCCTTGGCATGCTAATTACGCGACCTCGCGTTGAGGGCCGACGGTCCTGCGAAGGTCGGGCGTGTCTTCATTCAACCGCACAGCCGTCTGGAGGGCGTGATGTCATTTGAAGATGGACGCAAAATGCAGGAGTAACTCAGCGGGACCGGCAGCATCTCTGGAGCGAAGGAATGGATGATGTTTCAGGTCGAGACTCTTCTTCAGTCTGAAAGAAGGGTCTCGGCCCGAAACGTCATCCATTGCTTCTCTCCAGAGATGCTGCCGGTCCCACTGAGTTCCTCCAACATTTTGTGTCCATCTTCAATTTTCTTGGCCCCGCTCTGGGAGTAGAAGTGGGGGCGGATCTGGACAGCAATGGCCGTGAGCCCCAGGCCGAGTTCGGCGATCGTTTGCCTGCTTTTGCTGCTGTTGAAGGTGAGACGTTGTGTCGCGCCAGGGTCTTGGGCCTGTCCCACTTTGGCCATCAGTTCCGCGACAGGCCGTTGGCGTGCAAAGATTTCGTTCGCTACAAAAATTTCGGAGCCCCGCGCGATGTCGCGCACAACTCCATACCCCTCCGCTCTTCTAAGTGGGACCGGCCCATCGCGTCCATAGGATGCCCGTGCGCCTCAACGCGACCACGAGGTCGCGTAATTTGCGTGCCAAGGACACGTAAGTGGGACAGGTCCTTAAGGACTACCTGATATTAGAGAAGTCAATGTTCATACCGCTGTGGTGCAAACTGGGGGATGGGGAGTGAGAGTAGAGTCACGGGGTATAGAAGAGACCCTGGTGAGAGCCTCATCTATGGTAGAAGAGGGGGACCCCCATTCCCTGAAGAATGAGGACATCTCCGATGCCCTGGTGTGGAACACCTCATCCTGGGTGCAGATGCGGCGTAGACGGAGGAATTGGGAGTACGGGATGGAGTCCTTACAGGAAGCAGGGTGGGAAGAAGTGTAGTCCAGATAGCCATGGGAGTCAGTGGGTTTATAGTGGATGTCGGTCAGGAGTCCATCACCTGCGATGGAGATAGTGAGGTCAAGAAATGGTAGGGAAATGTCGGAAATGGTCCAGGTGTATTTGAGTGCCGGATGGAAGTTAGTGGTGAAATGGATGAAGTCAGCGAGTTGTGTGTGGCTGCAGGAGGTAGCACCAATGCAGTCGTCGATGTAGCGGAGGTAGAGTTCAGGGATAGGGCCAGGGTACGTCTCGAACAAGGATTGTTCGACGTACACTACAAAGAGGCAGGCATAGCTAGGGCCCATGCGCGTGCCCATAGCTACGCCTTGTATTTGGAGGAAATGGGAGGAGTCAAACGATAAATTATTAAGGGTCACATGATTACAATCAAGCCATCCATAGTATACAAATATATGGTAATAGGAATAACATTTTGTGCAACATAAAGTCCAGTAAAGTCCGATTGAAGATAGTCTGAGAGTATCCAAGGAGATAGATGGTAGCTCAGGACCGCAATCCAGTTGGCGATAGGATGGTTCAGTTGCCTGTTAACAGCTGGTAAGAAACTGTTCCTGAATCTGGCGGTGTGCGTTTTCACACTTCTATGCCTAGATTGTGGGAGGATCGTTCGGTAGTCTGATAACAGTGGGAAAGTGGGTGTTCCTGAATCTGCTGCTACGTGCTTTCAAGATTTTATATCTTCAGCCCAACGAGAGAGGAGAGAATGACCAGGATGAAAAAGGTCCCTGATTATGTTAGCTGCTTTGCCAAGGCAGTGTGAAGTGTAGATGTAGTCAATGGTGAGGAGGCTGGCTTGTGTGATGAACATCAACAACTCGCTGCAATTTCTTGCTATCTTGGGCCAGAGCTATTGCCAAACGAAGCTGTGATGCATCTCAATAGTATGCTTTCTACAGTGCAGCTTTAGAAGTTGGGAAGGGTCACTGGAGATTTGCTTGAACTTCCTTTGTCTTCCGAGAAAGTAGAGGCCTTGGTATACTTCCTTGGCCATGGCTTTAATACGTTTGGTCTAGAACAGTGGTGGGGAACCTTTTCATGTTGGAATGCCGCATTAAGTTAGCAGTAATCTAATAAGGCTGCATCCAAGAGATTTAAATTAGATATGTACATTATTTTGTAAAAATCTAACTACTCTGTACTAACTTCAAGAAAATGAAAACATTTTGTTAATTCTAAAGTTAACTAACCTTTTAATGACTTTGTTGTGACTGCATTTTGTGGGAAAGCATTTGAATATTTGGTTGCAAAATAGAGGTACGCAGTTTCAGCTGATCTTCTAGATGGGTATCCGTCATTTGTGACCTTAAGGGTGTCTCGATTTGGGTTAGGTAGGAGAATGTAGATTCACATCAATAAGTGGTTGAAAAGCAAGAAAGCATTTTTCGTGCATGTTGCCGAAGACGTGGGTATTCTATTGCATTTTTCCATATTTCAATCGGATCTTTCTTAGCGTCAAATAAGGACTTTAAAATGTCATCTTCTGAGAGTTCAATCAATTCTATCTGTAGTTCTTTAGGAGCCTTGGAGACATCAACTAGGTGAGGTTGAAATGCTAATTTGAGTGTGATGTCATGATTCTCAAAGTCAGTGAACCTTTCATTGTATTCTTTAATTAATAAGTCTATAACAGCTGCGTATTCTTCAAATGATTCGCACGAATCCTCCTGCTCATCAATGACCTTCATTAACTGGGGAAAATGTTCATCTGAAATTTCATTTTGAAGAAGAAGAGTTTTGAAAAATGATAGCTTTTTTTGAAATGCTTGAATTTTTTTGCCACATATCATATATAGACTTAGTTTTACCTTGCAAAGAAACATTCAAGTCATTTTGCTTTGACATGATGTCACACAGAAATGCAGTATTTCTATAGAAATCTTCTTTCAATAATTCGCATTGCTGATTCTGTTCTTCATGGAATTTAACTATCTGTTCTCGCAAAGATAAACATTTTGCTAACACCTGTCCCTGCGATAGCCAACGCACTTGACAACGATACGGCAAATCCATACTGAATGCCTCATCGTCCAACTTTAGCATATTACAAAAATGACGATGCCATGTTGCATTTGCACGAATATAGTTAACAATACTTATAACTTGTTGCAAAGTGTCACTTAAAATAGTAGATTTAGCACAGAGATTTTGCTGAAGTAAGATACAATGAAAAGAAATGAGAGCATCTGGATCTGATAATACCTTTTTTAATTGTGCAATAAACCCTTCACGTTTTCCTGTCATGGAAGGTACATACACTCACTAAATTAACCAAATCCTGTCCAACTTCACGACATTTATCTTGAAAGTTGTTGAAGAAATCTATTCCTCGTGTTCTACCCGTAAGAGTGCCCACAGCGAGTAACTCTTCATAGCAAAGAAAATCATCTGTTATGGCCCGAATGAAGTATAAAACCTGCACCGAGTCAGTAGTATCAGTTGATTCATCCAAAGCGATTGAATAATATATATTTTCCTTTTGGAGTATTGCGTGAAGTTGTTCTGTTATGTTGAGGGCTAATTCATCCTAATCATGCATTAGCAAACCTGCTCAGCTCTTCTGCAAAACCCTCATACATATTCATAAAAGGAAGGACATCTGGACATTCACCTTATCCTCAACTTCCATCTAGGGTCCAGACTCCTTGGAGCTGTAACTCACAGCTTGCAACTTTCACAGAAAGAGCCCAAGCAGGCTTTGCAAATACAGAGATTCTCCATTTTGTGACATCTTTTATTAGATTAGATTAGATTAGATTTTAGATTAGATTTTATTTCTTGTCATTTGAACCTCAAAGAGGCTCAAACGAAACTCCGTTTCCACAGCCATACAAACAAAACAATTCCTACACGACACACAAACAATTCAATTTACAGAAAAAACATCCATCACAGTGAATCTCCTCCTCACTGTGATGGAAGGCAAAGTCTTTTCTCTCCCCTGCACCATTTTTCTCCCGATGTTGGGCAATGTTAAGTCCCATGGCCGTTGAGGCCGCGACGGGCGGTGTACGGCCTCGCTCCAGGCCCAAAAGTCACAAAGTTGGAGCCCCCGGCGGGTGAGGGAATGCTAATTCAGTTAGTCAGATAACTTGGAATTAAAAATAAAATCCTGGATCGGTGACAATCAACGTACCACATTATTGTAGAATCTCATCTGTTTTTCTGAGGGAGTGAATCTCACATCTGACTGAGCTATTCGTGATTCCAGCCCTGCGTTACTGGGTGTTTAGAGTGGCACAGCGATAGAGTTGTTGCCTTACAGAGCCAGAGACCCCGGTTCAATCCTGACTATGGAGTTTGTACGTTCTCATGGTGGACCGCCTGGGTTTTCTCCTGGCGCTCCGGTTTCCTCCACATTATAAAGAAGTGCAGGTTTGTAGGTTAATTGGTTTCAGTAAATTGTTCCTAGTATGTAAGTTAGAACTAGTGTGTAGTGTACAGTGATCAATGGACGGCCTGGACTTGGTGGGCCAATGGGCCTGGTTCCACACTGTCTCGAAACTAAACTTCTCTTTGAAATAGATCAGCAAGCAACTTAGTTGAACCAAATGGTTACGACAAAGCATGTCAACAATAAAATTGGCCAGAACATCCAGCATCAGAGTTTAGGAATGGCAAACTTCAGACCTGCACATGGTGCCTGTAATGGTGGGACAGGGAAATAATGGATGGTTTTGTTCAACAGAGAGGATATATGCAGATGATCGTGATGATACTGGATAGGAATTCTAAAACTAAACACATAGCTTAAACAGAAAACTCTCATCCGCCTCCTTGGGTTGCCACAGTCCTCGTATTGCCAGGTTTCAGCCATTGGGGCAGATGCAATCCTTAAGAAATCAAAGTTGAAAGAGATATTAAGTCAGGGAAATGTTCACCATGTTAAGGGTTAAAAGCAGACTTGCTGAGCTGCTCATGAATTTGATGACGGAACAGAGTGGATATGAATGCTCATATATAAATTTTAAAAGCTAACAATTAAATTGAGACTGTCTTCAATCCAGTGTTTAAAGATGGATTATAAAGATAAGATTTATTGCCAGCTGGCGATTCAGTTTATTGAAATGTTAAAATGCAGATATGCTGCTTTAAAGAGTTGCCAGATGGTTATAAGAAGTTGACTTTTGGCAGAAAACAATGCTGAACTTTCCCAAGCCTTTTGCTGCACTGTTCTGAGATGTGAGATTGTGCTCTCTTCAATGAAGGAGATGGAGCTTTCCAGTCAAAGCAAACCCTGGACAAACCCCATTTCTGTTTTGTTGGAAGGCTCCACGGAGATTTTTGAAGGGTGGATCCCTTCCAATGCAAGAACATGCTTCTCGATGTGTACAAATCCCTTCCAATGCAAGAACATGCTTCTCAAAGTGTACAAAGCTAGGCAAGGTACAGCTGGAAAGACTAACTGTTTTTCGTTCTTCCAGATACTGACTGTCTTGCTGAGTTTTCTGTTATTATTTAAGATCCAACAAATTGGATCAGTAGCGCAGTGGTGCAGCTGGAAGAGCTGCTGCCTCACAGCGCCGGAGACCTGGGTTCGATCCTGGCCGTGGGTGCTGTCTGTGTGGAGTTTGTACGTTCTCCCTGTGACCGCGTTTGTTTCCATGTGGGCCATATTAAATCACTGAACATTTTCTGAAGAGCATTGAGAGGAACCACTTTCTAAACTCTCCTTTCTGCTTGTTCATAGGGCTAATTCCCACAAACTTGACTCGGACTGATTCCATTGTGTAACCCAACCGTGCAAATTAAATAGAACCTGAAAAAATAATTGCAGTACCACTTGTATTATTCATGGTCTTGGGTAACATTTATTTAGTAACTCACATGTCTGATCCATTTCAATCTTTTATATATTGCTCCTTATCTTGAGAAAACAATCTGATAGAACAAACCGGATAAAATGAGTCAGAATGTGATATTTAGTTTGGCTTAGAGATACAGCATGAAAATAGGCCCTTCAGCCCACTGAGTCCACGCCAACCATCAATCACCCATTCACACTAGTTCTATGTTATCTCACTTTTGTAGCCACTCTCTGCCCTCTCGGGGGCAATTACAGATGGCAATTAATCTACAACCCTGTACGTCTTTTTAATGAAGGAGGAAACCCGTGCGGTCACAGGGAGAACGTGCAAACTCCACACAGACAACACCCGAGGTCAGGATCAAACCCAGGTTTCTGCGTTGAGGCAGCTACTCTACCAGCAGCACCACTGTGCCGCCTGATTAATCTGCTATTTTGTTCACTGATTACCTCATTTGACAATCTCCCAAATTTTTTTGTCTGCATTGTTAGTAAGAGGTGGCACCTTACAATCATTAATTAGAATACAATTTTGTTTTTAATGTTGTGATGTATTCTTTCATGGGATGTAGATATTGCTTGTAACACCACCCTACTTTTCTCTGAACTCAGGAGACAGTTAAGAATCACAATGCTAGGTCAGGAAGCACGTTGACCAGACCAGGTAAGGATGCCAGATTTCATTCTCTCAAGAAACGTAATTGGCTTCAACGATAATCCGGTTGGTTGCTGGTTTCCCATGATCAAGACTCAAAGACCTGATGGTATGTATGCCCCCTAGTGTTAGTCTCTCCGCCAGTGCAAACTGTCCAACCATTAAAACAATTAGTCAAGAGTGTTTTATTGTCATGTGTCCCGAAACAGAACAATGAAATTCTTCTATTAATATCTTAAATTTCTGTCAAATCACCTTTTCACTGCAGAAATTTCAGAGAATATAACGCTAGTTTGCATAACCCCTTGCCACTTAATGAATTTTATTTCAATATTTGAAGTAGGTTACCAAGGTGAACAATGGATGGAAGGGTATAAGAGACATTTCATTTCTGTTAAATATCATTAGTACTTCCAGTGTTCCCCTTTTATTTTGGAATTCCAGCATCTGTAGTACTTATATCTCCCTGGGTTCAGCATTGCTTTTGATATCTCCTCATTTGTCCTTATTCATCTCCTGAGAAATCATAAGCAATTAATGAGCTTCAACATTTTCTCTCAGCCTATGCACCCACCTTTTGCACCAAGAGAGAGTCAAGTGTTTTATTGTCATATGTCCCAAAACGGAGCAATGAAATTCTTACTTGCAGCAGCACAACAGAATGTAAACATGATGTCATTCAGTCTCTCTGCGCCTCCATCAGATCAATGTCATCCGTAAAAGGGCTCTACAATTTACTGCCCTGATTTGAATCACCCAAAATCAACAGCTTATATTTATCTGAATTAAACTCCATCTGCTATTCCTCGGCCCATTGACCAAGTTGATCAAGATTCTATTGTAATCTTAGATAACCTTCTTCACTGCCCACTATATCACCAATTTTAGTATCATCCAAAAATGCACTAACAATACCACTTGCATTCTCATCAAACTTGTTAATATAAATAATGAATAATAGTGGACCAGCGCCCATCCCTGCGGCACACCACCTGTTACATGCCTCCATTCCAATAAATAACCCTCTACCATCACACTTATTCCAACCCTCAAGCCAATTTGGCATTGAATTGGCTATCTAGCCCTGGATCCCATGTGATCTAACCTTCCAACCAGCCTACCATGCCATGCCATGCCATGCCTCATCAAAGAGAGACTGAAATGCCACAAGTGGAGGTGATGCTGGTTGAGAGAAACCGATGAGGTGTCATGGATAGATATAAATAGAAGAAGATAGAAAAAGAGAGAAAATAAACAATGCTGACATGGTTAGATACAATGCACTGCAGTTGCTGGCAACTGAAATAAAAAAGAATGCAGGCAGCATCTCTGGTGAAAAAGAATAGGTGAGGATTTGGGTTCAAAGGTCTGTTTATTGTCACGTGTACCAATGAAGGTACAGTGAAACTCGAATTACCATACAACCATACTAAAGAAAAGCAACCAGACAGACAACTACATAAAAGTTAACATAAACATCCACCACAGCGGATTCCCCACATTCCTCACTGTGATGGAAGGCAATAAAGTCATATCTCCTTCTTCTTTATTCTCCCACGGTTGGGTCAGTCGAATCATCCAAAGTCGGGGTGATCGAAGCTCCCGCAGCCGGCAATCGAAGCTCCCGCAGCCGGCAATCGGGGCGATCTAAGCTTCCGCGTCGGGGCGATCGAAGCTGGAGCTCCCCAGCAGAGGTCGCCAACCCCACGATGTTAGGCCGCAGTGCAGACGGAGATACGCATCTCTGTCGAGGTAAGAGATTTAAAAAAGTTTCCCCCAACCCCAACCCCAACCCCCACACCCCACATAAAACAAGCCAAAGAACACTAAAACATACATTTAACACATACTGAAAAACAACAAAGAAGTGAAAGGACGAGACAGACTGTTGGCGAGGCAGCCTTTGCGGATGCCACCCGGTGATTGAGACCTTTCTTCAGACTGAGATTCAGGGGAGAGGGAAACTAGAAGTATGAAAAGGTACAGAACAAATTAGAGCCAGCACCGATGGCCAAGGAAAGGTGGAGCTCACAACGATCCATTGTTGGCTGTGGAAGAGGGGAAGAAGGTGTGTTATTATCTCTGATTTAGTTCTAATAGTTTCCCTCTCCCCTGACTCTCAGTCTGTACAAGGGTTTGACCCGAAACGTCACCTATTCCTTTTCTCCAGAAATGCTGCCTGACCGACTGAGTTATTCCAGCATTTTGTGTCTAACTTAATTATATTCGTTGCTTTCCCAAGGCACCGTGAGCTGTCGATGGTGATTGGTGAAGAATCTGGTCTGTGTGAATGCCATAATGTATTTAGTTTCTCTCACCTCAGGCTACCTTTACTGATGTCTAATTCCTCCTTTGACTGTGTGAAGGTCTGATTGGGCGAGTGTCAGTGTCTTGGCTGATCCTTGCTTTTGCTCCAAGGCTAGACGTGATGGCGCATCTTCTCCAAGCTTGCTGCCTGCCACAGTCTGTGTAGAGCTGACAGTAGAGCAGCTAGCGAGAACAAACAACCAATCTCTAGTTTAACCCATATGGCGTGACATACCTCTAAGAGGCCAGGGGCTCACTCTTGTTCAATGAGGAATGCAGAGGGTATGCTGGGTGCTGCACCTGGCATATCTAAATGTGAGGCCCAAAGCTGTAACAAGGGACCAGGTGCATGCTAAACAACGTAATAGATCAAGAGAGGATACAAGAAACTGCAGATTCTGGAATCTGGAACAGAACAGGCCGTATCCAATTCTACACGGCCATCGTAGAGTCTGTTCTCACCTTCTCCATCATGGTCTGGTTTGGCTCAGCCACCAAGCACGACACCTGGAGGCTGCAGCGAATCGTCCGATCATCAGAGAAGGTTATTGGCTGCAACCTTCCCTCCATTGATGAACTGTACACTGCAAGAGCCAGGAAGTGAGCGGGCAAGATCATCTCTGACCCCTCTTACCCTGGCCACAAACTCTTTGAAGCACTT
Source organism: Malacoraja senta (assembly GCA_038087875.1). Lineage (NCBI taxonomy): Eukaryota > Metazoa > Chordata > Chondrichthyes > Rajiformes > Rajidae > Malacoraja > Malacoraja senta. Next base: position 22,499,265 of record CM075980.1, read on the forward strand.
CCCTCTGGAAGGTGACTCCGGACTGTCAAAGCTGCCACAGCCAGACATAAAAACAGTTTTTATCCACGAGTAGTTGCTCTACTCAACAGCCAAAAATCTGTAGCCTCCCTTTGATCTGGTATTTTGTTGGTTCACATGCTTGATCAATGGTGTTTTATCATTCATGTTTTATTATTATTAATGTTTAGTGTTTTCTGAGTCATTCGTAACTGTCACTGTATGTCATGTTGTTACTTGTGGGCGGAGCACTAAGGCAAATTCCTTGTATGTGAATACTTGGCCGATAAACTTACTTACATAATGCTGGAGGAACTCAGTGGGTCAGGCATCATCTGTGGAGGGAATGAACAGGCTCATGTCGCCCGAAGTCTAAATCTAATTTGTCTGTTCTCTGTCATCTAAAAGTCTGTTCTCTGTCATCCACAACATGACAGAAGGTTTGATTTGGTTTGGATGACATTGAAATGTTATCATACTGAATTTACTCGCCGATAACTTACTCATTTATGCCCAGCCGTGTTTCATTCAAACTATTTGGCTCCAGACCTCATCACAGCCCCAGACCAAACATGTGCCAAAGAACTAAATCCCAGAGTAGGAGTTTCTGTCTTGACATCAAGGACAGCATTTTACCAGGCCATGGTCAGACTGAAGTCAACGGGAAGCAAGGGGAAAACTCCAAAACTGATCTCATACCTTGCATAAAGGACAATTGGAGGTCAATCACCACAGCCCCAGGACGTCACTGCAGGAGTTCCGCATGGCAGAAACCCATGCCATGCATCCTCGGTTCTTTCAACAAATATATTCCTTCCATCATAAAGTTAAAATTTGCAGTCCATGCATTCATTCAGCAAGATTCAGCAACCATTCAGTTGCAGGCTGCTAGATTTTGCAAGTGACAGATAATGAACATCAGTTACAAATAGAGAGTCTTACACCATCAATGTTTAGTGGTACTTCAATCAGTGAGCCCCTCATCATTGACTTCATGGGAAGATTTCAGAAGGTGACCAAGTGGAAGAAACTCTCCAGACTCAAATACACTGAGATTTTATATTCTTTAAGAAGAAAGATAACAACAGGTGATTGAACAGTTTGCTTCCATACTTTGTTTGTGTGGACAAATGGTTCTGCAGAATTGTGTATTTTTAATGGGAGCACGTCTTACCCGACTGAATATTTAATGCTTTTGTTGAGACAAAGTAATTTATTTGTATGTGCTCAAAGCTGCTGACACGTCCCAGATACTCAATATATACTTTTATCACAGTATTGATGGACAGCTCTCTGGGTTCATTAGTAATACACTAATTACTGAATGACAGAGAAAATCTGTCTAAGACTCTAGATAGAAATAAAAAGCTGGAGTAACTCAGCGGGTCAGGCAGCATCTCTAGAGAAAAGGAACAAGTGAAGTTTCGGGTTGAAACCTTACTTCAGACTGAGTCAGGGGAGAGGGAAACTAGTGGTATCAACATGCCTGAAACCATGTTTGATGGAAACAAAACCAGTCTGGATCTTTCCTTGATCCATCACAATGGTGTAAAATATCTTGGCTGAAGATGTCTGTTGCCTGTTCCGATGTAGGTTAATCAACATGGTATTATTGTCTGTATGTTTGGCCACTGCATAATGAGTGTCTTGTGGTTATATCAGTTTCCAAACCATACATCTTCTGTAGCTTCCTGTGAGGCTGGCAGTCTTCTCTTCTGTTCCTCTATATGCAGCTATCCTTTTAATTTTAAATCTGATTGCAGTTTGTAGTTTACAATTTGAAATAGTTCATGCAGACTGGTTCCTGTTTGTTTGTTACAACATTACATACTTTATGACTGCTGCTGCAGTTCCCGGTAACTTGCCTTTGTTGTTGCTGTGTGTAAATATTGGAGCTTTGTAGCCAATAGCTCCATTGGAACCCTTTGCTCGCAGGATCGAGTAGCCCTTCAAAGTAGCTCATTAACAAGTTCTAAACCCAAAGATAGACACAAAATGCTAGAGTAACTCTGGGACAGGCAGCATGATTGTTTTAGGTTGGGACCCTTCTTCAGACTAATTGTGGGGAAAGGAGAGAACATGAAGCAAGAAAAGACCAGGACAAATTAAGGTCGGCAATAGATGACCTCAGGCAGGGAGGTTTCCTGATAGGCTGATTGTTGGCTCGGGACAGTGTGATTCCAAAAGGGATACATCGTTCTGAAGGGGGGCAAGGGGGAGGGTCAGCAAAGGAATAGGTGATGTTTCGGGTCGAGACCCTTCTTCAGAAGAAGAACCCTTCTTCTGAAGAAGGGCCTCGACCCGAAACGTCACCTATTCCTTCGCTCCATAGATGCTGCCTCACCCGCTGAGTTTCTCCAGCATTTTTGTCTACCTTCGATTTTTCCAGCATCTGCAGTTCTTTCTTAAACAAGCCAAAATATGAGGTGCTATTTATTCAATTTGCATGTGGCCTCACTCTGGCCAATTATGGATGGGCATAAATGGTCCTGGCAGTGATAACAAGACAGACGCATGGATATGCAAGGAATGGAGGGATATGGATCACGTGCAGGCAGAGGAGATTAGTTTAACTTGGCATCCTGTTTGGCACAGACATTGTGGGCCGAAGGGTCTGTTCTTCTGCTGTACCGTGTGAGGTTCTAATATTTCAAGAAATTAATAATAATGATAAAGATTTAAAAATGAGAAATTGCTTTGTTGACAAAGGTTTACATTTTTATTTCTTTGGTGAACCTATATTTATCAACAGAATCAAAGTGTTCACCACATGCTGTGTTTACTGTGTTTGATTTGTTCATGTGCAGGGTGTCAGGTTGCTGGCAAAGTGTTCATCTTTCATGAGCCCTGAAACATGGCAATGAGCTGCCTCCTTGATCCACCAGTTCTTGGGGAGACAGTATTCCCACAATACCACTGAGTAACATGTTGCACGATTCAAGCTATAGTGAGAGGTTGGGCAGGCTAGGACTTTATTCCTTGGAGTACAGGAGGATGAGGAGTGATCTTATAGAGGTGCACAAAATCATGAGAGGAATAGATTGGTAGACTCTGTCTCTTGCCCAGAGGAGGGAAATCAAGAAACAGAGGACATAGGTTTAAGGTGAGGGGGGAAAGATTTAATAGGAACCTGAGGAGTAACGTTTTCACACAGACGATGGTGGGCGAATGGAACAAGGCGCCGGAGGAGGTAGTTGAGGCATTTAAAGAACCTTTGGAAAGGTACATGGATAGGACAGGTTTAGAGGGCCAAACTCAAGCAGGTGGGACTAGTGTAGATGGGGCATGTTGGTCGGTGTGGACAAGTTGTGCTGAAGGGACTGTTTGCACACTGTATGACTGTATGACTCTATTAGACATAGTCAAGAGAAGGAGCAAGGATATATTTCCAAAATAGGCCAGTCAGTCCCTCCATCTCGTTCTGTCATTCAACAAGATCATTAGAACTACTTTTTCATTTTTTCCCTATACTCCCTTTTGGTTTGGAAGTCTACCAATTTCAACCTTGAATATATTCAATGACTGTTTCCATAGCTCTCTGGCGTTGAGAATCCCAAAGATTCATACACATTCAGAGAGAAGATTTATTTTCTGTTCAGTAGCTTTATATAATGTTTACAAACTGAAATGAGATCCAATGCTGTGATCCAATGCTACTGCTTTCTAAAGATGTAAAAAGACTCCTTTGGATCTACTAGATAAAGCAATTTGAAGATAAATCATGTGCTGACATCAGTGATGCACATAATTTCAAGTTTTTGCTGTGTTTAAACCAAGGATTCATCTGGAATTCATCTGTGTCCTCTCTGTGGTGGTCCATTTCAGTTTAGAGATACAGCATGGAAACAGGCCCTTCCACCCACCGAGTCTACATGGACCATTCACACTAGTTCTACGTTATCCCACTTTCTTATCCACTCCATACACACTAAGGGCTTTGCGATGTGGGAGGAAACCTGAGCAGCCGGAGGAAATCCATGTGGTCACTGGGAGAATGTGCAAACTCCACACAGACAGCACCCGAGGTCACAATCGAACCTGGGTCTCTGACGCTGTGAGGCAGCAGCACTACCAGCTGCTCCACTGTGCTGCCCTAGTTGGGGTCCTTTATCAAAGGTCCAAACAAGATAATCACAGCTTGGCTTCTAGGGTGGTTATCTCTGGATTGCTTCCAGTACCTCGTGCTAGTGAGGGCAGGAACAGTGAGATTTGGAATCTGAATGTGTGGCTGAGGGGCTGGAGCAAGGAGCAAGGATTTAGATTTATAGACCACTGGGATCTCTTCTGGGGTCGGGGTGACCTGTACAAAAGGGACGGGTTACACCTTAACTGGAGGGGGACCGACATTCTGGCAGGCAGGTTTGCTAGGGCTACACGTGTGGGTTTAAACTAAATAGTGGGGGGGGGGGAGGGATTGACAAATTGGGAGTATAAAGATGGAGTTGAAGGGGAAGTGACTACAGGAAAAATTACAAAAGATTCTCGAATTAATGGGAAGGAAAACTAGAGAAGGGACAACAGAGTAAGGTCAGGGCCAATTGCGAGCGGTGCGAGGGGGGAAGTGAATACGGAGGTCAAAGTGTTGTATATGAATACACAAAGTATAAGGAATAAAGTGTACGAGCTTGTGGCTCAGTTAGAAACTGGCAAGTATGATGTTGTGGGAATTACTGAGACATGGCTGCAAGAGGGCCAGGGCTGGGAATTGAATATTCAAAGGTATACCTCCTATCGAAAAGACAGACAAGTGGGCAGAGGGGGTGGGGTTGCCCTGCTGGTAAGGAATGAAATTCAGTCCCTTGCAAGAGGTGACATTGAAACAGGAGATGTGGCGTCGGTATGGATAGAACTAAGGAATGGTAAGGGTAAAAAGACCCCAATGGGACTAATCTACAGGTCCCCAAACAGTAGCCTGGACATAGGGCGCAAGTTGAATCAGGAGTTAAAATTGGCATGTAGCAAAAGTAATGCTGTGGTTGTTATGGGAAATTTCAACATGCAGGTAGACTGGGAAAATCAGGTTGGTACTGGACCCCAAGAAAGGGACTTTGTAGAGTGCCTTTGTGATGGATTCTTAGAACAGCTTGTATTGGAGCCTACCAGGGAGAAGGCAATTCTGGATTTTGTGTTATGTAATGAACCAGATTTGATAAAGGACCTCAAGGTTAATGAGCCATTAGGAGGCAGTGACCATAACATGGTCAGGTTTAATCTACAGTCGGAGAGGGATAAGGGTAGATCAGTGTTGCAGTTGAATAAAGGGGACTATGGGGCCATGAGGGAGGAGCTGGCCAAAGTTGACTGGAAAGATACACGAGCAGGGATGACAGTGGAACAAAAATGGCAGGTGTTTCTAGGAATAATACAGAAGGTGCAGGATCAGTTCATTCCTAGGAGGAAGAAAGATTCCAAGGGGAGAAAGGGATGACCATGGTTGACAAGGGACGTCAGGGACAGTATAAAACTTAAAGCGAAGAAGTACAACGTAGCAAAGATGAGCGGGAAGCAAGAGGATTGGGTAATGTTTAAAGAACAACAGAAGATAACCAAAAAGACAATACAGGGAGAAAAGATGAGGTACGAAGGTAAGCTAGCCAAGAATATAAAGCAGGATAGTAAAAGCTTCTTTAGGTATGAGAAGAGGAAAAAAATAGTTAAGACCAAAGTTGGACCCTTGAAGACTGAAAAAGGTGAATTTATTATGGGGAACAAGGAAATGGCAGATGAGCTGAACAGGTACTTTGGATCTGTCTTCACTAAGGAGGACACAAACAATCTTCCTGATATAGTAGTGGCCAGAGGATCTGGGGTGACAGAGGAACTGAAGGAAATCCACATTAGGCAGGAAATTGTGTTGGATAGACTGATGGGATTGAAGGCTGATAAATCCCCAGGGCCTGATGGTCTGCATCCCAGGGTACTTAAGGAAGTGGCTCTAAAAATTGTGGATGCATTGGTGATAATTTTCCAATGTTCTATAGACGCAGGATCAGTTCCTGTGGATTGGAGGGTAGCTAATGTTATCCCACTTTTTAAGAAAGGCTGGAGAGAGAAAACAGGGAATTTTAGACCAGTTAGCCTGACATTGGTGGTGGGAAAGATGCTGGAGTCAATTATAAAAGATGAAATAGCCGCACATTTGGATAGCAGTAACAGGATCGGTCCGAGTCAGCATGGATTTGTGAAGGAAATCATGCTTGACTAATCTTCTGGAATTTTTTGAGGATGTGACTAGGAAAATGGACAAGGGAGAGCCAGTGGATGTGGTGTACCTGGACTTTCAGAAAGCACTTGATAAGGTCCCACATAGGAGATTAGTGGGCAAAATTAGGGCACATGGTATTGGGGGTAGAGTGCTGACATGGATAGAGAAGTGGTTGGCAGACAGGAAACAAAGAGTAGGGATTAACAGGTCCCTTTCAGAATGGCAGGCAGTGACTAGTGGGGTACCGCAAGGCTCGGTGCTGGGACCGCAGCTATTTACAATATACATCAATGATTTGAATGAAGGGATTCGAAATAACATTAGCAAATTTGCAGATGGCACAAAGCTGGGTGGCAGTTTGAACTGTGAGGAGAATGCTATGAGAATGCAGGTTGACTTGGACAGGTTGGGGAGTGGGCAGATGCATGGCAGATGAAGTTTAATGTGGATAAATGTGAGGTTATCCACTTTGGTAGCAAAAACAGGAAGGCAGATTATTATCTAAATGGCGTCAAATTGGGAAAAGGGGAAGTACAACGGGATCTAGGGGTCCTTGTTCATCAGTCTATGAAAGTAAGCATGCAGGTACAGCAGGCAGTGAAGAAAGCGAATGGCATGTTGGCCTTTATAACAAGAGGAATCGAATATAGGAGCAAAGAGGTCCTTCTGCAGTTGTACAGAGCCCTAGTGAGACCATACCTGGAGTATTGTGTGCAGTTTTGGTCCCCTAATTTGAGGAAGGACATTCTTGCTATTGAGGGAGTGCAGCGAAGGTTTACAAGGTTAATTCCCGGGATGGCGGGACTGTCATATGCTGAGAGAATGGAGCAGCTGGGCTTGTACACTCTGGAGTTTAGAAGGATGAGAGGGAATCTCATTGAAACATATAAGATTGTTAAGGGTTTGGACACACGAGAGGCAGGAAACATGTTCCCGATGTTGGGGGGAGTCCAGAACCAGGGACCACAGTTTAAGAATAAGGAGTAAGTCATTTAAAACGGAGACGAGGGGGTGGCAGATTGTAACCTTCACGTGGTCCACCCTGTTTCGACTAATGCAATCAACCGGAACGCGCACAAACAGAAGATCAAACAGAACAAGTTGTCTTACAACTTTAGACTGTGCACGGCATACGCAAGAAGAAGAACGGAGACGAGGAAACACTTTTTCTCACAGAGAGTGGTGAGTCTGTGGAATTCTCTGCCTCAGCGGGCGGTGGAGGCAGGTTCTCTGGATGCTTTCAAGAGAGAGCTAGATAGGGCTCTTAAAAATAGAGAATTTTGAAAAGATGTTAAACTGTTTTGATTTGAATCTTTTTGCATTAGCAGCAGACGCGCCTGCTTCTGTAAAATGACCACATCTCTTTTGACATTTTGTGTATCCTGCTCTTTGTTTACATGTGTTTACATGTGTTGCACCAAAAAAACCCCACACAGTTTCAGTGGGTTTATCTGATAATAATATTTACTGGTAAGTCACATAACTAAGATCTGCGGGGTGGGAGATTGCAACCTTCACATGGTCTGCCCTGTGTCGACGAATGCAATCAACCTGGTGTGCACAATCAAATAGAACGATGTTCTACAACTTTAGGCTGTGCACGCCATACACAAGAAGACTAAGATCTGTCATTATCCTGACCTGATCTTGGTAGAGTGATAGTCGAAATTTCAGCTAAAGATATGTAGTTTAAAATGTTTTAAATACCCTGCTGTTATAGCCAACATAGGCAACATCTATGAAACATAACTAGTTAACGTTTCAGTTCTGGGACCTTTCTTCAACTTTTTTTCACAGATTCTTCATGACCTGTTGAGTGTTTCCACCATTTCGTGCTTTATTTTGTTCATACTTTTAGTATCTGCCACTGTATGATTTTCAACCTGTAATTTCTCACAGGTTAGGATAGTTTTACTAGTTTCGTTTTTTCGTTTTAGAGCTACAGCAGTGAAACAAGCTTTTTGTCCCACCGAGTCCACGTCAACTAACGTTCACTTGGACGCTGGTTCTATTTTATCCCATCTTGCATCTTACACACAATATTTTACAGAAGCCAATTAACCTATAAACCCGGACGTCTTTTGAATGTTGCAGGGCACCGGATCACCTGCAGAAAACCCAGACAGCCACAGAGAGAACGTGTAAACTCTGTATAGACAGCACCTGTAGTCAGGATTGAACCCAGGTCTCTGATGATATAAGGCAGCAGCTCTATTGCTGTGCCACCGTGCTGCCTTTATATATGGAAATTTCCACGGGCTTCATAAGAAGGGAGGGTAGAAAACTGTCAGAGAAAAATTACTTGGATTAAAGTGAATGAGGATTTTGTACAATGAGTGGGCTGATTAGACTTAGAGATACAGCACAGGAACAGGCCCTTAGGGCCACTGAGTCCGCACTGACCAGCAATCGATCGATCACTCCATATACTAGCACTGTCCTACACACTAGGAACAATTTACAATGTTACCGAAGCCAATTAACTTACAAACCTGCACGTTTTTGGAGTGTGGGAGGAAACCCGGAGTAAACTCACTATGTCACAGGGAGAACGGACAAACTCCGTCTAGACAGCATCCCCATAGTTAGGATCGAACCCGGGTCTGTGGTGCTGTAAGGCAGCAACTCTACCGCTGCATCACTGTGCTGAATATCAGATGGTGTATTTCATCATCAATCCAACAGCTGCGACTTCTGCATTAAACTTTAGCATCAAAGCAGTGATCGCAATCACTTGACAACGTGACATCTGACATGTACGCTGGGTGGGAAAAGGAAACTTCTTAAATACTTTAAGATTGGAGACCAAAATCCCACCTTGTCAGTGATGTCTGGTGAATAAATAGAGTTGATTGCCTCTCCATATCACTGGAGAATGCCCAGGCCTCTGAGTGATCTGAGAAAGTGGTGTAAAGTCTGGCAAAATCAGTCTCCAATGAAGGAACTTGGTTATGTAAATTTGCCAAAATATAATCTTAACGGTCTCTGTCAACTGCCTATCAAAAAGTAGCTAGCTTTAGGATTCCCCAAAAAACCCACACAATTTACTCTGCAGTTATTTACCCACCCTTCTTACATTGATTGACCATACAAAATCCATCCATCAGCTTAAAGTGCTTCTGATATTATACCAGATTTGCTTCACTTCAAATTGACTACAGGAAAACCTTAAGCATAGTTCCCAGGTTGAATATTCCCCTCATTTTTGTTAAGACATATACAGCATGGTAACAGGCCCTTTGGTCCATCAAGTCAACACTGATCATCAACCACCCAATTATATGAATCCTACACTAATCTAACCCAATTACATTCTCTTCATATTGTTATCAATTCCCCTCCAGATTCTACCACTCCCTATACACTAGGGGCAATTTACAGCAGCTAACTACAGTCCTACTGAGAAAACTGGAGTAAACCCACGCGATCAGGAGGAGAACATACAAAGGTCAGGATCGAACCCAGGTCTCTGGCACCATGAGGCATCGGCTCAGTCAACTGTGCCACCTCTTTCTGTTACTGTTTTTGTTCTGCTTATGATATGAGTGTTTTGGACACAAAATATTATTGCCAAGTAATTTAATGAAATATATTTTACTATTGAAGTTTCTGATGTTGAACTTGACATGATACAACAGATCCAATCATAACCGTTTATTAAATTCCATAGAGTGATGGAGCTTTACAGCATTGAAGCAGGTCTTTCAGCCCAACTTGTCCACACAGATCAAGTTAGCATTCTGTGCGAGTCCCATTCATCCACAATTTGCTCATCCTTTTAAACCTTCCTAATCAAATATCGGTCCAAATGTATTTTGAAAGTCATAACTGTATCCACTCCTAAAGCTCAAGGACACCTTGCATCTCGTTCCACCTATGGACTACCCTCACGGGTAAAAAATAGTGTCCTTGAGGTCCCTCTTAAACCTCTCCCCTCCCATCTTAAGCCTATGTATTCTAGTTTTAGAGTCCTCTATGGGGAAAAAGACAGTGGGCGTTCACTTTATCCATGCCCTTCATGATTTTGTACGCTTCAATAAGGTCACCACTCATCCTTCTGCGATCCAAAGTAAAAAGGTCCAGCCTATCTAACCTCTTCCTATAACTCAAGCCTCCAAGTCCCCCTGACATCCTGTCAAATTTCTTCCACAATGACATCCTTCCAACAGCCAGGTGACCAGAAATGTGCACAGTACTCCAAATGTGGTCTCGTCAACAACTTATCACAGCTGCATCATGATGTTCTAACCTTTATACTCAATAGCCTTCTCAATGAAGGCAAGCGTGTCAAATGCCTTCTTCACCCAGTCTACCGGAACCGTCACATTCAGGGAACCATGCACCTGTACTCCCAGATCTAATGTGGAAGCAGAGAGATGTGGAAGTACAGGTGCATGGTTTCCTTTTTCCTTTGGATTGCAGGAGGATGAGGGGTGCCTTATTGAAGTGTTCAAAATCATGAAGGGCATGGATAAAGTGAATGCTCACAGAAGACCTGGAGGTGAGAAAAGACCAGTGCTCTGTGATTCCTACTGCTCTCCGGTTATCAGGGAACCACCATGCCGGAGGTCACCTGTTGCCGACCCTGTCCTAGTCTTTTCTTGCCTCCAGTCCTTCCCTGCCAACCTCCTGCATCCACCTACTTTCAGTAGCAATGGGAAATGGGTTGAAATGTCCAACGCAAGAGGACATAGCTATAAGGTGAGAGGGCAAAAGTTTAATGGAGATGTGTGGGGTAAGTTTGGTGCACAGATTGGTGGGGACCTGGAACGCATTGCCAGGGGTGGTGGTGCAGGCAGACACTATAATGGTTTTAAAGAAGCGTTTGGATGGGCACATGGAGTGCAGGGAATAGAGAGACATGGATCATGTACAGGTAGATGAGATCAGTTTATCAGTTCATCATGTTCATAGGTGCAGGAGTAGGCCATTCGGCCCTTCGAGCCAGGACCGCCATTCAATATGATCATGGCTGATCATCTAAAATCAGTACCCCGTTCCTGCTTTTCCCCCATATCCCTTGATTCCTTTAGCCCCAAGAGCCAAATCTAACTCTCTCTTGAAAACATCCAGTGAATTGGCCTCCACTGCCTTCTGCGGCAGAGAATTCAGCATAAACAAAGTGGGCTGAAGGGCATGTTCCTGTGGTGTACTGTTCTATGCTCTAACCCCTTTGGTGAGCTGCAGTAGTATTCAATGTGTCAATATAGGGTTGTCTTGCTGATCCTTTCATGCAGCGTCTGGTACAAGATGAAGAATCTGGCGGTGTTCGTAATGGCATTTAGAGGCTGCAGGTTGACTGGGCAGAAATCCATAGCAGCAACATGCCACCTTTGGCCAGTGGAAACTTTTGACATTGTACGGGTAACTCTTCACTGACTTGCATTGTGCTTGCCATCATTATTCAGTGACACTAACAGCAACTTAGAGAATGTAGATGGTTTATAAAATAAAGGTAAAAATAAAGTGTTGAAGTAACTCAGCAGGTCAGGGAACATCTCTGGGTTACATGGATAGGTGATGATTTGGGTCGGGAGACAAACCGAAACATCACCTATTCAGGTTCTCCAAAGGTGCTGGCTGACCCGCTAAGTTACTGCACCACTTAGCAACCTGGAGATTTCTGTGTACATGTGGTTTTGCACGTACTTTCTGAGGTTGTTGAATATTCGACGTGCCTCTTCCGCTTGTGTTGATAATCTGATTCAAAATTTAGAAACAGGAGGTGAAGTAAACTAGAGATAAAATAATTTTCACCAAGTCTGCAATTAAATCTTTCACTGTGGGGGAGGGGGGGGGGCGGGAAGAATTTAATGAAAGAGTGTGGATATGCAAGGTCAATTTACAGGGATTAAATAGATTCCTAATTTAGAAAGACTTTAAAAAAAAACTCACGAATAACCTGCTAACCTAATTATTTTCAACCTAAGATTTTGCGAAAGGATATTACAAAAAATACTTTTCTATGGGCCATGGTCAGCACAGGCAAGGCCAGCAGTTAGAACGATATCTTGGTCCGAATGCAGAAAGCAGAGGCGACCACCATAAAAGAGCTTCCAAAACCAGCATAGGAGTTCTTAGAACATGTAGCTCCACACAAGTGCGAGATGCATTTCATTCTAACCCAAGGCACCAGTGGTGCTGGGATGGATTCCTACTCAGGCTCCAGTAAGGCTAAACGTTTAATTTAAAGATACCGCAGGGAAATAGGCCCTTCAACCCACAAATGGGATCACAACTTTGAAACAGAACTTTTGATCACCCGCTCACATTAGTTCTATGTTATCCCACTTGCACGTCTACTCCCTACACATGTGGGGCAATTTACAGAGACCAATAAACCTACAAGCCCGCGCGTCAAGATGCAGGAAAAATGTTCCCAATGTTGGGCGAGTCCAGAACCAGTGGCCAGTCTTAGAATAAAGGGGAGGCCATTTAAGACCGAGGTGAGAAAAAACTTTTTCACCCAGAGAGTTGTGAATTTGTGGAATTCCCTTCCACAGAGGGCAGTGGAGGCCCAATCACTGGATGGATTTAAGAGAGAGTTAGATAGAGCTCTAGGGTCTAGTGGAATCAAGGGATATAGGGAGAAGGCAGGCACGGATTATTGATTGGGGACGATTGGGGATCAGCCATGATCACAATGAATGGCGGTGCTGGCTCGAAGGGCCAAATGGCCTCCTCCTGCACCTATTTTCTATGTTCTATGTTTCTAGGAAACTGAAGCACCCAGAGGAAGCCCACGCAGTCACGGGGAGAACATGCAACTCCACACAGACACCACCCAAGGTTAGGATCGGACGAGGGTCTCTGGTGCTATAAGGCAGCAGCTCTACCTGTATCAGCAGATTTTTATATTGTTCAAGAGATTACTCCCTCTAGCCACTTAAGAGACTACATGGCTTTAGGAGAATGTGGTAATAGGCATGTGAGCTCTCCGTGAGACTTTCAGAGCTTCTCGTAACATAAATCTTCATAACACAGTCTTTTGATTAATAGTTTCTTTATTGTTGAAGATAAACAGTAAGATTTTCATCCGACCTTCTTCTCTGACTCGTACACTTTAAACTTCGTCAAACTCCTTCATATCGCTTTTAATAGTTAGAAAACTCCTCGTGTCTCGGCAAAACTCCACATGGTCGAAGGGTATTCCTTCTGCCATGTACCTCCCAGCTAAACTAAAACTAAGCTTCTGCGCAAGAAACCCAGCACCAAACACGCCCTTGACTACGTAATAAATTCCACCCACATAATTACGAGCAGACTAAAATTTAAAGACAAATGCCATAATTAATGACACACAAAATAAGTCAAATGGCCACTACACTACCAGCTGCACCACAGTGAGGCCCATTGAGCAATCTATTTCCACAATTACTGGATAGATGAAAACAGTCATTGAAAGCTGGTTGACATCTTTAATGAGATATAGATTAATATCTTTTGAGAATTGTGGGAAGCAAGAGAAGAAATTGCTGGGAGATATTTGTATCATTGACACCCACAGGTGAGATATCATAAGACGGCAGAGAAAGGCTGGGGCTTTTTCTCCTTGGAACATCTGAGGCTAAGGAGCAGTGACGTGCGGTGAGGTCAATGGCTGGGGAGGCACTGGCTAGTATCAGTGGCCCGGCCCTCCCTGTATTGATCACCGCGTCTCCCCGAGGAGAGAGAGGGGTGGAGCCGTGGCTGGGAGGGAGGGATAGAGAAGAGGACGGAGGGGGGGGGGGGTGAAGAGGGAAGAGAGAGAGAGAGAGAGAAAAAAAATGGGGAGAGAGGAACGATGGCATGTTATAATGCACAGCCGTCCCATTCTGACCGCCGCTGAACCCCCCACCATTGCACCCTTCTTCACGGCGGCCCAGTGATGTCTCGGCTCTGACAATTCGAGGGATCTAACCGGTAAGAACACTAAGAGCAGCCCCGGGTCGTCGCGCTCCCCGACCCGGTCTGAATTTGAAAAATCAGGTGGTGGGCCTGATGTGTCCCGCGGGCCATATTTTGGAGACTCCTGCCTTACATGAACTAAACAAAAATGTACAGAAGTACAAAAATTTATGACTTTATTATTGTGATAAGTATAAATCTATTTTTAAAAAATCAAATAACTTTCTAATGTACCGACAAAGTCTACCTTCCCAAGTGGCGTATCTTGTTCCGCTCCATGATCTTTGGTCAGCGCTGCCGCTGCTAACGTGGAGGGAGAGTGAGGTAGCGTCAATTACATGGGCTGAGACTACGTAATTGACGATCTCTCTTCCTCCAATGGGCTCAAGACACGCCCCCTTGTGAGGCAGATGTGATCGCTGCCTCCCCTGGAGCTTTTCCATTGCAGTTTTATGTGAGACCAGCAAGCACAAATTTAATATCTTTGTATGTGAAATATGTTACCTGGACTATGGAAGGTAAGGACATGTAATGAAGGGGTTTACACACATTACTTTGGTGACATACATAGAGATGGTAACAGGCACACGCTTATTGCCCGCGCTCCATGCAGTTTCTAAGGGGTTGTGCAATCAGAGGGGAGGCTCAGCTCGTCGCTGCCTCACCTCTCATCTCTCCATGTATTTGTAGCGGAGCTGCGAAAAATTTGTGATTTTTACTATAAAAATTGATTAGATTCATATAGAAATGACATTTATAACAGTTCAGTGGAAAAATCTTTATATTTATATTATTATTATTTTTCTTTACTTTTCTTAACAGCTATTTTCATTGGGAGTATGACAGTTGAGGCTCTGCCTCCCCTGCCTCCCCTGACCGCGCATCCCTGCTAAGGAGTGACCATATAGAAGTATGTGGGGAAAAGATAGGTGAATGGCCTCACTCTGGCCATGGAGGAGGCTCAGGACAGAAAGGTTGGATTCGGAATGGGAGAGGGAGTTGAAGTGCTGAGCCACCGGGAGATCAGGTTGGTTAATGCGAACTGTGCGGAGGTGTTCGGTGAAACAATATGAAATAAAAGTTCTGTTTCAAAGTTGTGATCACATCTACACTAGTCCCATCTGCCCAGGACGACAGATGGCGCAATGGGCTAAGTGTTCGGCTGGCAACCGGAAGGTAGCCGGTTCGAATCCCGCTTGGAGTGCATACTGTCGTTGTGTCCTTGGGCAAGACACTTCACCCACCTTTGCCTGCGTGTGAATGTGTGTGAATGTGTGTGAGTGATTGGTGGTGGTCGGAGGGGCCGTAGGCGCAGATTAGCAGCCACGCTTCCGTCAGTCTGCCCCAGGGCAGCTGTGGCTACAGAAGTAGCTCACCACCACCGACTGTGACTGAGGAGTGAATGAATAATGCGATGTAAAGCGCCTTGGGTATTAGAAAGGCGCTATATAAATCCAATCCATTATTATTATTATTATTATCTGTCCATGTTTGGCCCATATCCCACAAAATCTTTCCAATCCAAATACCTGTGCAAAAGTCCGAAGCAAGATCCCGACTTGAAACCTATCCATTTTTTCCAGAGATGCGATCCGTCTAGTTTTAAACTCCCCTACATTGGGAAAGAGACCAAAGGGACCTCTTTTACCCCGAGTAGGGGAATCAAGAACCAGAGGACATAAGTTTAAGGTGAGAGGGGAAAGATTTAATAGGAACCTGAGGGGCAACTTTTTCCACACAATAGGTATATGAAACTAGCTGCCAGAAGAGGTAGTTGAGGCAGGTACTAATAACAACATTTAAAAGACTTTTGCACAGGTATATGGATAGGAAAGATTTTGTGGGATATGGGCCAAACATGGACAAGTGGGACTAGTGTAGATGGGATCACAAGTTTGAAACACAACTTTTATTTCATATTGCTTCGCCCAACACCTCCGCTCTGTTCGCATTAACCAACCTGATCTCCCGGTGGCTCAGCACTTCATCTACCCCTCCCATTCCGAATCTGACCTTTCTGTCCTGGGCCTCCTCCATGGCCAGAGTGAGTCCCACTGCAAATTGGAGAGCAGTACCTCATATTTCGCTTGGGTAGTTTACACCCCAGCGGTATGAACATTGACCTCCAATTTCAGGTAGTCCTTGCTCTCTCCCTCCTTCCCCTCCCCTTCCCAGCTCTCCCACTGTCTCCGCCTCTTACTTTATTCTTCCCGCCCCCACATCAGTCTGAAGAAGGGTCTCTACCCGAAATGTCACCTATTCCTTCGCTCCATAGATGCTGCCTCACCCGCTGAGTTTCTCCAGCATTTTTGTCCACCTTTTATTTCATATTGGTTGGTAAACAGTTTTGAATTATTCAGTCACAGCAACTTCACCACTAATTTTATTTTTTCTGTGCCGTTTCCCGGCACAAGCGGCAGGGTTTTTGGATAAAAACAAAGTGTTGGATGATTTTTAGAGTGGCACAGATGCGCAACTGGTAGAGTTGCTGCCCAACGGCACCAGAGTCCCGTGTTCGATCCCGACCTCTGGTGCTGGCTATGTGGAGTTTGCACATTCTCCCGGTGACCACGTGGGTTTCCTCCACGTACTTCTTCTTCTTCTTCTTCTTCTTCTTCTTCTTCTTCTTCCCACACTCCAAAGCCATGTGGGTTTGTAGTTTAATCGGCCTCTATAAATTCTCCCCAAGAGGGTGGATGAGAAAGTGGAATAACATAGAAATAATGTGAACGATGGTCGACGTGGACTTAGTGGGCTGAAGGGTCTGTCTCCATGCTGTATCTACCAATCCAATCCAACGCAGCAGCGGATTGTTTCCGAAGCATCTATGAAGGGCAATGGACGTTTCGGGTCGGGAGCCTTCCTCAGACAGATGGAGTAGAGAGGAGAGATCTTGCAGTTCCTCGAAATCAGAATTCAAACCAAGAATCTTTTCCAGCTTTCACTCTCCTCACCCCCCCTGCAATCAGCCTGCAATCGACCCCAAAATGTCCCCTATCCATGGTCTCCAGATATGCTGACTGACCCGCCAAGTTACTTCAGCATTTTGCTTTTTTTTTAATGCAAACCAGTATCTGAAGCACCGCTTGTCGACATAATCTTCATTGACCACTTCATGTCACATCCACTGTTATTGGCGGCTTATACTTTAAAATACCGACGTGCGCTATTGCAAAACCCTTTTTTCAGGAGGAAGAAGGTATTGATAAAGAATCAACGGAATCGCGCAAATGTAACTACTGAACCATAAGCTTCGAAAATAAAATATTTTCCACCAGAGACGCTCCCAGACCCGGCTGAGGTCCTCCAGCACTTTGTTTTTGTTGTTGTTCAAGTTCAAGTTCAAGTGAGTTTATTGTCATGTGTCCCTGATAGGACAATGAAATTCTTGCTTTGCTTCAGCACAACAGAACAGAACTCCAGCACATTGTTGCTGATATAATGAAGTAATCTGACAGCGATATATGTTGGGTTGGCGTGCAGAAGAGATTGCGTGTTTATGCTGTGCATTTCAACCGCTCTAGTCATATCACCAATATGTTTATGATACAAGGAACTGCAGATGCTGGTTTACATCAAAGATAGACACAAAATACTGGAGTAACTCAGCAGGTCAGACAGCATCTGTGGAGAGAAGGAATAGGTGACGTTTCGGTCGAGACCCTTCCTCAGACTGAGTCAGGGGAGAGGGAAATTGAAGGTATGAAAAGATTTAGAACATATCAGAGCCGGCACCGATGACCCAGGAAAGGCGGAGCCTACAATGGTCCATTGTTGGCTGGGGTAGAGGGTGTGTTATTATCTCTGATTTGTTCTAATAATTTCCCTCTCCCCTGTAGAAGGGTCTGTAGAAGGGTCGTGACCCGAAACGTCACCTGTTCCTTTTCTCCAGAAATGCTGCCTGACCCGCTGAGTTACTCCAGCATTTTGTGTCTATCTTCAATATATAGTGAAGGTAGACACAAAATGCCGGAGTAACTCAGTGGGTTCAATATTCAATATATAGCAGCGATGTTACAAAACTTACCTTCAGCGGTGCTGCAGTTCTGCCACTAGCCATGTGTGCGACTTTGGCGCCTTTGAGGGGGGGGGGGGGAGATTAAAATGCCGTTTTCTACTGCTTATCGGAGGCGGACTTGCTCGCTGAAGAAAAATCCATCCGACTTCCGTTCCCTATTTTTTTTTTTTAAATCGCGAGACAATTTAATAATACATTAAAATAAAAAGCGACTTCTAATGCCCTCAACGCCTACAACGTGACGGATCGCTGAACGGGACAAAACAAAATGTAAGTCGTTTATTTTACATATAATCTTGTTTCTTGGGATGGCTTTAATCAAATTTTATGATGTGAAAATGTGATTTGGGTCCCATACGAACCGTCAGTGTTTTTCCTGCCGATATGGGGTTCAAATTCACAGCAAATGCAACGTTCCAATCGATCGCGTTCCAGAAAAACCCACTCGCAAGATGATTTAAATGCTCTTTTTTTTGGACAATCATGTCATAAGAGCATCTAAGTCGTCTATATTTTGTGTTTTTGTCTATCCATAGTCAATATTTTTTATACTATATATCAGTATTAGTCCCATGTATTGTGCAAATTAAAAAAAAATTATATTGAGTGGATGTTTCTAGATTAATTTATGGGAATTAAACATTAAATTCCTTCCACCTGGCATATAAATTCATGACAGTGAGATTTAAAAATCATGTTATATTGTGAATTCTTGTGTGAATGGGATTAGTTTGTTATTTGGATACTTAGGGTATTAAAAAAATATATCATTTTCTTAAGAAATGGAATCTACAGGACATTATTAATGGGAAAGTAGTGGGCAGAAAGGCATGTCATGCGTGGTTTGAAGAGCAAAAACTTGTAGTTTACAATGTCAAAATTGAAAAGTTGAGGAAAAACAAGATGTAAAGAGTTGCTTATTGGTTACAATCTGAGGAGTATGATGATGCTACTGATTATGATATGCCAATGTACCAGCTAGCAACTGATCTTCTCCATAAAGACTTGGTCTATTGCTAGAAATTGTAATTTATTTACCTATCTGTTATGGACTTACAGCATATTATACAATAATATTAAAGTTCTGATCTTGAGAATATCACATTTTTTTAATTTTCAAGGCAGTCTGGGTGTTTATTACTATTTCCGTCACAACAGTCAATTTTGTAATTAGCTACAATTAGGTAATTAACTAATTATATGCTTTAATTTCAGGTCATCCAAGTAAGATGATTTATATTTGTTTCAGAATGCTTCAATCTATAATAACTGAAAATGTCATTCAGTTCTCTTAATTTTAGGAAAGTTATGGGCTTTTGACTGTCCTCGATCACAGCTTTTGTGTTCAGTCAATGGAAAAGCAATAGGAAACAAAATGCTAATTTCCGAGTATGAAAATGGCCATTACATTTTTTAATACTGAAGATATGAAAGTGAATTAGGTGTCAAATTAAACTTCGTTTTATGCTTTATCTGATGGGAAAAATTGCAGACTTGATTTTTAAAATCTCAAAATTTTGTAACATTGTTATATATAGTGGTTGCTTTCCCGAGGAAGTGTTAACTGTGGTTAGGGGATATGTGGACACAAACAGGGGAACTAGCAGGCCGAATAGGACGAGAGAGAGGGAGTGCAAGGGTAACTTGAAATGAGAGAAATCATGATACAATCTTCTGTTCTGATTATTTTAGCCCCACCTATCAGTTCTACTGCCACGGCAGGGCAGGGCTCCATATAAAGTACATCAGACTTCAGCTGTTACTCACCGAGTTCACTGCGACGCTCTCGAGGATGGACAACGAGACAAGGGAATGCTCAGCTGGGGACATCGCTTCATCCTACAATCCCCCGGTCATCCTTATAACCTTTGTCCTGGGATTCATTGGGAATTCAATCGCTCTGTGGATCTTCTCTTTCCACGTGAAATCCTGGACACCAAACACAGTGTATTCGCTGAACCTGGCCATTGCGGACACGCTGCTAATCTGCTGCCTACCCTTTCGAGCGGACTATTTTGTCCGTGGCAAGGACTGGGTCTACGGCGATGTTCCCTGCCGCCTGAAAGTGTTCATGATCTCCTTAAACCGGATTTGCAGCATAATCTTCTTGATGGTCATAGCCATCGACCGCTATTTTAAGGTGGTCCACCCTTTCCATAGACTTAACAAGATATCTCCCAAGTGTGCGGCGAAGCTAGCGGGAGTCCTGTGGGTTGCGGCGGTGGCGATTTGTTCTCACTTGTTGAAGGAACGACACGATTTTAAGCACCAAAACGTGACCAACTGCGAACCCTTCAAGATAAATCACCGACTGGGTCCCACGGCTATCTGGACATACACCATCTTTATTGTCTTCAAGTTTCTTTTACCGTTGTCGGTGATTCTTTTCTCCACCACCCGCATCGTCTGGAGGTTAAAGCAGATGAAAGCTGAAATGAGGGCAAATTACAAGCGAGCGATGAAGCTTGTGATCGCAGTGGCCACTGTCTTTGTACTCTGCTTCTTGCCGACCAACGTCGCCGTGGTCGCCGTCTTAATCACCAAGCTACGAAGTGCCACGGACTGTAAGTCATACATGGTCGCAGTGGACATCTTCCACAATACTTTGTTCATCACTTACTTCAACAGTGTGATGGACCCAGTCATTTACTACTTTTCAAGTTCAGCGTTCAAAGATGCTTTCAAAAAACCTTTTCATTGTCTCAGTTTAAGTCGCTCGAGATCAGACCTGGACTTGGAAAAGCATGACGCCAAAGTAAAACTGGATGTGGATTGAATACTGAACAGTAATCCCAGACTGCCCGTCCGCGGTCTCATTCTGGGAGATGAAGGAAATGTGTAATATCAGAATAGTCATAGTCTTACAGGCCATTCCGCCCAACCTGCCCACACCAGCCAACATGTCCCATCCGCACTAGTCCCACCTGCCTGTATTTGACCAATATCCCTCTAAACCGGTCCTATCCATTTTCTGAAACGTTACCACAGGACCTGCCTCAACTACCTCGTTGCATACACCTACCACACTTTGCATGAAAATGGTACAACTCAGGTTCCTATTAACTCTTTGCTCCCTCACCTTAAACCTATGTCCTCTGGTTCTCGGTTCCTCTACTCTGGGTGAGAGTGCTTCTACCCAATCTATTCCTTTCATGATTTTGTACCTCTATAAATCACCCCCCATCCTCCTGTGCACCAAGGAATAGTGTCCTAGCCTGCTCAACCTCTCCCTATAGCTCAGGAATGTGTAAATAAAAACCATAGTGAATAAGTGTACAAACCCTGGAATAATGTTAAACTGAAACAATTATTATTGTGGTAATCTAATCCTAATGAAGGTGCTAAAATAAACGGCAGTTCACTTTGTTGAAGGATGGATGACATTGCAAAAGGATTTCTTCAAAATCTTTAAAGTCACAGTCATACAGTTCAGAAACAGGCCCTTTGGCCCAATTTGTCCGTGGCGACCAAGATGCCCCATCTACAGAAGTCTCACCCGTCTGCTTTTTGGTCCATATCCTTCCAAACCTTTGCTATCCAGGTACTGTCTAAATGTCTTTTAAAGGGAGGATTTTTACTGTGTTTAGAGATTGTGATCACTCATGTAATGTGTAACATTGCCTCTGCTAACTGGACCAGTGCCACCTAAGATGAGTTGATCTCCTCTGTGTAATGTGTACTGGGTGTAATGAGAGCTGCGCTCCATTGGAAGTGACTGGTAGAAAAGATGGTAAATCGTAGGTCTCAAGAAGGTCTCCTGACGTGTGGAGACCACAAGCAGCAGGCCTGGCATGCCCGCCGTGGAACCGGGAACCCGCCCGGAGAGGGAAGGACAGCGAGCCCGGCCCCTGCCTGCCCCTGAAGACCGGGAACCAGAGAGGAGGTTGGAGGGGGTCGGTGGCAGATGCTGGACAAATAAGAAGAACCAGGGGGTACCTTCCGCACCCTCAAGGTCAGCTGCGGGCGGCACCCCCAGGGAACAAGGGCTGAAGAGGGCCGGGCGAGGAGAGGGACGACAGGTCCTGGGACAACTGGAATGGAGGCGATGCCTGCAATGGGCCTCTTGCATATAGACTCAGTGGGCTGCTCTGTACATTCTCTACTAACCGGGGAATTGTGCTTATGTATGGTGATAGTCTTGTTGAACTGCATATAAAAAAAGTATTTCATTATACCTGGTCTACGTGCTAAAAAATAAAGAAATCATTGATAGGTGGCGTTTACATTAGTTACATTGTCATTGATTTTTGTTTTAAAAGGAAGTGGAATTCATGGAAAACTTGAACAATATACCAGGAAACTGCAAACTGCAAACACATAGGGACAGATTGCCCTCTGTTATCACAGGGGTGAGTTGTGTTTCAAACCGTCTAGAATTGGAGATAATTGTAGAAACAAGGAACTGCAAATGCTGGTTTACAGAAAAAGACACAAAGCACTGGAGTAACTCAGTGGGTCAGGCAATGTCTCTGGAGAATGTGGTTTTCCACATTCTCCAGAGATGCTGCCTGACCTGCTGAGTTACTCTAGCACCTTGTGTCTTTTTTAGAGATAACTACATGTGAGTAATGTAAAATGTTGACGGGAACAGTGTTTGACAATTAATAGTGTGTAGGAAGGAACTGCAGATGTTGGTTTACACCAAAGATAGACACAAAATGCTGGAGTAACACAGCGGGTCAGGCAGCATCTCTGCAGAAAAGGAATAGGTGACGTTCCGGGTCAAGACTCTTCTTCAGACTGTATTGGGTTGAGACCCTTCTTCAGACTGCGTTTCGGATTGAGATCAGGTCTCAACCTGAAACGTCACCTTTTCTCCAGAGATGCTGCCCGACCCGCTGTGTTACTCCTGCACTCCTTGTGTATCTATCTTCTTTGATAAGGAATTGTCAATTGCAGACAAAAAAGACTGCAGATGCTGCATTCTTGAGCAAAATAAAAAGTACTGGAAGAACTGAGCAGGTCAGGCAGCATCTGCTGAGGGAATGGACAGATAATGTTTCGGGCCGGGACCCGTATCGCAATCAGAGTCCTGACACAAAATGTTGCCCGTCCATTATGTCCCCAGATGTTGCCTGATCTGCTGAGTTCCTCCAGCACTTTGTGTTTTGCTCAGGATTTGTTGCTTTTGATGTAACTAGGAAAATGGACAAGGGAGAGCCAGTGGATGTAGTGTACCTGCACTTTCAGAAACCATTTGATAAGGTCACACATTGGAGATTAGTGGGCAAAATAAGGGCACGTGGTATTGGGTGTAGAGTGCTGATATGGATAGAAAATTGGTTGAAAGACAGGAAACAAAGAGTAGGGATTAACGGGTCCCTTTCAGAATGGCAGGCAGTGACTAGTGGGGTTCGGTGCTGGGACCACAGCTATTTACAATATACATCAATGATTTGGATGAAGGGATTCAAAGTAACATTAGCAATTTTGCAGATGACACAAAACTGGGTGGCAGTGTGAACTGTGAGGAGGATGCTATGAGAATGCAGGGTGACTTGGACAGGTTGGGTGAGTGGGCAGATGCATGGCAGATGCAGTTTAATGTGGATAAATGTGATGTTATCCATTTTGGTAGCAAAAATAGGAAGGCAGATTATTATCTAAATGGTGTCAAGTTGGGAAAAGGGGGAGTACAATGGGACCTGGGGGTCCTTGTTCATCAGTCAATGAAAGTAAGCATGCAGGTACAGCAGGCAGTGAAGAAATCAAATGGCATGTTGGCCTTCATAACAAGAGGAGTTGAGTATAGGAGAAAAGAGGTCCTTCTGCAGTTGTACAGGGCCCTAGTGAGACCACACATGGAGTATTGTGTGCAGTTTTGGTCCCCAAATTTGAGGAAGGACATTCTTGCTATTGAGGTAGTGCAGCATAGGTTCACAAGGTTAATTGCCGGGATGGCAGGACTGTCATATGCTGAGAGAATGGAGCAGCTGTGCTTGTATACTCTGGAATTTAGAAGGATGAGCGGGAATTTTATTGAAACATATAAGATTATTAAAGGTTTGGACACTATCTAGAGGCAGGAAACATGTTCCCGATGTTGAGGGAGTCCATAACCAGGGGCCACAGTTTAAGAATAAGGGGTAACCATTTAGAATGGAGATGAGGAAACACTTTTTCACATCGAGAGTTGTGAGTCTGTGGAATTCTCTGCCTCAGAGGGTGGTGGAGGCCGGTTCTTTGGATACTTTCAAGAGAGAGAGCTAGATAGGGCTCTTAAAGTTAGTGGAGTCAGGGGATATGGGGAGAAAGCAGGAACGGGGTACTGATTGTGGATGATCAGCCATGAAGGGCCGAATGGCCTACTGCTGCACCTATTGTCCATTGTATTTGTATTGTAGTTTTATAACCTATTTTGGATGATGGGGAGAGGGGTAGGTAAAAGGGTCAGGTACATTAAACTGTCTCTAGTGTGTAGGATAGGGCTAGTGTGTGGGGATTGCTGGTCAGCATGGACTCGGTGGTCTGTAGGGCTGATGCTCTACAATCCTGAGAACTATATTCGGCACTGTGTATCTTCCCCTTTGCTCTGCCTGTTGTACTCGAGTTTGAACTGATTGTATCTACTTTTGTCAGGTCTATCTGATCTGTTTGGATAGCAAGCAAAACAAAGCTTTTCACTGTACCTTAGTACATGTGACAATAATAAGCTTAAACTTAAATCTAAACAGCGTATATGTGAACAAGGTCCCATAAACATTATTAAACTCCAACGAGAACTAGTCTTGAGAAAAAACTCTGTTTCCATGTAACCCCACAGTCATTGTCTCTAAACAGGAGATACTTGGTTTGGAAGTTGACAGGGAACCAGTTCTATTAAAAAAAGACACAAAGTGCTGGAGTAACCCAACAAGCATCTCTGGAGAACATGGATAAGCAACATTTCAAAACTTTGCCTTTCCATGTTCTCCAGAGATGGTGCCTGACCCGCTGAGTTACTCTAGCACTTTGTGTCTTTTATTGTAAATCAGCATCTATAGTTCCTTGTGTCTACATTTTATTTTTATTAAAACTTGGGCAAGAATACTCTATTAAACATTTGAACAACTACTGATACTTCTTGCCCATCAAAACCAGCTATTGTGTGTGGGACATGTACCTCTGTACCACTGTGACTGGGCAGGTGAGGACTAGAAATAATGCTCCATTCAACATTTTCCTTGATCACCTTCCACTTTGATCTCTTGTTTTCACACCTTACCCTTCCATATCGCTATGTCTCCCTCTCCCATGGCTCACAGTCTGAAGAAGGATCGCGACGCAAAATGTCACCCATTCCTTTGCTCCAGAGATACTGCCTCCCGCACTGAGTTACTCCAGCAGTTTGTGTCTATCTTCGATGTAAACCGGCATCTGCAGTTCCTTCCTACACCTTGGTATGCTTCTCCAGTGCAGATTAACTTTGATTTGGAGCTGTCTGCCGTTACATTGATTGAAAAACACAGCATGGAAACAGGCCCTTTGCCACACCGAGTCCACGCCGACCATCACCCATTCACACTAGTTCTACGTTATCCCACTTTCTCATCCACTCCCCACACACAAGGGGCAATTTACAGAGGGCCAATTAACCTACAAACCCACAGTTTTTTTTGTCTGTGGGAGGAAACTGGAGCACCTGGAGGAAACCCACATGATCACAGGGAGAACATGCAAACTCCACACAGACAGCACCCGAGGTCAGGATCGAAGCCGGGTTTCTGGCACTGTGAGGCAACTGCTCTAGTAAGTTGCCCTGGTAAGTCAACCGCATGGTTTGTGATGACATCCCTCCGTTATCTGGATTGTGGGAATGTGCAGCTGGGACAGAGATGCTTTGTGAGAAGTAATCCATCAAATTGAGGAATCAAGAACCAGAGGACATAGGTTTAACGTGAAGGGGGAAAGATTTAATCTGAGTGGTAACTTTTTCACACAAATCGTGGTGAGTGTATGGAATGAGCTGCCAGTGGAGGTAGTTGAGGCAGGGACTATTGCAATGTATGAGAAACATTTAGACAGGTACATGGATACAACAGGCTTGGAGGGATGAGGGCCAAACGCGGACAGGTGGGACCAGTGTAGATGGGACATGTTGGTCGCTGTGGGCAAGTTGCGGCAAAGGGCCTGTTTCCACGCTGCACGACTCGGACTGAAATGGCTGCGTTGTTACTGTGCACAGGATGCCTGCTTCTCTGACATTCATCCATGAGAGAATGCCCTAGATGAATGTGAGGCAAGTCATTTTTACTGAGCTTGTGACACTCTGCCAAAGATTATTCATTTAGTAGGTTTATACCATCACTTCGTCCATTAATTTGCAGCTTAAGAGTTGGGACAGAATAGATCGACATGTATTTTTCCCTATCCAATGCCAGCTATGTATTTGTGATTTGGTTCCAGCTGTCTGCCCACTGATATTTTGTTTACTTAATTTTCAATCACTTTCTAGCTGGAAACAAAGCTGAAATTCTATTGGAATATTTTCAAAGAAAGACGAATTTTATCGCTTTTAATCCCGTTAAATTATCTCCTACTTTTTCTGCAAAGTTAATTATTGCTTTAAGTTCCTCCTTCCCTTTTGTCCTAAGACTTCATACTGTAGCTGGAATGGTTTTACAGGAAACTGGAAAACAGACGAAGTATTAATTATTTAGAGATGCAGCATGAAAACAGGACCTTTTACCGTATCTATTCGCCTCCGAATTTTATGCCCCTCAATAAGATCAACCCTCAGCCTCCTGTTCTTTCAAAGACTAAAGTCCTAGCCTGCCCAACCTCTCCCTATAGCTCAGTCCCCCAATTCCTGGCAACAACCTCGTAGAGCTTCTCTACAGACTTTCCATCTTAATGACATCCTTCCTATAGCAGGGTGACCAAAACTGAACACAATTGTCCAAACACTGCCTCACCGACATCTCCCATCAGTGTTCCACTTGGGTTACAACACTGCCATCTACCTAGGATGTGGATCAGTGCGCTGTCTGATGTGTGCTTATTGCTAAAAGGACAGGGTTAATAATCAGGGTTAAAGCTCAGGTTTAGGGGTCAAGGCTCAGGATTCAGTGTCAGGGATGGCTTATTGTAATGGACTAGTGTAGCTGAGGAATGGCCAAAAACCTCTACTCTAAACCTTAAACTTTTCCTTTCAAAACCCCTCAGTATGAGACTGTCCAAAAGGACTGTGTCCTTTTATATAGCAATGGTTGGTTTCCCTGCCATAGGATTGAAAAGCAAACATTTCACACTTACAAGTCATAGAGTCATACAGTGTGGAAACAGGCCCTTCAGCCCAACTTGCCCATGCCAACCAACATGCCCCATCTACACTAGTCCCACCTGCCTGCGTTTGGCCCACATCCCTCCAAACCTCTCCTATCCATGTACCTGTCTAAATGTTTTTTAAACGTTGTGATAGTACCTGCCTCAACTATCTCCTTTGGCAGCTTGTTACATGTACCTACCACCATTTGTGTAAAAATGTTGCTGCTCATGTTCCCATTAAATCTTTCCCTCCCTCACTTTAAACACATGTCCTATGTAGATTAATTAATTGGCTTGCCTACACACCTAACATAAAGTGGCACCGTTGTGCACCTGAAGTCAGATAGACACTAGACAAGGCAGGTAGAGCAGATATGCCAGAGAAATGGAAGAGTTGCATTGTGATCAATATTGAGATGAATTGATTGATTGATAGATATACCATGGAAACAGGCCCTTCAGCCCACCGAGTCCACATCGACCATTGATCACCCGTTCGTACTAGTTCAATGTTGTCCTGTTTCTCATCCACTCCTTACACACTTAGGCCAATTTATAGACACCAATGATCCTACAGACCCACCCATCTTTGGGATGGCTATTATTTTTAAACTCCATCTGTTTACAGAGCAAAATTTCAAATACCCTTCTGTCAGGATGGAGTTTGAACTTTAGTCTCTCGAGCTTACATCTTTCGAAGTTTCTGTATTAATAATCTAGTCATTTATACTCGACATCAGCATCCACAAGGTTAGATTTACATGGAAGTCAAAAGGTGCAAAAATAATGTTTGTGATTACTTGATCTTTTAGTTTAAAGATACAGAATGGAAACAGACCCTTTGACCCACCGAATCCACACCAACCATCGATCACCCGTTCACACTAGTTCTATGTTACCCCACTTTGGCATCCACTTCCTAGGTGGTAATTTACAGAGGGCTAATTAATCTACAAACCTGCACGTCTTTGGGATGTGGGAGGAAACTGGAGCACCCAGAGGAAACCCATGGAGAACATGCAAACTCCACATAGACAGTACCCGAGGTCAGGATCCCTGGGGCTGTGAGGCAGCAGCACTACCCACTGCATCCCTGCCCCATGACATGGATGTTCCATGTCAAGTGATACTAATCTCCAAAGACTAGTTTAAGAGGAACCACGATACACTACGTTGAGTGGGTTCAATGGAAATTCTGAACTGTTTAAGACGTGGAAAGTGGTGCTGGATGAGTTTATAAATTTGTAAAAAGTGACGAGACAGAAAATATTTGTCAACAGAAATGGAAAATCTGGATGTGAAAGAGGATGTGGAGGGAGCGGAATAAGGAGGTGGCATCTCCTTTTTGAGCAGAATAAGGAACTAATCGAGACATATCACTTATATAATATCAAATTTCCAAATAAGGAACTGTCCAAAATCCTTGCACCCTCTGACTTCACATCTTCCACTTGGAGACACAGATTCGAAATGTTGCTTATTAATTTCCTTCCCCAGATGCTACCTGACCCGCTGGATTTCTCCAGCACTGTAAAAAAAGACACAAAGTGTTGATGTATCTTTGCCTTGTTTTGTAAACCAGCATCTACAGTTCCTTGTTTCCACTTTCTCCAGCACTGTGTTTTGTGCTCACACTTCCTCTTAGGGTGACACAGTGGCACAGCGTTAGATTTGCTGCCTTACAGCGCCAGAGACCCGGTTTCGACCCTGACTACAGGTGCTATCTGTACAGAGATTGTGCGTTCTCCCCATAACCACATGGGTTTTTCCGGGTGCTCCGGTCTCCTCCCACATTCCAAAGATGTACAGGTTTATAGGTTAATTGGCTTCTGTAAAATGGTAAATTATCCCTAGTGTGTAGGATAGTGTTAGTGCACGGAGTGATTGCTGGTCGATGTGGACTTGATGGGCAGAAGGGACAGTTACCACATTGTACCTCTCTATCTTTTATTTGAAAGATAGAAGGCAATAGAACATAATTATTCTAAGCTAAATTTATAAATGGAATTCTGCCAATTGTGTATGAAATATCTCTCCTGTGTATCCCTGCAGTCACAGCCTTCCATGTGACATCTCCTGTCCCAATGCTTCCATATAAAACATAGAAAAGTGCAGCAAGAGAACAGGTCCTTTGGCCTTCAATGTTTGTGCTGAACATGATGCCAGGTTAAACTAATCTGATCTACCTACACATGATACATATCCCACCATTCCCTGCATATCCATATGCCTATCTAAAAGCCTCTGAAGCATCACTGTGATATCTGCCTCCACCATCACCTATGGCAGCACGTTCCAGGCACCCACCACCCTCTGTGCCCCGCACATCTCCTTTAAACTTTGACCTTCTCAACGTAAAGCTATGCCTCTGGGAAAAAGGTTCCGACTGTTTACCCTATCTGTACCTGCCATAGGTTTAGGTCTC
Organism: Malacoraja senta; assembly: GCA_038087875.1. Lineage (NCBI taxonomy): Eukaryota > Metazoa > Chordata > Chondrichthyes > Rajiformes > Rajidae > Malacoraja > Malacoraja senta. The sequence goes on from CM075980.1 coordinate 22,529,043, forward strand.
TTCTCAACCACTGGTGTTCCCGATAAAGCAATTCCGGTTTGTCCATTCTCTCTCTGCAGCTAATACCGCCTAATCCAGGTGTCATTTTGGTATATAAACATTTCTCTCTCCTATCAATTCATCGCTATTTGCCGACACAACACTGACCATCTCAGTTTTTTCCCCCATTGTGCTTACTTCCTCTAACCTAACCACCATCTGAATTGTATGTAATTCCACCATACAGGGGTGGCACAGTGGCACAGCGGTAGAGTTGCTGCCTTACAGTGCCAGAGACCTGGGTTCGATGCTGACTACAGGTGCTGCCTGTGTGGAGTTTGCACATTCTCCCGATGACAGTTGGGTTTTCTCCCGGTGCTCTGGTTTCCTCCCAACATCACAAAGATATGCACGTTTGTAGGTTAATTGGCTACTGTAAATTGTCCCTTGTGTATAGGACAGGACTTATGGGTTCTGGGAGATCGCTGGTCGGCACGGACTTGGTGGGCTGAACAGCCTGTTTCCACGCTGTATCTCAAAAACAAAAACTAAAATGTGCTTATGGGGGGCAGTGGTGTAGTGGTTGAGCAAAATGATCTCTCCCTCACAGATACAGGATGTTTGAGACACCTCCTTCTATTTCTGACCAACACCAAGTATCAGCCTGAAATTAACCCAGGTGTCACTGACATAATTTCCTCAGAACTCTTTCTTTTCTCAGTATGAATGAATGAATTAATAGTTTTTTCGGTCATACATTAAAAAGAACAAAACTTTACAATCTGTGTGAATATGAACCAACACTGTATCCATTTCACACAACATTCACATAATCAATGACCGAAAACGGAATAGGCTGAAGCCACAAAGTTAATTTTTGCCTATCCTATACAATCCATAAGTTAACCCAGAATATCAGCAGTACAAAGGAAAGAAAAAAAATAAAATTTACTCTAAATTGTAATCCTTACTTATTTTACATTTTAATCGTTTTACATTATAATCCTTAATTATTTTACATTTTAAGGCTTTTTAGAAACTCAACAGAGAGCTACAAAATTTCATCTCATCACTAAGCCCGTTCCATAATTTGACTCCCAAAACTGAGACACATCTATATTTTACATTGGTTCTCACTTTACATGTTTCAAAAATACACAACCCTCTTAAATTATAATGTCGTTCTCTTAATTTATTTTTTTTTGAATACTAACAGGAAGGCTTTTATTCCTAACTCGGAAAAGTATTTCTAATGTCTTTACATGCACAATATCCAAAAATGTTACGGTACCGGACTTTATGAATAATGGATTTGTAGTTTCACGGTAAGAAGCTTTATGTATTATTCTAATAGCTCTTTTCTGGAGTTTAATTATAGGGTCTATATTTGTTTTATATACATTTCCCCAAACTTCAACACAATATGACATATATGGCATTATAAGTGACCAATACAATATATACAAACACATCTTATTCAACAGATCCTTTGTTTTGTAAAGAATAGCAATGGATTTAGATAATTTCCGTTTGATGTATTCTATATGTGGCTTCCAACAAAGTTCATGATCTATAATCACTCCCAGGAATTTTGTTTGAGTTACTCTTTCAATTTCAACTCCATTTAAATTCAATTTTATTTCACAATTAACCCTGTCACCACCAAACACCATAAATTTTGTTTTGTTTTCATTTAGGGATAATTTATTAATATCAAACCATTTTTTTTAGCACTATCAATTCTCTTTCTGCTGTTTTCAATAGTTCTTTTATATCATTCCCTGAACAAAATACATTTGTATCATCCGCAAACGTAACAAACTTCAACGTATTGGATACTTTACAAATATAATTTAAATAAAGTATAAATAACTTAGGTCCCAGTACCGAACCTTGTGGAACACCACAGGTTACTCTTCTAAGCTGTGATTCAGTATTATTAATTTTTACATACTGAAACCTATTACTTAAATAACTTCCCAACCAATTTTGTGTGACACCTCTTATACCATAACGTTCCAATTTCTGCAAAAGTAAGGAATGATCAATTGTATCAAATGCTTTATGTAAATCAATAAATACACCCACAGTGTGCAGTTTCTTATCAATTGCTGTTGCTATATTTTCTACTAAATCCATCACCGCTAAATATGTCGATCGATTACTCCTAAACCCATATTGATGATCACTCAATAACTCATATTTCCCAATGAAGTCATCAAGTCTATTCACAAATAACTTTTAGCAGTATCTAACCAGTTCCTCAAAATCACGCAGGAAGCTTTAATCCTTCCACAAGCAACATTATCCAGCTCGATAACAGAAATTCCTTCTTCCTACATTGGTGCTATTTTGGGTTACTTTGTTTGACTTACATCTGTGGCACCTCTGAACCCTCAGCCACTTTCTGACAGCTTCCAATTCCCTGATCCCGACTGCCTCATCTTCACCATGGATGTCCATTCACTCTGCATCTCCAAAGATAGGCACAAAATGCTGGAGTAACTCAGTGGGTCAGGCAGCATCTCTGGAGAAAAGGAATAGATGACGTTTCAGGTCAAGACCCTTCTTCAGACTCTTCTCCAGAGATGCTGCCTGACCTGCTGAAGTACTCCTGCATTTTGTCTCTATCTTTGGTGTTAACCAGCATCTGCAGTTCCTTCCTACAAACTACACATCTCTCTTCTGCACCAGGATAGAGAAGTATTTACTCAGATATCATTTAACCATTCAGTTCAAAAGCCTCACCAGTTATTCTGAGCCACTTCCCCATTACAGGGAATATGCACAGATCTTGAAGGCTTGAAGGCTGTTTTTTTTGTAAAAAAACAATATAAAGTGCTGGGAGTAACTCAGCAGATCAGGCAGCATCTTGGGAGAGCATGGATCAGTGACACTTTAGGTCACGACCATTTCTCCCCCACATCTCTTTACCCTTCTCCCTCCCTATGCCCCAACCATCTGCCCACAAACGTCCCCCCTCGCCTGTGGCACCTCCTCTCTCCCAGCGTTCACCCCCCCCCCCCCCCATCCCCCCCATTTTAGTTTTCTCCAGCTCCTGCATCATCTGGAAGTTAAGTCAGATGAAAACTGAGACGAGGCGTAAATATAAGCGCACCGTGAAGCTTGTGATAGCCGTGGTCGTAGTCTTTCTCATTTGTTTCTTGCCCACCAACATTGCCGTGGTCGCCGTTTTAGTTACAAAGCAAAATACCACAGACTGCAAGAAATACATCACCGCTGTTAATATCTTCTACAACACGTTGTTCGTGACATACCTGAACAGTGTGATCGACCCAGTGATTTACTATTTTTCAAATTCAGCGTTCAAGGATGCGTTGAGGAAAGCTCTCGTTCATCTAAATTTAAGGTCTTGCAAATCAGCTACGAGTCAAGATAATGACCAAGAGGAATCCAAAGGACAGACATTGGATCAACAAACAACCTCTGTAACCCCCCTCTGATCACTTGCAGGCAGTCCGGACTGAGTCAGAAGTCTATCATTGGGTAATTAAAACCATGAAATAGTACACGTTTTCAAATGTTGTCAACCCTGAAGTCTAGGTTAATGAGGAACTTCTGAAATAAACTTATAAACACAGGATAACTTAGTGTAATTTAATCTTAGTTTAGTTTATTGTCACGTGTACCGGGGTGTAGTGAACATCTTTTTAGTTGCGTTCTATCCAGTCAGTGGGAAAGACTATACATGATTACAATCAAATGCACAGATACAGGATAAAGGGAATAACGTTTAGTGCAAGATAAAGGCCAGTTACATCCGATTAAAGATAGTTTGAGGGTCAGTAATGAGATAGATGGTAGGTCAGGACCACTCTCTAGTTGGTCATAGGATGAACTTATCTACATAAATTACACTTTATTTCAATATGTGCTCATTGGGATCTCTTTATTTTATATAAAGGAAGGGATTCTAGTAAATTTAGAGGAAATGGTAGGTCACAGATGTAAAATTTCCCTCTTTCAATAGAAGTGCAGCACTTCCTCTATAACTTGAGGCAAGGAGTCTTGTAACCAAAGCAATCCAGTGCAGCTGTCGAATATTCTTATATATGTGTGCCCACACCTCCTTCCTCCACCTTCACCCTTAAGGGCCTGTCCCACCAGCATGCGATTGCATGCGTCTAGCACGACCAAACGTGGTGGCTTGAGGCTTACGGCCTCGCGGGGCCAGTCCCACTTCCAACCGCAGAGGCGTCTGGAGTTGTGCGGGGCTGGTCCCGACATCATACTCACCAATCATCTGGGCAGGAGGCGGGCCGACTGAATTTGGACGTCACACGGCGTCGGGCGGTGACGTCATCACCGCCCGACGAAGTGGGACCGGCCCTGCAAGGCCGTACGCCTCAAGCGACCACGTTTGGTCACGCTAGACGCATGCTATCGCATGCTGGTGGGACAGGCTCTTTACTCTTCCTCCTCTCTCCACCCGCCTCCCCCCCCCCACCCCCCTACAATGTCTGAAGAGGGGTCCCAACCCAAAATGTCACCTATCCACATTCTCCAGCTGCCGGGTCTACTTAGTCGTGCCTTTTTTTGTAAACTAGCATCTGCAGTTCCTTGTTTCTCTATCCAGCCAGCTAGCTCGCCCTGGGTCCCATGTGATCCAACCTTTCAGTGCAGCCTACCATGTGGAAACTTACCAATGCCTTGCTGAAGTTCATATAGACAACATCTATGGCTTTGCCCTCATCAACTTTTTGGTTACTTCTTCAAATAACTCTATCAAGTTCGTAAGACACGATCTCCTACATACAAAACCATGCTGACCATCCCTATTCGGCCCTGGTGTAACCAAATACATAAACATCTTATCCATCAGAGTATTCTCCAGTAGCCTGCTTTCCACAGATGTTAGGCTCATTGGCCTATAGTTCTCAAGCTTGTCCTTCCATCCCTTCTTAAATATAGGCACAACATTAGCCACCATCCAGTCTTCCGGCACCTCACACATGTATAATGATGATTCATATATTTCAGCCAGGATGCCTGCAGTTCCTTTAGCTTCCCACAGTGTCTTCAGAAATATCTGATCAGGCCTGGGAGATTTATCTACCTTTATATATATATATATCTTAGGACCTTCAGCACCTCCTCAACCATAATTCGGCATGTCATCAAGACATTTCCATTAACTGTCCCAATTCCCCAGTCTTCATGTCTTTCTCTACAGTAAAATTAGAGGAGAAATACTTTGAGGATAGACACAAAATGCTGGAGTAACTCAGTGGGGCAGGCAGCAACTCTGGAGAGGAAAGTGTGACGTTTCGGGTCAAGACCTCTCTTCAGTCCTCGAGTCTGAAAAAGGGTCTCGACCCGAAAGGTCACCCATTCTTCTCCAGAGATGCTGCCTGTCCTGCTGAGTTACTCCAGCATTTGGTGTCTATCTTCGGTTTAAACCAGCATTTGCAGTTCCTTCCACTTATTGAGGACCTTGCCCACCTGCTGTGGCTCTACACGGAGATGACCGCTTTGGTTTCTGAGGAGCCATGTCCTCTCTCTAGTTACCCTCTTTCCCTTAGTGTACTTATAAAACCTCTTTGGATCTTCCTTAACATTATCTGCCAGAGCCATCTCCTGCCCTGTTTTGGCCCTCCTGATTTCCTTCATAAGTATGCTCCAAAGTTCCTGAAACTCCTTCAGGGATACACATGATCACAACTGCCTACACCTGCCCCTTGCCTCCTTCTTTTCTGATCGAACATCATGAGTTCTTCAATTGAAACTTCTTGACCAGGGCCTCAATCTTTCTCGTCATCCAGACTTCCTTACTCCTACCTGCCTTGCCCTTCACTCTAACAGGGACGAGCATGCCTTGAACTATTGTCATCACACTTTTAAAAGCATCCCACTTTCCAGACATTCCTTTATCAGCAAACAACCTACTCCAATCAACTTGGGCAAGTTCCTGTTGAGTACCATCAAAGTTGGCCTTACCCCAATTCAGAGTTTTAACTCGTGAGCCCACCCTGTCTTTATACATTGCTATTTTAAAGTCAATAGAACAATGGTTGTCAGTCCCAAAAGGTCCACCCACTGTCACTAGCCATTCCCAATTTCCTAATGGATCAAGCCTTGCCCTTTCCCTTGTAGGGCCTTCTACACATTTCCTGATGAACCTTCCATGAACACATTTAGAAACATAGAAAATAGGTGCAGGAGTAGGCCATTCGGCCATTCGATGCAGGAATAGGCCATCCAGCCATTCAATATGATCATGGCTGATCATCCAAAATCAGTACCCCATTCCTGCTTTTTTCCCATATCCCTTGATTCCTTTAGCCCCAAGAGCTAAATCTAACTCTCTCTTGAAAACATCCAGTGAATTGGCCTCCACTGTCATCTGTGGTAGAGAATTCCACAGATTCACAACTCTCTGGTGACAAATTCTACCCCGACAAAGTCCTCAGTACCATGACAGTCCCAGTCTGTAATGAGAAAATTAAAATCCCCTACTATGACAACGTTATTAGCCTTGCAATTGCCTGCAATCTTCCAGTCCACTTGCTCTTCTAGTTCCCATTGACGATTTGGGGGCCTGTAAAGTACTATTTGTTGGTGTATTTTACTCCACCCACCAGCTGTGATGATGAAGTTGATGTTGGTTCTGCTTTGAATGCATTCATCTCTGGAGCACAGTGAGTGCGAGTAAAGCCATGGAGAACGCGACCCAGCAATGTGCTGCAAATGCAAACTTTACCTACAACCTACCAGTAATTCTTATCACATTCATCCTAGGATTTGCTGGAAATGCAACTGCCTTGTGGATCTTCTGCTTTCATGTGAAATCCCGGAGACCAAACGTTGTGTACTCGCTAAACCTGATGATCGCTGACACTCTGTTGATGTGCTGCCTACCTTTTCGAGCCCATTATTTTTTCCGAGGGAAGGACTGGATCTTCGGTGATGTGGCCTGTCGCCTAAACATCTTCATGATCTCCCTAAACCGGGTTGGCAGTGTCATCTTCCTGATGGCCATAGCCCTCGATCGCTACTTTAAGGTGGTCCGTCCGTTTCACAACGCCAACAAGATATCTCCAAGGTGTGCGGCGATGTTAGCAGGAGCCCTGTGGGTCGTGGCAGTGGGGATTTGTTTGCACTTGTTGGTAGAGAGACACGACTTCCATCAAAATAACATCAACGGGATCTACTGTGAACCATTCGATATAACCAACCCTGACAGACCCACCGCAATTTGGACGGACACTGTGTTTATATTCTTTACGTTCATTTTACCGGTCTCCGTTTTAGTTTTCTCCAGCTCCTGCATCATCTGGAAGTTAAGCCAGATGGAGACTGAGATGAGGCGTAAATATAAACGCACCGTGCAGCTTGTGATAGCCGTGGTCGTAGTCTTTGTCATTTGTTTCTTGCCCACCAACATTGCCGTGGTCGCCGTTTTAGTTACAAAGCAAAATACCACAGACTGCAAGTACATCACCGCTGTTAATATCTTCTACAACACGTTGTTCGTGACATACCTGAACAGTGTGATCGACCCAGTGATTTACTATTTTTCAAATTCAGCATTCAAGGATGCGTTGAGGAAAGCTCTCGTTCATCTAAATTTACGGTCTTGCAAATCAGCTACGAGTCAAGATAATGAACAAGCGGAATCCAAAGGACAGACATTGGATCAACAAACAACCTCTGTAACCCCCCTCTGATCACTTGCAGGCAGTCCGGACTGAGTCAGAAGTCAGAATTGGGTAATTAGAGCCTAGCGTGTAAAACCATGAAATTGTACAAGTTTTTAAATGTTGTCAACCCTGAAGTCTAGGTTAATGAGCAACTTCTGAAATAAACTTATAAACACAGGATAACTTAGCGTAATTTAATCTTAGTTTAGTTTATTGTCACGTGTACCGAGGTGTAGTGAAAATCTTTTTAGGTCGTTCTATTCAGTCAGTGGAAAGACTATACATGATTACAATCAAGTGCACAGATACAGGATAAAGGGAGTAACGTTTGGTGCAAGATAAAGGCCAGTTACTCCGATTAAATATAGTTTGAGGTTCTCTAATGAGATAGATGGTAGGGTCATGACCACTCTCTCTAGTTGGTCATAGGATGAACTTATCTACATAAATTACACTTTAAATTAATATTTTTATTAGAAGCAAAAATATATTATGGTAAAAACATTTCATGTATATCAATCATACATTATTAATATTATCAATTGTGGATTTATTCTGCTTCTAGTTTTTTTTTTTATAGATAGAAAGTAAGAAAGAAAGAGAGAAAACCCCCCACAAATGTCAAGATTTAAAAAAAGGAGTGGAATGATTTACTAATAATACATCATTGGAGATAGGTTCGTAGGTTATAAAGTATAACTTATCATCTAATCCTAAGTTTAAGCTTCAGTTAGGTTCCCGTGCGGAACCGATCTACCCCTTCAAATAGTCAATGAATGGAGACCATATTCTAACAAAAGGTTCTTGTTTGTCCATTAAGACAAGTCTGATTCTTTCCAGGTGTAGGGTCTCTGACATTTCCATAATCCACATTTTAATTGTGGGGGTTATAGGGCCTTTCCAAAATTTTAATATTAATTTTCCCCCAGCTATTATACTGTAGTCTAGGAAGTTTATTTGGCTTGTTGTGAGTGTTAGACTTTGTTCTGATATTCCAAGTATTATTAGTTTCGAGTCGGGAACCAATTTAGTATTGACAACTTCAGAAATTATTCCAAAAATATCAATCCAGAATTTTTTTATTTTTATACAATTTGCAAAAGTATGTGTTAAGTTAGCCTCTAGATGCTGACATTTATCAGATAGGAGAGATATGTGGGAAAATTCTATTTAGTTTTGCTTTAGAATAATGTAATCTGTGTAATACTTTAAATTGTATTAAAGCATGTCTGGCATTTAACGAGCATTGATGTATATATTGTAGACTTTCGTCCCAAATATCTTTCGTTATAGGTTGGCCTAATTCATTTCCCCATGTGTGTCTATATGATTCCATCGATGGGACCTCATTATCTAAGAGGGTGTTATAAATATAAGTTATTAATTTTTCTGTATTAGGATGTTTATTCAAACATTCGTCAAGGATTTCTGGTTCCCTAGTCCTATAATTTTGTGTATTGGATTTAACATAATCTCTAAGTTGTAGATATCTGAAAAAATTATTTGAATGTAGTCCGTAGATCTATTGTAACTCCTGAAATGAAAGAAAAGTGCCTTTCCTATAAAGATGTCCCATCTTTTTAATTCCGTAATTTTTCCATTGTGTGAAACCTTTATCCAATATGGAAAGTTTAAATAGGGGTTGTTTAAAATTACACTTATTTCAATATGTGCTCATTCAGTTCTCTTTACTTTATATAAAGGAAGGGATTCTAGTAAATTTAGAGGAAATGATAGGTCACAAATGTAAAATTCACCTTTTAATAGAACTTTAGCCGAGGAGTCTTGTAAACAAAGCAATCCAGTGCAGCTGTCGTATATATATATATATATATATGTGTGTGTGCCCACACCTCCTTCCTCCACCTTCACCCTTCCTCTTTCTCCTCTCTCCCCCCCCCCTCTCCACCTACATACACACGCAGCTTTCCATCACAAACCTGGCAGCAGTGGAAAATTCCCAGGTTTTCGACCTAAGACCTGTTCACAAGAATCTGTTTTGACCTTGTCTTAGCAAATGCAGCCCTACCTGCTGACTTGGAGTGGGTAACATAGAACTAGTGTGAATGGTTTGGGTGATTATTGGTGGCATGGATTCGGTGGGCCAAAGGGCCTGTTTCCATACTGTATCTCTACATTAAAGCAAAACTAAACATAACTTAACTTAACTACGTCACTACAAACACGCAAGGGAAAATTTACAGAGGCCAGTTAACCTACAAATCCCTTTGGGTTGTGGGAGAAAACCGGAGCACCTGGTGGAAACCCATACGGTCACAGGGAGAACGTGCAACCTCCACACTGAAAGCAGATGGGTCAGGATTGAACCTGCTGCGTGGCAGTAGCTCTACCAGTTGTGCCACTGTGCCGCCTTGAATCAGATTATAATTTGCCTGAATGGTTGCCTGAATTAATTTCCATAAAGCAGATCGACAGCAGCTTTTTCCCCATTGGTTTTAGCGATGTGACGCTGTGTTAAGGTGATCCATCCTTTCCACAAAGTGAACAACATATCTTACAAGGTGAGCAGGAAAGATAACAAATGCCCTGTGCACTGTGACAACGACATTTTCATTGCACTTGTTGAAAGAAAGATATGGCTTCAAGCAAAACACATCATGACAAACAGTGAGCCTTTTAACAGAAACAATCCTCTAAGACCCACAATCATTTGATTGGAAGATAGACACAAAAAGCTGGAGTAGACAGCATCTTTGGAGATAAAGAATAGGTGATGTTTCTGGTCGAGACCCTTCTCTCCAGAGATGTTGTCTGTCCTGCTGAGTTACTTGAGCTTTTTGTGTCTATCTCTAGTTTAAATCAGCATCTACAGTTCCTTCCTGCACAACATTTGAATGGACACTGTTTTTATATTGTTATTATAAAAACTATTATTAAACAGGTTAAGTTATTTAGTCTGTACTCCTGCATCATTTCGAAGTTAAGACCAATCGAAAGCAATATGAAGGGTAAATATAAAGGACCAGTGAAGCTTGTGACAACAAAGGCAGTAGTTTTTATCCTTTGTTCCTTGCCTGCCAATATTGCTGCAGTCACAATCGTAGTCACAAAGTTAAAGTGCCACAGACTGTAAGTCAGAGAGAAACACAAAGTGCGGGACTAACTCAGGGGGTTAGGCAGCATCTGTGGAGGGACGGGACACTTCCTCAGACTCAATGTACTAGATGGGAGAAAGCTGTAAAAGTGGGATGGGGCGGGGCACAGCCTGACAAGAGGTGGGTGGATACAGTTCAGGAGTTTTTGATTGGGAGATGGGTGGAATAGGTGTCAAAGGCTAGAGGTGAAAATGAGACAAAAGGGTGTCAGATAAGGAGAGGAGAGGGGGAGTGAAATGTGAAGCTCGAGGGAGGGATATGGGTGCAAAGGGACAGAGGAGGGAAAAGGGGGTTAAAAGGGAGATGAGAGACTCAGGGAAGGGCGATGAATGTATGGATTAGGGGAAAGGAGTAGTGTGACTGGGGAGTGTTGGGAGATGGTGGGAGAAATGGGTGCACGCTGGGATGGGGGGGGGGGGGGGCATTACTTGAAATTGGAGAATTCAATTGGGTTGTAAGCTACCCAAGATGCCAAGACTATGAGATGCCCTTCTTCCAGTTTGCGTGTGGCCTCACTCTGGCAATGGAGGAGGCCCAGGTCAGAAAGGTCAGTATGGGAATGGGAAGGGGAGTTAAAATGGTTCACAACTGGGAGATCCAGCGGGCCTTGGTGGACAGAGCGCAAGTGTTTGCGAAATGATCACCTAGTCTACGCTGTGAATCATGCAACACAACAGTTAATATCCTTTATTATACATTGGTTGGAACAAACTTGAAAAATATGGTCAATCTAATCATTTTCTATTCCTCAAAGTTAGCATTTAAATTTATTTTCAAGAAAGCTCTCGTTCATGTTAGTTTGAAGTCTCGCAAATCAGCCACAAGTTAAGAAACTGAAGAAGAGAAATCCAATGTCAAGTAGACTGTGAATCAACAGTTGAGCTCTTTCATGTCTGCCTGATCATGTGCATGCTGAGCGATCCAGATGCTTCGTAACATTGTGCAATTTAAAGCACTGCTTGTGATAGATTTAGAGATATAGCGTGGAAACAGGCCCTTCCTGCCCACCGAGTGCATGCTGACGATCGATCACCTGTACACTAGTTCTATGTTATCCCACTTACGCATCCACTCCCTGCACACTCCCTGCATCCACTCCCTGCAATTTACAGAAGCCACATGTCTTTGGGAGCAAACTGGCGCACCCGGAGGAAACCCACGCGGTCACGGGAAGAATGTGCAAACTTTACGCAGACAACACCCAATGTCGGGATCGAACTCAGATTTCTGGTGCTGTGAGGCAGCAGCTCTATCACTGTGCCGTTGTGCAGCCCCTTGGCACCAATTTTAAACAATTTGTCAAGGAGTGTTTTGAGTTTAATGTATATGATCTGAAATAAACTAATTTCATGGTCATGATCTGGTGCAACAAAGTATCTTAATGCTCTTAAGAGGAACTGTTTCAAAGGAAATATTACTCAATATGATCATGATCTACAGAACGTAGATTCCCTGTAAACATCATATTTCCTCATGTGGCTGCAGTCTATATGTGGTGTTTGTAACCAAACTGTCCCAGTGCATTTTGCATCAATGGGGGAGTCTATGACCAGAGGGGACAGCCTCAGAATAAAAGGATGTGCCTTTAGAATGGAGATGAGGAGGAATTTCTTTTGTCAGAAAAATGGTGAATCTGTGGAATTCATTGCCACAGATGGCTGTGGACTGTGGAGACTAAGTCATTGGGTATTTTTAAAACAGAGATCAATAGGCTTTTTATTTGTAAGGGCATCAAAGGGTACAGGGAGAAGGCAGGAGAATGGGGTTGAGAGGAAAAAATAGATCAGCCATGAACGAATGGTGGAGCAGACTCCATGGGCCGAAGGGTCTAATTCTACTCCTACGTCTTATGTTCTTATGTCTTATGTTCTTCACTTGACCTGGTGCTATCGTCTGGTCTCCCAATTTGTAATACAGAAATTATTGATGCCTGTCTGTCTGATCATAGTGCAATTATATGTGATACATCTCTGCCTTTCTCTCCCTCAAAATCCCATCTCCCTGCTCGCTACTCCCGCTACGCAAACTCTTCGACTACCAGTAAGTTCTCTGAGGCTCTCATAGCCATCCTCGACATCTGCACCATCGAGGCGTCTCCCCTCCATCTCAGCACTGACAACCTCATTTCTTTATTCAACACCACTTGCTCTTCCATCCTGGATTCTGTTGCTCCTCTTAAAATAAAAAAGCCTAAGCCTAAAGGCTTGCCCTGGCTCAATGACACCACCAGAGCCCTAAGAAGAGAGTGCAGAAAATCAGAACTGAAGATAAGGTTCAAATTTCCTTTGAACGTCTGAGAAACAATCTTCCCAATACCAGGAAGCAGTAAAGTCTGCGAGAACACTATACTTTTCCGACCTTATTTCCAAAAACGCCCATAACTCCAAGGTCCTTTTTAGTACCATTATCTCTATCATTTGTCCTGCCCCCAGTACCAGTTTAACTGGGTCCCCTGCTAAGTGCGAAGAATTTACTACATTTTTCACCAGCAAAGTTAAGAACATCAGAACGAATATTTCCCATCCCATCCGTGACCTAGCTGTCTCATTGGCCTGTTCTTCAAAATTAGACTGTTTCCAACCTGCTACTTTACCTTCCCTTGTAAAGCTGGTCACCACCACAAAACCTGCTACCTGCCCCCTCGACGTTGTCCCCTCTACCCTTCTGAAGGATGTCATTGCAATAGCCGGTCCCAGCATCCTCGCCATCATCAACAGTTCTCTGGCCACTGGCACTGTTCCTACCTGCTTCAAGCACGCGGTGGTCCAGCCCTTCCTAAAATAATATAACCTAGACCCCACCTTGCCTAGCAACTACAGACCTATTTCCAATCTGCTTTTCTTTCAAAAGTCCTTGAAAAGGTAATTTTAAGTCAACTTATGCCTTACCTTCACCAAAACACCATCTTGGAAACTTTCCAGTCAGGTTTCAGGGCCCACTACAGCACAGAGTCTGCCTTGTTGAAGGTACATAACGACCTGCTTCTCGCCAGCGACCATGCAATCCTGCTCCTTCTCGACCTCAGTGCAGCATTTGATACAGTCGACCACACCATCCTAATTGACCGTCTCTGGTACGGGGTAGTTATTGATGGCACTGCCCTGAGCTGGTTCGTCTCCTACCTCAAAGATAGGAGTTTCTCTACAAACATAGGCAACTCTTTCTCCTCCCCAGCTAGCCTTTGCTGCGGGGTTCCACAAGGCTCCATCCTAGGCCCCATTCTCTTCTCCCTGTATATGCTCCCCTTAGGCCAAGTCATTCAAAGGCACAGCATTTCCTTCCACTGCTATGCAGACAATACACAACTCTATCTCCCCCTGAAACCCAACAACCGATCTAATCTACTCAGCCTTATCTGCCTCGAGGATATAAAGTGCTGGATGGCCCAGAACTTCCTCCAACTAAACGAGAGTAAGTCTGAGGTCATCCTACTCGGCCCCTCGGACTCAATCAAAACGATAGCAGGCAGCCTTGGAAGCCTTACCCCATTACTCAAACCTCACGTCAAAAACCTTGCCGTGATATTTGACTCCACGTTGAAATTTGACAATCAAGTCAATGCCATGGTAAAAGCTAGCTTCTTCCAGCTTCGGACGATAGCTAAAATAAAACAATTCCTCCAATTTGACGACCTCGAAAAGATCATCCACTCATTCATCTCCTCCCGCCTTGATTACTGCAACTCCCTTTACACTGGCATCAGCCAATCATCCCTGTCCCACATGCAATTGGTCCAAAACGCCGCAGCGAGACTCCTGACGGGCACCCGAAAAAGGGACCACATCACCCCGATTCTGGCCTCTCTCCACTGGCTCCATGTGCGGTTCCGTATCAATTTCAAGCTCCTTCTTTCTGTACACAAAGCCCTTAACGGGCTTGCCCCCACCTACATCAAAAATCTGCTTACCCACCATACCACCTCCAGGTCCCTCAGATCGGCCGACTTGAGGTTACTGACCATCCCGCGGTCTAGGCATCAGCTCAGGGGCGATCGCGCTTTTGCGGTTGCAGCTCCTAGACTATGGAACAGCATCCCTCTTCCCATCAGAACTGCCCCCTCCATCAATTCTTTTAAGTCTAGACTTAAAACTTATTTCTACTCTCAAGCCTTTCTTGAGTTCCTTTGAGGGAGCGCTGTGTGGAAGATTGCAACCTTCACGTGGTCCGCCCTGTTTCGACTAATGCAATCAACTCGACGTGCACAAACGGATGATCAAATAGAACAAGTTGTCCAACAACTTTAGGCTGTGCACGCCACACGAAAGAAGAAGAAGGGAGCGTTGTATGTATGTGTCTATGTATGTATGGTTGATCTATGTATCACTGTTTGTAGCACGTTAGTACCTGCACCAATGTAAAGCACTTTGGTCAACGAGAGTTGTTTTTAAATGTGCTATAGAAATAAAATTGACTTGACTTGACTTATGATTTACCTGGTTCCAGTGCTCTCAGGGAGGTCCTGTCTACAAGGCTCTGCACTCATCTTATCTAAACAACCCCAGTCCTACCTGACCTCTCAGTCTGCAGCTAAGTAGGGGGCTCTCCAATCAGCACAGAAACAGGCCATTTGGCCCTACTCATCCATGCAGAATAGATGCCTTCCTGGGCTAGTCCCACCTTCCTGAATTTGGTCCATATCCCTCAAAACGTTTTCTATCCTTGTACCTGTCCAAATGTGTTTTAAATATTGTAATTGTACTTGCCTCAACTACCTCCTGTAGCAGGTCATTCCAGACACTCTCCACCCTCTGTGTGAACAACCTATCCGTTTAAATTATTTCCCTCTCACAATACGACATCCTATAATTTTAGCTGGACCTAGCTGTCGCTAAATGTGAACATTTATTGATCATCTTTCCCTGCAGTTGCAATGCTGTAGATTCAGAATGCCTCACATTTAATAACTAGTTTTGATTGCCTTAAGGGTTTCAATGGATATTTGATTTAAAATATTTTACAAGTCAATAGAAGTGATGGCCTTGTGAGTTTCCAAAGCAAATCGCTGAAACGATCTTCAGTTGTGAACCGGCACAGTGATGCTAACAGTTAATGGTGCCTGTTTGATTACTGAGGGAAGGATATATATAAAGCGCATCTCCTGTCGCACCTGTCTGATCTGCCATTCAACGTTCGTGGTTGATATTTCTCCTCAGTTCACTTTGGGCATATGCACCTCTGACAAAGGGTCTAAAGCCTGAAGACAGCCTGAAGAAGGGTCTTGACCCAAAACATCACCTATTCCTTTTCCCTCATTTCCCTCATTATGATAGAAAATTTGGGAAAGAATATGGAAGTGATATTGACACAAACATTGTGAAACAAGTTTATATGAAGAGCGATGAGAGTACTCAATAGCAAATCATTGCATTATACGAATGAATGAATGAATACATTTTATTAGCCAAGTATATATACATACAAGGAATTTGCCTTGGTGCAAGTTTGAATTGGAGACTTTGGAGAAGGTACAGAAGATATTTATCAGAATGATGCCTGGATTAGAGGATAGTAGCTATCAGTAGAGGTTGGACAAAGTTGGATTAGTTTCTCTAGAACGGCCAGGGATGAGGACAGACCTGTCTACAAGGCCCATAGGGTACACAGTCCTCAGGGTGGAAACATCAAACACTAGATGGCATAACATTAAGGTGAGAGGGCAAAGAATAACGGAGAGGAGTGGGACAAGCTCTTTACACAAAGGGTGGTAGGTACCTGGAATACGCTGCCAGGGGTGGTGGTGGAAGCAGATTCAAGAGCTGGCAGACCAGCCACGTCAAGAAACTGAACAAGAGCGTTCCAGAGTTGAACAGACAGTGGATCAACAAATAATATCTGAATCACTGCTCTAATCACTTGTATCTTGACTGAACCAGGTGCTTATTTTATTAGTTAATGAGGGCAAAACTTGTTCATGAGTGTAAAGCGTAAAACAGTTTGTCCACCGGATATTTGATTCAAGTAAATATTTTCTTACATAAAGTGTAATAAATTGCCATTTCCTGGTTAAGATATGGTGCTGCAAACTATTGCTACCATCTTAAAAAATATTGTAATCGCAAGAGTTCCTCTTCTCATGTATTCTCTGTAAGTACAATATTCGCTCAGTAGACACAAGGAACTGCAGATGTTTTAATCTTGAGCAAAACACACAATGTGCTGGAGTGTGTAACTCAGCAGGTCAGGCAGCATCTCTGGTGAACATGGAATGATGACGTTTGAGGTCGGGATTCTTCATCAGATACTACAGTGCCAATTGTGACAAGTTCTAATGATGGGTCCGAAGAAGGGGCCTGACCCAAATGTCGCCTGTCCATGTTCTCCCGAGATGGTGCTCTCTGAAGCGCTCTGTCGGTGTGACCGTCCCACAATCGAGAGGTCCGCCCAGCAGGGCCGGCCTTAGGAGGTGCCCCATGGGGCCCAATTGGGAATAATTTTGGTGAGCCCCAGGTTCCCAGCCAAGGTCTGTAGAATCATAGAAATATAATTGAAGTCTATTATAGACTTTATATCTCTATGGTAGAATGGTAAGTAATCAAAATGTGCATTTAAACAGTGCATGTGAGTTAATGGACCAAACAGATCTAAGCTACATTTTAATATAAAATTGCATACATGTAAGCCTACAAGTAACAAACAAAATGCGCAGATCACCTCTGAAAAGTACATAGTTACAATGCCACTTGTTTTAGTGACAGTGAAACTAAAAAAAAAAGTAATTTAATTAACTAGATCCTGGAAAACCATTAACCATTGGCGAAAAACCAGTCCAGGCATTAAATTTTGGGCTTAGCCCCATCCTAACCTTTCGGGCTTTGATTACTGCAGACCTTTTTGAGTGGAAGACTTGCTATAAAACCATGGATTTTACGATTTAACCACTTGGTTTCCCTCCCAAGTTGACTCTCTCCAACTTTCCACACGAGAGCTCGCTTAAACCAAATATAAAACATTTGACATTTAGCCGCTTCTCACCAGAAGCTGGTAAATCCAAATCCAGACATATATTGAAAGTTGAAGGTAGACCAAAATGCTGGAGCAACTCAGCGGGTGAGGCAGCATCTATGGAGCGAAGGAAATAGGCAACGTTTTGGGCTGAAACCCTTAAGTTGAATGGTGTTTTCCACATATAGATGTGGTGTCTGTACTCAAAACATCACTGCAACATAATATGTTGCTCAGTTTCAACTGTATGGTGCCCTCCCATCCTCCCATACTGTGAACTGATTTATTAAAAATATATATCTATTTTTTTCCCAGAAAATAAAATTCAGAATTTAAGTGCATTGTTGGAAACAAATTCTCTTTTTGGGATTTCTATTAACATTCCTAAATTATAAATGTCATATTATTATAGCCTTTTATTATGAGAAAGTTATCTTTCTTGCTTTTTTCTCTGCAAAGTCTTTTAGAATTTTGTCTAAGTTTAAACTCCTGCTAATATCAGAATCAATGGACATAATTGGCAAAGTGTTCAAACGTTCTTGCTGAATTGATGATCTCAAGTAAGTTTTGATCAGTTTCAGCTTGGAAAAATTCCTTTCTCCAGCTGCCACAGTCATTGGGATTGTCAAGAAAATCCGAAGAGCAATAAATACATTTGGAAATGCGGTAGACCTGTTGTTGCAAGCAGGGAATTCAAGCATTTTCATGGGGTTTTGAATCTCTGGTGGCAGAATTGGCTTTAGTGCCTCCATTTCCTCACAAAGCATGTATCCATCTATATCAGCCAGTTTTGTGGTTTTAACTTGGTCTTTTTCCTGTCCCAGCTTGATCTCTGTCAATGCCACTTCCATATCTGCTGCACATTTTCTGCTGGTGTCCTTGGACAGGTCCTGAAAATTGCACAAGAATCCAAATAAATGTTGATACTTTTTCAGTTGTTCAAACCGTGGCTCAAGTGTTTGCAGTGCTTTATCTACCACTTGAATAAAACATTGCACTCTGAAGGCTGTTTTTGGATCTGGCAAAGGTTCATCTGCAGATTCATAATCAAATAATTTTCTTTTTTTGTGTAAGTGCTTACTCTGAGTGTTGAATACAGGCTCAGCATCTAGGTCTTTGGCAAGTTCACTAGCGTCAATCAAAGCTTCATCAAAACCTTTTCCCCTGTATGTCTTTAACCAGTTACAAAGCTTTTGAAATGAAGAAACCCCTGTAGCAACATCTATGGTATCACGCTAAAGTTCCTTACTCACAAAATTTACTCGAAAGAGTAAGGAGTGCCAGAAAACTAGTGAGACCAGAAACTTGTAATCTCTCATTTGACTGACTAACGATTCAGCATCGCTTTTTGCTTGAGCATCATCAGTGATTCTGCTAACTCTTCTAGTGCATTACAAACTTCAGCAGCTTTGACACTTTCCATTCTACATTCCCATCGTGTTTCAGAGAAAGGTTTTACAGATAGACCTGTCACATGTTTTCTAAAAACAGTCCATCTTTTATAGATGATGCAAAAAGGGTGTAAATATGCTGCAGAGTTCCAAAAAAGTCATTGCATCAGGTCATGTCTTGGGCATGTCTCCCAAAACTAGGTTGTAGTTGTGACATGCGCATGGTGTAAAGAATGCTCTTGAATTCTTCTGTAGAAGTCGTGCCTGGACACCTGAGGTGTGTCCCTTCATATTGGCACCATTATCATACCCTTGTCCAAGGATAATTTCAACATCCAGCCCTAATGTTTCAAGTTCATGTAGAAGGGTGTTGTACAAATTTCACCTGTGCTACTTTCCACCACCAAAAACTTGATGAAATGTTCATATTCTCCTGCTGGAGCATTTGATTGTACACCATCAGCTACATATCTAATTACCATCGACATTTGCTCCTGATGACTGATGTCAGGAATACAGTTGAGAATTATTGCAAAATATTTAGCAGCCTTGATTCGCAAAATGACATGCACAGCTAGTCTTGTATGAATGTTCGGCCAGTTATTGAAAGCACAACTTGCAAGTGCACATGCTGCGTTATTATCAAAAAGCTTGCAGTAGTAACAGAAGATTTTATCACTTGATACAGAGTATATTAAACATGGACGATCTACAATTTCACCACTTGGTAGTTTTCTTTTGCAGTGAAATTTGGAAAAACGTGATCCACACACATTCATGGGGGAAAATTCTACTATAATTGTAGGTGGTCCTTTTTTTACTAAATAGTCCCTGACACTCTGACTTATCATTTCTGGCCATGATGCAGGATCATCTGTTAATTCTACAAAACTGGCAGATGTTGCATTCCCGTTCTCCCTTGCCCCAGAGGCACCAGCAGTCATGTCAACAGGTGAGTTTCCTTGTTTGTCAAATTCAACACTTTCGAAATGGCCGATCTCACTTTCAGTAAATAAATTCACACTTTGATGGTCTTGCATAACTTCTTCAGACTGGCTTCCTTCGGTGTCATCATCTTCACTGTGTTGTGGCTCCACTTGCTCGTCTGCATTTTCTGAGATAGTTTTGCTGAAATACTTATCTAATGCACCTTTCTCCTTTTCTGCTTCGGCCTTCTTTGCCTTGGCTACACCCCTCTTCTTACTGCCACTCAAATATGTACCACTGATGTCCTTTAGTCTTTTATTCATATTTACAGAAACCACAGAAATCTCTGGAACCTGCAATATGCAACCTGGAGGGGGCGCCATTTGAAGGCAGCCTGCCTACAGTCTGTCTGTTTTTTCATATTTTTGTTATTTTTAGTCCGTTTAATAATATGTTTTGGAGGTTTTCTTAGTCTTTTTATGTGGGGGAGGGGGGCAGGGTAAAGGGGGAACCATTTCTCAGTCTCTTCCTAGCGAGGATGCGTCTATTCTCCGAGTCGCATCTTCGCCCCCTCCTCGCGGCCTACCAACTGGATTGGCGCAGCCTTTCCTGCTGGGGACCGGCCAAAGCTTCAGCAGCAGCAGCACTGAATTAATATCGCGGAGCGGGCGGTGCCTTACTGGGGATCGCTTGTTGAAGCTCTGGAGTATTGGGCCTGCTGCTTCAACATCGTGGAGCTGTGGCATGGAGCATCCAGCTGCGGGCGGCGCTGAACAACATCGAGGAGTCCTGGTGATCCCTTTGCCGAGGGGGCTGTGTGAATCTCCGCCCAGCTCAGCCTGTGGACTTCGGGAGCTGCGGTCTCCGGTAGGAAGTGGCCGATTCGGAACTCCAAACCGCTGAGAGTGTTCTCCGTTCCGACGTTGGTGTTTCGATCATCCCGGCTAGAGTGCCTGAAACATCGGGGCCCCCGACCACGGGTGAACAAGCAGGAAGATGGCTGGAGTTTATTGCCTTCCCTCACAGTGGGAAACGTTGATTCTGCTGTGTGGGGATGTCTATGTTAAATTCTATCGTGTTGTGTTCGTTTTATTCGTATAGCTGTATGGCAACCCAAATTTCACTGTACCAATTGGTGCATGTGACAATAAATATAAACTTGAAACTTGAACTTGAAATGTGGTGTTACATATATATTGCAATGTGTTGTTGTGTGTACTTGACAAGCCGGGAGTAGATTACTCTAGCGCGGGGCCCCCTTAGGCGCAAGGCCCAATTCTCTAGAAAGGCAACGGTTGAGGGCAGACTTGATCGACGTATATAAAATTATGAGAGGCAGAGATAGGGTAGACAGCAAAGATCTTAGAGCTCTAAGATCTTTGGTAGATAGTCCTCATGGTGGAAACATCAAACACTAGAGGGCATAACATTAAGGTGAGAGGGCAAAGAATAAAGGAGAGGAGTGGGACAAGCTCTTTACACAAAGGGTGGTAGGTACCTGGAATACGCTGCCAGGGGTGGTGGTGGAGGCAGATTCAAGAGCTGGCAAACCAGCCACAAGTCAAGAAACTGAACAAGAGCGTTCCAGAGTTGAACAGACAGCGGAACAACAAATAATATCTGAAGCACCGCTCTAATCACTGACTGAACCAGGTGTTTATTTTAATAGTTAATGAGGGCAAAGGTTGTTCATGGGTGTAGAGCGTGAAGCAGTTTGTCCACCAGATAATTGATTCAAGTAAATATTTTCTTACATAAAGTGTAATAAATTGCCATTTCCTGCTCAAGATATGGTGCTGCAAACTATTGCTACCATCTGAAAAATATTCGCTCAGTAGACACAAAGAACTGCAGATGTTTTAAGCTTGAGCAAAACATACATTGTGCTGGAGTAACTCAGCAGATCAGGCAGCATCTCTGGTGAACATGGAATGGTGATGTTTGAGGTCGGGACACTTCTTCAGATACTACAGTGCCAATTGTGATAACTTCTAAAGATGGTTCCGAAGTCCGGGCCTGACCCAAATGTCACCTGTCCATGTTCTCCCGAGATGGTGCTCCCTGAAGCGCTCTGTCGGTGTGACCATCCCATAATGGAGAGGTCCACCCAGCAATGTGTTCTGGATGAAACCGTCCTCTCGTCCCACACCACACTTGTCATTTTTGTCACCTTCATCCCGGGATTTGTTGGAAATGCAATCGCTCTGTGGATCTTCCTCTTTCATGTAAAACACTGGAAACCAAACACAGTGTACTTTCTGAATCTAGCAATCGCTGACATGCTTCTAATCATCTACCTACCCTTTTGAATTAGTTCTATGGTTCACGAAAAAAAAAGGATTTATGGTGATGTTCTTTGCCGCCTGAACCAACTCCTGATTTCCTTTAATCGGACTGGCAGCATCTTCTTCCTGGTGGTTATAGCCATCGATCGTTATTTGAAGGTGATCCACCCTCTCCACAAGCGTAACACGGTACCTGCAAGGTGCGCAGTGAAGATTGCACTCGCTCTGTGGAATATGGCAGTGGCAATTTGGTTGCACTTGGTGACAGAACGACACAACTTCAAGCATAACAATGTGATGCTCTGTGAGTCATTCAAGATAAACAGCCCTCTAAGTGGCACAAGTATTTGGATATCTAGTGTCTACATGTTATTTTTCTTTATTTTCCAGCTTTGGTTATTCTGTTCTGTATCTCCTGCATCACCTGAAAGTTAAGACAGATCAAAAGCAAAGTGCGGCGTAAATATAACCAAACAGTGAAGATTGTGACAACTGTGGCAGCAATTTTAATCATTTGCTTCATGCCCACCAATATTGGTTTTGTTGTGGTTGTAATCACAAAGCTAAGAAGTGCCCGACAATGCAATTCACTTAACACAGCAAGGCCCTTCTTTTATAATAAATTGTTTCTGACATACCTGAACTGTATGATCCATCCCGTTGTTTATTATTTTTTGAATTCGTCATTTAACAATGCCTTGATGAAAGCTCTCGTTCGTCTGAAATTAAAGTCTGGCAGACCAGTCACGTCAAGAAACTGAACAAGAGGGCTCGATGGATGGGCAGACTGTGGCTCGACAAATGATCTCTGAAACTCCGCTCTGACATGTATCCTGACTGAACCAGATGCTTATTTTATTAGGTAATGAGGGCAAAGTTTGTGCATGAGTGTAAAACTGTGAAATTGTGCAAATGTGAAATATTTTGTCAAGCAGTCATTTGATTTGAGTAAATAATTTCTGATATAAAGTGTAATAAATTGCAGTTTCCTGGCCAAGATATGGTGCAGGAAACTGTCTCGGTCATCTTAAAAGAGATTGCGATCGCAAGAGTTCCTCGTCTCATGTATTCTCTGCAAGCACAATATTTGCACAGTGGACACAAGGAACTGCAGATGTTTTAATCTTGAGCAAAACGCATAAAGTGCTGGAGTAACTCAGCGAGTCAGGCAGCATCTCTGGAGAACATGGATAGGTGGCGCTGAGGTCGGGAATCTTCTTCAAATTCAACAGTGCAGATTGTGACAACTTCTGAAGATGGGTCCAAAGCACCTGACCCAAAGTGTTGCTTGTCCATGTTATCCCAAGATGGTGCCTGTCCCTCTGAGTTACTCCAGCACTTTGTGTGCTTCTTTCCCTGTCCATTGTCAGATATTTATAAGTCAGTCACTTGTAGCTGGATGACAATTTTATTCCAAACCATTCTTCAGTTGAATCTTTTGGATTCTTCTTCTTCAAAAAATGGTGTGTCGTACAGTAACTTCACTGAGCTCGGAGTCAAATAAATACTGTATGGTCACAGATTCACCTCCATCTCAAATACATTTACACTTCTATATCTTGCACTGTGTAGCTTCTCCTTTGCTCTATCTTTTGTGCTTGAGTTTGAACTGAATGTATCTATGTGTGGCATATCTGATCGGCTTGGAGAGCATGCAGAATAGAGCTTTTCATTGTATCTCAGTACATGTGACAATAATAAACCTAATCTTAATCCTTCACGGTCATTGGGAGTTTGCATGCTTAATTTAACAAAAGTGTGATAGAAAATGTCATAAGGAATATAGAAGTGATTACAGTAACATTGTGAAACAAGATGTACGGGGCAAACTTTCTACACAGTGGGTGGTGGGTACCAGGAATGCGCTGCCAGAGGTGGTGGTGGAGGCAGATATGATAGTGATATTTAAGAGGCTTTTAGACAGGCACATAGATATGCAGGGAATGGAGCAACATGGATCATGGTCCATCTTGTTGTTATGTTCGGCATGTTAGGTTGAGGAGTTTGTTCCTGTGCTGTACTCTTCTATTTTCTGATGCTAAAACCATCATGGTGTACTGCAAATTCTGCAATACTGACTAATTATTTCTGTACAGAGATTGTACATTCTCTCCATGACCACATGGATTTTCTCCGGTCTTCTCCCACATTCCAAAGACACACAGTAGCAATGTTACAAAATTTTGAGATTTTAAAAATCAAGTCTGCAATTTATCCCATCAGATAAAGCATAAAAAGAAGTTTAATTTGACACCTAAGTCACTTTCATATCTTCAGTATTAAAAACGTTATGGCCATTTTCATACTCAGAAATTAGCATTTTGTTTCCTATTGCTTTTCCATTGACTGAACACAAAAGCTGTGATCGAGGACAGTCAAAAGCCCATAACTTTCTTAAAAAATAAGAGAACTGAATTAAATTTTCAGTTATTATAGATTGAAGCATTCTGAAACAAATATAAAACATCTTACTTGGATGACCTGAAATTAAAGCATATAATTAGTTAATTACCTAATTGTAGCTAATTACAAAATTGACTGTTGTGACGGAAATAGTAATAAACACCCAGACTGCCTTGAAAATTCAAAAATGTGATATTCTCAAGATCAGAACTTTAATATCATTGTATTATATGCTGTAAGTCCATAACAGATAGGTAAATAAATTACAATTTCTAGCAATAGACCAAGTCTTTATGGAGAAGATCAGTTGCTAGCTGGTACATTGGCATATCATAATCAGTAGCATCATCATACTCCTCAGATTGTAACCAATAAGCAACTCTGTACATCTTGTTTTTCAACTTTTCAATTTTGGCATTGTAAACTACAAGTTTTTGCTCTTCAAACCATGCATGACATGCCTTTCTGCCCACTACTTTCCCATTAACAATGTCCTGTGGATTCAATTTTTTTTTTAAAGGATAATGTTTTTAAATAGCCTAAGTATCCAAATAACAAACTAATCCCATTCACACAAGAATTCACAATATAATATGATTTTTAAATCTCACTGTCATGAATTTATATGCCAGATGGAAGGAATTTAATGTTTAATTCCCATAAATTAATCCAGAAACATGCACTCAAAATATAATCAAATTTATTGTTTTTTGCACAATACATGTGACTCAAACTGTGGTGAATATTTAATTTAAAAATAATGATCATGGAGAGAGAATAACACAAAATATAGACAATTTAAACGGCTTATGACATGATTGTCCAAAAAAAAGAGCATTTTAATCATCTTGCGAGTGGGTGTTTCTGGAACGCGATCGATTGGAACGTTGAATTTGCGGTGAATTTGAACCCCATATCGGCAGGAAAAACACTGACGGTTCGTATGGGGCCCAAATAACATTTTCGCAACGTAAAATTTGATTAAAGCCATCCCAAGAAGCAAGATTATATTTAAAATAAACGACTTACCCTTTGTTTTGTCTCGTTCTTGCGATCCATCATATTGAGGGCGTTAGAAGTCGCTTTTTATTTTAATCCAATTATTAAATGGCCCAGTGAATTTAAAAATAAATAAACCGAGAACGGAAGACCGATCGATTTTTCTTCATCAGCTAGCAGCCCGAGGAAATCCGCCTCCGACCAGCAGTACAAAACCTGGATTTTAATCCCGCCCCCCCCTCAAAGGCGCCAAAGTCACGCACACGACCAGTGGCAAAACTGCAGCACTGCTGAAGGTAAGTTTTGTAACATCGCTACATACAGGTTTATAGGTTAATTGGCTTCTGTAAAATGGTAAATTATCTCCAGTGTGTAGGATAGTGTTAGTGTACGGAGTGATTGCTGGTCGATGTGGACTCAATGGGCAGAAGGGACTGTTACCACATTGTACCTCTCTATCTTTTATCTGAAAAATAAAAGGCAATAGAACATAATTATTCTAAGCTAAATTTATAAATGGAATTCTGCCAATTGTATATGAAATATCTCCTCTCCTGTGTATCCCTACAATGTTTGTGCCGAACATGCCAGGTTAAACTAATCTGATCTACCTACACATGATCCAAATCCCACCATTCCCTGCATATCCATGTGCCTATCTAAAAGCCTCTTAAGCATTACTGTCATATCTGCTTCCACCATCACCCATGGCAGCACGTTCCAGGCACACACCACCACCACCCTCTGTGCCCCGCCCTTCTTTAAACTTTGACCTTCTCAACTACTGCTTTCTGGCCTTTGACATTTCCACCCTGGGAAAAAGGTTTCGACTGTCTACCCTATCTGTACCTGCCATAGGTTTAGGTCTCTTCTCAACCACCGGTGTTCCAGATAAAACAATTCAGGTTTATCCATTCTCTCTCTGCAGCTAATACCACCTAATCCAGGTGTCATTTTGGTATATAAACATTTCTCTCTCCTATCAATTCATCGCTATTTGCTGACACAACACTGACCATCTCAGTTTTTCCCACATTGTGCTTACTTCCTCTAACCTAACCACCATCTAAATTTGCAACACTCTGCTCAATGAGAAAGACTCCGGCAATTCTACCATACAGCGTGGCACAGTGGCGCAGCGGTAGAGTTGCTGCCTTACAGTGCCAGAGACCCGGGTTTGATGTTGACTACAGGTGCTGCCTGTGTGGAGTTTGCACATTCTCCCTATGACGAGTGGGTTTTCTTCCGGTTTCTTCCCAACATCACAAAGACATGCGGGTTTGTAGGTTAATTGGCTTCTGTAAATTGTCCCTTGTGTGTAGGACAGGACTTATGGGTTCTGGGAGATCGCTGGTCAGCACAGACTCGGTGGGCTGAACAGCCTGTTTCCATGCTGTATCTCAAAAACAAAAACGAAAATTTGCTGATGTGAGTGATTGAGTGATTGAGCAAAATGATCGATCCCTCACAGATACAGGATGTTTGAGACATCTCCTTCTATTTCTGACCAACACCAAGTATCAGCCTGAAATTAACCCAGGTGTCACTGACATCATTTTCTCAGAACTCTTTCTTTTCTCAGTATCCAACTTCAGTTCCTCAAAATCACGCAGGAAGCTCAGGCCCGTACGAAGCTTTTCAAAAAAGGGGGTGGCATGACAGAATTTGCGGAACCAGGGTTGGTATATAGGGTAAGGCCAACGAATGCCCTTGCATTAGTAGAAGTAGTGGTAAATGGCAATATACATTCAGGAGCACCTGTTCCGTTGTTTTGCACAATCCGCAGGCATTGCCACTTTCATTTTACTGCACATCTTGTATGTGTATGTGACAAATAGACTTGACTTACCTTGACTTGACGACTTGCCTTGACGACTTACCTTGACTTGACTTACCTTGACGACTTGACTTGACTTGATTTGGCAGCATCATGCCAATCACATTTTGCAGTTGCATTTGCATTTTGCTGTCATTGCTCTTGGAAGTCCTGGTGTAGTGTTGCAGGCGATGACACTCGTTACTTGGATGACCTGAAATTAAAGCATATAATTACTTACCTAATTGTAGTTAATTATAAAATTGACCGTTGTGACGGAAATAGTAATAAACACCCAGACTGCCTTGAAAATTCAAAAATGTGATATTCTCAAGATCAGAACTTTAATATTATTGTATTATATGCTGCAAGTCCATAACAGATAGGTAAGTAAATTACAATTTCCAGCAATAGACCAAGTCTTTATGGAGAGGATCCGTTGCTAGCTGGTACATTGGTATACCATAATCAGTAGCATCATCATATTCCTCAGATTGTAACCAATTTAGCAACTCTGTACTTACACCGGAGATTCGTATGGGGCCCAAATAACATTTTCGCAACGAAAATTAGATTAAAGCCACCCCAAGAAGCAAGATTATATATAAAATAAACGACTTACCCTTTGTTTTGTCCTGTTTTTGCGATCTGTCACGTTGTAGGCGTTTGAAGTCGCTTTTTACTTTAATCCAACTATTAAATTGTCCAGCGATTTATTTTAATAAAAAAAGGGGAACGGAAGTCTGATCGATTTTTCTTCATCGACTAGCAGCCCGAGGAAATCCCTCTCCGACAAGCGATACAAACCTGCATTTTAATCCCGCGCCCCAGCCCCCTCAAAGGCACAAATGTCGCGCACACAGCCCGTGACAGATCTGCAGCGCCACTGAAGGTAGGTTTTGTAACATCGCTACATTAAGGCGAATGCAGACAGCTTGTCATTGATCATGGAAGTCCTGGTGTAGTGATGAAGGGAACGGACACTTATGGCAAGCCAGTATATATTGCCATTTAGCCATAAATCATGTTTTTCCAGTTCCATTTTCCAAGAATATAACTGCGCAAACCTAGTCACCACTTTGTCCAAGTTATGAGCAAAGCCACAGTGAATATGGACTAAGGCGAATGCAGACAGCTTGTCATTGCTCATGGAAGTCCTGGTGTAGTGATGAAGGCGTCGGACATTCTTGGGAGACCAGCATGTATTGAGCCACAAATAACATTTTCCAGTCCCGTTTTCCAAAAATGTAACTGCGCAAACCTAGTCATGACTTTGTCCAAGTTATGGGCAAAGTCATAGTAAATGTGGATTAAGGCGATTGCAGACAACCTGTCATTGCTCATGCAAGTCGTGGTGTAGTGATGAAGGTGACAAACACTCGTGGCAGACCAGCATATATTGCCATTTAGTCATAAATCACATTTTCCAGTTCCATTTTACGAGGATGTAACTGCGCAAACCTAGTCATCACTTTGTCCAAGTTATGGGCAAAGTGATAGTGAATGTGGATTAAGGCGAGTGCAGACAACCTGTCATTGCTCATGGATGTCCTGGTGTAGTGATGCAGGTGACGGAGAACACTGGCAGAACATTCACACTCTGCGCTTGTCACGTTGAGGGTACAGGCAATCATCAGCAGCACATGAATGTTGGGGTAGAGGACAGGATCACATATTTTGATTGCTTTGGCGGGCGTATCAGGAAGGTCATCTGTCAAAGAAAATAACATTTGTTCAATGAGATTAGGCCTACTTCCTCTTTAATAAAATGAAGACACCATTCAGACTTTCAATAACTGAAAATATATTACATTTGGAGACAAATTTATTGAGGCATTAAGGGCCAAAATCAGCTTTTATTAAAAACTGTCAGATGTGTTACTCACTTACTCTTACTACTGATCTAAAGATTAATTCGTCATTATACCTCCTGTGATCTCTTGAAAACTCTCTCCCCAGCGGATGTACTCATCATGAAATAGTGCTGGTGAGGGCAAGTCCTGCTCATATGTCGTGGCAAGAGTGTCTAGGCTGCACTGCCGCACCTTGGCCACTGACGGAACCAATCCAAGCAACTGACCTGCAGTCCTAGAAAGAGCTGTAAGTCAACAATACAAAACACATAAGAAAATAATCTTAAGGCTAGTATTATCAGTTAACCCCCTAAAAAAGACTGGGGGCATGATGCCCCCCGACCTGCTAGTACAGATCTGGTTGCATAGTAAGATATGCAATAAACTGATAATCAAAACCAAGTAGTAATTAACCAATTGTAGTGACTGTAAATAGTGCATTAAATGTTTTGAATTCAATACTCAGAAAACATTACTTGCTTGTGAATTGAAGTTGGAGCTCAGATATAATGTGGTCCACAAATGGAATGGTGTAGTTGACCAGGTAGTGTCTCTCCACTCTGTGTAAGCATCTGCCAGAATCAATGAATTCTGGTTCACAGCTGCAGCTGACAGTGCTTGGGGCATTTGGCCTCCTTGTTTGCCTAGAGTTGGTTCTCGGGGTGGTTACTGGGACCTGTATCTGTACCACATAGAATAGCATCTACTAGAAATTATGTTTTTAACGTGCATTTTTATAGGATCATATTCCTATTATTATAGAATGACATATTCCAACGGATCAAAATAATCAAATCTAATGCAATCTGCAGCTTCTTTATCTAGCATATTTAGGAAAATTTACCTTGTTTGCCATTCTGCATGCCTGTTGAAACCACGACTTAAAACAGGACTCAATGTTGTCACGCAGCCTTTTGTACGAGGATAAACCTGAAAAATATAAAATGACATATTGGTTAAAGGGAATATGAAGTACTGGAAGCTAGAAAATGGGGGGGGGGGGGGGGTTGTTGGATTTATTACCACGTAAAACCTGTTCTAGATTTAGTTGGATATAAAGTTTTAACACCCTGTGGAATTCTTTCTGGAATGCTGATGTTATTATTAAGATATAAGCCATTCTTCAGCTCAAGTCTTCATTGTAGGTTTAGCCATGAAAATGGTTGATATTTAATTAATCCATCATTTCAGAACAAAATCATTCCATAGTGTTTAAACTTTATATTTTACACAAATTAAAATAACCATTAGACATAACACTTGACATGAAAACTTTATGCAACCCAAACACCTCTTCCTCTTCAATAACAATTGCTGTGCCTGAGTGCCTGACATATTAAAGTTGTATATACCCTTTTATAATATTAAGAGCTTTAATGTTATGAACAAATATGTACCTTGCTGTATGCATCATATGCGTCAAGGCTTCTCTTCTGGAGGGACTCGCTGATGCCAGACACAGGGGCAAGTCATAGATAAGCTATGATGAAGATCATGATAAATTTGAAGGATGTGATGCCCAGCAACAGGGATGAGGCCTCGACCTTGGTGGGGCCGCTCCAGGAGCCAGCGAATAATCCCAACTCGTAGTGGTCTGTATGGTGGCCATGGGCGATGCGTTCAAGGCTCTCCACTAGAAAGATGTATGTGTCGTAGAAGTGGGAATATGCTACATGGCGTTCAGCCCACCTTATCCTACATACCTCCAGAAGAGGCTTCTTCCTGCCAGATGGTGCCCCAATGCTGACAATTTTCTCCAATAGGCGTTGTCGTTTTGGACTGTGTTTGAAGAACAGACAAACTGATTTCATCTGATCCAGTGTGAACCTGACATCAGTTTCACTTGAGGCATGGCAAATTACAAGATTGAGGGCATGGGAACTGCAGTGGGTATATGGGTCAAGGTTGGCACCATGATCTCTCACATACGCCTGTGCACCGCAGCGGTCGCTAGCCATATTTGCCGCCTTGTCATAGCACTGACTGCGCATGTCTTCCAGGGGTATCTGTTTCTTCTCCAAAGAAGAAACAATGGCCGCACCAACATCAACACCTCGAATCCTTTCTAGAAAAGTAAAGTCCAAGAACTCCTCTCTAATGTCCATTTTTTCATCCACAAATCTTATGCAGAGGGGCATAAATTCTCTGTTATGTGATGTCACTTCATCTGCCATGATCCCATAGTACTTGGCTTTGTGAATTTCTCCAACAAGCTTGTCCATGATGAAGCTTGCCAAGACATCTATAATTTCATTTTGGATTCTTGGGCTTGTATACCGTGCTTGCTTGCTCTGTAAGTGTGTTTGCAGAACTTCATCATGGTGGGCAAGCTGTCTTAGAATAGCTATAAAATTGCTGGGTTGGTTTCATGCTGGCTGTACTGCTCCTCCATGTAAGACAATGTTCTGTTTTGCACATAACATGATTCCCCTAGCTAGCTGCCTGACAACATGCCTGTTAGTTGCTATTCTTTTAGCCTTGGTTTGCTCAATATTATGCCTAATAGTGACCTGTGGTCGTGTCATCTTGTCAACGTGTCCCTTAGCTTCGCTGACAGCTTCCTTGTGGGTTTTTTTCTTGGCATGTCCAACTGCCTTTTCATTATGTTTATTCCAATTATTGAATGGCTGGTTGACAAACTGCCCAAGTGATTTCCTGTTGTTCACAAACAAGGCACAAGGTAGGCAAAAGACGCCATCCACGTGAACGCTATATACAAGCCAGGGGTATGCTCGAAACCAGTCAGGGTTAAATCTTCGCCAGCATCCATTCTTATAGAAGGCACAATATTTGCATGTTGGACCCGGTTTAAAGTGATTCTGTATGAGGTACAGCTTCTGAGCATCTGAGAGGTTGGCAATAGCTTTAGCAGCTTCTTCATTGGTTGTGGTAGAATTAAGGAGAATACCAATGTCACTAATGCTGTTGAACAGAGGCGCAGGAGGTGCTGGCTGGGTACATGTCGATCCAGGCACAGGAGGTGCTGGCTGGCTATATGTTGATCCAGGCGTAGGTAGTAATGGCTGGCTACCCGTTGATCCGGGCACAGATGGTACTGGCTGGCAACCTGTTGATCCAGACGCAGGAGATGTGGTAGATATGGGTCCGGATGGCATATTGGCTAATGAGGGAGGCATGGCACTTAAAGTGGCTGGAGATGGCAGACAAGTTGGAGAGGATGAAGGAGTCTGCTTTAGAATTTCTTCATCACAGTCAACCATTTTGCAATGGTACCTCCTTTGGTCCTAAAATAATTTAAAAAAAAACTATTATACGCATAATCTTTGTAACCATATGCATGACTCTTCATAAGTAGGTCAGAGGTCATGGTCTTTCCTCTCAGGTCATATCCAGAGTGAGAGAGTACTGTACACAAACTCCATCAGATTGCAAGTCACATATAATGTAATTATTCTCCTACAGCTCACCCCTCAGTCTAGTTCAGTAAAACACCGAGTCCAGCACTGGATCAACTAAAGGGCCTGTCCCACTGCGGGGACCTAATTTGCGAGTTTAGAAGAGTTTGTGTGTGAAGTTTTCTTTCGTTTGGATCTTCCACTGCAGGATGCCACTGTGCGCTTCAGACTATCTGCTGTAATGAAATATAGGATAATGCTATGGATTTATTTAATGTTATGATTAACATGTATTATGCAATACAGTGTCCATTAATCCTTTAACGATTGGGCTATTGGCTTTGAAATGACCTCGAAATGGAAATGTTACATCTGTATATAATGATCCCATTAAAATGTATATTTTATAAATTTCCAATATTTTATACTAAGTTTATTAAAATTGGTTAAGTACTTTTGTTGTAAGATGGAAGGAGTAGAATCACAATTAGCTCTGAATAAAATTGGTGATAATGTTTTCCATCTAACCTTTGGTTTTTACTGCACCAAGGAGATCTTCCAACTCCATCTTCTGCCTAGCTTCCACAGCAGCAACATCATCAACGGACTGCTGCATTACTGCGGACAGATCCATGATGACCCTGAAAACATGTAGCTTTTTGTAATATTCAAATTATATTAAAAATATTTTTCAGTATTGTTATCAAGGCAAAGAAAGCAGTTCCAATTCTTTGATATTATTTGATATTATTCATGAGGAAAAAATATAGCTCTAAAACCTACCTCAATTTTACAATCTCATTAAAGATATTCCCCCATTCCCTCTCCCCATCCCATCTCTCTCCCCCTTCCCTTCCCCGCTCTCTCTCTCCCCTCTCACATCCCCCCCTCTTTCTGGCGGGGGGGCGCGAAGATGAAGGTGGCGCGGGCCCAGCGGGGGGGGTAAAGGTGGCGTGGGCCCAGCGGTGGCGGACGATGGCTTGGGCCCCGGCGACGGGAGGATGGAAACGCTGGACCGGGCACACCGCACCGCACCGCCCCCCTCCGACGGAAACGCTGGACCGGGCGGGCAGACCCCGCACCCCCCCCGACGGAAACGCTGGACTGGGCGGGCAGACCCCGCACCGTGCACCACCCCCCCCCCGACGCCGCGGATTGGAAACGCTGGACCGGGCGGGCAGACACCGCACCGCACCGCCCCCGACGGAAACGCTGGACCGGGCGGGCGGACATCGCACCGTGCACCCACCTCTAATGACGGAGGTCAGCAGCTGTGAGGTTTTGCCTGCAGCTGTGTCTTCCGCAAGGCGGCGCAGGCGATCAGTGGGCACGAACGAGACCTTCAGGACAGAGAATTTGTCCTGTTCAAACGGGTGTCGTTCACTGGTGGTGCGCGGGGCTCTGGATAGCGTGTCTGCGATGTGCATGTCTTTACCTTTTTTGTAAACAATGCGGAAGTCAAACCGTTGTAACTGCATCATCATTCGCTGTAGTCGAACTGGGGCAGCATGGATAAGCTTGCTCAGGATGGTGACTAGTGGCTGGTGGTCGGTTTTGACCGTGAAGATCTTGCCAAAGATAAAGTCTTTAAATTTTGAACAGGCAAAAACCACGGCGAGCAATTCCTTCTCTATCTGAGCATAGCGTTGTTCATTTTCAGTCAGGGTACGTGATGCGTAAGATATGGGCATCACGTCGCCGCCGAAGGATGTTTGCAGGCATGCTGCGCCTAGCCCATACTGGGATGCATCGCAGGTGATAGTGACTGGCAGATTGAGATTGAAGTATGCCAGTGTAGGTGCGCTAGCTAGCTGTAATTTTTTTTATTTTTTTTTAATAAATTTTTTATTAGAAGCAGACATATTATAAGGTATAGTAACATATTATAGAAAAAAACTTTTCATATACATCAATCACTCATACATTATTAAATTTGTCAATTGTCAATTAATTCTGCTTCTAGTGTTTTTTTATTATATAGATAGAAAAAGAGAAATAGAGAGAAAGAAGAATTACAAATATCAAAAAAAGAAAAAGAGGTGGAATGAATTACTTATAATACGTCATTGGAGATAAGTTCGTAGGTTATGAAATATAATTACATCTAATCCTGAGTTCAAGCTTCAGTTGGGTTTTCATGCTGGGTCAATCTATCCCTTCAAATAGGTAATGAATGGAGCCCATATTTTAACAAAAAGTTCTTGCTTGTCCATTAAAACAAGTCTAATTCTTTCTAGATGTTGGGTTTCCGACATTTCCACAATCCACGTTTTAATTGTGGGGGTTGTAGGGCCTTTCCAAAATTTTAATATAAATTTTTTCCCAGTTATTATACTATAGTCGAGGAAGTTTCTTTGGCTTGTTGTAAGTGTTAAACTTTGTTCTGATATCCCAAGTATTATTAATTTTGAAGGTACACAAAAATGCTGGAGAAACTCAGCGGGTGCAGCAGCATCTATGGAGCGAAGGAAATAGGCAACGTTTCGGGCCGAAACCCATGACTTATTAATTTTGAGTCTGGAACCAATTTAGTATTAACAACTTCAGAAATTATTTCGAAAATATCAGTCCAGAAATTTTTAATTTTTATACAATTTGCAAAAGTATGTGTTAAATTGGCCTCTAGATGCAGGCATCTATCACAGATAGGAGAAATATGTGGGAAGATTCTATTTAGTTTTATTTTGGAGTAATGTAATCTGTGTAAGACTTTAAATTGTATTAAAGCATGTCTGGCATTTAACGAGCATTGATGTATATGTTGTAAACTTTCGTCCCAAATATCTTTCGTTATAGGTTGGCCTAATTCATTTCCCCATGTGTGTCTATATGATTCCATCGATGGGACCTCATTATCTAAGAGGGTGTTATAAATATAAGTTATTAATTTTTCTGTATTAGGATGTTTATTCAAACATTTGTCAAGGATTTCTGGTTCCCTAGTCCTATAATTTTGTGTATTGGATTTAACATAATCTCTAAGTTGTAGATATCTGAAAAAATTATTTGAATGTAGTCCGTAGATCTATTGTAACTCCTATAACGAAAGATATTTGGGACGAAAGTTTACAACATATACATCAATGCTCGTTAAATGCCAGACATGCTTTAATACAATTTAAAGTCTTACACAGATTACATTACTCCTTTTCCATCCTTAACCATTCTGGTTGTTGATCCATTTCTTCCAGCCAGAAATTCATGTTTTTAATATGGACTGCCCAAAAATAAAATAAGAAATTTGGCAATTTGACTTACATAAATGTTTTTTACTTATTCTGTGATTCTTATAATCCCAAATAAAGCTTGTAACAATGGAATCGACTTTTTTGAAAACGTTTTTTGGGATATATATTTCCACAATCCACATTCAATTTCCACTAATTGAAATAAGTATAGTAGTTGCGGTAAGAAAATCATTTTTATAGCATTAATTCTACCAAGCATTGAAATGGGAAGTGTTTTCCAGTACTGAATATGCTTGTGTAATTTATTAAATAAGGATGGAAAATTTAGTTTAAATAAAGAGGTATATGTCTTAGTTACGTAGATTCCTAAATATTTAAGTTTATCTTTAACTATTTTAAAAGGGGATTGTTGTATTGTATTTAAATTGAATTTTGTTATTGGCATGATTTCACTTTTATTCCAGTTAATTCTATATCCTGAGAACTGACCAAATTGTGTTATTAGATTTAATAGATTTGGAATACTAGTTTCTAACTTTGTAATATATATTAGTACATCATCTGCATATAAGGAAATTTTATTCCTTGTATCTCTAGTGTTGTATCCATGTATTCCTGGATGGTTTCTAACGCATTCTGCTAATGGTTCAATTGCAAGAGCAAATAATAGTGGGGATAGTGAACATCCTTGTCTACAACCTCTAGAAAGATTAAATTTAGCTGATAACATTTGGTTTGTTAATATTCTAGCTGTTGGATTAGAGTATAACAATTTAACCCATGTACAGTACTTCACTCCCAATTGAAATTTTTTCATTACCGAAAATAAATATGTCCATTCTACCTGGTCAAATGCCTTTTCAGCATCTAACGAAATAATTGCTAGATCTGCATTAGGAATTCTATTTCTATATATAATATTGAATAGTCTTCTCAAATTATAAAATGAGTAACGTTTTGGAATAAAACCTGTTTGGTCGGGGTGTATTAATTTGTTAATCACTAAGCGCAATCTATGAGATAGGATTTTGGTTAATATTTTCTGATCAGTATTTAAGAGAGCTATTGCTCTATATGAACCTGGGTCTTCGGGGTCCTTATCCAGTTTTGGTATAAGTATGATTGTAGATTCATTTAGAGTTTCTGGGAGTTTCTGTTGAGTGTAAGCTTGTTTGTAAAGTGTCTGTAGGCGTGGAGAAATCAGATCGTAATTTTTAAAATAAAATTCAGAGCTTAGACCATCAGGACCTGTGGCCTTTCCGTTTTTTAAAGATCTGATTGACTCTTCGATGTCTTTTACCGTAATTTCTACATCTAGTGATTCTCTCTCTTTCTGATCTAAACCTGTAAGATTATGAAGATAATTGTTCAAAGCAGAAACCTTGTATTTGAAGGAGACAAGATCAGTATATTTAGAGATTATCCTGTGGAAGTCGCCAAGAAGAGAGCGCTGTCTACAGAAACAAGAAGAATACTTAAGAATATAAACAATTTGAGATATGGACTGTTATATCCCGCAACATTAAGAGTAACCTACGAGCGGAAGGAACATTTCTTCATCAAGCACACAGAGGCTCTTGAATTTGCCCAGAGCACCGTGAATAAGACCGAAGATTGAATAATATTCTACACCCAACATTCACCTGAAGATAGTGGATATTGTTACCCTGCAGAGAAGAAATGGAACTTTAAACTATAATATTTAAGAACTGTCCAAAATCTGCAAGAAGAACTGGGCAATTATCTCGCTACTGATATATAATATTTACATTTTAGTACTAATTTCTAACTATTAATTCTAATCATAAATACTAATCAATACTAATTATTGTTAACTGGATCAACTTAGAATTAATTAAAAGTATGAAATATAAGTAAAGTGTGATCCAGGTAATTAATTAATAAAAATTTAGGAAGTTTTTTCCTTGATATTTTGGATATTTTGATATTTTGGACTTTGATTACTCTTTAACAATGTTTTTTGATTACTCTTTAACAATGTTTAAAAAAAAAAAAAATTTTGCTATACGATACTAACATTTCAATTGGAGACTAACAATTATTTCAATTATGGAATAAAACTAGTGCTTTCCTCCCCCCCATAAATTGTTTTCATTGTAATTGAAACTTTTCTTTTAAGGAAAGTACAGAGCTAGTAATATTTTTTTTTTTAACAAAAGCTACGGAAGTCTTTAGATGTTTGGCTATCACTAACTGCACTAATCATAGTTGTAGTTTTCTTCTTTTTCTACTCTTTACACGTTACTAATGCAACATTTTTTTACCTTTTCTATCTTATGTTATATTATATTTTGTATTTGGAATGGAATTATATATTTTATTTAGGGAGATATGTCCGGATGGAAAACCGACGAGACCTAAAATTCATCTACCTGAGGTTCGGGTATAAGGTAGGGTTTAATGTACTGAGCCATCTGCTCCAACATAGACCACTTTAATCACAAGATGCAAGACGTTAATAGGAAAATTGGGGGTGAAGGAATTAAATTCTGTAGCTGGAATGTTAAGGGAATTAATGAACCAATCAAGAGAGGTAAAGTATTAGCCCACTTAAAATCACTTAAAGCAGATGTAATATTTCTCCAGGAAACACATCTTAAAAAGGAAGCACAACATAGATTGAAAGCCAAATGGATTGCTAAAATGTATCACTCTTCATTCTCACATAAATCTAGAGGGGTTGCAATATTAATTCGTAAAGGTATACCCTTTAAACATATATCAACGACAGAAGATATTGAAGGCAGATATATTGTATTAGTAGGGGAGTTATACTCAAAAAAAGTGACTCTCCTTAATGTGTATGGACCAAATTTTGATAGCCCCCTGTTTTTTAAGAGAATACTTAACATTATCCCGGAATGTACACAACATAACTTAATTATCGGTGGAGACGTAAATTGTACACTGGATGCTTACTTGGATAGATCATCAACTCAAAGAAAATTAAAATATCAGTCAAGTGAATTTCTAAATTCATATATTAATACTACCAACCTTAAGGATGTTTGGAGAATTGAAAACCCATCTGGTCGAGAATACTCTTTTTACTCACCAGTGCATAAAACTTACTCAAGGATAGACTATTTCTTAGTGGACTCTAAACTTATCCCATTTACCTATAATTCGCAATATCATAATATTATAATATCGGACCATGCTCCACTAACATTTATGATTAAACTAAACGGAATGACCGAGACAAAGACACAATGGAGACTTAACCCCCAAATCTTAAAAGAAAAGCTATGTAATGAATACCTCGTAAAACAGATTAATATGTTTTTTTAGGCTAATGACAGCCCTGGAATCTCTGCCTCCCTTCTTTGGGAAACATTTAAAGCATTTGTGCGAGGAGCGTTAATCTCTTCCCAATCATTTCTTAACAAAGAGAATAGGACCAAACAACAGACTTTGGAAATGGAAATAAGGCAATTAGACATAGAAAATGCAATAGCACCATCTATGGCAAAACACAATAAAATTGCAGTACTGAAATATAAGTTAAACAAGATATACTCAGACCAAGTTATAAAACTATATCAACATAGCTAGCTGTAATTTTAAAGTCTCGAAAGCTCTTTGGTGTTCCGGGTACCAAGACCATGCATTGTCCTTGTGGGTCAGTTGTTGTAAGGGAGCAGAAAGTTCACTGAGGTTGGGAATAAACTTGCCCAAGTAATTGACCATGCCGAGAAATCGTTGTAAGCTGGCAACTCGTTGATGGCTGCAGTCTTTAGTGGATCAGGTTTTAATCCGTTGCTGGTGATCACGTGACCGACGTATATAACTTTGGAAACTGAACTTGCATTTCAAAGGGTTGTGTTTCAGATTAATGTCTCTGGCACGGTTCAATATCTTTTTCAGGTTGGCATCATGCTCGGTCACATCGCGACCGTATACTAGGATGTCGTCAACAATGATGGCACATGGATATTCTGCGAATAGTTGTTCCATTGCGCGCTGAAAGACTTCGCTATCAGAGTTGATACCAAAGGGCATTTTTAAAAACCTGTAGCGGCCGAATGGTGCACCAAAAGTTGTTAGGGCAGATGATGCTCGGTCCAACGGGATTTGCCAGAAAGAGCTTTTGGCATCGAGGACTGAGAATACTGTTGCATTACCAATCTGTGCCGCTACGTCCTCAGTGGTTCTCATCGGATAGTGTTGGCGTTTGATTGCTGTGTTTAAATCTTTAGGGTTGATACAGATGCGTAATTCTTTCTTATCCTTTTTTGTGATGACGACCATAATGGAGACCCAGTCCGAGGGTTCATTGACCTCGGCAATGACTCCGATGGAGATCATACGCTTGCATTCGGTGTGTATTCTCTCCCGCATGCCATGGGGGAAGCGGTGAGGTGCACAAACTATTGGGGTGACAGTATGATCTACAGCGATCTTGTATATCGTAGGCAGTTTGCTAAGTTTGTCGTCAAATAAGTTTTATAGTTGGATAGCATCTGTCGTGTTGGTTCCTCTGTCAAACAGAGTTTGTGGTCAGCACGCCCAAAATAAACC
Organism: Malacoraja senta; assembly: GCA_038087875.1. Taxonomy (NCBI): domain Eukaryota; kingdom Metazoa; phylum Chordata; class Chondrichthyes; order Rajiformes; family Rajidae; genus Malacoraja; species Malacoraja senta. Next base: position 22,569,501 of record CM075980.1, read on the forward strand.
AGACCCAGGTCATGGCATGCATTGATGCCAAGCAAAGTTTTTGAGTTTGGTTAGACAATGTAGAAGATTAAGTTTTTTGTTTGCTCATTGACAGTGCACTTTAAATCAGCTTTACCCAGCGGGTGAAGAACTTCCCCCCCGTAAGCATGTAGGGTGGAGGAGTCCTTTTTCATGAGTCCAGTGGTTCTTATCTAGTTGAACTCTTTGAGTGACATAACATTTACTCTGGCACCGGTGTCGACTTTGGCATTCAAAGATTTGTTATTGATTATTATGGTCACCGCAGGATCAATCAGTTTACCTGGGGAGCGCAGGTTTAGGGAGAGTACAGTAGAGTCAGTGTCTGTGTTATCGGAATCGTTCTGATGGGAAACATCATCTTGTTCTTGGGAATCAGAATCAGACGACTCTTGTTGAATCAGGTGCAGATTTGTCCTTGAAGCAGTGCTCCCACGGGACCGACAACAATTAGCAAAGTGGTTGAGTTTCTTGCATTTATGACATACTTTCCCTTGGGGAACGCTGAATTGGTGCCCCCTAGAGTGAAAATAGATGCAGTTTGGGCATCTCGTGGCAGGCATATTTGGATCTTTGCGGGACGCATTTAAAAATTTCTGCGGAGAATAGTTAGCTAGATTCACATTATGTTGCTGTTGAGGACTTGTGCTGTCAAAATCAGCTAGTGGGGCTGATCGACATGCATGAATGGCTTGCTCTAAAGTCAGTTCAGCATTCCGCAGCAATTCGGCTCTTAACTTGCGGTCAAATCACAAAACAAGAACACTTCGAATTCGGGGACAAACCCCACAAACTTCTAGCACGACAACTTAAAAAACGGGAAAAAGAGAATGCAATATTAAAGATTAAATCAGATAGAGGGGAAGTATTAACACTACCCAAGGATATTAATAAAAGATTTGCTCAATTTTACCAGAATCTATACACATCTAAAACGTCAATAGACAATAATAAAATCTCAGAATTTTTAGATAATTGTAATCTACCACAATTAGAACGCAGGGAACAAGAGGAACTGGGAGCACAAATTACTTCTAAGGAGATAGAAGACACAATAAAAACACTAAAAAATGGAAAAACACCAGGACCAGACGGATTCAGTAATGAATTTTATAAATCTTTTTATGATATAGTTACTCCACGATTACAAAAAATGTATACATATGCTTATAAAGAGCAAAACCTACCTGAAACACTAGCGGAATCAACGATCATATTAATACTTAAAAAAGATAAAAATATAGAAGAACCAGGATCATATAGAGCTATTGCTTTGTTAAATACGGATCAGAAAATAATAGCAAAAACATTAGCCAATAGATTAAGCAAGTATGTTAGTAGACTAATACATGAGGATCAAACAGGATTTATACCTAAGAGACACTCATTTAATAATTTGAGACGTTTGCTTAACATAATGCATTCACATAAATCTTATGACCAAGAGTTAGCTATCATCTCACTGGACGCAGAAAAAGCGTTTGATCAAGTAGAATGGGACTATATGATCAAAGTATTGCAAAAATTCCAATTGGGAGAAAACTTTATTGCATGGATAAAACTACTATATAACAAACCTACGGCTAGAATACTAACTAATAATATATTATCTTCAAAATTCGAATTATCTAGGGGCAACAGACAAGGATGTTCACTATCACCGCTGTTATTTGCTTTGGTAATTGAACCCCTTGCTGAAAAAATAAGAACACACTCGAATATTCACGGTTATAACACAAAATATTCAAACAACAAACTATCCCTATATGCTGATGATGTACTACTGTACATCACAAAACCACAAATTAGTATACCAAATATATTAAACTTAATTGAGGACTTTGGATCCTTTTCAGGATATAGAATAAATTGGAACAAAAGTGAAATTATGTCGATTAAACCAAAAGACTCAACACATCTCAGGAAATTCCCTTTTAAAATAGCTATGGAAAAATTCAAATATTTAGGAATTGAGATTACTAGAAATTACCATGATATGTTTAAAGCTAATTATAATCCCCTACTTAAGAAATTAAATAATCTGATTAAATTTTGGAAAACACTTCCGATGTCCTTAATAGGTAGGATAAATGCTATAAAAATGATTTTCTTACCACAAATCCTTTACCTATTTCAATCAATACCTATATATCTCCCAAAAAAGTTTTTCAAAAAACTGGACTCAGACATTACAAATTTTATATGGGATTACAAATCCCACAGAATACAAAGAACACACCTTAACAAACGAAAAGAGTTGGGGGGTCTAGCGCTCCCTAACTTTATGTATTATAACTGGGCAGTAAATATTAAAAATATGATTCACCTGCTGGACAATTCTGCCCAGCAGGTGGACTGGATTATAATGGAAAAAGGGGATTGCTCCCCGAATAATATAGGAGCGATTATTCTCTCTCCAATAAATTTGAATAATAAAAATTATAATAAAAATCCAATTATATATAGCACTATTAGAACATGGAAGCAAATAAAACAGAATCTAAAATTAAGAAACCTATCTCTCTTAATACCAATAGTCAATAACCCATCGTTTAAACCTTCAATCATAGATAAAGCATTTATACAATGGGAAAGAATGGGAATTAAAACGCTCGAAGATCTGTATGAATTAGAAAAATTACTATCATTCCAACAACTACAACTGAAATATAATTTGAAAAATAATCAATATTTTAAATATCTACAAATCTGTGACTATTTGAAAACACACACAAAAGATTATTATAATATGCCTTCCGACTTACTAGATGAAGCAATGAAGACAAAGGCGGAATCAGTTAATTTAATATCATACTTATATAATATCATCTTAAATATAGAAATACCCACAACAGATGGAATTAGAAGAGATTGGGAACAAGATCTAGGTATAATGGGCTAATAATGGGAAAAAAGCTTATACTTAAATTCTGGAAAAATGCGCCCACACCAACAATAAAAATGTGGACATCAAATATGTTGGAAACATTACATCTGGAAGAGATGAGATTCCTCCTAGTAGGCAAAGTAGATCAATTTCAAAAGACGTGGTCTACGTTTTTGGACCTATTACAAGCATGAGGTGCAATAGTAATTTAGAAAAACAAATAAATAAATAAAAGGTATCTGGACCTGGTAATGGGAGGTAAAATAAAAACAGACTTGGTTGGTAGTTCCTTCTCTATGAAGTATGGTATAAGAGTTATAATAGAGCGATTGTTCCTTCTTTCTTTCTCTTTTTTTTTTCTAGGGTCTATTTTCTAACTTTACTTCCTTCTCTAACTTCTTTTCTAAGGGGCTTTCTTTTCCCAACACTCTTTTGCACTTCACAACCTTTGCGCACTTTCTTCACTTTTCTTACCTCTTTCTTTTTCTTTCTTAAAAAAAAAATAAAAAAAAAAAAAATAAAAAAAAAAACTTGCGGTCGCTCATTCCTCCCACTATTTTATCTATTTTATCTCGCACGAGCTCATTTGTCAACTCACCAAAACGGCACCGTGAGCTGATGTGTCTTAGGTTGCTGATAAATCGTTCCACAGGCTCGTCAGCCTGTTGCTGTCAGGCAAAAAATCTCGTTCTCTCAAGTATGCAATTCGTTGGCAGGTCACACAGTTCTCTAAACTTTCTCAGCAGGACCTCTGGGTTGTCGATAGTCTCAGCTGGCACCACTACTAGACCGTTCCCATGGAGGTGTGCTGGTGCGAATTCAAAAGAGTCAGCGCGGATCATAGCTTCCGGACTCGCTAGATTCAACAGTAGCGATGCCTTTAGGTCATCGGGGTCGTTTCGGTGAACGATGTGGATATAGTGAGCATAGGCTCGCTCAAACATTCGCCAGCGCTCGGCTATATCAGAATCAAACACGAGCGGGCTTGGCTTTCAACAAGAGTTAGCCATGTCGTCAAAATTACTCACAAATAAAAACTGATAAACAAAATAAATCGCGATAAACAGACACGGACTAGACCCAATTACCTGACACCATGTAAATGCCTTCGTCTCACACAGGTTGAAGCATAAGCATCTTTATTGTCTAGTTCATCAACACATATGCAGTACATCACACATTCAGTTTACTGCAGCTACAGCCAGGCAGCAGGCGAGTTCATACACTATAGATCAAATAATTAGGCGGAGTTATAATTACTAAGTATTCTGATTTACTAACATGCAATAGCCAATCTACAGGTTACTTCGTTTGACTTACATCTGTGGCATCTCTGAACCCTCAGCCACTTTCTGACAACTTCCAGTTCCCTGATCCCGACTGCCTCATCTTCACCATGGATGTCCATTCATTCTGCATCTCCAAAGATAGGCACAAAATGCTGGAGTAACTCAGTGGGTCAGGCAGCATCTCTGGAGAAAAGGAATAGATGACGTTTCAGGTCAAGACCCTTCTTAAGACTTCTCCAGAGATGCTGCCTGACCTGCTGAAGTACTCCTGCATTTTGTCTCTATCTTTGGTGTAAACCAGCATCTGCAGTTCCTTCCTACAAACTCCACATCTCCCTTCTGCACCAGGATAGAGAAGTATTTACTCAGATATCATTTAACCATTCAGTTCAGCAGCCTCACCAGTTATTCTGAGCCACTTCTCCATTCCAGGGAATATGCACAGATCTTGAAGGCTGTATCGACAGCAAGAGCTGTTTTTTTTGTTTAAAAAAACAATAATTAAAGTGCTGGGAGTAACTCAGCAGGTCAGGCAGCATCTTGGGAGAACATGGATCAGTGACGCTTTGGGTCACGACCATTTCTCCCCCACATCTCTTTACCCTTCCCACTCCCTATACCCCAACTGGTCTCACACCTTTTCCTCCCCTCCTCCATCTCTTTTTTCATCTCTGGCCTTTGTCCAACCATCTGCTTACAAACGTCCTCCCTCGCCTGTGGCACCTCCTCTCTCCCAGCGTTCATCCCCCCACCCCCCCCCCCCCCCACTATCAGTCTGAAGAGGGGTCCCAACTCAAAATATCACCTTTCCATATTCTCCAGCTGCCGGATCTACTTAGTTGTGCCTTTTTTTGTAAACTAGCATCTGCAATTCCTTGTTTCTCTATCCAGCCAGCTAGCTCGCCCTGGGTCCCATGTGATCCAACCTTCCAGTGCAGCCTACCATGTGGAAACTTACCAATGCCTTGCTGAAGTTGATATGGACAACGTCTATGACTGACCTCATCAACCTTTCGGTTACTTAAAAAAACCTCAATCAAGTTCATAAGACACGATCTCCCACATACAAAACCATGCTGACCATCCCTATTCGGCCCTGGTCTAACCAAATGCATAAACATCTTATCCATCAGAGTATTCTACAGTAGCCTGCTTACCACAGATGTTAGGCTCATTGGTCAATAGTTCTCAAGCTTGTCCTTCCATCCCTTCTTAAATATAGGCACAACATTAGCCACCATCCAGTCTTCCGGCACCTCACCCATGTCTAATGATAATTCATATATCTCAGCCAGGATGCCTGCAGTTCCTTTAGCTTCCCACAGTGTCTTCAGAATTATCTGATCAGGCCTGGGAGATTTATCTACCTATATATATATATATCTTAGGACCTTCAGCACCTCCTCAACCATAATTCGGCCTGTCATCAAGACATTTCCATTAACTGTCCCAATTAGGCTGTGGGCCGAGGAGCTTTATTCCAGTGTTTCGTGACCCAAGTCACCGAACTACATGAAATTTTCACATATGGTGTATATAAATTATATAAATCACCCCTGAAACTCGTCATGAACAAGACTTGCACATTTTAAATTAAATTAGAGAAAAACCGGAAAATTGTCGGGTATTTTTAGTCCAATCAAAGCACGTTTAACATTGAGTTGTATGCCAGTTGGCCAATCACGTGCTTTGTTTCAGGCTAGCTAGGCAGGGAGCACACAACATGGCTGAGAGGGCTTCACTGATGCCTGTTTTACTGGAGATTCCGATGAAGGTTCTTTCAAGTTCTGTGGAATATATGTCGTGGAAACTTGCAGCAGGGTAATTGAATTTAGTGAGAAAAGCATTAAGAAGTCTGAAGAATGTGTTGCTAAGTGCATAGAAGAGGAACAAAGCCTTGAAAGGAAAGTCCCTGCTGAGGTGCTGCAGTCAAACTTTGTGAATCAACTGGAACTGAAAGGTAAGATCTAAAGTCTGAATTTATGAAAATTAATCTGTATGCACTTTAATTAATTTAATTGCACCCTTTTATAATGTGAAAAAATGAGATTTGGAGGCTGTACATTCACTCACTCATTCATTCACTCATTCATTCACTCATCATTCACTCATTCACTCATTCATTCATTCACTCATTCATGAAGTTGAGGGCCTAAACTATGTGTATCCATAACACAGTAAATTAAACATTTTCACTAATGCCAGCTTGTTGTAGTCTAATAAGTCTTTAACATCTAATCTCGGAGCTGCCTGCGAAAACTTACCGGGAAAAAGTGCTCCGACCGCGTGGCCTATGTACTTAATATAGTGAAGCCGCGGTCTCAATTAAGAAGCGGCCGATTTGCGAACGCGGAGCCGCGGGATGTGTTTGGATCATCTCCGCGGGCGGGGGGGAGGCTGTACATAGTGCCGTTCGCAGCAGCCAATTTCCAGGCCCCGACCACGGGAGAAAAATGGAGGGATATTGATCGCACTTTATAGGCTTCCATTGGAGTGAGAAATGGTCAGAAATGGTTGATGTTTCTGTAGAAATGAATTGGTGTATGTGAACTTGAACTATTTTTTCTATGGTAGTAACCTATTGTTATTCTCATTAACATTAAGAAGAGGTTGAAATTTTATGAATTGAAGTCCATGCAGACTTAATGACTATGAGATTTTTTTTTCTGTAGCCTCTGCCTGACCCTGCACTTGAACTTCAACTAACTTATCAATGGTAGTAAATTACAGTGTAAGTCTCATTGACATTAAATAGAGGTTGACATTTTATGAATTGAAGTCCATGCGGACCTAGGTACTATGAGATGTTTCTTTCTCTAGCTATTCTGCAGCCTCTCCTCCTCCACTTGAACATGAACTAAGTTATCTATGGCAGTAAATTAGTGTAAGTCTCATTGACATTAAGAAGAGATTGACATTTTATGAATTGAAGTCCATGCAGACCTAAGAAATATGAGATTTTTTTTTCTGCAGCTTCTGCCCCTCCACTCTTCAGAGCCTGTCCACACAAAAGTGTTTTGTGTGGACATGCACTGTGCTTTAATGAACACTAATTTGATAATTTGCAGACTTGCCATCCCATCTACCTGGACATGCATACATGTTTAATTTCCTCATTGGGGATATTGTCTTACATAATATAAAACATGAAAAGATGTAAAATACTCCCTGACACATATTATCTTCTATTATTAGGAGGCAGCAGTGTATCCCGGGTTATCATGCAGAGTGCTATCGTCACTTCAAAAGACTTTGAATCTGATGAAGAATATTCAGATGAAGATCAGATGTAATGTAAACAAAATAAATTGGGGAAATAAATGATTATATAAAGTTTTATTTTAATGTCGGTCGTTTCACTATTTATTTGGTCAAATTATTTAAACAATGAGTGAATTACTTATGATAATGGCGTGCTGGTGAATGACTGCGACAGTCCACCCACCGATCCACACATACATACATACATACATGCAGCAGGCAGTGAAGAAAGCGAATGGTATGTTAGCATTCATAGCAAAAGGATTTGAGTATAGGAGCAGGGAGGTTCTACTGCAGTTGTACAGGATCTTGGTGAGGAAATCTGAGGAAAGACATTCTTGCCATAGAGGGAGTACAGAGAAGGTTCACCAGACTGATTCCTGGGATGTCAGGACTTTCATATGAAGAAAGACTGGATAGACTCGGCTTGTACTCGTTAGAATTTAGAAGATTGAGGGGGGATCTTATAGAAACTTACAAAATTCTTAAGGGATTGGACAGGCTAGATGCAGGAAGATTGTACCCGATGTTGGGGAAGTCCAGGACAAGGGGTCACAGTTTAAGGATAATGGGGAAATCCATTAGGACCGAGATGAGAAAAACATTTTTCACACAGAGAGTGGTGAATCTCTGGAACTCTCTGCCACAGAAGGTAGTTGAGGCCAGTTCATTGGCTATTTTTAAGAGGGAGTTAGATGTGGCCCTTGTGGCTAAAGGGATCAGGGGGTATGGAGAGAAGGCAGGTACAGGATACTGAGTTGGATGATCAGCCATGATCATATTGAATGGCGGTGCAGGCTTGAAGGGCCGAATGGCCTACTCCTGCACCTATTTTCTATGTTTCTATGTTTCTATACACACATCCACACACACATCCATCCGTACGCACACTTCCATGCATGCAAACACACACATACATGCACACATAAATCCGCACACACACACATCCACGCATCCATTCACAAGCAGACATACATGTACACATCCACACACACATCCACACATACATGCATACATACATTCATCCACACGTACATACACATTTACATCCACACATCCACGGATACACGTTTGAAAGGTATACACAGACACACAAACTAGAGATAAACAATGCAACACTTTTAGGGTTCTTTTAGGTTAAAGGTAATAGCCCTCATTTGCAAAGGCACCATCGGGGGTCTCTAACATAAATATAAGCTCATTGTAGCTTAAAATGAATACTCACCGAGTAAACATCAGAGCATTCGATTCTTGGCCAGGATGTGACATTTACATCAGAAATAAGACAGGTCTCTTACAGGTCTGTCACCCAGCCTGGCACTGCCCCAGTCCCACTATGGCCGTCACCCCCACTCTCCTCTCCTCGCCCGACCGCCTCTGTGTCCCGGGGGCGCCTCCTGCAGCCGACCTTGAAGGTGCTGGAAGCAATACCCTCTCCTACTGGCCCACTCCTCGCATCCGTCGTCGTCAGCGGCTCCCCTCTCGACTTTCCGATCTTCAGAGCTGAGTTCGGCAACTTGTGGATCAGGTGCAGGCAGAGGAGATTAGCTCAGAATCATGTTTGACTCAAACATTGTGAGCTGAAAGGCTTGTTCATGTGTTTCCCTATTCTATGTGACTATTTATAATATTTTACATTCATCTCATATGTAACTAACAATAGTAATTTCTGTAAAATTGGCAGCAAATCTTGCTTTTTTTCTTAGTTTCTGTTCTGAGGGAATTTCTATTTGATTAGTTGTTCACCCTGTCTGGTGCCTTTTTGTAGAAATAAGGAACTGTTGATGCTGGTTTACACAAAAGGACACAAATTGCTTGAGTAACTCAACTTGTCAGGCAGCATATCTGGAGAATGTGGATCTGTGATGTTTCGGGTCCTTACCAAAATCATCACCTATCCATGTTCTCCGGAAATGCTGCCTAACCCATTGAGTTACTCCAGCACTTTGTGTCCTTTGGTGCCTTTCTGTTGCTGCAAAGCTCAGATCCTGCCCAACTAGCTTCTGGTTAACTAACTGACCTCCCCACCATCGAAGGAATTTTGCCTCAAAAAGGCAGCCACCATCAAAAAAGACCCACACCACCCTGGCCACACTATCATCTCACTCCTACCATCTGGAAGAAGTACAGGAGCCTGAAAACCACAACCTCCAAGTTCAAGAACCTGATTTCTTCCCAATAACCATCAGACTCATGAACATAACAAAACATTAACTAATCTATGAACAATGAACTGTCTTGGTTCCACTAAGGAATTCGGGCATTGGGGTTTCTTAATCTATGTGCCGTGTGATGCAGGCCTGTTATGCTGCTGCAAGTGAGAATTTCATTGTTTTATTGCCAGTACCAATGACAAAAAACGATACAAAGTACTGGAGTAATTCAGCAGGTCAAGCAACATCTCCAGAGAAAAAAGGATGGGTAATGCTTTGGTTCCGGACCCGTCTTCAAACTGAACAGTCTGAAGAAGCGTCCTGACCTGAAACGTCGCCCATCCTTTTTCTCCACAGAAGCTGCCTGACACACTGAGTTACTCCAGCACTTTGTGCTCTTTGGTGTCTCTCTGTTGCTGCACAGCTCAGCTTCTGCGTAACTAGCTTCTGTGTGCAAATTGCACTGAAAAACAGGAAATGCCCCCCCCTCCCCCCTCCCCCCCCTCCCCCCCATCCCCCCCTCGCCCCCCTACCCCCCTCTCCCCCCCCCCCGATTTTATGCGAGCAGTTTTTTTGTTAGATCAGCAATGAATATTGTCCCCTTCAATGCTGACTCAAAGCTTGGGCCACATACTTCAAACTAACGTGAACAAGAATAATTTCCTGAATTTGCCAACAAAATACAACTTTATAATTACATTCCTGTAAGTAAATTAAGATGAGTTTCATAACTATGCTCTAGAATATGAACTGCCCACAAGATTCAGCAGTGTACCATAGAAGATTAATTTGGATGTGAGAAATCAATGACCTTAAAATAATCCTGAAAATATGTATTCAAAAAAAGACTTTAATTTCCAATTATGTTCCTGATTTGGCGATCAACCACGTGGGATTTATAAAAGATTGCTGGAGGTTTTTATGTTTGATGACAATGTTCATTATCATCTCCAAAGCATAAGCATAGCCTTCAACTGACTGAATAAAAGTGATCAAACACCAGTCCTCAATCCTGGCACCACCCATCCCATCACTGGTACTGACCTCCCCACTATCATTGGGAAGAAGGTACAGGAGCCTGAAAACAAAAGTTCAAGAACCTGATTTCTTCCAAATACACATCAGGATCATGAACACAACAAAACATTAACTAATCTATTAGGCTGTCGGCCGAGCATCAAAAATGTGTCTAGAAATCAGTTTTCGTGACCCAAGTCACAGAACTACATGAAATTTTCCACAGATTTAGATGAAATGTAATTGAAGGAAGTCATAACTCGTCGGTGCCAAACGTTGCACATAAATTAATTAAACTAATTAGAAAATGAGATCGGAAAGTAGGCGCCATCTAGTGGCCAATGCCCATATTACACCATGGGCAGCCTATTTCCTTGTTGCAGTCCATTTAAACTATATATTATTATACCAATATATATATATATATATATATATATATATATATATATATATATATATATATATAACTTGTAAATATGACTGTAATCATATATAATTAAGTATAATTATATTATATAAAAATAATATGATGAATATAATTGTGAGTGTGTTTTTTTAATGACACTGTCGCAGAGGTCCTGCTCCTGAACCAGCCTAATTAATGGGTTAGGGCAGTTCTTGTGGGTTCCTCCCTTTACTGAACCCCGCTGACTGCCAGTGTGCAGAGTGGGGGTCATGGCCATAGTGGGACTGGGGCAGTGCCAAGCTGGGGGACAGTCCTGCAAGGCATCTTCCAGTCACTTTAATAGGAAATTTAATGAGACTGCAGCAGAGGTCCCAGGTTTTAAGGGCTCATGAACCTGCCTAATTAAATGGTCAGGACAGATCCTCTGGGTTCCCCCATTTACTGAACACCACTGACTGCCATAGTGGGGAGAGTGGGGGTGACGGCCATAATGGGACTGGGGCAGTGCCAGGCTGGGTGACAGACCTGTAAGAGACCTGTCTTATTTCTGATGTAAATGTCACATCCTGGCCAAGAATCGAATGCTCTGATGTTTACTCGATGAGTATTCATTTTAAGCTACAATGAGCTTAAACTTAGGTTAAACTATTACCTTTAACCTAAAAGAACCCTAAAAGTGTTGCATTGTTTATCTCTAGTTTGTGTGTGTGTCTGTGTATACCTTTCAAACGTGTATCCGTGGATGTGTGGATGTAAGTGTGTATGTACGTGTGGATGGATGTATGTGTGCATGTATGTGTGGATGTGTGTGTGGATGTGTACATGTATGTCTGCATGTGAATGGATGTGTGGATGTGTGTGCGGATTTATGTGTGCATGTATGTGTGTGTTTGCATGCATGGAAGTGTGCGTACGGATGGATGTGTGTGTGGATGTGTGTATAGAAACATAGAAACATTGAAAATAGGTGCAGGAGTAGGCCATTCGGCCCTTCGATCCTGCACCGCCATTCAATATGATCATGGCTGATCATCCAACTCAGTATCCTGTACCTGCCTTCTCTCCATACCCCCTGATCCCTTTAGCCACAAGGGCCACATCTAACTCCCTCTTAAATATAGCCAATGAACTGGCCTCAACTACCTTCTGTGGCAGAGAATTCCAGAGATTCACCACTCCCTGTGTGAAAAATGTTTTTCTCATCTCGGTCTTAATGGATTTCCCCTTTATCCTTAAACTGTGACCCCTTGTCCTGGACTTCCCCAACATCGGGAACAATCTTCCTGCATCTAGCCTGTCCAACCCCTTAAGAATTTTGTAAGTTTCTATAAGACCCCCCCTCAATCTTCTAAATTCTAGTGAGTACAAGCTGAGTCTATCCAGTCTTTCTTCATATGAAAGTCCTGACATCCCAGGAATCAGTCTGGTGAACCTTCTCTGTACTCCCTCTATGGCAAGAATGTCTTTCCTCAGATTTGGAGACCAAAACTATACACAATACTCCAGGTGTGGTCTCACCAAGACCCTGTACAACTGCAGTAGAACCTCCCTGCTCCTATACTCAAATCCTTTTGCTTTACAAGAGCCCCGAGTACCGACGAGTGGACGTTACCGTAAATCTCCGAGTTCGAATCAGGGAAACTCGGGAGAGCTCTTGGAATGAACTCGTACCGTGGGACAGGGCTTTTTAAAAAAAAATATTTTAATTTTATTAGAAGTAAGTACAGTCATATGGCACCAAGGTTCCTAATATATATTGACATGTTACATTTTATGTACAGCTTCTTAATTTTTTTAAATAATGAAAAAGAAAAAGAGAGAATGGATAATAAAAGATAGAAAAACGTGTGATATATAGTGTGTGAGAGGGAAAAAGGGATGAAAGAAGAAAAGTGAAGAAAAGAAGATAGAAAGAGAAAGAGTAGAAAGTAAGAGATTAAGGAGATCGTTATTTATATTCTTGACCATCCCTCACCCAGTCCTGGAACAGTTAGCTTCTATGATTCTGTTGCACCATATGCTTCGAAAAAGACAACAAATGGAGACCAACTCGTTAAGAATTGGTCTAATTTATCTATTAGGAGGAATCGCATTTTCTCAAGATGTGCGGTGTCCAACATGTTTGAAATCCACATTTTAAGCGTTGGTATCGGTGTATTTTTCCAAAATTTAAGTATACGTTTTTTTGCCGTTATTAACCCATAATTAAAAAATAAATTTTGAGATGGGTTCAATTTATTCCCATCTTCCATTACCCCAAATATAATCATTTCAGTATTAGGTTCCATTTTTATCTTGCATAATTTTGTAAATATTTAAAAAATATCACTCCAGAATTTATAAAGTTTTATGCAGGAAACAAAAGAGTGTGTTATAGTTGCATTTTGGGATAAACATTTATCACAAATGGGGGACATATTTGGATAGAATTTATTCAATCTAGTTTTTGAATAATATAATCTATGTAAAATTTTATATTGAATTAAATTATGTCTTACATTAATCGAACATTTGTGTATATATATCAAATACTTTTCCCATGTTTCCTCATGATTTTTATCATTAATTCTCGTTCCCACTCTTCTCTAAGTGCCTCTGTCGATGGTAGGTCTATATTTAATCTACTATTATATAAATATGATATTAATTTCTGTGTCAGCCTTAATATTCATTGCCTCTTCCAGTGGATCTAAAGTTATGTTTTGATATCTTTGTATGTATTTCTTCATGAAGTCGCAAATCTGAAGATATTTAAAATATTGGTTATTTTTCAGTTTAAATTTTAATTGTAATTGTTGGAATGATAACAGATTTCCCATTTCATACATATCACCGATCCTTTTAATTCCCATTCTTTCCCATTGATTATATGTTTTATCAATAAGAGATGGTTTAAATAAAGGATTATTCACTATTGGCATTAACAATGATAAGTTTGTTAATTTTAAAGATAATTTTATTTGTTTCCAAATTCTTATTGTATCATGTATAATTGGCTTATTCTTATATATTGTGTTGTTCAGTTTTATCGGGGAGAATAGGATCGCTCCTATGTTACAAGGAGAACAATCCTCTTTCTCCATTCTTATCCATTCTGTCTGTTGAATAGAACTGTCCAACCAGTAAATTATATTCTTAATATGCACTGCCCAATAATAATACAAAAAGTTCGGAAGTGAAAGTCCCCCAACATCTTTTGGTTTACACAAGTGGTTTTTTTGGATTCTGTGTGATCTATAGTCCCAAATAAAATGAGTAATATTAGTCTAGTTTAAAAAAAAAAAAACGGGTATATATAATGGTATAGATTGAAATAGGTATAATAATTGTGGTAAAAAGATCATTTTTATAGCATTTATTCTACCTATTAATGATAACGGAAGTGTTTTCCAGAATTTAATCACGCGTTGAGTTTATATAATAAAGGCATAAAATTAGCATTAAATAATGCTTTATATTTTCTAGTAATTTGAATACCCAAATACTTAAATTTTTCTGTTGCGATTTTAAAGGGGAATTTTAATAGGTGTGTAGATTCTTGAGGTTTTTTATTTTTTTTTAAATTAAAAAAAATATATATATTTTATTTATTAGAAGTAAGTACATTACATTTTGATGGTACCTTTTTACAGGTTCCCAGAATTATTAAAACATTCTTTGTACAACTTCCTTTTTTTTTTTTTTAGAAAGAAATGAGAAAGAAAGAAGTAGTGAAGAGTAAAGGAAAGTGTAGTGAGTGTGAGGTAAAGAAAATAAATAAGTAAGAAAGTGAAGCAGAAAGGAGATTCTGCCTCGCCACAAGTCGATGCTTTTTTATATTCTTGATCATTTTTCGCCCAAACCCAGAATTTTTTAATTTTATGATACTATTGCACCACATGAATCCACAAGGTCAATAAATGGAGACCAACTCGTTAAGAATTGGTCTTGTTTATCTATTAGGAGGAGTCTCATTTCTTCCAAGTGGGCAGTTTCCAACATATTACCAATCCACATTTTGAGTGTTGGTATAGTAGCATTTTTCCAAAATTTAAGTATGAGTTTTTTTGCTGTTATTAAACCATAATTTAAAATGAAATTTGGGATATATTTAATTTGTTTCCATCTCCTATTACTCCAAAGAGAATCATCTCCATATTAGGTTCCATTTTTATCTTAAATAAGCTGGTGAATATGTCAAATATATCACACCAAAATCCATGAAGTTTTGTGCAAGAAATGAAAGAATGTGTGATATTGGCATTTTGAGAAAGACATTTATCACAGATGGGAGAAATATTTGAATAAAATTTATTCAACCTAACTTTTGAATAATATAATCTATGTAATATTTTAAATTGAATTAAATTATGTCTAGCGTTAATCGAACATTTATGTATATATATCAAATACCTCTCCCATGTTTCTTTAGAAATTTTTGTCGTTAATTCTTTTTCCCACTCTTCTCTAATTGCCTCTGTTGATGGCAATTCTCTATTAAGAATACTATTATATAAATATGATATTAATTTTTGTGAGTCCGCCTTAATATTCATTGCTTCTTCCAGTGGGTCTATCATTATGCTCTGTAGTCTTGGTATATATTTTTTTATAAAGTCACATATCTGTAAATATTTAAAGTATTTGTTATTATTCAGATTAAATTTTGATTTTAATTGTTGAAATGATAATAAATTTCCCATTTCATACGTCACCCACCTTTTTAATTCCCAATCTTTCCCATTGTCTATATGTTTTATCCATAAAAGATGGTTTAAATACCGGATTATTCACTATTGGTGTTAATGATGATAAGTTCCTAAATTTTAAAGTTAATTTTTATTTGTTTCCAAATTCGAATTATATTATGTATAATTGGATTCTTCTTATATAATGTATTATTCAATTTTATCGGGGAAAAGAGGATCGCTCCTAAATCGTACGGAAAACAATCCTCTTTCTCCATTCTTATCCAATCCATCTGTTGAGAAGGGCAGTCCAACCAATAAATGATATTCTTAATAGGCACTGCCCAATAATAATATAAAAAATTAGGCAGTGCAAGTCCCCCTACATCTTTAGGTTTACACAGATGATTTCTTTTAATTCTATGTGCTTTGTAGTCCCAATTAAAATTAGTAATATTGGAGTCTAGTTTAAAAAATGTATATTTTGGTATATATATTGGTATGGATTGAAATAAATATATTATTTGTGGTAGAACTATCATTTTTATAGCATTTATTCTGCCAATTAATGATAGTGGGAGCATTTTCCAAAATTTAATCAGAGCGTTCAATATATTTAATAAAGGATTAAAATTAGCATTAAATAATGATTTATATAATAATAATAATAATAATAATAGATTTTATTTATATAGCGCTTTTCAGGACTCAAAGTCGCTTTACAATTGAGAGTCAGGAATAAACAAAACAAAATAGAGCAGTAAGACAGAGGGGAGGGGAACATGGGACTAAGGGTATGCAGAGGTGAAGAGATGGGTCTTGAGGCGGGACTGGAAGATGGTGAGGGACTCAGAATTTCGGACCGGTTGTGGGAGGGAATTCCAGAGCCTGGGAGCTGCCATGGAGAAGGCTCTGCCTCCAAAAGTGCCTTCTAGTAACTTGAATACCTAAATATTTAAATTTTTCTGTTGCAATTTTAAATGGAAATTTTAATAGATGATTCGCTTTCTGGGGCTGTAATGACATAATTTCACTTTTATTCCAGTTTATTCTATATCCAGAAAAAGAGCCAAATTCCTCTATTACGTTTAGTAAATTCGGGATACTCATTTCTGAATTTCTAATATATAAAAGTATATCATCCGCATATAATGAAATTTTGTTATTAGAGTCATCAGTATTATATCCCTGAATATTCGGATGTGTTCTTATCCTTTCAGCCAAAGGCTCTATCATAAGGGAAAATAGCAGGGGTGATAAAACACATCCCTGCCTATTGCCTCGTGATAATTGGAATTTTGGAGACAACATATTATTAGTTAATATTCTTGCCATTGGTTTATCATATAATAATTTCACCCATCTAATAAAATTATCCCCCATATTACATTTTTGGAGTACTAAGTATAAATACTGCCACTCTACCTGATCAAATGCTTTCTCTGCATCCAAAGATATAACTGATAAGTCTTCCTTTTCCACTTTATGTGAATACATTATGTTAAAAAGTCGTCTCAAATTATTAAATTATTGTCTTTTAGGTATAAACCCCGTTTGGTCTGGGTTTATCAATTTATTAATATATTTACTCAATCTTCTTGCTAAAATCTTTGCAAAAAATGTTTGATCTGTGTTTAAAAGTGATATAGCTCTATACGAACCCGGATCTTCTAGATCTTTATCTTTTTTTGGTATAAGCGTAATTGTAGATTCTGCTAAAGTTTCTGGTAATTTCTTTTCGGTAAAAGCATAAGTATATAATTTAAGTAATCGTGGGACCATTAACTCCTGAAATCTTTTATAGAATTCATTATTAAAACCATCAGGCCCTGGTGTCTTCCCATTTTTCAGTTCTTTTATTGTTTCTCTTATTTCTTCACTTGTGATCTGAGCTCCTAATTCCTCTTGTTCTAAAATATCCAATTTTGGCAAATTACAATTATCTAAAAAATGTATAATTTTATTGTCTTCTATTTTAGTTTTAGATGTATATAAATTTTGATAAAATTGAGCGAACCTTTTATTAATGTCCTTAGGTAAAGTTAATAGTTCCCCGTTCTCTGATTTAATTTTAATAATTGTTTTTTCCTTTTCTTGCTTCTTCAATTGTCGTGCTAGAAGTTTATATGGTTTATCCCCAAATTCAAACTGTACTTGTTTTGTGATCTGAAATAATCTTATTACTCTTGCCGATAATATTCGATTAAGTTTAAATTTCAATAATGTAATCTTATTATGTTTATCTATAGTTGGGTCTTTTGCGTTACCTAATTCTAATAATTTAATTTCCTTTTCTAACGTCCATTGTTCTGTCCTGTTTTTTTTAATTTAGAAAACTTTGATACGAAATTATAACTCCACGGATGTATGCCTTAAAAGATTCCCATAATAGAGATGGTGAAATACCAGGTGTCTCGTTTGTCTAAAAAAAAAATTTCATTTGCTGTTTTAAATACTCGTAACCTTGTGAGTCATTAGCTATTTGTGTGTTAAATCTCCAAAAGGATTTTATACCTGGCATTCCCTCAAGTTTTAAAGTAAAAGTCAACGGGGAGTGATCAGAAATAATACTATTGTGGTATTTAGGATTAATCGTATATGGTATTAAATTTGTATCCACTAAGAAATAATCAATTCTTGAATAAGTTTTGGTACTGATGAGTAAAACGAGTATTCCCTTCCAGTTGGATTAGCTATTCTCCATACATCTGTTATATTAGTGTTTTTTATGTATGTGTTTAAGAATTCACTAAATGAAATCTCTACAGAAATGGAATAAAATATCAGCGTTTCTGCGTGCGGTGTGGGCGTAGCGTGGTATCAAAGGGGCTGGCTGGCACAAGTCAAGCAGACACACACAGAGTTTTAATATTATACTAGACCAAGTGCAGACCCGTTGGGTCTGGACACCGAACGTGCTTAAGACCCGAAGGTGTGAGATCCCGAAGGTGCTTCAGGCGGTATCAAAGGGGATTTGTGACACAAGTCAGGCGGATGGCAGACACAAGTCAGGCAGCCACAGAGTTTTAATAGTATACTAGACCAAGTGCAGACCCGTTGGCGTCGGTTTCTGAACAAATAGGAGAAAATCGTCGAAAAAAAGATGGCGTCGTTTTCGGAGAAAATCGGTGAAACAAAGATGGCGTCGTTTTCGGAGGTAATCGGAGGAAATCGGAGAAAATCGAGTGGGGGTGGTGGGGGGGTGGAGTTTATTAAAAAACGTGTACATAAACACGACCGAATTTAATCAGGAGTGGCTATTCGTAAAGATAAATGTCATCTCTTTGGAAATGGTAAAAAATATGGGCCTTTCCGCGCGCTGTGTGGGCCTGGGGCGGTATCAAAGAGGATTTGGTGGCAGACGGAAGTCAGGCGGACACAAGTCAGGCAGCCACAGAGTTTTATATAATAGATAGATAGATAGATAGAAGATAGATAGATATAGATAGATAGATATGCCTTTCCAATTTATCTAACATTAATCTAGTCTAAACTTTACCATATATATCCACCCAAAGTTCTTACATTATATCCCATTCTTTAACTTTAATACAAGCAGGTACCAAGGGGTTAAACAAAGCCACGCTTCTGGATCTTTTCCAAGTGTATACTGCGCCTGCCTCCTTCACACACAATATTAATTTGTTAGTATTATTATGAACATTTTAGTTAATTACTGTATATTAATATATATCATCAATATTAGTTCATTTCCCTTAACTATTTTAAATTTATGAAATCAAAATTATGTACACTCCCATTATCTCCTTCCCCGCTCCATGGGTTATTCATATTTGTAACTTACATTAACAGATAATTAGTTAATGTAAGTTGCTTTAAGGGACAGGGCTTTAAGGAGAATGAAATTGAGTTGTGCTGAACATATAAGATCCTAAGCAGACATGAAAGTAAGGAAGGATCTTGACCCAAAATGGCACCTATCCATATTCTCCAGAGATGCTCTGACCTGCTGAGTTATTCCACCACTTTGTGTTGTTTTGAGTAAACCAGCATCAGCAATTCCTTGTTTAAACATGAGATACAGCGCGGAAACAGGCCTTCGGCCCACCAGATCCACGCCGACCAGCAATCCCCACATATTAACACTTTCCTACACACACTAGGGACATTTTTTTTACATTTACCAAGCCAATTTACCTACATACCTGTACGTTTTTGGAGTGTGGGACGAAACCGAAGATCTCGGAGAAAACCCACACAGGTCATAGGGAGAACATACAAACTCCGTACAGATAGCACCCGTAGTCGGGATCGAACCAGGGTCTCCGGTGGTGCATTCGCTGCAAGGAAGCAATTCTATCTCTGCACCACCGTGCCGCTCTTCCTCTGAGATATTTGTGATTGAACGCCAAACAAGGGGACGTTGTTATAAGAAAAATGGGTACTCATTTAAAAAAGAACACTGCAAAGAAAACCTTTGGTTCCAAGGGTATAGATCGGTGAGCCTTTCATCTGTGATAGGAAAGTTACGGGGGGGGGGGGTGGTTCTGAGGGATAACATAGACATGTATTTGGGAAGGCGGGAGTTGATTAGAGATAGACACAACAAGCTGGAGTAACTCAGCGGGACAGGCAACATCTCTGCAGAGAAGGGATGGGTGATGTTTTGGGTCTAGACCCTTCTTCAGACTGCGTGAGGTCTAGAGAGGATAGAAGGCCAATCTGGGGAGTCCAAGAGGTGGGGGGCCGGTGGAGACGGGAGAAGGGGTCATCACTGGGTGGTGAGGACTCATTCCCATAGAAAAAGGCAGAGGCGTCGGAAGAAAAGCTCTACTTCGTGGTGGACCCAGAACACATTGAGGTGGGGGCCAAAGATTAGAGATAGTCAGCATGGTTTTGTATGTGGAAGATCATGCCTCACAAGATTGATTAGATTGTTTAAAGAATTAACCAAGAAAGATGACAAGTTGAAATCTCTAACTTTAGATAATTTTCACAAACACTCCCTTCCCCACTCCTCCTTGTTCTTCCCACCTTGCCCCCTTCCTCCACTAAAACTCAGTTAACCAGTTCCACAGCTCACAACGATGTATCCCTCTTGGGATCATACCGTCCCTAGCCAACAAATGTCTTCTCAGGGAACCTCCCTGCTTGAGGTTGTTTCTTGCTGGCCCTGATTTCCCCATGTCTTTTCTTGCTTCCAGTATCCCCCTGCCCCACCTCACCCTGCACAATCAGTTTGAAAAAGGGTCCCACTCCAAAATGTCACCATTTTCTACAGAGATGCTGCCTGACCCACTGCATTTTGTGTCTATTTAAGGTTGACAAGTTGTTGCAGTTTTGGGCAGTGAACGGTAGGGCCCGGGAGTGTTAGAGAACACAGGGACCTTGTAGCACAAGTACATAATTCCCTGAAAGTGCTGTCACGGGTGGATAGATTGGTGGGTAGGTACGTCATCAGTCAGAGAACTGAGTATACACGTTGGGATGTTACAGTATGAATGAATTAATACGTTTATTGGCCAAGTATTCACATACAAGGAATTTGCCTTGGTGCTCTGCCTGCAAGTGACAACATGACATACAGTGACAGTTACGAATGACACATAAAACATTAAACATTAATAATAAAACAGTATTGATTAAACATATGAAGTAAATAAAATACCAGAGCAAAAGGAGGCTACAGATTTTTGGTTATTGAGTAGAGCTACTACTCGTGGAAAAAAAGTTGTTTTTATGTCTGGCTGTGGCAGCTTTGACAGTCTGGAGTCGCCTTCCAGAGGGAAGTGATTCAAAGAGTTTGTGGCCAGGGTGAGAGGGGTCAGAGATGATCTTGCCCGCTCGCTTCCTGGCCCTTGCAGTGTACAGTTCGTCAATGGAGGGAAGGTTGCAGCCAATAACCTTCTCAGCTGATCAGACGATTCGCTGCAGCCTCCGGATGTCGTGCTTGGTGGCTGAGCCATACCAGACCTTGATGGAGAAAGTGAGGACAGACTCTATGATGGCCGTATAGAATTGGACCATCATTGCCTGAGGCAGATTGTGCTTCCTCAGCTGCTGCAGGAAGAACATTCCCTGTTGTGCCTTTTTGACTGTGGAGTCGATAGTGGCCCCCATTTAAGGTCCTTGGAGATGATGGTTCCCAGTAACTTAAAAGACTCCACAGATGTGATTGTGGTGTTGTTGATGGTGAGTGGGGTGAGAGGAGGGGGAGTTGTTGCGATGGCACCAGGATGCCAACTGTGTCACTTCCTGTCTGTAGGCAGATTCCTCCCCATCCTGGATCAGTCCAATCAAGGTTGTGTCATCCGCAAACTTGAGAAGCGTGACAGAGGAGTCGGTGGAGGTGCAGTCATTGGTGTAGAGAGTAGAGGAGCGGGGAGAGTACGCAGCCTTGCGGTGCTCCTATGCTGAGGGTCTGCGGGTCTGAGATGTGCTTTCCCAGCCTCACATGCTGCTTTCTGTCTGTCAGTAAATTGGAGATCCACCGACAGAGGGGTTCAGGCACAGTCAACTTGGAAAGTTTGGAGTGTAGTAGCTCTGGCACAATGGTGTTGAATGCAGAGCTAAAATCAACAAACAAAATCCTCGCGTAGGTCCCCTGGCGGTCTAGATGCTGGAGGATGATGTGCAGGCCCAGGTTGACTGCGTCATCTACAGATCTATTGGCCCAATACGCAAACTGCAGAGGGTTCGTGATATTTTTCAGCTTGGCCAGCACTAGTCTTCATGACTACAGAGGTCAGTGCGACAGGCCTGTAGTCATTAAGAGCAGTAATCCTTACCTTTTTGGGTACAGGAACAATAGTGGAGGCTTTGAAGCAAGCAGGGACAGTACAGGTTTGTAGGGACTGGTTGAAACAGTTGTGTTACAGTTGTGCAAAACATTGGTTAGGCCACATTTAGAGTTTTGTATTTGTTTTGGTCGCCCTGTTCTGGGAAAGATGTTGTTAAGATGGAAAGGGTGCCGAGAACATTTATGAGGATGTCGGCAGGTCTCGAGACCTTAACCTATCGGGAGAGATTGGGCAAGCTAGGACTTTATTCATGGAGTGAAGGAGGCTGAGGGCTGATCCTATAGAGGTGTATAAAGTCATGAGGGGAATGGACACAGTGACTGCACAGAGTCTTTTAGGGGAATCAAGATCAAAAGTGCAACATTTTAAGCTGAATCGGAACCTGAGGGGGGTAATCTCTTCAGCCAGACGGTGGTGGGTACATGGAACAAACTGCCAGAGGAGGTAGTTGAGGCAGGTACAATAACAAAATTTAAAAGACATTTGGACAGGTACATTGATCGGAAAGGTTTAGAGGGACGTGGGTCAAATATGGGCAGGTGGGACATGTTTAGATGAAGCATCTTGGTTGGCATGGATGAGTTGGGTCAAAGGGCTTGTTTCCATGCATTATGACCATGACTATGACTATTAACCTTTAAAGGGAATACTCCAGTCCATTCTGAAGAATGCCATTAACCAAACCTTTTTAATCAAATACCAACGGAACTTCAAGTCTCTGAGGTAAAATATTTTCCACTGCTCTGAGAAGGGTGCCTCTGTGGGTAATTCCTTTTCCCTGAATCATCAATTCTTCCCTTTCACAGTTTCATAACACAAAGGTTCAAAGGTTCATATATTGTCACATATACCAATTGGTGTAGTGAAATTCAAGTTGCCATTGCAGCACTCTAATAAGAATACAACACAACATTAAAGAAGAATTTAATATCTATATTACTAAAAGTAAGATCTTGACCACATCCTGCTTTTCTGTTTCATGATTTTAGAAAATACGCTGCCACTTACGGCTGTGATTTTTGGTCAGCTTACTCAGAGTCCCCCTCCGCTGTGCAGGACAAGAGGATTTTTCCCATTGATGAAACATAAAAGAGTTATTAATGTTTAAAACATGTTGACATTCTCTCTGCTGCCCCTGCTGGTGGGAGGGGGGAGGGACAATAAAACCCAGACATGTTGCGCCTCAGTCAGTCTCTGCAAGATGGGGGAAATGAGAGGGTCACGTCTCTCAGTCTGAGCTGTGAATAACACTGAACACATGTCTACTAAACAGTGAGTGTGGTTTTACTGACCTTGAGTGCCCTTAATGTTGTTTGAAAATGAAAATGTGGTTGGTTTGAAGTAAAAGCACTGCAAATGGTTTGTGGGGGTTTGGGCTGAAGTAAAAGCACTGCAAATGGTTGGTGGAGTTTTGGGTTGAAGTAAAAGCACTGCAAATGGTTGGTGGGGTTTTGGGTTGAAGTAAAAGCACTGCAAATGGTTGGTTGGGAGGGTTTGGGTTGAAGTAAAAACACTGCAAATGGTATGTTGGAGGTTTTGGGTTGAAGTAAAAGCACTGCAAATGGTTGGTTGGGGGTTTTGGGTTGAAGTAAAAGGACTGCAAATGGTTGGTTTGGCGTTTGGGGTTGAAGTAAAAGCACTGCAAATGGTTGGTTGGGGGTTTTGGGTTGAAGTAAAAGCACTGCAAATGGTTGGTGGTCTAAACTTGACAACTTCCTGTTTGCACTGTATATTGATTTTATATAAAACGCTACCACTTATGGCTGTGATTTTTGGCCATCTTACTCAGTCCCCCTCTGCTCATCAGGTGCAGAGGATTCTTCCCATCAATGAAAAATAAAAGTGTTATTAGTGTTTAAAAAATGTTGAGAATCTCTCTCCTGTCAATCACGCCATGAAGGCCACACCTATTCCGGTGGGAGGGGGGAGGGATTATAAAACCTGGAAGTGTGGGTGTGGCTCAGTCTCTGCATGATGGGGAGGGAGAGGTCACGACTCGTCACGTCTGAGCTGTGAATCAACTGAACACACTGAATGTCTACTGAACTGTGAGTGTGGTGTTTTATGTGTTTTTATAGTGGTTTTATGGTGGTTTCACCCTGCTTGAAATGGTATGAAACTGCATTTGAATGTGGTGGCCTTGCACCCTGCATGAAATGGTATGAAACTGCATTTGAATGTGGTGGCCTTGCATCCTGCATGAAATGGTATGAAACTGTATTTGAATTTGGTGGCCTTGCACCCTGCTTGAAATGGTATGAAACTGCACTTGAATTTGGTGGCCTTGCACCCTGCTTGAAGTGGTATGAAACTGCACTTGAATTTGGTGGCCTTGCACCCTGCTTGAAGTGGTATGAAACTGCACTTGAATTTGGTGGCCTTGCATCCTGCTAGAAGTGGTCGGAAACTGCACTTGAATTCGGTGGCCTTGCACCCTGCCTGAAGTGGTATGAAACTGCACTTGAATTTGGTGGCCTTGCACCCTGCTTGAAGTGGTAGGAAACTGCACCTAAATTTGGTGGCCTTGCACCCTGCTTGAAGTGGTTAGAAACTGCACTTGAATTTGGTGGCTTTGCACCCTGCTTGAAGTGGTAAGAAACTGCACTTGAATTTGGTAGCCTTGCACCCTGCTTGATATGGTAGGAAAATGGATTTGAATTTGGTGGCCTTGCACCCTGCTTGAAATAGAATTTCAAGGAATAGCCGTGAGTCAACTGCCAGCCCACCAGTTGTGAGTGAGCTGCCAGCACATCATGCTTGAGGGACTGAGCTGCCACCCCAAGAATCCATTTGGCCCACAATGTCCATACTAGCCCTCTGTAGACCAGTCCCTTCAGCCCACAAAACCCATACCAGTGCTCTGGAAAGCACCCCCCCCACTAGCCACCAATATTGGAATTGGTGGAGAGGTGGAATATTGTGTTGGGGACCAGCCCTCCCAACGGGTCCCACTTAGTCCAGTAAAATATAAAAACATCCCCCCACAATGGTTCCCACTGTGAGGGAAGGCACAAAGTCCAGTCCCCATCCCCTTGTCCACCCATAGTCGGGCCTATTGAGGCCTCCGCAGTCGCAGCTACGGGGCCCGATGTTTCAGGCCTTTCTCGCTGGGTGATGGTGCTCCGGCGTTGGGAGAATCCTCTCAGCAGCTTGGGATGCCTGGAACGGCCGCTTCCTTACCTGTCGGCTTCCGAAGCCGACAGGCCGCGCTGGTCGGAGCTCCACCACTGGTGATCTCGGCGAGAGATCCCAGGCTCCCGATGTTAAAGTCAGCGTCGCCGCCCGCAGCTGGCCGCTCCACAGACCCACAGCTCCGCGATGTTCAATCGGCGGACTCAGCATTCTGGAGATCCAGCGCGGCGGCCCCGGAAAGGCATCGCCCGCTCCGCGATAGCGCTCTAGCGCTGCGCCGCCGCCGAAGCCGATGTTCTGGCCGGTCCCGTCAGGAAACGCCGCTCCAGACCCCGATGGTAGGCCGCGAGGACGGGTCGAGATGCTGCTCGGAGGAAAGCCTGCCTCTCCGACCATGTAGGGACTGAGAAATACAGTTTCCCCATTCCCCCCCCCCACCCCCCACACATAAAAAGAGTAGACCTCCAAACAACACTTTAGTACTTAACGTACTAAAAATAAAGGAAAAAAGTGAAAAAGCGACAGCTGCAGACAAGGCAATCATACCCAACTGGATGGCGCCCCCTTACATCATCACTATATTGCATTATTGCACTATATTGCATCTATTTTCTGCACTTTTATTCTCACTTCCGGTCCTCCCAAACAGAGCAAAATCAATTCAAAATTCTCTGAAATGCCGCTAAAGTATCTGCCTCAACCACCACCCCCGTCAGCGCATTCCAGGCACTCATCACTCTGTAAAAAACTTGTCCCGCCCTGCAAACTTACGAAGCACGGTAGCAGAACATGTACAACTGTTAAACTCACTTCCCCACAATGAGCGGCTTTTAATCTAATCTCAGGCAGCACGAAATGGTGTGAAGATCAGAAAGCCTTGTTGAAAGGAGAATGAAAAGCTTGCTGCAAGACACTTATCTTCCATGAGAGTTCCTGCTGTTACCCAAGATCAAGCTCTCAACCACCTCCTCGAGCAGCTCATGGGTCCTATGGACCGGTCAGAAAGCAGGATGACTAATGTCCTTCTCAGTGCTCCTGCAGGTCAAAAGGATAAACTGGGCAGCAACATTTTTGCTCCCTTTTAAGTTGCTGTTGCTGTCCATTAAAACACCCTCAAAACACCTCAGCCTCTGTCGGTTAAATGGATGCATGTGATTCTGGCAGCAATATCACTCAGTATAGGCACCTGTCATACAGTTTAGTTTTAGAAATACAGCATGAAAACAGGCCTTTCAACCTATCGTGTCCACACCAACCATCGACCACCCATTAACACTAGTTCATTAGTTCAGAGGTTATAGGAGCAGAATTAGGCTATTCGACCCAGCAAGTCTACTCCACAATTCAGTCATGGCTGATCCGTCTTTCCCTCTGAACCCCATTCTCCTGCCCTCCCCATAACCCCAGACCCCTTTACTAATCATTCTACATTATCCCACTTTCTCATCCACTCCCTACAAAGTCAAGGAAATTTTACAGAGGCCAATTAGCCTTCAAACCTGCATGCCTTTGGGAAGTGGGAGGAAACAGGAGCACCCGGAGGAACCCCAAGCGGTCACAAGGGGAACGCGCAAACTCCATATGAACAACATTCAAGGTCAGGGTCAAACCTGGAAGTGTGGTGCTTTGAGGCAGCAGCCCACCAGCTACGCCAATGTGCCGCCCTGTTTTATGCAATTTATTGTGGAGTGCAGGAATCTGGCCTTCTGTCTGTGTTTGCTAATGTCACACGCTATGATATGGGAAGTCCTCTACTAAAGGCAACAACAGCGAGTGCTAAGCACACCCAGAGCACTACTTCACCGACTGTCTGACCATCAATCCGTCCAGTTTCACACACTACCATCAGTCACAAAAGACACATGTGTGCAATTTTTTTATGTGTTTCCCACATCCTGAGACCAAGTTTTTTTTATTTTTTATTTTTTTTTAAAACATTTTTATTTATTAGAAGTACATTACATTACAACCAATTACATTAGTACTCATCACGTATATCTTATTACAATTAATGTACTCCGTCATTTTTTACACTGATAAGGAAAATAGTGAAGGTGTAAAAACGTGACAACAAGAAAGAACAGAAACCCCGTAGAAAAGAAATTAAAAAGAAAGGATTAAGAGATAGTCCCTAAAGAAGAAAAAAAAAGAGAAAGAGGAAAAAAGAGAAAAACAAATACGTTGTTATAAGCATCACGCAAATGGGATATACCAACTCTCCAGCTTTCATCCCCCTTTACCTGACCTCAGTTTTTTTTAAAGTACCAAGTTAAAGTAAATGCAATTTGCTCAAGTTTCAGAGCTACAGGGCACAAGAAAACCTTCTAATGAATATGAACCTTAATGAGCTCTAATGACCTACAGCGCCAGAGACCCGGGTTCGATCCGCACCTCGCGTGCTGTCTGTACGGAGTTTGCACGTTCTCCCTGTGACTGTATGGGTTTTCCCCAGGTGCTCCGGTTTCCTCCCACATTCCAAATTCATGCAGGTTTGTAGATTAATTGGTTTCTGTAAATTGTCCCTGGTGCATAAGATAGTGTTA
This sequence comes from Malacoraja senta, assembly GCA_038087875.1. Lineage (NCBI taxonomy): Eukaryota > Metazoa > Chordata > Chondrichthyes > Rajiformes > Rajidae > Malacoraja > Malacoraja senta. Next base: position 22,597,635 of record CM075980.1, read on the forward strand.
GTTTACGGGTGATCACTGGTCGGCGTGGACTTGGTGGGCCGAAGGGCCTGTTTCCATGCTGTATCTCTAAACTAAACTAAACTAAACTGAAATTCACAAAGGGTGGGAATTAATTATAAAATAACAATCCAAATTCAAGAAACTCTGGCAAAGGTATAGAGATATATCACCTGGGTGTAGCTTTGCAATTTACCTTCAGATTTTGCTGCCATTTCCCTGTAATGTGGGTACTCGTCATTGGATCCAATGCCATCATACCCTCCCCCCCCCCCATTTGAACCAGCCACCCATGGTGCTCGGAGACATGAGGAACTGCAGATTCTGGAATCTTGAGAAAAGCGGCACATGCTGGAGGAACTCAATGGTTAAGGCAGCATCTATGAAGGAATGGACCGATTGGATGGGACTCTTTTTTTCCGACTGATTTGGGGGTGGGGGGGGGGGGAGAGCGGTAGTAAGCTGGAACATAGTTGAAAAGCAGGAAGACAGCAGGAATCTCAGACCAAAGCCGGTAAAATGAACTTGAAAATAATAAAAACCATGTTAGTCAAAAACACTTGAGGGTAGGAAGCCAGCAACACATGAATAGGACATGGATAGGACAGGTTTACATGGATAGGACAGGTTTACATGGATAGGACATGTTTGGAGGGATATGACATAAACGAAGGGCCTGTTTCCACAATGTATCACTCTATGACTCTAACTAAAAACTCTATTGATTAGTTCGGGTGTCAGGGGTTATAGGGAGTAGGGAGGAGAATGGGGTTGAAAGGGAAAGATTAATCAGCCATAATTGAATGACAGAGTAGACTTGAAGGACTGGATGGCCTAATTCAGCTCCAATATCGCTTGAGCATGAAATATTTGAATAAGGAATTGTTTCCAGTTTTTAATATTTTCTGATTTTGTTAAAGTTACTCTCCCCGCAAAGCTTCATCAGAAAGTGGCGCAGTGGATAGGACCGTTGCCTCACAGCGCCAGAGGCCCTGGATCTATACTGATCTCGGGTGCTGTCTGTGTGGAGTTTACACACGCTAAGATAGAAGCATAACCTCCCTACTCATGTGTTTATTTTAGTTTTGTTTATTATTATTGTCACTTGTGCCGAGGTACAGCAAAAAGCTTTTTTATTGCACACTGTGCAGTTAGCGAAAAGATTGTACATGATTACAATCAAGTCGTCTACAGTGCACCGATACAGAACAAAGTGAATAACATTTTGCTGCAATATAGAGGTCCGTAAAGACTTAACGAAGGTCTCCAATAAGATAGATGGGAGGTCAGGAGTGCTCTCTGGTTGTTGATAATGTAGAGGAGGGTGGGGGTTTAAGAGTTAAAGTGTACGTGACAGATTGCATGGTGCGCGTGGTGAGCTTGCTTCACTTACTTACAATTGCTAGCTAGTGGATAACAGGTGGTTTTGCAGAACTGCAAAAGTGTTGTGACTAAAAAGTGAAGATGACCGATACCAAGTAGTACTGCAGAGAAAAACAAGTCTGTTCCAGACAATAAGAACCGGTGCAAGGAATGTGCTGACTGGGTGATTAGCTGTGTGATTAGCTGGACCCGTGAATATTCATGTATAAATATACTGCCTGTGCACAGAATAATTGAGTGGGACCGCGAGGGACATCGGGAATGTAACCATACTCGTGGTTGCTCTCCCACTCCTGCACGCGTAATAAAGAGGAATTGTTACATTCTTAAAGTGACTAATGTGGTTTGTTGTCTGATAGCGCGGTTAGAACTCTAACAATAAGAGCAGTAAATATCCACAGCAAATAATAATAAAATTCTGGAGCTTTTCCATAAATACTTTTTCCACTTTCATACTGACCTTATACCAACCTGCAAAATTCACCATCACTTTCAATGTGCCAGCTCAGTGTGTGGTCGGATTGAGAACGGATAATTTGAAGGGATGGCATCTTAATGCTGTAGAATCCAGATGGCAATCTCCTGTGTCATCATTCTACTCTCCTGTGTCATCATTAACCCACATAAGGAGTTATTTTGTAGGAAGGAATTACAGATGCTGGGTTACATCGAAGATAGACACAAAATGCTGGAGTAACTCAACGGGACAGGCAGCATCTCTGGAGAGAAGGAATGGGTGACGTTTCGGGTCTGAGAGGGGTCTCGACCCAAAACGTTACCCATTCCTTCTCTCCAGAGAAGCTGACTGTGCCACTGAGTTACTCCAGAATTTTGTATCTATCTAAGCAGGAACTTTCTTTTGCTTTGAGGATTTGATGCTTTGGGGTATCTAAATTGTTTCTACTGCAATCAGTTACCTGGAATGGGTGGCACACAGAGGTCTGTGACGTCATTGTGCTTCTTTGAAGCAGGTTTCCACTAAGTGACGCTCCTCTTCTCCCTTTAGAGGAAGAGCAATGTCGATCTAGCAAACTGATAGCTGGGTTGGCAGGTTTGCCAGATGTGGAAACTTAGCTGTTTGCCGGATTTCTCCTTTACAAGTGTAATTCACGTTTTCTTTTAAGGCAGTCATAGGAAATTGCCAAATGTACAAGGCATGATTAGTGAGTATGTTGATGGCACTAAAGTGCGTGATATCACAGATAGCGAAGATGGTTGTCAAAAATTGCGGCACGATCTTGATCTGTTGGGCAGGTGGGCTGAGGATTGGCTAATGCAGTTAAATCCAGATAAGTGCTGCATTTTGGGAAGTCAAACCAGGGAATCACAGTGAATGGCAGGGCTCGGGGGAGTGTCGTAGTGCAGAGGGATCTAGGGGTGCAGGTACATCGTTCCCTCAAAGTGGCATTGCAGGTAGATAGGGTGGTCAAGAAAGCTTTTGGTACATTGGCCTTCATCAGTCAGTGTATAAAGTATAGAAGTTGGGAGGTCAAGTGACAATTGTACAAGACATTGGTGAGGCCAAATTTAGAGTGTCGTGTTCTGTTTTGGTCACACTGCAATAGGAAAGATGATGTTAAGCTGGAGAGCATGCAACGAAGATTTACGAGCATGTTGCCAGGACTTGACGCCTGAGTTGTCGGGAGAGGTTGAGATTGTATGACTCAATGACTCTCTAATATGTACAGCGAGTAAGCAGAACCAAGGCGGTGAATTATTCATAGAGTATATTTGGTAATTTCCAGCGATCACTTTCAGAGACCCAAGTTTGATCCTGACCTCAGGGGCCAGCGAAAGGAACTTAATTGCAAGGGGTTTTGCCGGGCGCTCTGGTTTATTTCCAAATTCCAAGGATATCCTGGTAGTTGAATTGGCTGTGGTAAATTGTCCCTAAATGTTGGCCATGGCCGTGAGTTGATCGGCAAATATGTGACCATCATTAACCCACATAAGGAGTTATTTTGTAGGAAGGAACTATTGGATCCCTTCCATTGACTCCATTTACACTTCACACTGCCTCGGATAGGCCACCAGCATAATCAAGGACGAGTCTCACCCCAGTCACCCCCGCTTCTCCACTCTCCCATCTCCCATCAGGCAAGAGGTACCGAAGTTTAAAAACGCATACCTCCAGATTCAGGGGCAGTTTCTTCCCAGCTGTTATCGGGCAACAATTAGAGTGCGGTCCTGTCCTCCCATTACCTCACCGGAGACCTTTGAACTATCTTTAAACAGACTTTATCGGACTTCATTGCTATATCTTGCACTAAATGTTGTATCCTTTATTCTTTATCTGTGCACTGTGGACAGCTTGATTGTAATCATGTAGAGTCGTTTCTTTGACTGGATAGCACGCAAACAAAGCTTTTCACTGTTCCATGGTACACGTGGGAATAATAAACTAAACTAAATATGAGAGAGTATAAATTGTAGGGATAAAGGGAAAATAGGCTGAGTTGAGTTGAAGGAAGACACAAAATGCTGGAGTAACTGAGCGGGTGAGACAGCATCTTTGGTGAAAAGGAATGGGCGACGTTTCGGGTCGAGACCCTTCTTCAGACTGATGTCAGGGGAGGGGGCGGGACAAAGATAGAATGTAGGCAGAGACAGTAAGACTAGTGGGAGAACTGGAAAGGGGAAGCAGATGGAGAGAGAAAGCAAGGGCTATCTGAAGTTAGAGAAGTCAATGTTCATACTGCTAGTGTGTAAACTACCCAAGCAAAATATGAGGTGCAGTTCCTCTAATTTGCGCTGGGCCTCACTCTGACAATGGAGGAGGCCCAGGACAGAAAGGTCAGATTGGGAATGGGAGGGGGAGTTGAAGTGCTGAGCCACCGGGAGATCAGGTAAGTTAAGACGAGCCGAGCGGAGGTGTTCAGCGAAACGATCGCCTCGCCTGCGCTTGGTCTCGCCGATGTAGAGAAGTTAACACAGTAGATGAGGTTGGAGGAGGTGCACGTGAACCACTGCTTTACCTGGAAAGACTGTTTGGGTCCTTGAATGGAGTTGAGGGGGGAGGTAAAGGCATAGGCATTGCATCTCCTGCGGTTGCAGGGGAAAGTACCTGGGGAGGGGGTGGTTTGGGTGGGAAGGGATGAGTTTACCAGGGAGTTACGGAGGGAACGGTCTCTGCAGAAAGCAGAAAGGGGTGGAGATGGGAAGATGTGACCAGTAGTGGAATCTCGTTGGAGGTGGCGAAAATGTTGGAGTGGCAAAAATGTTATATAAAATATGTTGTATGTAACGGCTGGTAGGGTGGAAGGTGAGGACTAGGGGGACTGTCCTTGTTACCAATGGGGGAGGGGGAGTAAGAGCGGAGCTGTGGGATATCGAGGAGACCCCAGTGAGAGCCTCATCTATAATGGAAGAGGAGAACCCCCATTTCCTAAAGAATGAGGACATCTCTGATGGCCTGGTATGGAACACCTCATCCTGATGCAGCGTAGACGGAGGAATTGGGAGAATGGGATAGAGTCTTTACAGGATGCAGGGTGGGAGGAAGAGTAGTCAAGATAGATATGGTCAGTAGGTTTGTAGTAGATTTTGGTTAATAGTCTATTTCCTGTGATGGAGACATTGAGATCTAGAAACGGTAGGGAGATGTCGGAGATGGTCCAAGTGAATTTGAGTGCAGGATGGAAATTAGTGGTGAAGGTGATGAAGTCAGTGAGTTCTGCATGGGTGCAGGAGAGCACCAATGCAGTCGTGAATGTAGCGGAGGCAGGGTTCGGGGATAGGGCCAGTGTATGCATGAAATAGGGATTGTTCGACGTACCGTACAAAGAGGCAGGCATAGCTGGGGCCCATGCGAGTGCCCATTGCTACGCCTTGGATTTGGAGGTAGTGGGAGGAGTCGAAGGGAAATTGTTGAGGGTAAAGACCAGCTCTGCTTAACGAGGAGAGTATTAGTAGACGGAAATTGGCTTGTTCTGCGGTCGAGGAAGAAACGGAGGGCTTTAAGACCCTCCTGGTGGGGGATGGAGGTGTAGAGTGACTGGACATCCATAGTAAAGATGAGGAGTGTGGGCCTGGAAAACAGAAGTAATTGAGGAGATGAAGAGCGTGTGAGGTGTCTTGGACATAGATAGGGAGTGTTTGGATTAGGGGCTTAGGATGTGGAAATTCATTTGGTGGGACATGAACAAGCAAGGACAATGGGTCTGCCTGGACAGTTCTGTTTGTGGATTTTGGGAAGAAGATAAAATCAGGCCGTGCAGGGCTGGGGAACGATAAGGTTGGAGGCTTTAGGGGGCAGAGTGCCGGAAGTGATGAAATCAGTGATGGTGCTTGAGATTAAGGCCTGGTACTCGTCTGTGGGATCATGGTCCAAGGATAAATAACAAGATGTGGCTGAGAGTTGTCGCCTGTCCTCAGTCGCGCCAGAATACCACGGCACCTCCCTTGTCAGCAGGTTTGATTATCCATTCGGGGTTACTGCAGAGTGAGCGGAGGGCTGTTCGTTCAGGGGGGGGAGAGGTTAGAGTGAGTCGGGGGGGCGGAAAATTTGAGGCAGTTGATGTCCCGCCGGCAGTTGGAAATGAAAAGATGTTAAGAAGATAGATAGCCATCCGGAGGAGTTCAAGAGGAGGGGGTCCGTTGGAAACGGGAGAAAGGGTCATCACCGGGTGGTGAGGACTCCTTCCCATAGAAAAAGATCCAGAGGTGGAGGCGACGTAAAAAGAGCTCTACATCGTGGTGGACATGGAACTCGTAGAGGTGGAGGTGGAGGTGAACAAAAGTGAGGCCTCTGCTGAGGACAGACCGTTCCGCATCAGAAAGGGGGAGGTTGAGTTGAGTTTAGGTTTAGTTTATTATTGTACATGTACCTGGGTACAATGAAAGTTTTTGTTGCATGCTATTGTTAATCCTGGCCAAATTGGAGTGGTTAGGACATTAAAATGGGGTAAAAGCTTCAGGGCTGCTGGGAGATTTGACAATTTGGAATTGCTCTCTGCAGAACTGGGACAAGCTGCGGAGTGGTGCCAGTTTGTCTAGAGCCTAGATACAAGCTGCATACAAGATACAAGATACAAGATTGGATGATTGCAAACCAGACATACACCTTGTAAATAATTGTAAATAATTGTAAATAATTTTGCAGAGTTCTACTTTGCCGAGTGTTGATTGGATGAGGTGTTGAGCCTTGTCTGGGTTTCTTGCAGATCAGGGTAAATGTTGCTAAGTTGGCTTCCTTGAGAATATATTAAATCTAATAGAGGAATTCGGTTCTTTCTCAGGATATAGAATAAACTGGAATAAAATTGAAATCATGGCGATAGACACATCTTTTAAAATTTCCTTTTAGAATTGCTTAAATTTGGGAAAAATGCATCCACCCCAACTCTTAAAATGTGGATCACAAGCATGTCTGAGACGCTACATCTCGAAGATATGAGACTCGTCTTAGCAGGAAAATCAGATTTTTTTTTAAAGATATGGTCTCCTTTCATTGGTTCAATACAAGCATAGTATGATGCAACACAACTTTTTAATTGAACCGATTTACGGACAGGGTGACGGGTGTGGTGAGAAACGAAGTAGGTATATCAACACTTTGTTGTTTTTTTGTTTTGTTTTTTTGTTTCTTTTCATTATTTTTCGTTTTTGTCTTTTTATTTTTTTGTAAGTTTTTACTTATTCACTCTGCGACCACACTCCTTAGTAGTTTAGGGGTTTACACATTCACTAGCTCTTTCACTCTCTCTCTTTCTTGCTCTTTTTCTCTTTTTCTATTTCTATTTCACTTTGGTCGTAGTTGGCAGACTGCATCTGCTTTAACGAGAGCCAAACATTGGGCAAGGGGTGGCCCAAGGTTAGATTTGGTATCCAATTGGTGGGGTATTGAAATACAGGTCTGACCTACGTATCGATCGAATCTTTGCCGGGAGCGCGAATTGGAAAGGTGCACTTTGAAAATCGACATCGATAACTGACAGGACGATGCGGCTAGGCGCTGAACCCCTGGTGCCCAGCAGAGAGGAGTGTCTGCGTGTAGATATCCGAGTCCTGTGCGACAGACGAGGAATCTCGTAATGGTACTGGGCTTGGGTGGACAGAGTATAGAATGGCCGGAATACTCCAGTCCATTCGAGAATTCAATTGGGCAATTTTAGTTTGATTTGAGTGTCCGTGTATGAGGAGAGATACGCACTAACATTAGGAGTTCGTGTCTATATTTGCAAAGCCAAATTTCCAAATACAGAATTTCACATTGAAGTTCTGCCAGTAAGGTGGAATTCGAGTTCCTGTATATAGAACTTCGGAGTTGGTGCATGTCCATGATCGATTCTGAATAGCGGCTGATCAACAGTGAATAGTAACCCTCTGGTCGATTGTTGACTTGTACCTGATTGCGAAGAGTACCTGAGAGACGGGAACCTGTTTACTTGATGAAAAGTAATCCGAATAGCAAAGGATACCCCTAATACTGTCGAATTTAGAGAGGAGGGAACTTTGAGAGGAGGTCCCCCTATCGAAGTCCAGTCTTAGCAGGGGGATAGTAACATTCAGGAGGAAAAGTAGTCATTTAAGGAGTAGTACCCCTCAGCAAAGAGTAAACTAGGAAGGGGAAAATCTTCGGTATCAGAGGGAGAGGTTCACTGAGTGATAACAGCGTGACGCGGTATCGCGATCATGTGTTCATGAACTGTGCGCTAGTGCTATAAAATCATTTTGTAAATTGTTAAAATCTAACTTTTTGTATTGTCATTGGATCCGAAATGTGTAAATAACCTGTGTACGTAAATAAACTTAGTGTATTAAGATTTAGAAAGTTAAGATTTAGAAAGTCGGGGGAGGAGTCATTCCGCTGACCGATAGCGCCATGAGGAGGATTTCTTAGAGTGCGTGATTTATAATAAACAAATGTTTGTGGTTTATTTAGGAGTGTGGTTGTGCTTGATAGTAATAGGTAGGGTGTTATCCTGCTTGTGTACTGTGTTACTTGCGTGTCTGAAGATCATTTTCGGGTGTTTCGATTGAGAATTAAATGAGTGCGAGAATGTGGCTGATTGTGTTTGGATGTGTTTGATTGTTCCCTGGAGCACTCTGATTCTTCAATGACTGGGGATTGAGGGAGTTGTAAGGTTGAAAGGGTGTGGACTTGTGGGAGATAGGAGAAGAGATTGAATAGGAAAATAGGATCGGCGGAGCAAAGGAGTCACGAGTTGCAAGGCTGCGAACGCTTTGAACCATTAGCCATTGTCTAGGAGCGAGCTTGGCAAATTTAGGGATCATAAGGAATTCTATTTTAGGTGTTCGGAAGCATGGGGAATAATGTAGATGAGATGTAACAGAAGAGGAAACGAGCCCATTGCAACTAATGTGTAATGCGTTTCCTCACAAGGCAGAGAAATAAAAAAAAATTATCAGGAGCGTTAAATAAGAAATTGGGAAATAAGCTATGACGGCCGGGGGGGAATTAGAACAATACAGGGGATAAAATACATAGAACAGATCATTTGGCAGCATAGTAATAACAAAAGTGCAAAATAACTAATAGGGTTATGGAGAAAATATTTCAAGGAACGTAAGGCGAATAAGGAGGTTAAGAGAATGGCTAGTTAGGAAAAAGCGATCGCTAAACTTGGAAGGTAAAGTAGTTCGACCTCCAGGTAGTAGGAAGGACAGGAGTGAAGATGAAGGGAAATACTCAGAACAAGGGAAAGGTGGATCTCCTGGAAGAAAATTAGTCCCTGTAGAATCAAAGATGAGGAATTCGATAGTTAGTGCTGACTTCGAGGGGGAAGGAGATGAATATTTAGAAGAGTGGACAAATGTTAACGTCAGTGGAAGTTCGCTGCTCCTACCATGTTCCTCTTGCGTTTCCCAGGCTTCATTAGCACCGTGTTTGACCTGCGTCCGTAATAAATATTTTAGGTCTGCAGAATCTATAACCACTCCTGCAGATTCTACCTCTGAACAGACTCTACCAACAGCAGATACTGAGGTACCAGATTCTTCGATCCTATCCATATTGATAGAACGTCCAGTGGCTTATGGCACCCGGAGTAGAATGAAAAGGTTAGCTCCGGTGGGTGTTTAAAGAAAAGAAAGGTATGTTAGAGATAGTGCAACCGCCAGAGTATTTCTGTGAGCCACAACCTATACAGATAGTTATTAATGAATATGATATAGTTGGGATCATAGAGACATGGCTCCAGGGTGACCAAAGCTGGGAGCTGAACATTCAGGGATATTCAATATTCAGGAGGGATAGACAGAAAGGAAAAGGAGGTGGGGTAGCGTCGCTGGTTAGAGAGGAGATTAACGCAATAGAAAGGAAGGACATTAGCTTGGAGGATGTGGAATCGATTTGGGTAGAGCTGCAAAACACTAAGGGGCAGAAAACGCTAGTGGGAGTGGTGTACCGGCCACCTAACAGTAGTAGTGGAGTTGGGGATGGCATCAAACAGGAAATTAGAAACGCGTGCAACAAAGGTAAAACCATTATAATGGGTGACTTCAATCTACATATAGATTGGGTAAATCAAATTGGCAGAGGTGCTGAGGAAGAGGATTTCTTGGAATGTATGCGGGATAGTTTTCTAAACCAACATGTAGGAAGGGTTAGTTAGCAGTCTTGTTGTGCGTGGCCCCTTGGGCAAGAGTGACCATAATATGGTTGAGTTCTTCATTAGGATGGAGAGTGACATTGTTAATTCAGAAACAAAGGTCCTGAACTTAAAGAAAGGTGACTTTGAGGGTATGAGACGTGAATTGGCCAAGATAGACTGGCCAATGATTCTTAAAGGGTTGACGGTGGATATGCAATGGAAGGCATTTAAAAAACTGTATGGATGAACTACAACAAGTGTTCATCCCAGTTTGGCAAAAGAATAAATCAGGGAAGGTAGTGCATCCGTGGATAACAAGGGAAATCAGGGATAGTATCAAAACAAAAGAGGAAGCCTACAAATTAGCCAGAACAAGCAGCCTACCAGAGGACTGGGAGAAATTCAGAGTCCAGCAGAGGAGGACAAAAGGCTTAATTAGGAAAGGGAAAATAGATTATGAAAGAAAACTGGCAGGGAACATAAAAACTGACTGCAAAAGTTTTTATAGATATGTCAAGAGGAAAAGATTAGTTAAAACAAATGTAGGTCCCTTGCAGTCAGAAACAGGCGAATTGATCATGGGGAACAAGGACATGGCAGACCAATTGAATAATTACTTTGGTTCTGTCTTCACTAAGGAAGACATAAATAATCTGCCGGAAATAGCAAGGGACCGGGGGTTAAATGATATGGAGGAACTGAGTGAAATCCAGGTTAGCCGGGAAGTGGTGTTAGGTAAATTGAATGGATTAAAGGCCGATAAATCCCCAGGGCCGGATAAGTTGCATCCCAGAGTACTTAAGGAAGTAGCCGCAGAAATAGTGGATGCATTAGTGATAATTTTTCAAAACTCTTTAGATTCTGGAGTAGTTCCTGAGGACTGGAGGGTAGCTAATGTAACCCCACTTTTTAAAAAGGGAGGGAGAGAGAAAACGGGGAATTACAGACCAGTTAGTTTAACATCGGTGGTGGGGAAAATGCTGGAGTCAGTTATTAAAGATGGGATAGCAGCACATTTGGAAAGTGGTGAGTTCATTGGACAAAGTCAGCATGGATTTATGAAAGGTAAATCATGTCTGACGAATCTTATAGAATTTTTCGAGGATGTAACTAGTAGAGTGGATAAGGGAGAACCAGTGGATGTGTTATATCTGGACTTTCAGAAGGCTTTCGACAAGGTCCCACATAAGAGATTAGCATACAAACTTAAAGCACATGGTATTGGGGGTTCAGTATTGACGTGGATAGAGAACTGGCTGGCAGACAGGAAGCAAAGAGTAGGAGTAAATGGGTCCTTTTCAGAATGGCAGGCGGTGACTAGTGAGGTACCGCAAGGCTCAGTGCTGGGACCCCAGCTATTTACAATATATATTAATGAACTGGATGAGGGAATTGAATGCAACATCTCCAAGTTTGCGGATGACACGAAGCTGGGGGGCAGTGTGAGCTGTGAGGAGGATGCTAGGAGGCTGCAAGGTGACTTGGATAGGTTGGGTCCCCTCCCCTTCATCAGCCCTCTGGTTGTCTCCTCCCATCCACCAGCCCTCGGGCTCCTCCTCCGCCTTTTTTCCTTTTTTCCTTTCTTCTCCCCACCCACTATCAGTCTGAAGAAGGGTTTCGGCCCGAAACATTGCCTATTTCCTTCGCTGCATAGATGCTGCTGCACCCGCTGAGTTTCTCCAGCATTTTTGTGTACCTAAGTATGAATAATCCCCGTGCCACAGACGTCCATATGCCATGGAAGCCCCATGAAATAATGGCAGTACTAGACAGAATCCCTGATAGGAAGAGGTCACCTGCTGCCTTTATAGATTATTTAAGTACCACAATGCGTGTATATCATGCAGATTCCCAGGATTTGTGGGAGACCATACAACAGATAATTACTCCAGCTGAGAATACCAAATTTCTAGTCGCCCTAGGACACCCGATACATTGGCAAATGCAGTAATGGATGACGGTGCAAGAGAAGAGGCTGTTTTAACGGCCCTTGCAAAAACGTTTCAGAAACCTGGCGATTTTTTAAAAAATATTTATTTTATTAGAAGCAATTGTACAAGGAGAAAGTAATCGACATAACAATTAAACAATTTTCGTACAGCTTCAATTTTAACATTTTATAAACTAGTAACTAAATCGGAAAAAAGAAAAAAGGAAAAAAGGGAAAGCAAGAAGAAAAGAAAAAGAAAAGAAAGAATTTTGAAAAAGACACGAAAGAGAAAAAAGAAAAGCCCCTGAACTAACGAAGAAGTGAAAAAAGCGGAGATATATCCTACTACCCTTCCCTACGCCCGCTCACCCGACCCTAGTGTCGGTTTTGAATTTGTGTTCAACCATTATGTTGTTGAAGAAATTCAATGAAAGGAGACCATATTTTGGAAAATTGATCTGGTTTATCAGTCAAAACAAGCTTTATTTTTTCTAAATGTAGTGTCTCAGTCATTTCTGTGATCCACATCTTCACTGTGGGGACTGTTATCTTTTTCCAGAATTTAAGTATAAGTTTTTTCGCAGTTATTAAACCATAGTCAAGGAAGCGTCTTTGGGATATCGTTAACTTAGGGCAGCCCTCTGACATTCCTGATATTATTAATTTTGAATCTGACTCCAATTTAATTTTGAGTGTTTTAGAAATGATATTGAATATTCCCGTCCAGAAGTTTTGTATTTTTATACAGGATACAAAAGAATGAGTTAGGGTTGCTTCTTGGGAGTGACATTTATCACAGAGACAGTTGGGAAGATCTTGTTCAATTTGGTCTTTGAGTAGTATAACGTATGCAATACTTTAAATTGTATCAGGCAATGCCTGGCATTTAAAGAACAGTAGTGTATGTATAGTAGGCTTTCCTCCCATATATCTTTCAAAATGGGTAAACCCAGCTCGTCCTCCCATGCTCGCCTATAAATCTCAGAGGGTGTCAATATTTAGAAGTGTTATAAATGTAAGATATCAACTTACTCATATCGGCATGTCTATTCAAACAATCGTCTAATATATCTGGACCCATAAGAGGACAGTCTTGAGTATATGTTTTCACATAATCTCGGATTTGAAGGTATCTAAAAAAATTGTTGGCATTCAAGTGATATTTCTCCTGTAGTTCTTGAAAAGAAGAGAGAGTCCCCTTCTTATAGAGGTCTCCCACAGTATTGATTCCCAGGTTCTACCATTGAACAAACACCATATCTAAAGTAGACGGTTTAAACGAGGGATTATTTGCAATAGGAAGGAGAGACATATTTCTCAATTTAAGACTGAAATTCAGCTGTTTCCAGATACGGATAGTACTATGTATTATTGGATTTTGCTCATACGTTGACATTCAAATGTATTGGAGATAGGAGGGTCGAGCCTATACTAAAAGGCAATCAATCTTCCCTCTCCATTTTTAACCAATTTACATGTTGACATGTATCGTCCAAACAGAAAGTTATATTTTTAATATTAGTTGCCCAGTAGTAAAAAAGAAAATTAGGTAGAGCTAATCCTCCATTTTCTTTGGATTTGCACAAATGTCTTTAGTGTATTCTATGGGTTTTGTAGTCCCAAATAAATTTAGTGACAATAGAATCAATTTTTTTTTAAAGCTTTCAGGGAGATATATCGGTATTGATTGAAATAAATATATAAGTTGCGGAAGGAAGATCATCTTTATGGCATTTAATCTACCAATAAGGGAGATGGGAAGTGTTTTCCAAAATTGGATGTAGGCATATAGTTTAGTGATTAATGGTGGGAAGTTTATTTTAAACAGAGAGGAATATTTTCTAGTCACCTAAATTCCAAGATATCTGAACTTTTCAGTAACAATTCTGAAAGGAAATTGTTGGAGTTGAGAAGGATCTTGTTCTTTTATTGGCATGATTTCACTTTTATTTCAATTTATTCTGTATCCAGAGAAAGAACCAAATTGTTCTATAATGTTTAGAACATTTGGAATACTAACTTGGGGATTAGTAATGTATAAAAGTACATCATCTGCATATAGTGAGATTTTATTGGTGGTATATTTGGTATTATATCTGGTATTATATCCATAAATGCCTGAATGGGACCTGATACTCTCGGCAAGAGGTTCTACGGCTAAAGCAAATAACATTGGAGAAAGAGCACATCCTTGTCTGTTACCCCTAGATAAATAAAATGTAGGTGAAAGCATTTGATTTGTCAGTATTCTAGCTGTCGGATTAGGGTATAAAAGCTTCACCGATAAAGTAAAGTTTTCTCCCAATTGAAATTTTTCCAACACTGTGAAAAGATAAGACCATTCCACTTGGTCGAAAGCTTTTTCTGCATCTAGAGAAATAATTGTTAGATCTTCATTTGGCATTCTCTGCGAATATATTATGTTAAACAAACGTCTCAAATTATAAAACAAGTGTCATTTAGGTATAAATCCAGTTTGATCTGGATGTATCAGTTTACCGATAACTAAGCTTAATCTACGAGCCAAAGTCTTAGCTAGTATCTTCTGATCCGTATTTAAAAGGGCTATTGCCCTATGGATCCAGGCTCCTCGAGATTTGTTATCTTTTTTTGGAATTAATGTAATAGTTGATTCAGCAAGAGTTTGTGGTAAAGTCTTTTCTTTAAATGCTTGAATATAAAGGGCTTGTAAGCGTGGAGAAATTAAATCATTACATTTTTTATAAAATACGTTACTAAACCCATCCGGGCCAGGAGTTTTTCCACTTTTCAATGATTTAATAGTCTCTACGATGTATTTTTTTGTTATCTCTGCTCCTAATTCATCCCGTTCCTCCTCATTAAGGAATGGGAGATTGCAATTCTCAAGAAAACTTTTAATCTTTGCAGGATCAGCTGTTGTTTTTGATGAATATAGTGTTTGGTAGAATTTTAAGAATCTTTCATTAATATCTTTAGGCAGTGTAAGCAGATCTCCCTTTTCTGATCTAATTTTGTGTATTGTACGGTCATTCTCTAATTTGCGGAGTTGACGTGCCAGTAGCTTGTGTGGTTTATCACCAAATTCAAAAAAATGTTGTTTAGTGTATTGAAATACCCAAATAATTTTTGCAGAGAGAATCTGGTTTAATTTAAATTTTAATGCAGCTATCTTATTATGTTTTGCAATGGTTGGGTCAGCCGCGTTTTCTAGGTCTAACTGTTTTATCTGTTTTTCTAATTCCAATTGTTCAGTCTTATTTTTCTTGCTTTGAAAAGCTTGGTATGCGATAATACAGCCTCTAACATAGGCTTTAAAAGTTTCCCACAGCAAAGATGGAGAAATACCGGGGGTGTCGTTTGTCTCAAAAAATGTTTTCATCTGTAGCTTCAGATAGTCACAACAACTTGCTTCAGCTAGTATTTGTGGGTTAAATCTCCAAAACGATTGTTTATTATACATTCCTTCCAAGTTTACTGAAAAAGTGAGAGGACAGTGATCCAAAATAATAATGTTGCGATATTTGGGCTGTAGGTAAAAGGGATAAGTTTGGCATCAACCAAGAAATAGTCAATTTGTGTATAAATGTTATGAACACCTGAATAAAAAGAGTATTCTCTTCCAGTCGGATTGGCAATCCTCCATACGTCTCTTATGTTTGTATTGTTTATTTAGGTGTTTAAAAGTTCACTCGATTTTGAAATACTTTTCCTTTGAAGTGAAGATTTATCCAAGTGTTGATCTAATACACAATTTAAATCTCTCCCAATTATCAAATTCTGCTGACCAGAGTCTGAAATTGTATTAAATATTTTATGAAAAAATTGGGGATTATCAAAATTAGGAGCATAAATATTCACCATAGTCAATGGAGTTCAATACAATTCCCCGGATATAATAATGTACCTGCCTTCCTTATCAGCTATAGTGGATTTGTGTTTGAATGGTATACCTTTACGAATTAGAATTGCTGTTCCTCTTGCTTTGGAAGAAAACATAGAGTGATATAATTGACCAATCCAGCTACCCTTCAGCCTGTTGTGAGCTCCATTTTTGAGAAGCATCTCCTGAAGAAATATTATATCAGTATTAATAGATTTTAAGTGGGCTAATACTTTACCCCTTTTAATTGGCTCATTAACGCCCCTAACATTCCAACTACAAAATGTAATTCCTCCTATTTTCCTAGGTACATCATCTTGCATTTTAAAGCTTACATGGTCTCTTTTGATGGTCCAACCCAATATTTGAAATATTTCCTTTAAATGCTGGGTGGGTGAGCCCTATCCCCTTTTCTCCTATCCCCCAGAGATATCTCCAAGGAAAATGTGCATTGGTAAAGATAGATAAGATATTTAGTAAAGAAATTAGAAAGTGAAAAAGAGAAACAATGGAAATTACAGCATATAAAAATGCTACTGGTGAATACCACCCAACGGTGGTTGAATTAGTGAAAGCTTCCGTAGGATAGATAATATTAAATAGCTCCGGACCTTAAGGAATTAATAAAAACTAAACAGAACAAACCTTAAAAAAGTTTAACAATATTTAAATCCGTCAGGGAATCAACATTCCCAAGAAGTTAAGTATCTTTGTGTGCTCTAACTAAGTAGTTGAGTATTGAGAAGTTTAGCTAACATATGGCACTTATTACTTAACTTTCTATTAATACTGTTTT
This sequence comes from Malacoraja senta, assembly GCA_038087875.1. Taxonomy (NCBI): domain Eukaryota; kingdom Metazoa; phylum Chordata; class Chondrichthyes; order Rajiformes; family Rajidae; genus Malacoraja; species Malacoraja senta. The sequence goes on from CM075980.1 coordinate 22,614,158, forward strand.
GACATATTAACCGACTCTAAGTCAGTAGATTTATAACAACTTATTGATTACAAACAGTTTCACATCTCTCTCTCTCTCTCTCTCTCTCTCTCTCTCTCTCTCTCTCTCTCTCCCTCTCTCCCTCTCCCCCCCTCTCTCTCTCTCTCTCTCTCTCTCTCTCTCTCTCTCTCTCTCTCTCTCTCCTTCCCTCTCTCCATCCCTCCCTCTCTCCCTCTTTACTTCCCTCTCTCCATCCCTCCCTCTCTCCCTCTTTACTTCCCTCTCTCCATCCCTCCCTCTCTCCCTCTTTACTTCCCTCTCTCAAACTATCCAAAACTTTCTCAAACTTTCTCACACATTCATTCTCTCTCCCTCCCTCTCCCTCCCTCCCTCTCTTTCTCTCACTCTACCTCTCTACCCCTCCCCATCTCTCCCTCTCTCCCACTCTCTCTGTCTCTCTATCTCTCAAGTTCTCTGTTTTGACATATTAACCGACTCTAAGTCAGTAGATTTATAACGACTTATTAATTATAAACACAGTATAAACGCAGTATAAACATCTTGATTATCATCACGGTATAAACTCAGTAGAATAATTACTTATCACTTGACGGATCCCGCAGTGTCCTGGGCAAACTTGAATGCTTTATCAGGATCAGTAAAAAAGGATTCAGTCCTTTTAGGATATAATAGACCAAATCGGAGGTCTGGTATGTGCTGCCTGACCGGGTTCTCAGAGCTCTGTTAGCCCGGTCAAGTTTAGGTTTTTCATCCAAAGCGAGTACATCTTGAAGTAGTTGAGCCGTAAAATCTCAAAGATTTCTACCAAGTTCTTTTCCTTCTTTCACTCCAACAATCCTTAGGTTCTGACGTTTAGAGCGCCCTTCCAAATCTAGACAATTTTCTGTTACTTTAGCTAGTAACCCAGAGATACGTTCCACCTCAGCCGTCAGCCGGTGTGTTGTCTCGACATTTAAAGCCGCAGTAGTTTCCAATTCCCGAATAGCCTCGCTTTGTTTTTGTGAAGTAGCAAGAATAGGTTCCAACTTACGGCTGATGTCGGTTTCAAGCCTGTGGATTTCCCCTTTCAGGTCGGAATTCACCTCCTCTATACGGGCATCAATCTTGTCAATCTTCCCACAGATTTCTGCCTTCGCAGCCAAAATCTTGGGCTTGGGACTCACATGGAGTCGATGTGCTCCTCCTGAGCAAAATAAATGTAGTAGTTATCACTGGATTTGACTACAGAGTGAAACTGCCCCACTGCAACTTGTATAGCACAGTAGCTTATAGTAATGGTCTCCTTACCGAAGAAACACTGCACTTGCTATAGAGGGGGAGCAATGAAGATTCAACAGACTAATTGTGGGTTATGTGCAACATATAGAGCATTCAACTCCACTCCCTACACACTATGGGCAAATTACAGAGGCCAATTAACCTACAAACAAACCCGTCTTTGGGCCCATCTGAGCTATGAAATTGGGTAGGATTTCTTAAAACTGACTCAAGGGCCATTGACATAATGCACCATGTGGGAAATTAGGAAGAGTGCAGTAGCCATTGGAAGCTGTATGAGAAGACTGCATTGCACTGTTGTTGATGCTCTAGCCATTTCCTTATCCATCCTGAGAACATTGTGACCACAGGCTCTCGTGACTTCCGTATCTATTCAATGACATTGCAGATCTCAGATGCTGATATATAGTAAATGTGCTGGTCTATAACATTGTAAATGGTGGACAAAAACAAAGTTTTTTTTTACTTGTGCAGGAACCACAAACCATAGATGGTACAATCATATTCAAACTTTATATTGTTTTTTCACATTAAAAAAAAAAGTATACAGACAGCTTCTGATCATTTCAAAATAAAAGTTTAAGTAACATGAATTATCAGCTCAATTCAGCTAGAATCAGATATGTTAATGTTAAGCTAAACAATTTCACAATTAAAGCGAGTTAATTTTTCCACAGAGATTCCACAATTAGTTTTGAATTTTAAAAAGAACTTCAACACCTTCGCTCAGTCTGCCTAGATCTCCAGGTCACCAAACCCTTCCCATTCCTATACTGACCATTCTGTCCTGGGCCTCCTCCACTGTCAGAGTGATGCCAAACGAAAATGGAGGAACAGCACCTCATGTTTCACTTGGGCAGCTTTCAATCCAGCGATATGACTATTGATTTATCTAACTTCAAGTAACCCTTGCATCCCCTCTCTCTCTGTCCCTCCCCCATCCTAGTCGTCCTACTAGTTTCACTGTCGCCCTGCTTCGATGCTGCCTGGCCCACTGGGTTACTCCAGCTTTCTGTGTCTATCTTTGGTGTAAACCAGCATTTGCAGTTCCTTCCTACTCATAATTTTGCTTTACTTGTATAATTGGTATTGATGGCCTCAGTGCTCTATTGTTGTCAATTATCCTCAGCTGTATCAGAACTTTAGTAAAACCTGAGCAATTCTCAAAGTGCACCTGCAACATAAGTTTCAGCACAGGTGTCAAATTATAAAAGTGGAAATTATATTTAACAATACAAATTATCTGCAGTGAGAGCGACAGTTAAACAGGACAATTTGAAAGACTGTTATGTTCACATCATAAATAATTATATATTGTTTTAAAATCTAATGTGGAACAAAACAGAGAAGAAGCATCGCAAAAGTAATTGCTTCTCACAAGGTATTTATAAACTATTATATTTTTTCTTGCAGATTACACAAGTGCTGGGTTTAGTTCCTCTACTTGTGGCTGGTTGTTTCAGGACTGTTGAAGAAAATAAGGATATTTTGTCTTTTTTAATTCTTTATTCGTTAGGTGATTGTTTCTCACCTTGTTATCTGTCCAGTGCAAACCTCTTTACTGAGCTAGTGCGCAAGACTGTCTTTCTGTTCTAACTGCAATTGGATCAACATAGGACATGGAGCATCGAACCATACAGAAGATAATCACAATCAATCACTATAATACTTTATTAGCCAAGTATGTTTTGCCACATATGAGAAATTTCATTCGCCAAGCCAGTCATACAAATAAAAAGCAACGGAACACTCAAAATACATTTTAACGTAAACATCCACCATAGTGACTCCTCCACATTCCTCACTGTGATGGAAGGCGAAAAAAAGTTCAAATCTCTTCCCTTCTTTGCTCTCCCGTGGTCGGGGGCCTCGAGTCCTCCGTTGACGGGACGATCTTGACTCCCGTAGCCGGCAGCATTTGGGCCCTCAGCATCGGGGCGATCAGCTCCTGCATCGGGGAGATGTCAGCTCCCCCGCGCCGGTAAGGGATCGACTCCGATGTTAAGTCCACGCCCCGCGGTGGGGCTCAAAGTCAGTCCAAGGTAAGAAACTGAAAGAAAGTTTCCCCCGACCCCCTTCCCCTCCCCCTCCCCAACATAAAACAAACCGGAGAACATTTACACGAACGTTTAACAGACACTAAAACATTTTTAAAAAGACAAAAAAACAGACAGACTGTTGGCGGGGCGGCCAATCGTGCGGTGCCCCTGGTGGTATAGACACAAAAAGCTGGAGTAACTCAGCGGGACCCTTGTTCAGACATTTTCAGACTTCAGACTGAAGTCTGAAGAAGGGTCTCGACCCAAAACGTCTCCCATTCCTTCTCAGCAGAAGGCTCTTTGGCCCACAACGTCCATGCAGAACATGATGCCAAGTTAAACGTATCCTCTCTGCCTGCACGTGATCCATATCATGATTGATAATTAGTCTTAGTCCTTCCCTTCAAAGTAAGTAAAGCAAATCTAAAATTGTTCGGTATGGTTTAAATCTGACATCTGAAACGTACAGTTTGATACAAAATGCTGAAGTAACTTAGTGGGTCAGGCAGCATCTCTGGAGAAAAGGAATAGGTGATGTTTCGGGTTGGAACCCGTCTTCAAACTGAAAGAGTGAGGAGGCCAGAACAAAACAGGGTTGGGTACAGATGACCTCAGGAAGGGTGCAGTCCATAATGGCCCACTGTTGGGTGGGAAAGATGTGCTAACAACCGGGATACAAGGATGTGAACAGTGGAACTAGTAGGATTGAGGGAGGGGGGAGAGGAGGGGGCGGGGGGGAAGGACGTGCAGGAGTTACGAGAAATTAGAGAAATCAACGTTTATACCGCTGGGTTTTGAAAAAGGGTTCAAACCTCAAACGTCACCTACCCAAGCTCCCCAGAGATGCTGCCTGACCTGCTGAGTTTTAGTTTTAGATTTTCGTTTGAGAGATACAGCATGAAAACAGGCCCTTTGACCCACCGAGTCTGTGCTGACCAGCGATCACTTATACATACTATCCTACAGATTATGGAAAATTTGCAGAGGACAATTAACCTACAAACCTGCACGTCTTTGGAATGTGGGAGGAAACTGGAGGGAATGGGGAAAACGTACAATGGGGAAAACGTCATGGGGAAAACGTACAAACTCTGAACAGACGACACCCATAGTCAGGATCGTACCCAGAACACTGGCATTGTAAGGCAGCAACTCTACCGCTGCACCACTGCGCTGCCCATAGTTAATCCAGCACTTTGTGCTCAATGCAAGATTCCTGTATCTGCAGTTCCTTGTGTCTACAAAGCCCATTTCTAGATGTCACACAAAATTTGGCTCACATGTTAACTACAGTAGTGGTTTAAGTAATAGATTGAAAAACTCTAGGAATTTCCTCTTTCACTCTCTGCTTTGGTTCCTGGGATATCTAGAAACCAACCCTGTAAACAGGGAAATGCAAGTTGTACACAGAAACATAGAAAATAGGTGCAGGAGGAGGCCATTTGGCCCTTCAACCCATTCATTGTGATCATGGCTGATCATCCACAATCAGTAACCCATGCCTGCCTTCTCCCCATACCCCTTGATTCTGCTAACCGTTAGAGCTCTATCCAACTCTCTTCTAAATTCATCCAGTGAATTGGCCTCTACTGCCTTCTGTGGCAGAGAATTCCACAAATTCCACAAATTCCCCAAAAGATTTTGCTATTTAGTTCTGCTTTTTTTTTAGCAATCCCCGCAGAGGATGTAGAAGCTTTTTATCTTCATATTCACTTAACAAAATCTCACACCAATTGATATTTGAAAGAGGCCCAACCCAAAATTCACGGGACTTTTTAAATTGATATTAATTTTTTAAAAAGCCAATATATCCCTCAGATGTGAAAAGTGGGGTAATGCCCATTTCATTTCTCTGACAGAAACAGTTCCTGATAATTCAGGCATGGAAAATCATGAGATACAACTGGGAGATGAGCCCACAGGGAACAAAGGTGGACCAGTGAGGAGAGTACGTTGGTTGCTGGTCGACCAAGGGAAAGCGACGGCTGGATGCCCTGCAGCAGCCTGGGGTTTGCCAGAATCGGGCACCGCCCATAACAACTGGAATGTGGACAGACACAAAAAGCTGGAGTAACTCAGCAGGTCAGACAGCATCTCTGGGGAAAAGGAATAGGTGACGTTTAAGGTCAAGACCCTTCTTCAGACTGGAAAGTGGACTGGACCTGAAAAATAGCACCAAAACATGGCGCTTCACGCGGGCTCAGTAGACTATTTCTGTACAATTGCTAATTGGGGATGTGCTTGGGTATGTCAATACTCCACTGGGCTGTAAGAAAATAATTTCACTGTGTGTTTCCACTCTGCACATGTGACAATAAAAGCCACTCAACCATTGAATCGGGATCCTTCTTCGATAGGACTTAATACCCAACTCCATAATTTTGTTCCACCAATGCCTCCCATAACATCCATGAATAAGTAATTCTCAGCCCTGTACAGATATAGCCAACGCCCAAGCATCCAAAGTGCTTTATTTAGTTTAGAGATACAGCATGGAAGCAGGATGATCAGCCCACCAAGTCCACGCCGACCACCGATCACCCATTCACACTAGTTCTATGTTATCCCACTTTCTCATCCATACCCCACACACTCGGGGCAATTTACAGAGGCCAATTAACCTCCAGCCCTGCATGTCTTTGTGATGTGGGAGGAAACCGGAGCACCCGGAGGAAACCCACGTGGTCACAGGGAGAACGTGCAAACTCCAGAAGGACAGCAGCCAAGGTCAATGGGTTAACATAGAACTAGTGCGAGTGGGTGATCGATGGTCGGTGTGCTCGGTGGGCCAAAGCACCTGTTTCCATGCTACATCTTTCAATCAATTTGTGCTGACCTCAGCAGTTTGTAGTGTCTCCCAGTGAGACATCATTGATCAGCCTGATCGCCAGCCCCCACCTCTTTTGTTCTCTGGTGCCACAAGATGACCAGTTGCCACATACAAAATGTTATTTTATTGTTAACAAGATTTATCCAAAAGCGTTATCATGAAGAAACAAAGAACTGCAGATGCTGGATTACACCAAAGATGGACACAAAGTGCTGGAATAACTCAGTGGGTCAGGTGGCATCTCTGGAGAAAAAGAGTTACGCTTTGGTTCAGGACCCTTCTTCAGACTGAAAGTAGGGGTGGATGGAGGGAGGGGGAGAGCTGGAGAGAGAAGGCGAGTTGTGGTCTTTCCTCACCTCCAGCTCTCCCCACTCACCGCCAACCCATACTTTAAGTCTGAAGAAAGCTTCCAGACTGGAAATGTCACCCACCTTTTTTCCTCCAGAGATGCTGTCTGACCCGTTGGGTTACTCCAGCAATCAGCGTTCAGTAAAGTCCAAGGCAAACAATGAGACTTTGGCGGTGACTTCCTAGACATTGGGCATGACGTGAAGTCTGAAGAAGGGTCTCAATCCCCAAAACGTTGTCTGTCCATTCCCTCCACAGATGCTGCCTGACCCGCTGCGTTCCTCCAGCACATTGTGTTCTAATCGAGACTCCAGCGTTTGCAGTGCATTGTGTCTCCTTACTAGCCATCGCGGTTGCATCTAGCAATATTTTTAGTACTATGGTTGTCTTTTGCATGAGAAATGTGGTCGGGCGAGTAACTTAACTTAGAAACTGCAGGACGATGACTTAAGATCAAAGAATTTAAAAATATTTGGGTGAGCGTCCCGCCCAGACCCTTCTTCCCAGAACAAGTTGGAAGTAAGCAAGCAGCTACCTTGGGAGCTGGTTCACAGATTGTCTATCGACACAGTTCGTAAATGGTCCCAGGTGTTGAGAACAGAAGATGGTTGAGGTTCAACTTGTGTTTCTGGTTTTGGTGGAGCTGAGCGAATTGTTGATCTGAAAAGTCTGATGTTGTGAGAAATTAGAGCTTTCTTCAGAGTTTCCTTGAACGTGGAACTGGAGAAGTAGTAAACAACCGGATCGAGCACACTGTTCAAGTAAGTGATGCACAGAGTGTTGTAGAAAATCTGCACGGTAAAGCCGAATGTCTTGCAATTACTTGCGCGGTTTGAGATTAAAACAGCAATTACAGCAACGTTGCTGGGCAAGAAACAGATGACGAAAACCGTCGCCACGACCACCACAAGCCTCGTTGCTCGTTTATATTTGGCCCTCAGATCAGATTTCATCTGCTTTAGCTTCCAGGCGATACAGCTAGTGGAAAACAGGATGATCGAAGCCGGTAAAATGAAATTGAAAATAATAAAAACCATGTTAGTCAAAATCGCTGTGGAACTTAAGGGCTTGAATAGTTTGAACGGCTCACAATTTGTCACGTTGATGTGCTGGAACGTGCGAGGTTCAGTCAAAACGTGCAAACACATCGCCAGCGTTACAAGCCAAAGAATGCAGGATACCTTCACCGCACCGCTTGTGCTCATTTTGCTCACTTTATGGTGAGGGTGGATCACCTTGAAGTAGCGTTCAAGCGCCATAACCGCCAGGAAAGCAACGCTCACTGCCCGGTTCATAAATATTGTGAATATCTTCAGGCGACAGGCAACATCGCCGAAAATCCAGTCTTCCCCACGGATGTAGTAGTCAACTCGAAATGGTAGGGCGCAGATTAGCAGAGTGTCCGCAATGGCCAGGTTCAACCCGTACACTGTGCTTGATCTCCAAGTTTTCACATGCAAAGAGAAGACCCACAGAGCAATTGCATTTCCAATGAATCCTAAGATAAATGTTAAAATGAGAACTGGCGGATTGTAGGATGAGTTAATGTCCTCCACTAATAGGCAAGACTGGTTGTCGTCACCCATCGTGGAAGTAAACTCAGTTACTTTGAAAGAGGAATAAGATGAGATGCAGTCTAATATGTACGGGGGGGGGGGGGGGGGTTATGCTACGTCGCATCATAGATCTGGGGTGGTTCCACGGCCAAAACCGCACAGCTAAAAGAAGTTGCTTTGTGAAACTTCCAACAACTCACAGAGAAATCCGACCAAGGTACACGGCAGCTATAAATCACACTGAGGCACCTGGGATTATGTTGAATGGGTTTATTGGAGACACAAGGAACTGCAAAAAGTTTCTTTCATAAATTGTTGGAGCAGAATTAGGCCATTCGTCCATCAAGCCTACTCCACCATTCAATCATGGCTGATCTATCAACCCCCATTCTCCTGTCTACTCCCCATAATCCGTGACACCTGCACTAATCAATAATCTATCAATCTCCACCTTAAAAACATCCTTGACTTGGCCTCCACAGCCTTCTGTGCCAATGAATTCCACAGATTCACCACCCGCTGACTAAATAAATACCTCCTCATCTCCTATCCAAAGCTATGTCCTTTTATTCTGAGGCTATAGGCTCTGGTGCTAGACTCTCCCACAAGTGGAAACATCTTTTCCACATCCACTCTATCCAAGCCTTTCAAGAAAGTATTGTTTTTTTTGTTTCCTAGTTTGCTGTAAGAATTCTGAAACCTGCTTGGCTATTTGGTCTACTTGGGTTTATGTTTATATTTATCACATGTACCGAGGTGCAGTGAAAAGCTTTGTTGCTTTCAAATCTGATATTACTATACATACAATCAAGCCAAACTCAAGAACAATGGGTAAAACAAAGGGAAAGATACAGAGTGCGGAATATAGTTCTCAGCATTGTAGCGCATCAGTTGCAGAGACCAAGTTCAATGTCTGCAATGAGGTAGAGGTGAACCGGATGGTCCCCTGGCTTATTGAAGGACCGTTCAGAAGCCTAGTAACAGAGGGGAAGAAACTGCTCCTCATTCTGGTGGTGCGCGCTTTCAAGCTGCTTTCCATCTGCCTGATGTGAGTAGGGAAAATAAGGGATGACCAAAGTCAGAAAGGTCTTTGATTATGGAATAAGAAGGAACTGCAGATGGCGGTTTACACCAAAGATAGACACAAGTGCTGGAGTAACTCAGCGGGTCAGGCAGCATCTCTGGGGAAAATGGAAGGGTGAGGTTTCGGTTCTACTGAACCTTGCGGGTTCAGATGCCATGAGGAGAGCACAAGCCTTTCCCTATGATCCCGAGGTCTGGGATGCAAACGACCTGATTCAGGTACCTGCGGTTCAGGACCTATCTTCAAACTGTAATTTGGAGGGGAAAGGGGAGGAAAAAACTGGAGGCAAGAAAAGTCCAGGACAACTTAGTGGGCAGAGTGGCTCACTGAAAGGCCAATTGTAGGCTGCGGAAGGTGTGATCTCAAGTGGGATACATTGGGCTCTTTCTCAAAGGCAGCGTGGTGTGGATGGAGTCAATGATGGGGATAGACACAAAGTGCTGGAGTAACTCAGCGGGTCATAAAATGAATAGGTGACGTTTCGGGTCAAGATCCTTCTTCAGACTGAACAAGAAGGGTCTCGACACAAAACATCACAAATGTCCTTTCTCCAGATTGCTGCCTGACACACTGAGTTACTCCACAATTTTGTGTCTATATTCAGCGTAAACCAGCATCTGTAGTTACTTCCTGCACAAGTCGACGATGGGGAGTCTGGTCTGTGTGTTCGAGGGGGCAGTCACTGATGATAACACAGCGCTGGACACTCCACTGCTCCCTGACATCTAGCCCCTTGTTCCAGGTCTCATTAGGATATCGGTAATTAGGAAGTTAGAGCAAATCGGTACCACAGGGTCCATGCAATCCTCTGAGCACATTTCTGCCTCTCAGCAGCAGATGACAATGGTCAGGAAGTCCAGACCTGACGTTTGCTGATACATATCTGAGTGAGAAAGTCAGCTTCTGAGGAACATATGAAGTGGCTATAAAGGTACAGGTTAAAGGAAGGCCATGAGCAGGGCAGATGGAACATTATGTGCAGCGTAGATTTGGTGGCGAAACCATTTTGGACAAACCATTTTGTGGTACAGTGGCACAGCGGTAGAGCTGCTGCCTTACAGCGCCAGAGACTGGGGTTCGATCTCAACCTCAGGTGCTGTCTGTGTGGAGTTTGCACGTTCGCCCTTTGACGGATTGGGTTTCCTCCTCGTGCTCCGGTTTCCTCCCACATCTCAAAGAGGTGCAGGTTTGTAGGTAAATTGGCCTCTGTAAATTGCCCCTAGCGTGCAGGGAGTAGATGGGAAAGTGGAATAACATGGAACTAGTGTGAACGGGTGATCATTGAAGGGCATGGAAAGTTGTTTCCATTCTGTCACTCTCGAACCTAAACTAAATATGAGGTAATCTACTATGATTAAGAAACCTTTTTGGAAGATGAGGTAAATCTGGGGTGAGCAGGTTTCGACCCGAAATGTCACCTATTCCATTTCTCCAGAGATGCTACCTGACCCGTTGAGTTACTCCAGCTTGTTGCGTCTATATCAGGGGTGATCTGGCCAGCAGGAGGTGACAACTGTAGATGGTTTATGCATGCAACCAATAATATAGCTACCTCAGTACCACTAACCACGCCTTAGTTATCAAGTATAAGAACTCTATCTCCCGTGTGCTCCTCCCTTGGTTCCAGCATGATGACAGACTGGGTGCAGTCAGTGCTGGAAAGTGTTTAACCTGTCTTATCATTAAACGTTAAGTAAAGCTACAAGTGAGTCAGACTCTGCTTCTTTACATGGTGTTAGCAAGTTTAAACGCGCGCCTCCTGTGTATCGTGTTTTTTTTTCTTTGAAAGTGTTGCTTTATCGGAGTTTTGTGACTTTTGGCCATGGCATCCTCGTGCCGCAAACCCTCGCCCCTGGTCTTTGATGCTGACATAGCTGAACGCTGGGCGACTTTTGAAATGGATTTCACTCATTACATCAATATCGTTCATCGCAACGATCCTGATATTGTTAAAGCTTCTCTCCTACTGAACCTTGCGGGTCCAGATGCCATGAGGAGCGCACGAGCCTTTGCCTATGATCCCGAGGTCCGGGATGCAAACGACCTGATTCAGGTACCTGCGGAGTCTGCAAACGACCCAGTATATCTATTGCGAAAATTTGCCGAAATTTGCGACTTGCCCTCGAACCGTATTTTAGAGCGAGCAAAGTTTTTCACGAGAAAGCAACAGCCCGACGAACCTGTTGAATGCTTTATTGCGGATCTGCGCTATCTCGCACAGAGGTGCCAATTTGAAAACATGACTGACCAGTTTACCAGGGACATTTTAGTGACAGGTATGCTGGATCAGAAACTGCGATCCGAGCTACTAAGGCGGCCGGATCTTACTCTGACCGACGCAATGCATGCATGCAGGTTGGCTGAAGTCGTTGACCCGTTGTTCGGACAAAGGGGCACTGTTGGTCGATCGGTCAATTTAACTGGTCTCAACAGACCACGTCCCAAAATAGACAACGCTAGACCCGCGCCGCGGGCAGGATATGTCCCCGGAGGACGGGTGGTTAAAAGGTGCCCTAATTGTAATTATGTACATTCAATGCAATCGCAGTGTCCGGCTTATGGTAAATCATGCAATTTCTGCAAGAGATTGAATCACTTCTCGGCGGTTTGCCGTTCCCGTGGGAACTTACCACCGGTTCCTAGACAAGTATTAAACAAACCCATACATGTTGCCCCTGCCAGACTACAACGTATGATGCTGCAACTCCAGCATTTTGATTTTGAAATCACATATAAGAAGGGAACGGAGATGTATGTTGCTGACACACTTTCTCGTGCCCCACGGGCATCCTGTGACCGCCGCCCTTACGAGCAGGAAAACCTACTCGTACTGAATGTCAACTTTGTTCCAACCAAGCAGCTACAGAGCCTGATCGAGCACACCGCCGTGGACCCCGCACTGCAGCAGCTGGCTGCCATCATCAAGCGTGGGTGGCCCGTCAAACGTACCAATTTGCCATCGGGCGCACAACCGTTCTTCCTGGTCCGCGACGAGCTGGTGATCCAGGATGGGGTTATCGTCAAAGGCCACAAAGTTGTGGTCCCAGCCTCTCTATATGATCTATACTACAACGCAGCCCACAGTGGTCATCCTGGAATCGAGGCCACTGTTTCTCATGCCCAAGGACAGTTCTACTGGCCTGGCATGGCCAACTACATCAGGAACCGGGTGTCCTCCTGTGCCTCCTGCAACAACCTTACCCCACACCAGCAGCGTCAACCTCTTCTGCAGCAGCCGGCGCCAGCCATGCCTTGGACATCGCTGGCTGCTGGCATATTCGAATGGGGGGTAAGCACTTTCTCGTCCTGGTGGACTCATTCTCCAATTGGTTCGAGATTGACCACCTTCTGTCCGCCACCTCCGGGAGGGTCATCGCAAAGATGTGTGAGCATTTCGCCGCCACGGCGTCCCTGTCCGCTTACAGACCAACAATGGTCCGCAATTCACAAGTGCCGAGTTCAAAGCTTTCGCTGCAAGGTGGAACTTCCATCACTACACCAGCAGCCCTGAGTACCCTCAGAATAACGGCCTGGCCGAACGGGCCGTGCGGAGTGCTAAGGGCCTGTTGGAGCAGTCCCGCCTATCTAACAGCGATTTCTACCTGGACTTACTTAACCTACGTAACGTTTCACAGGACCCGCTTATGGGTTCCCCTGTCCAGGGTGACAAGACCACCTATGCCCATCGCCCAGCAGTCCCTGATACCCAGAGTGCTCGATCCTACCACAGTCCAACGACGGATCGATCATAAACATGAAGTTCAACGGCGTTCCCACGACAGGTCCTGCCGCCCTCTGCTGCCTCTGCTACCCGGGCAGGTCGTTCGGATGCGGACCACCACCGGCTAGTCCCGCCTCGCGACGGTGACTGGCGTGGGCGACTCTCCAAGATCTTACCTGGTGGATTACGAGGGGACTACCTACCGACGAAGCCGTCAGCACCCGTTGGCCGTGAACGAGCCAAAGCCTCCTCCTGCGGCTCCTTATGCTCCTCCGTTGTCGTTTCCACCTGCTGCCGCTGATCACCCTGCTGCTCCATGCATGCCCCATTCCCCTCGCTTAGTGCGGTCTCCTGTTTCGTTGCCTCCTGGTCTTGACCGGTCGCTTTCACCTCCTGCACGTCCTTCCCCGCCTATCTCTCCCGCTCCGGCTGCATCTCCCCCTCCCTTGACTTTCCTGCCTGCCTCCGCTACGGCTTCTCTTCTTTCTGATGGGAGGGGGGAAGGTGCTGTACGTACGCGTTCGGGTCGCATTGTTAAGCGTCTGTCCGCTACGGCGACTTTGTCTAAATTCGCACGTTTATTGTAATAGCACTATCCTGATTGCCTCCATGTGCATTTGATTCTAAGGGGAAGGATGTAGATGGTTTATGTATGCAACCAATAATATAGCTACCTCAGTACCACTAACCACGCCTTAGTTATCAAGTATAAGAACTCTATCTCCCGTGTGCTCCTCCCTTGGTTCCAGCGTGATGACAGACTGGGTGCAGTCAGTGCTGGAAAGTGTTTAACCTGTCTTATCATTAAACGTTAAGTAAAGCTACAAGTGAGTCAGACTCAGCTTCTTTACAACAACTGTCAGAAGAAATCATAGAGCAAACAATTCCATCCCTTGCTAAATTTCTTTGAGTTTAGAGATACAGCATGGAAACAGGTTCTTCGGCCTACCCAGTCCATGCCGACCATCGATCACCTGTCCACACTAGTTTTATGATATCCCACTTTCACATCCACTCCCTACACACCAGAGGCAATGTTGCAGAGGCCGATTAACCGACAAACCTGCACGTCATTGCAATGTGGGAGGAAACCGAAGCACCTAGAGGAAACCCACGCCATCGCGGGAATTAACCTCATGAATCTACGCTGCACTCTCTCAATAGCAAGAACGTCCTTCCTCAAATTTGGGGACCAAAACCGTACACAATACGCCAGGTGTGGTCTCACTGGAGCCCTGTACAACTGCAGAAGGACCTCTTTGCTCCTATACCCAACTCCTCTTGTTATGAAGGCCAACATGCCAGCAGGGGGCGATAACTGTCAGTTAGAAGAAACCACAAAGCAAACAATTTGCGTAGGAAGGAAGTGCAGATGCTGGTTTAAACTGATGATAGACACAAAAGGCTGGAGTAACTCAGTGGGTCAGGCAGCATCTCTGGAAAAAAGGAATAGGCGATATTTTGGGTCGAGACCCTTCTTCAGACCCTTCTTCAGCAAACAATTCCATCCCTTGCTAAATTTCATTTAGTTTAGTTCAGAGATACAGCAGGAAACAGGACATTCGGCCCACTGAGCCCATGCCAACCATCGATCACCTGTTCTATTTAATCCTGGAAATACCAAGGTCCCATTGCTTCTCGTGTTTGGCCCACATCTCTCTAAACCTTTCCTATCCATGTACCTGTCAAAGTGTCTTTTAAATGTTGTTGTGGTATCTGCCTCAACTACCTCCTCTGGTAACTAGTTCCTTATATCCACCACTCTCTGTGTGAAAAAGTTTGTACTAAATCATGCCCCTCTCACATTAAACATATGCCCTCATGTTTTTGATTCCCTACCCTGGTTAAAAGACGGTGTATTCATCCTATCTATTTAGTTTAGTTTAGTTTAGTTTAGCTGAGTTTAGAGATACAATGTGGAAACGGGTCCACTGAGTCCACACCGACCAATGATCACCCATGCACTAGTTCTATCCTACACACTAGGGACAATTTTACAGAAGCAAATTAAACTACAAACCTGCATGTCTTTGGGACGTGATGTGAAACCAAAGCACTTGGAGGAAACCCACGTGGTCACAGGGAGAATGTACAAACTCCACATAGACAGCACCCGTAGTCAGGATCGAACCTGGCGCTCTAAGGCAGCAACTCTACCGCTGCACCACCATGCCACCCTCATGAGTCCCCTCTTGATTTATACACCTCTATAAGATCACACCTCAGCATCCTGTGATCCAAGGAATAAAAGTAGAAATCCCACAATAAACAACAAAAGAAAAGTTCAGTTTCAAGTCTATGTAGTTCAGAGCTTATTTCGAGGTTGTAGTGTTTAATAGCCTTATGGTTGTAGGGAAGAACAAAGGATTCTGCCCAGACCCTCTATATAGGCTGATCCAGAAGATCAAGATGCACGGGATACACGGAGATGTTATACAGTGAAATGTAAAGCCGGAGGGAGGGAGGTGGAAGGTTCCTTGTGCCTTACCTGTGCCTTGATGCCTATGACCTAGAAATGGGACTTGAAAATCAGTGTCAAAGTTAGCAACTTACAATAGACCAGCTAATGGGCAGAGCAGTGGCACAGAGGTAGAATTGCTGCCTTACAGGGATTGTGGGAGAGAGGGAGGAAGGGAGGTGGGGCCTGTAAACTTCACAGCCTAGGCATTAAAGACAGATATCGGGCATTAGTTTTCCTGCCATCATGAAGAATGTGTAGGAGCCTGAAAACTGTGACATTCAGGTTCAAGAGCAGATTAAAGTCTATGTAGCTTCATCCACTACACATTATCATCTTCATCAGTTCCTCGAAAAAAATCAACAAGATTTGTAAGACATGACCTTCCGCATACAAAGCCACGCTGACAATCCCTAATAAATCCGTGCTTTTGCAAACGATTTGTAAATCTTATCCCCAAGAATCTTCTCCAACAATTTCCCGTTTCATGGCTCACCAGACTATAATTCCCTGGTTTGTCTTTATTGTCCTTTTAAAAAAAGGAACATTAGCCATTCTCCAGTCCTCTGGGACCTCAACTGTGGCTAAAGAGGAAACGAAGATCTCTGTCAATCTCTTCTTTGTCTCTCTTAATATCTTGGGACAGATCCCATCAGGACCTGGGGTCTTATTCCTTTTTATGTTCCTGAAAGGAACCTGCTCCTTATTGATGTCAACATGTCCTCTCTGTTCTCACTGCCCTGTATGTCCTTCTCCCAGGTGATTATCAGTGTGTAATACTCATTAACTATCTTGTCCATTTCTTCTCGTTGCAGGCATCAATTTCCTTCTCTGACCTTCAAGTGATTCTATCCTGCCCCTACCTATCTTTAGAGGGTTTAGAGAGATACAGCATGGAAACGGGCCCTTCGGCCACTGGGTCCACGCCAATCTTCGCTAACCCGTTCACACTAGTTTTGCGTTATCCCACGGTATCCATTCCCAACTCACGAGGGGCAATTTACAGAGGCCAATTAACCTACAAACCCACACGACTTTAGCATGTGGGAGGGAAGCCAGAGCACCTGGAGGAAATCAACGCGCTCACAAGAAGAACGTGCAAACTCCATACAGACAGACAGCACCCAAGTCAGCATCAAACCTGGGAACCCCTACCAGCTGTGCCACAGTGCCGCCCAAATTGTTTTTAATGTATTTATAAAGTGCCTTTACATTTCAGTAACCCTATAACCCTTTTCTTTTCCACGTCATACCCAACCCATGTGGGCATGACATGATCAGTAGGAACTTCAGCTGCCAGGAGCACTTAGAAGTCTCCTGGTAGCATTCAATGATACTTTATTGTCCCATGTACCTAGGTACAGCGAAATGTTTTGTTTTTACATACAACCTGGTAAAATCATACAGCAGACCTCACCGAGGCAGTGCACAAGTATCGTCATGTTCCTGCTGCCGACAATGTTACAAACCGTTAATCAAACAGTCTTATCTCCTCGCAGCGGTGAACCAGGCCTGTCTCTGCACGTGGCAGCAGATGGCCCCCTGTCGGGTCCCCCCTTTGTTCTCAGCGGTCCCCCCTTTGATCTTGGCGGCCCCCCTGCCGGGTCCCTCAGTTCTTGGTGACCCCTCTCTCCCCCCTGTCTGGTTGCTCTGAGCTCGGGTGCTTGCGCCTACTTAGTAAATTTCTCAGTAAATTCCTCAGTAAATTTTCATTGTCTTATAGCTTCAGTTTACATCCTGGTGACGTCCATCTAGACCCACAACAAGATTGGTTAAATTGGGCAATATAAATGTTTCATTGGTTCCTTCCTCTGGGGGGAATAATGAGACAGTCCTCACGAGGCAGATACTCTCTGCTACCTCATTGCCACTTGCAACCTATACACTCAGTAGTGTCTGCTGGTAGCAATCTACAAGGAGCCTAGCTTTCTCTCACTCACATACTTGCTTCATAAACTTCACAACCACCTGCTGCAAGTAACATATTCAGAAAAGGAAAACTACAACCCCTCATTGTATATAAGGATAGACGTTTTTTTCAGTTTCTTTTTACACATTTCCACCACTTAAGTTCTGAGCTTTCAACTTTCCTAAAATCTACGTACTATATTATTGCACAGTCATTATTTGTTTCAAAAGCCATGATGTTTCAATTTCCGTCTTTGTTTCAAAATACTTTCCTCTATGGAGTGTGTTAGTGCTATCTTTATCTCACACCCTTTTCCCTCTTTTATCACTCTCTATTTACCCTTCTACCCTCACTCTCATCACCTCTCTCCCCTCTCTTTATATACCTCTCTCTTTACTCTCTCTACCACTTCCTCCGTCCCTCTCTGCCCTCCCTCCTCTCTAATGCTCTGCTTTCTGTCTTCTCTCCCTCTCCCTGCCCCCACCCACTCACTCTCCCCTTTTCCTCTCTATATAGCATTCTTGTCCTCTACCTCTCTTTCCTTCTTCTCTTCTCTCCCCCTCTCTCTCGCACTGTCCCCCACCCTTCTCCCTTTATCTACCCCTTACTGCCTCTCTCTCTCTCTCTCTCTCTCTCTCTCTCTCTCTCTCTCTCTCTCTCTCTCTCTCTCTCTCCTCTCCCTCTCCCTCTCCCTCTCCCTCTCCCTCTCCCTCTCCCTCTCCCTCTCCCTCTCCCTCTCCCTCTCCCTCTCCCTCTCCCTCTCCCTCTCCCTCTCCCTCTCCCTCTCCCTCTCCCTCTCCCTCTCCCTCTCTCTCTCTCTCTCTCTGTCTCTGTCTCTGTCTCTGTCTCTGTCTCTGTCTCTGTCTCTCTCTGTCTGTCTGTGACATCCCCACATTTCAGGCAGTGGTCAGGTTGTCCATGCTGTTTCCTTGCAGTGGTCATACACAGGGCACAAATATCTTCTTGAGAGGGTAACTAATTATACAATTTTAGCTGTACCTTTCCGAACTTAAATTTCAAAAATTAAAACTGTTCTGTTAATTTTATATTAAGATAATTGACTTCATAAGATCAAAAGATCATAAGTGATAGTAGTAATATCACGCTATTCCTTAAAGAACGTCCTTTAATTCTGAGGTGATGACCTCTAGTTCTAGACTCTCCCACTAATGGAAACATCCTCTACACATCCACTCTATCCAAGCCTTTCACTATTCTGTAGGTTTCAATGAGGTCCCCCAGCAAGTACAGGCCCAGTGCCAACAAATGATCATCCTAGATTAACCTACTCATTCCTCTGATCATTCTTGTCAACCTCCTCTGGGCCCTCTCCAGAGCCAGCACATCTTTACTCAGATGTGGTGCTCAAAATTGCCCTCAACATTACATCACTGTTTTTGTATACAAGCCCTCTTGAAATATATGCTAGCGTGGAGTTTGCTTTCTTAACTACCGATTCGAATATACGTTGGAATTCTTTAGCCTCCTGAAGAAGCAGAGGTGTGGATGTTCTTGCTTGGCCATTGCATCTTTGTGGTTAGACCAGGGACAAGTTGTTGGTGATATTTACAACTAGAAACTTGAATTTCTCAACCGCTCAAAGACACCAAACACAGAACTGCCTACGGGAGGCTTGGACCAAAGACATGGAAACAAACAAACTGATTTGATTAAAGTAACAAGGGACGCAAGTTTGCAAGAAACGCAAACTTTTCAGAGTATTCCTGATCCATCCTACATCCATTTCTAAAAAAGATGTTTTTCTTAGCATCCTTTCTATCGTTAGCACATCATCCCCAGCCAACAATGGGCCATTATGGCCTCCACCCTTCCCGAGGTCATCTGTTGCCGGCCCTATTTTGTTTTGGTCTTTTCCCGCCTCCAAATTTTTCATCTCCCCCCCTCCCTCTATCGTTCTGACTGAAGAAGGGTTCTGACCCGAAATGTCACCTATTCCTTTTGTCCAGAGATGCTGTCACCTGTTGAGTTACTTCTGCATTTTGTGTTTATTTTCAGTGTAAACCAGCACCTGCCGTTGCTTCCTACACAGGCTTTTTCCATTACTTTCAGAAGTGTCCAGAAAAGGTTCCACAAGATGCGTGATCCGTGGCTGGAGTATGTGGCAGATGAAGTACAGATTATGTTGATCAGAAAGACTCGAAATATGTCTACACTGCTCTATATATAGATCTATGGATGTTCCTCAACTTCCAGGCAGTTCATCTCTACTGAGTACAGATGGACTGGGTCATTACTGGAAACCCGACCTTGAAGAGATGGGCTAAGCATTTCAACGCTCTCCTAAAATAGACCATCTACACTTGGTAATGAAGCAGTGGGTTGCACCCCACAACTTCCAATAAGCCTGACTCTTGCAGAAACCCTGGGCTTGAAAAAGTTTAAACGTCAGTGAAATGTGGAGAAACTTCAAGAACAGATACTACACAAGAGGAAGTTATCAAACAAGGGGGCCTACTGTTGTTTGAGAAATGATAGGACTAGAGTCATAGAGTTATACAGAGTCATAAAGCCCTTCAGCCCAACTCATCCTTGATGCCCCATCTGAGCTAGTTCCATTTGCCACATTTGGTCCATATCCCTCTAAACCTTTCCTATCCATCGACCTGTCCAAGTGTCTTTTGAATGTTATTATCGTTCAAGAATCAGCTACTTCCTCGGGTAGCTCGTTCCATGTACCCACCACCCTCTGACTGAAAAAGTTGCCCCTCAGGTTGCTATTAAATCTTTCCCCTCTCACCTTAAACCTATGTCCTCTAGTTCTTGATTCCTCTACTCTGGGTAAAATACTATGCACATTCATCCTATCTATTCCCCTCATGATTTTATAAACCTCCATACGATCACCCCTCAGCATTTTGCGCTCCTAGGAATAAAGTCCAAAGATTAAAGGCATCCACTCTATCTATTCCTCCCATGATTTAGGGGAAGGGAACTAGGAGAATGTATCTCATGACTTCAAGAATGCCTCAATCATTCACCAACACAAGTATAAGGATGTGGAGAGGATGTTTCCACTAGTGGGAGAGTCTAAGACTAGTGGTCATAGCCTCAGAATTAAAGGATATTTTTTCAGGCAGGAGATGAGGAGACATTTATTTATTCAGAGGGTGGTGAATTTGTGGAATTCTTTGCCACAGAAGGCTGTGGAAGCCAAGGCAATGGATATTTTTAAGTCAGAGATATGTTAGCGGTTTGAGAAACGACTACTGGAGTTTCAACCAAAAACTTTATTCGAAAGTAAGTTGCAGTACACAGGTTTGTCAAACACGTCTGACCACATCGGTGGTCAGCCCTGACTTAACTCGCGCCAAGGCAAAACCGTGCGAAAACAACGGCCCCTCCCGGATCACGTGACCATGGCTTCCGAACGCCGGGTTCGATATCTGCGCGCGCTAGGTGGCGCCGTTACAATGTATAGATTCTTGATTAGTATAGGTGTCCGAGGTTATGGGGAGAATACATTGAATACATAGAAAATAGGTCCTTGGGCCCTTCGAGCTAGCACTGCCATTCAATGAGATCATGGCTGATCATCCACAATCAGTACCCTGTTCCTGCCTTCTCCCCACATCCCTTGATTCTGCTAGCCCTAAGAGCTCTATCTAACTCTCTCTTGAATGAATCCACTGCCTTCTGAGGCAGAGAATTCCACAAATTCACAATTCTGTGTCAAAAAGTTTTTCCTCAACTCAGTTCTAAATGGCCTACCCTTTATTCTTAAACTGTTGCCCCTAGTTCTGGACTCCTCCAACATCGGGAACATGTTTCCTGCATCTAGCATGTCTCAATTCCTTAATAACTTTATATGTTTCTATAAGATACCCTCTCATCCTTCTAAATTCCAGTGAATACAAGCCCAGTCGTTCCATTCTTTCATCATATGACAGTCCCACCATCCTGGGAATTAACCTCATGAACCTACGCTGCACTCAATAGCAAGAATGTCCTTCCTCATATTAGGAAACCAAAACTGCACACAATACTGCAGGTGTGGTCTCGCTGGGGCCCTATACAACTTCAGAAGGACCTCTTTGCTCCTATACTCAAATCCTCTCACTACTCAAATAGAAGGCAGGAGAATGGGGTTGGAAGAAGAGCTAGATCAACCATGATTGAATGGCGGAGTAAAGTTGATGGGCTGAATGGCCTAATTCTACTCCTATCACATATGACTGGGGAACTTACAATTCTGTGACAATCACAGAGGAACCTCTTTCCTCTCGACTGGCATTGAAATCCTCGCTGGAGTCCAACTACTCACCTCGAAGGAGACCTAGTTCCTGAAAGTCAATGTGGTTTCCATCAAGGGCATGAAAGAGTAAACATGATCATCACTGTGAAATGTCTACTGAGAGAAGTGCCAAGAACAAATCTGCAAAGTTGTTCACCATCTCTGTTGAGTTCATGAAAGCTTGCAACCCTGTTTGCCATAAGGGCTCTGTAAAGAACAGGGCAAATTGTGGTTGCCTCAAAAACATTCATCACAGTTGTCCAACAACTCCGTGATGGTACGGTGGCCAGAATAATGGATGGCAGAGAGACTGATGAACATGCTTTGGATCATCTTGTTTGACGTGCTCATGTAAAAAGCGGTGCTCGCTCATATGAAGGAATGAAGGAAGCAAAGCTGAACTGAAGGAAGCAAAGTGGAAAAGAAAAGCTGTAAATCAAGAACTACTAATACTGCAGCATCCTAACACCTCTGTCACCTCTGTGGAAGGAACTTCTGAACCCAGATTGGTTTAATCAACCACCTCTATACGCTGCAGCACGAATACGCTGGCACTTCCCTGACCTCATTATGTCAATGAAGTTCGATTGACATAAACATCCACTTATATGTTTGTCCCTGAATAGTTTACAATGGTGCAAAACCAGGATGTCCAAGTAGCTGGCTTCCACATCCTTGTAGGGTGGATGGCTGGTTGGTTTAGTTTGGTTTAGAGATGCAGCGTGGAGTCCGCACCGACCAGCGATCCCCGCACATTAACACTATCCAACACACACTAGGGACAATTTACACTTACACCAAGCCAATTAACCTACAAACCTGTATGTCTTTGGGAGGAAACCGAAGATCTCGGAGAAAACCCACGTGGTCATGGGGAGAACGTACAAACTCTGTACAGACAGCACCCGTAGTCGGGATCGAACCCGGGTCTGTGAGGCAGCAACTCTACCACTGCGCCACCTGTGCCCCTGTTCCATTGTTCAGTAAAGTATCTTCATACAACGAGCAATGGAAGAGATTCCTTTGTCAGTTTCCAGTTCTGTATTTCATGTTGAACTAATAGTACATTCCTGTTCTTACTGTTCGGAAAATGTATTGCTGAAAAAAGTGAGGTCATGCTGAAAAGGAAAGTAATTATAGACACGTTTCTAGTTCATATTGTTCCTGGTTATTAAATTACTGCATCAAACAAAAGCAACAACTTCCAAACAGAACATGGAAAACGAGATCTTTGAGCCTTTAAAGGACTTTTTTTTCCTTTTTGCTAATTTGCACAGGAAACAGAAAAAAAAATTTCATCAAAAATAATTTCAAATTAATGTTGCAGAACGTATTGCACATTTTTGATAACTGTTTTATTTCCACAGATACATCATGTTTACACTATTTTTCATTGCCTTTGGACAAGAAGAGTTAGCTCAGAGCTCAGGGGAGCAGAAATTGTCTTTCTTTCTTTTAAAGTCTTTTTATTGTTTTTTTTCCCAAAAAACAAAAATAAAACATAAAAAACAGAGCAAATAGAATAATGATAAACATAACAATGATATTGATACATAGGGATCAGGATTACATTAATAACAAGTATAACCTAATATGAGACCAGTGTCAAAATACACATTGAATATAGACCCCTATGTAAATATAGTTAAATCTTTAAAAGAAAACTTATAAATAGAAAAAAACACAAAGATATAAAGACAAAAAGAAAAGGAAAAAAGGAAAAAACAAAACCCCCCTAAACTAAAGAAAAATAAATAAATAATAAAATAAATAAAAAAACAAAGCAAAGCAAAACAGAATCTGAACTGAGAATTTCAACAATTTAAGTCTGTTTGTCGTCAAGTCCGTTCCACCCTATAGAGGTAAAATAGTTTTTATAACGGTTAAAGAGGGAGCAATTTATGTTGTATGAAAAGTGTTCAATAAATTTTCCCCAAGTCTTATCAAATTTAACCAAGGGTTCAACAATGTCACTCCTGATTTTTTCTAAATTTAAACATGATATCGTTTCAGAATACCACTGGAGTGTGGTCGGAGCGTTGGAGTCTTTCCATTTAAATAAAATAGATCTTCTGGCGATTAATGTGGTAAAAGCAACCAACCGATGGGTGGAGCGGGACAAATGAATAAAATCTAACATTGGTAGCCCAAAAATTGCAGTAATAGGATGAGGTTGTAAATCAATACCTAAGACTACAAAAATAGTATCGAAAATTTCTTACCAATATTTTTCCGAAAGTGGGCAGGACCAATACATATGGGTCAGTGAGGCCACTTCAGAGTTACATCTGTCAAAGATAGGATTTATATGACCATAAAAACGAGCCAACTTATCTTTTGACATATGAGCTCTGTGAACCACCTTGAATTGTATCAGAGCGTGTCTTACACACATTGAAGAGGTATTGACTAATTGAAGAATCCTCCCATTTCTCTATAGATAAAGAAATTTGGAGTTCTCTTTCCCAGTCATTCTTAATTTTATCAAATATATCTATTTGTAATTTCAAAATCAACTCATAAATAGTCGTTATTAATCCTTTCTGATAAGGGTTCAAATGTAATAAAAATTCCAAAATTTTATATTTGAACCCTTATCAGAAAGGATTTTTTCTAAAATTTCAGTTTGATGTGGTAGCGGAAAAAGGGGTAGAGTAGCCTTCAAAAAATGTCTAATTTGTAAATATCTAAAAAAGTGTGAATTAGGTAAGTTATATTTATTGGAGAGTTGTTCGAAAGACACAAAACAACCCTCCAAAAACAAATCACTAAAAGCTACTAATCCCTTGCTCTTCCATAACAAAAAGACTTGATCAGTACCAGAAGGTTGGAAGAGAAAATTGGATAAAATAGGACTCGATAAGGTAAAATCATTTAGTCCAAAAAACTTACGAAATTGAAATCATATTCGGAACGTATGTCTTATTATTGGGTTAGTCGTATATTTATTCAATCTCGTAATTGTAAAAGGTAACGAGGCCCCTAGAATAGAAGCAAATGATATCCCTTGTAAGGAATCACGTTCAAGGTTTATCCATCCTGGGCATTGGGTATCTTCTAAATCTTTTGTCCAAAATGTTTAAATAACGAACATTGACTGCCCAATAGTAAAATCTAAGGTTCGGCAATGCCAAACCACCATCTTTTTTTGATTTCTGTAAGTATTTTTTACTTATTCTGGGATTTTTATTCTGCCATATATATGAAGAAATTTTGGAGTCTAAAATATCAAAGAAAGATTTGGCAATAAAAATTGGTATAGTCTGAAATAAATACAGAAATGTAGGTAAAATGAACATTTTAATAGCATTGATTCGGCCAATTAAGGATAAGGACATTGGCGACCATTTAGTAAACTGATGTTTAATATGGTCAATTAAAGGTATAAAATTAGCTTTAAATAAATCCTTGTGTTTCTTGGTGATCTTAATACCTAAATAAGTAAAACTTTCGGTAGTCAATCTAAGTGGAAACTGTCCATAATTCGAAACAAGATTATTTAATGGAAAAAGCTCACTCTTATTAAGATTTAGTTTATAACCAGAAAAACGACTAAATTGATTAAGTAATGCTACTATTGCCGGAATAGATTTCTCAGGGTTAGAAATGAATAATAACAGATCTGCATAAAGAGATAGCTTATGTGTCTTATTCCCGCGAACAATACCAAAAATATTAGGGGATTCCCTAATAGCGGTGGCCAAATGTTCCAAAGCAATATCATATAGACTTAAGGGGCAGCCCTGTCTAGTACCTCGAAAGAGCCTGAAAAAAGGGGATCTCTGATTATTAGTAAATACAGAAGCCTGAGGTATATGATATATCAGCTTGATCCAAGAAATACATTTTTGACCAATCTTAAATTTTTCAAGTGTATTGAATAAGTATTCCCATTCTACTCTATCAAACGCCTTCTCGGCATCGAGTGAGATGACACATTCTGGGGTTTTATTAGATGCTGTATATACAATATTCATTAATCTCCTAACATTAAAATATGAGTAACGATTTTTAATAAAACCTGTCTGATCTTCAGAGATAATTTGGGGTGAAATATTTTCCAATCTCATAGCTAATATTTTGGAAAGAATTTTGAAATCTACATTTAACATGATGTCACTTCAGTAGGGTCTTTATCTTTTTTAAGAATTAAAGAAATAGAAGCTTCATAAAAAGATTGTGGTAATCTATTCCTTAAAAAAGGCTTCTTTAAATACCTTGCATAGCCATAGAGACAATAAATTTGAAAATTACTTTAAAAATTCTACTGTAAACCCATCTAAACCGGGAGCTTTACCAAAATTCATTGAAAAAATTGCTTTCTGTATTTCTTCTTCCGTGATGGGTTCATCTAACAACAGAGACTCATTATATGGTAAATTTGGTAAGTTCAGTTTCTTTAAAAACTCATGCATTATATTGGAATCAGTAGGAAAATCTGATTGGTATAAGGAGGTATAAAATTCCTCAAAGGATTTATTAATTTCGTCATGGTCTACAGTTACTGTACCATCCCGTTTACTCACTTTAGTAATCTGACGCTTGGCCGACACCGCTTTCAATTGATTAGCGAGTAATTTACTCAATTTTTCGCCATGTATATAAAATTGACTTTTGGTTTTACGTAGCTGGTTCTCAATCGGTGATACTAATAATAAACCATGTCTCAATTGAAGTCCAACTCTATTCTTATAGAGCTCTAAACTAGGAGCTTTTGAAATTGTCTGAAGGACCTCGACCTGACACGTCACCTATTCCTTTTCTCCAGAGATGCTGTCTGACCCGCTGAGTTACTCCAGCTTTTTGTTTCTATCTTCAGAGCTCAAGGAGTTCTAGTTATTCCGTTGTACAGCATAGAAACAATTCCTTCAGCCCACCGTGCCTATGCTGACCATCATGCTTGTCCATACTAATCCTACCTGCCTGCATTAATTCCATATCCCTGTATGCCCTGCTCATTCAAGAGCCCATCTAGACGCCTCATAAATGTTGTTACTATTCCTCCACCACCTCCTGTGGCAGCTTATTCCAGACACCAGCTACTGTGTGTGATAAATGTACCCCTCAAATCTCCCCCCTCTCTCCTTAAGTTTATGCTCGTCAAGTCAAGAGAGTTTATTGTCATGTGTCCCAGATAGGACAATGAAATTCTTGTATTGCTGCAACACAACAGGATATTGTAGACATAAATACAGATCAGATCAGTGTGTCCACATACCATAGAATATATATATATACACACATCAATAAACAGATAAAGTGCAATAGGCTGTTATAGTTCATATTTTGTTTGAAGCTGTGTTTAATAGTCTGATGGCTGTGGGGAAGAAGCTGTTCCTGAATCTGGATGTTGCAGATTTCAGGCTCCTGTACCATCTACCCGATGGCAGCGGAGAGATGAGTGTGTGGCCAGGATGGTGTGGGTCCTTGATGATGCTGGCAGCCTTTTTGAGGCAGCGACTGTGATAGATCCCCTCGATGGTAGGGAGGTCAGAACTGATGATGGACTGGGCAGTGGTTACAATTTTTTGCAGCCTTTTCTGGTCCTGGACGCTCAGGTTGCCATACCAAGCCACGATGCAACCGGTCAGCATGCTCTCTACTGTGCACCTGTAGATGTTCGAGAGAGTCCTCCTTGACATACCAACTCGCCGTAATCTTCTCAAGAAGTAGAGGTGCTGATGTGCTTTCTTTATGATTGCATTAGTGTTCTGGGACCAGGAGAGATCTTCAGAAATATGCACGCCATCGCTAGCTTTAGAACCTCTACGATGGAAAATATACTCTGGTGATCTACCTTGTCTATGCCTCTCACAATTCCAATAGATAGAAGTTCTATCATGTATGCAAGGAAACTTTGTCGGGCATGTTTTAGAATGGTCAAGTCTAAAGTTGCAAAGGCGGAGGCGAGGGTTTTCTCAGCTGGGGCGGCGATTATATAGAAATAGAAAATGGACACAGGACTAGAAAATAATCCTCGGTCACCTGCAGTAAACAACTCCTCAGATATTTTATTTCAATAACACCTTAGGCTTGTAAAAGTATGATCCCTCTCCATTATATGTTAGGCGCAACTGGTAGAGCTGCTGCCTCACAGCGCCTGAGACCCGTGTTCGATCCTGACCTCAGGTGTGGAGTTTGCACGTTCTCTCTTTGACCGCCTGGGTTTCCTCCAGGTGCTCCGGTTTCCTCCC
Organism: Malacoraja senta; assembly: GCA_038087875.1. NCBI lineage: Eukaryota > Metazoa > Chordata > Chondrichthyes > Rajiformes > Rajidae > Malacoraja > Malacoraja senta. Next base: position 22,641,827 of record CM075980.1, read on the forward strand.
ACATTACAAAGATAGACAGGTTCGTAGGTTAATTGGCCGTCAGTAAATTGCCCCCATAGTGCAGGGTGGATGGGAATGTGGGATAAGTGTGAACGGGTGATCGATGGTCAGCATGGACTCGTGGGTCGAACGGCCTGCTGCCATGCTGTATCTTTAAAAAACTGAAAAGAAGGGATATCATACCCCACCTGGGCTTCTGAAAACTAGCTTGTTCTCTCTTACCCATCTCTGATGAAGAAGGAACTTTAAACATCATGTCTCAGTGTAATTTCTACCTCCTGCGGAACACACCCCTTCAAAGAATTTAAAGAGAACATCAAAGTGTGACATTGTAAATTATAATTTATTTCAGAACTTAAGATCAATCAACCTGTTAACAAAAGGATTAAAATGTATATGATTTTGTGGATCAGCTTTTTTGTGGGGGAGCTTTGAAATCATATGAGCATCTTGAGAAAGAATTCGGACTGTCAGGGACAGATTTTTTTAGATTTCTCCAAATACGGCATTACTTGCAGACACACGTAGATTGGGAGCAGATATGTAAATTACCTTCTAATTTGGGAAATATTTTCCTGTTGACTATGGAGGGAGCGTTAAAAAAGAATCTGATATCCCATTTGTATAAAGGACTTCAAGATTATGTAAAAGGAAACACTATAGAAATGAAACAGAAATGGGAATTGGAAATGAATATTATTATTACTGATGAAACGTGGGAAAAGACATGTCTTTTGGGTCACAAGTTAACAAACAGCCCCACCTGGAGGGAGTTTGAATGGAAAACTAGAATGAGAGTATTTAAGACTCCTCTTATGTTAGCAAGATACAGCAACACCTCAGATTTATGCTGGAGACAATGCGGGAAGATTGGTGATCATACCAATATTTTTGGGGATTGCCCCAAATTGTACCAATATTAGAGAGACATTCAGGTGGAGATTAAGTTAATTTTGGGGATGGATTTACCTCTGGAGCCGGCTTGTTTCATACTAGGAGATACCCCAGCAATGATAGATACCAAAAATCAGAAATACTTACTTGGGGTGTTGCTGTTGATTGCAAAGAAGATGATCACAGTGTTATGGAGAAATGAAAAGCCACCAAATGTTCAACAGTGGAGGGAAAGACTGAAAAGTGTATATTTGATGGAAAGTATAACAGCTAAATTCCAGTTGAGGACTGATGCTTTCAATATTATCTCGCCTCCAAACTTTTCGCCTCCTCCCCTACCTCTATCGTTCAGTCTGAAGAAGGGTTCTGACCCGAAATGTCACCTGTTCCTTTTGTCCAGAGATGCTGTCACCAGTTGAGTTACTTCAGCATTTTGTGTTTATTTTCAGTGTAAACCAGCACCTGCCGTTGCTTCCTACACAGGCTTTTTCCATTACTTTCAGAAGTGTCCAGAAAAGGTTCCACAAGATGCGTGATCCATGGCTGGAGTATGTGGCAGATGAAGTACAGATTATGCCGATCAGAAAGACTCAAAAGATGTCTACCCTGCTCTATATATAGATCTATGGATGTTCCTCAACTTCCTGGTAGTTCATCGCTACTGAGTACAGATGGACTGAGTCATTACTGGAAAACTGACCTTGAAGAGATGGGCTAAGCATTTCAACGCTCTCCTAAAATAGATCATCTACACTTGGTAATGAAGCAGTGGGTTGCACGCCACAACTTCCAATAAGCCCGACTCTTGCAGAAACCCTGGGCTTGAAAAAGTTTAAACGTCAGTGAAATGTGGAGAAACTTCAAGAACAGATACTACATAAGAGGAAGTTGATTGAGAAATGATAGAACTAGAGTCATAGAGTCATACAGAGTCATAAAGCCCTTCAGCCCAACTCATCCTTGATGCCCCATCTGAGCTAGTTCCATTTGCCACATTTGGTCCATATCCCTCTAAACCTTTCCTATCCATCGACCTGTCCAAGTGTCTTTTGAATGTTATTATCGTTGAAGAATCAGCTACTTCCTCGGGTAGCTCATTCCATATACCCACCACCCTTTGACTGAAAAGGTTGCCCCTCAGGTTGCTATTACATCTTTCCCCTCTCACCTTAAACCTATGTCCTCTATTTCTTGAATCCTCTACTCTGGGTAAAATACTATGCACATTCATCCTATCTATTCCCCTCATGATTTTATAAACCTCCATACGATCACCCCTCAGCCTTCTGCGCTCCTAGGAATAAAGTCCAAAGAATAAAGGCATCCACTCTATCTTCCTCTCATGATTTAGGGGAAGGAACTAGGAGAATGTATCTCATGACTTCAAGAATGCCTCCATCATTCACCTACACAAGCATAAGGATGTGGAGAGGATGTTTCCACAAGTGGGAGAGTATAAGACTAGAGGCCATACCCTCAGAATTAAAGGACATTCTTTCAGGCAGGAGATGAGGAGAAATTTATTTATTCAGAGGGTGGTGAATTTGTGGAATTCATTGCCACAGAAGGCTGTGGAAGCCAAGTCAATGGATATTTTTAAGTCAGAGATATATAGATTCTTCATTGGTATCGGTGTCAGACGTTATGGGGAGGCCATTTGGCCCTTCGAGCTAGCACTGCCATTCAATGAGATCATGGCTGATCATCCACAATCAGTACCCCGTTCCTGCCTTCTTCCCACATCCCTTGATTCTGCTAGACCTAAGAGCTCTATCTAACTCTCTCTTGAATGAACCCACTGCCTTCTGAGGCAGAGAATTCCACAAATTCACAATTCTCTGTGTCAAAAAGTTTTTCCTCAATTCCTCTAAATGGCCGACCCCTTATTCTTAAACTGTGGCCCCTAGTTCTGGACTCCTCCAACATCGGGAACATGTTTCCTGCATCTAGCGTGTCCAATTCCTTAATAACTTTATATGTTTCTATAAGAAACCCTCTCATCCTTCTAAATTCAAGTGAATACAAGCCCAGTCGTTCCATTCGTTCATCATATGACAGTCCCGCCATCCTGGGAATTAACCTCATGAACCTATGCTGCACTCAATAGCAAGAATGTCCTTCCTCAAATTAGGAGACCAAAACTGCACACAATACTGCAGGTGTGGTCTGGCCGGGGCCCTATACAACTGCAGAAGGACCTCTTTGCTCCTATACTCGAATCCTCTCACTACTCAAATAGAAGGCAGGAGAATGGGGTTAGAAGAAGAGCTAGATCAACCATGATTGAATGGCGGAGTAGGGTTGATGGGCTGAATGGCCTAATTCTACTCCTATCACATATGACTATGGGGAACTTACAATTCTGTGACAATCACAGAGGAACCTCTTTCCTCTCGACTGTCATTAAAATCCTCGCTGGAGTCCAACTACTCACCTCGAAGGAGACCTAGTTCCTGAAAGTCAATGTGGTTTCCATCAAGGGCGTGAAAGAGTAAACATGATCATCACTGTGAGATGTCTACCGAGAGAAGTGCCAAGAACAAATCTGCAAAGTTGTTCACCATCTCTGTTGAGTTCATGAAAGCTTGCAACCCTGTTTGCCATAAGGGCTCTGTAAAGAACAAGGCAAATTGTGGTTGCCTCAAAAACATTCATCACAGTTGTCCAACAACTCCGTGATGGTACGGTGGCCAGAATAATGGATGGCAGAGAGACTTATGAACTTATGCACAACATGCTTTGGATCATCTTGTTTGACGTGCTCATGTAAAAAGCGGTGCTAGCTCACATGAAGGAATGAAGGAAGCAAAGCTGAACTGAAGAAAGCAAAAAGGAAAAGAGAAGCTGTAAATCAAGATACTGCAGCATCCTAACACCTCTGTCACCTCTGTGGAAGGAACTTCTGAACCCAGATTGGTTTAATCAACCACCTCTATAGGCTGCAACACTAATACGCTGGCACTTCCCTGACCTCATTATGTCAATGTAGTTCGATTGACATAAACATCCACTTATATGTTTGCCCCTGAATAGTTTACAATGGTACAAAACCAGGACGTCCAAGTAGCTGGCTTCCACATCCTTGTAGGGTGGATGGCTGTTTAATTTAGTTTGGTTTAGAGATGCAGCATGGAGTCCGCACCGACCAGCGATCCCCGCACATTAACACTATCCAACACACACTAGGGACAATTTACACTTACACCAAGCCAATTAACCGACAAGCCTGTATGTCTTTCAAGTGTGGGTGGAAACCGAAGTTCTCGGAGAAAACCCACGTGGTCATGGGGAGAACATACAAACTCTGTACAGACAGCACCCATAGTCGGGATCGAACCGGGGTCTGTGAGGCAGCAACTCTACTGCTGCGCCACCTGTGCCCCTGTTCCATTGTTCAATAAAGTATCTTCATACAACGAGCAATGGAAGAGATTGCTTTGTCAGTTTCCAGTTCTGTATTTCATGTTGAACTAACAATACATTCCTGTTTTTACTGTTCGGGAAATGTATTGCTGAAAAAAGTGAGGTCATGCTGAAAAGGAAAGTAATTATAGACACGTTTCTAGTTCATATTGTTCCTGGTTATTAAATTACTGCATCAAACAAAAGCAACAACTTCCAAACAGAACATGGAAAAATACATCTTTGAGCCTTTAAAGGACTTTCTTTTTTTCCGCTAATTTGCACAGGAACCGGAAAATAATTTTTTCATCAAAAATGATTTCAAATTAATGTTGCACAATGTATTGCACATTTTTGGAAACTCTCTTTCATTTCCACAGATACTTACATCACAACGTTTACACCACTTTTCATTGCCTTTGGACAAGAAGAGCTCGCTCAGAGCTCAGGTGGAGCGGAAATTGTCTGAAGAAGGGTCTCGACCCGAAACGTCACCTATTCCTTTTCTCCAGAGATGCTGTCTGACCCCCTCACCCTGGAAGCCTTACCCACTTACCCAAACCTCACGTCAAAAACCTTGGAGTGATATTTGACTCCGCGTTGAAGTTTGACAAACAAGTCAATGCCGTGGTAAAAGCTAGCTTCTTCCAGCTTCGCACGATAGCTAAAATAAAACCATTCCTCCGATTTGACGACTTGGAAAAGATCATCCACTCATTTATCTCCTCCAGCCTTGATTACTGCAACTCCCTTTACACTGGCATCAGCCAATCATCCCTGTCCCGCCTGCAATTGGTTCAAAACTCCGCAGCGAGACTTCTAACGGGCACCCGAAAAAGGGACCACATCACCCCGATTCTGGCCTCTCTCCACTGGCTCCCAGTGCGGTTCAGAATCAATTTCAAGCTCCTCCTTTATGTATACAAAGCCCTTAACCAGCTTGCCCCCACCTACATCAGAAATCTGCTAACCTACCATTCTACCTCCAGGTCCCTCAGGTCGGCCGACTTGGGGTTGCTGACCATCCCGCGGTCCAGGCATAAGCTCAGGGGCGACCGCGCTTTTGCAGTTGCAGCACCTAGACTATGGAACAGCATCCCTCTTCCCATCAGAACTGCCCCCTCCATCAACTCTTTTAAGTCTAGACTTAAAACTTATTTTTACTCACAAGCGTTTCTTGAGGTCCTCTGAGGGAACGTTGTATGTATGTATTCATATGTATTGTTAGATCTATGTACTACTTTTTGTAGACATTGGTACCTGCACTGATGTAAACCACTTTGGTCAACGAGAGTTGTTTTTAAATGTGCTATAGAAATAAAATTGATTTGACTTGACCCGCTGAGCAGGGCCGGATTTACGTATGGGATTCATAGGCTTAAGCTTAGGGCCTCGAGATCTAGGGGGGCCTCGCAGAGCCAGATTTACCACTAGGCTTCATAGGCTGAAGCCTAGGGCCTCAAAATCTAGGGGGCCTCCGGCCAAGGCAGAACACCTGCCGTTGAACTCTGGGCGGGTCCCCCTCTCTATCTCTCTCTCTCTGTCACTCTCCGTGTCCGCCCGCCATCTGTACCCGTGTCTGGGCCGCCTGGCTCCGCTCTCCGCTCGCTCCTCATCCGCCGGCATGGCAGGCCGCCTTGCACATGCGCACTGCTACATCCAGCACATCCTCCCCCTGCACATGCGCACAACCACGGCCAGCACATCATCGGCCGCCCTGCGCATGCGCACTGCTACGGCAACTGGTCGGCGCTGCGCACTTTCTCCCTCGCTTTGAATTGTGGGAGATCTGGCCACCATTGCGGTCCGGCCGCCGCCTCGCCACGACCACTGAAAACCAACGCAGAATCATTCCCTGGAGCTGGAGTACTCCCTGGAGTAACTCTTGCTTCTGGTTTCCTGGTCCTCCAAAAATATTCTAAATGGAATTTAAACTGGTGGAGGCAAGAGCGGAACTCGCTATCAAAACATGGAGGGGACGGGGGACACAATTTTTTGGCGGCAACGCGCGCATGCGCACACTGACACACACACGCGCGAGGTAGTATCTTTGCTTCGGAGGCTCAATCCAGCGCTAAATGCAGCTCAACACTGCCTGTCTCACCGGGTTAACTACAGCTCTGCCTGGACTGACGGGATACCAGCGCTGCTTCTCCGTGCTGGCCATATTTCCCGCAAGCCCAGGCAGGCTATAGGCTCACCTGGCGGGACAGGCAGAGTTGACCTGGTTTAGCGCTGCTTCTCTGCGCTGGCTGTGGGCCTGGGGGCTCCGCGCCCGTCTGACTACCGACCAAAGATCCTATAGCGGAGGATCTTTGCTGCCGACCTCTCTGGTCACCCACGGGGGGGGGGGGGGGGGGACAGGACAGCGCTGGAGACCCAGCCGGGATCGATCCTGCCTGCGGATGAAGCGCAGGTCTGTGCCACGTCTCCCTCCTCCAATCACCGCGCTCTATCCTCAGTCCCACCCCCCCCCACTCCTCCCTCCTCCAATGATCGCGCTGAATCATTATGTCCCGCCCCATTGCCTGCTGACCCATGTCTCTCTTGTTCAATCGGCGCCCTCGATCAGCAGTCCCACCCCCACTGTCTCGCGGAAAGCGGAGATTTCACCGGGTTTTAAAATACGGATTACAGAAACTTGGGGGGGATGTCCCCCACCTCTCAAAACATGGAGGGGACTCTAGCCCCCCCGGGTTTTCCGCCCCTGGGTGGAGGGTCCATCACTAAACTACAAACTCTGAACAATAACAGCCTATTGCATTTTATCTGTTTATTTATTGTGTATATATATGGTCTATGGTATATAAACACACTGAACATTTATCTCCTATTCTGTATTATGTCATCGGGAGCTCGCAGGTTACAGGTTGGTGACCTGTTTTTCCGGAGCTCCCGCAACAACAGCTTCGTCCGCTGGACTGGAGGGCGACAGCTTCGACCACCCCGGGCCGCGGCGCTTGGATTCAGCTGCGGAACTGACTTACTTACCATCACCCGGCGGGGTCACAACATCGGAGGCCTGGATCGCCTTGGCGCAGAGGGAGAACAAGGAAGGAAGAGACAAAGACTTTAAGACTTTTGCCTTCCATCACAGGGAGGAGGTGCCTGGTGAACTCACTGTGGTGGATGTTAAATTTGTGGTTATTGTGTGTTTTTGTCATTTTTATTATATGTATAACTGCAAGGCACTAAATTTCGTTCAGACCGAAAGGTCTGAATGACAATAAAGGATACTTTACTTTACTTTATCGTACAGTATAATGTGTGTAGGAAGGAACTGCAGATGCTGGTTTAAACTGAAGATAGACACAAAAAGCTGGAGTAACTCAACAGGTCAGACAGAATCTCTGGACAAAAGGAAAATATTACGTTTTGGGTTGGGTCTGAAATAGGTTCCTGCACACCTTTGGAATGTGGAAGGAAACAAGAACACCGGGAGAAAACCCATGCGATCAAAGGGAAAAGGAGCAAACTCCATGCAGACAGCACCCATATTCAGGATCAATTCTGGGTCTCTGGCACTTCTAGGCAGCAACTTTATGGCCAATGTACTGCCCCATAGTCTTGAACTGATTTAAAACATACAGTAGCTGTAAAGGGGGACATAGCGTCACTTGGAGATTTAAGACTGAAAATTGATATTTACCTTTTTTTAGTAACCAAAGTTATCAACGTATAATTTTTAGTGTGTTAGAAAACAAAATATAGTGGCACAGCTGGCTGCCTCACACGCCAGAGATCTGTGTTCGATCCTGTCCTCGGGCACTGTCTGTGTTGAATTTGCACATTCTCCCTGCAAGCGTGTGGGTTTCATCCCACATCCCAAAGACGCATTGGCTTTGTTGGTTAACTTGTCTCTGTAAAATTGCCCCTAATGTGTAAGGAGTGGGTGAGGAAAGTGGGATAACAGAACTTGTGTGAACTGGTAGACAAAATTGCTGGAGAAACTCAGCAGGTGAGGCAGCATCTATGGAGCGAAGGAAACAGGCTAGGTCTCACCGATTTTGCTGCATGTCATTGTGGTATATATCATGTCTTGATTGGTGAATATGTTTAGTTTGTGACTTTATTTGAAGCAGAAATAATATGTGAATGCTTCATTGAGCATAATTCCGACTGGTAACTGCACACTTCGTCCGAGCACATTATCGCACGCGTCATGCAAGCCGTCTTAAATGACCACCTAAACTGTCATTTGGCAACTTAAAAAGCTGCCAAGGTTGCCCGGCTGACAACAGAGAAAAACATTTAAGTTAGAGCCCTGCAAGGTGTATAATATTTTTGACACTGTCATAGGCCTTTCTTACATATGCTGTCACAACGCACTGTAGTCTCTAAACAACCCTTCAGTAATTTTCCTTGCCCTCCATTTCAGATTAAAAGTGTTCTAAACCGATAACTTGACACTAGCACTGGCAATAAAGAAATGAATAAAAAGCGCAGCTTTGCAGCCCCTTATCTCATTGTCCATGCTCGGCTGCAAATCGGTGTCAATCTGGTGGACCATCTTCCTCTAGTCGTGGGGGTGGGGGATTGGGAGAGGCCTCACAAGTGGAACAGTTTAGGGCCTCTCTTCATCTAAATCCGGCCCTGAGTTACTCCAGCTTTTTGTTTCTATCTTCAGAGCTCAAGGAGTTCTAGTTATTCCGTTGTACAGCATAGAAACAATCCCTTCAGCCCATCGTGCCTTTGCTGACCATCATGCCTGTCCATACTAATCCCACTTGCCTGCATTAGCTCCATATCCTTGTACGACCTGCTCATTCAAGAATCCATCTAGACGCCTCATAAATGTTGTTACTATTGCTCCGCCACCTCCTGTAGAAGCTTATTCCAGACACCAACTACTCTGTGTGTGATGAATGTAAAACCTCCTCCCTCTCTCCTTAAATTTATGCTCAAGTCAAGTCCAGAGAGTTTATTGTCATGTGTCCCAGATAAGACTATGAAATTCTTGCATTGCTGCAGCACAACAGTATATTGTAGTCATAAATCCTCGGTCACTTGCAGTAAACAACTCCTCAGATACTTTATTTCAATAACACCTTAGGCTTGTAAAAGTATAATCACTCTCCATTATATGTTAGGTGCAACTAGTAGAGCTGCTGCCTCACAGCGCCTGAGGCCTGTGTTCGATCCTGACCTCAGGTACTGTCTGTATGGAGTTTGCACGTTCTCCCTGTGACCGCCTGGGTTTCCTCCAGGTGCTTCGATTTCCTCCCACATCCCAAAGATAGACAGGTTCGTAGGTTAATTGGCCGTCAGTAAATTGCCCCCATAGAGTAGGGTGGATGGGAATGTGGGATAACTGTGAACAGGTGATCGATGGTCAGCATGGACTCGTGGGTCGAACGGCCTGCTGCCATACTGTATCTGTAAAAAACTAAAAACAAGGGATATCATACCCCACCTGGGCTTCTGAAAATTAGCTTGTTCTCTCTTACCCATCTCTGATGAAGAAGGAACTTTAAACATCATGTCTCAGTGTCATTTCTACCTCCTGCGGAACAAACCCATTTCAAAGAATTTAAAGAGAACACCACAACATCAAAGTGTGACATTGTAAATGATAATTTATTTCAGAACTTAAGATCAATCAACCTGTTAACAAAAGGATTGAAATGTACATGATTGTTTTGTACTTATTTACAGGTTAGCATTTAATTACAATATCTAGTAAGAAGAAGGCTCCCCACCTGAAACGTCACCTATCCCTTTTCTCCAGAGAAGCTGCCTGACCCGCTCAGTTACTCCAGCACTTTGTGCCCATCTTCGGTATAAACCAGCATCTGCAGTTTTTTGCTACACATAGTTAGTTAGTTTAGTTTATTGTCACGTGCAATACGCTACAATGAAAAGCTTTTGTTGCATGCTAACCAGTCAGCGGGAAGACTATACATATTTACAATTGAGCCATTCCCAGTGTACAGGTAGATACATGGTAAAGGGAAGAACGTTTAGAGCAAGATAAAGTCCAGTAAAGTCCCATTAAAAATAGTCTGAGGGTCTCCACTGAGGTAGAAAGTAGATCAGGACCGCTTTCTAATTGTTTATAGAATCGTTCAGTTGCCTGATAACAGCTGGGAATAAACTGTCCTTGAATCTGGAAGTGTCCGTTTTCACACTCTGACAGTAGAATCTAGTTTAATGGTTCAGTTGTGCTTTCATTGTCACATCTGCCAAACGCACAGTGGGATTTTATTTTCTTACAAAGTTAACACAGTGATCTCAGGTGATCAGAGAAGTATATCAGAACTGAGGTGTCGATCTTTCGAGGGTTCTGCTTTAGACTCGCGTGGGTCCATTTCTTGATCGGTGGTTGATTTGGACAAGCTGACATTGAGAGGGGCGAGAGCTTTCTTCAAAGCGCCTTTGAACGCCGAACTCGAAAAGTAGTAAATAACAGGGTCGATAACGCTGTTCAGATACGTCATGAACAAAGTATTATAAAAGATATTGACTGCAATGACATAGGACTTGCAGTCCACCGAACTTCTGAGTCGAGTGATCAAAACGGCGACCACAGCAATATTGGTGGGCAGGAAACAGAATATAAAAACCGCTGCCACGGCTATCACAAGCTTGGTGGCACGTTTATATTTCCCTCTCAGATCGCTCTCCATCTGCCTTAACCTCCAGATGATGCACGAGGTGGAGAAAAGTATAACGGAGACCGGCAAGATGAACTTGAAGAAAATAAACACGGCGTCGGTCCAAATTGCGGTGGGATTCAGAGGGTGGTTGATGTTGAAGGGTTCGCAGAAGGTCGAGTTGTTTCGCTGGAAGTCGTGCCGCTCCACCAACAAATGCGTGCAAATTGCCACCGCCATGACCCACAGGGCTCCTGCTATCTTGGCCGCACACCTCGGGGTCAGCTTGTTTGCCTTGTGCTGAGGGTGGACCACCTTAAAGTAGCGGTCGATGGCTATCACCATCAGGAAGATGATGCTGACAATGCGGTTTAAGGAGATCATGAAGATGTTCAGGCGACAGGCCGCATCTCCAAAGATCCAGTCCTTCTTGTGTATGTAGTAGGCGGCACGGAAAGGGAGGCAGCAGATTAAAAGTGTATCCGCAATCGCCAGGTTCAGGGAATAGACCGTGTTCGGTTTCCAGGTCTTGACATGAAAGCAGAAGATCCACAAAGCAATGGCGTTGCCAATCAAGCCGAGGACGCATGTAATAATGATGATCGGCGAGTTGTATGCTGAGCTGCTTTCTTCATTGGGAGCGCACTGCTGGGTTAAATTCACCAATTTATCCATTTTCATAGAGTTGCGGGAATCTCAGACACTTTGCCTCCGAGATTTGGCAAGTACATAAAAGAAGAACAAACTTATATAGTCTGGCTGCTCCATCACAGGTCACGGGTGGGATTTCAACATACAGGGAAGTACGTATTTGGGGAAGTACTTTACTGGACTTTTTCTTGCACTAATCATTATAGGGAGGTTGCACGGCAGTCGGGTCACGACCCATGACCCATACTGTTGCTACGCTACGCCAAGTGGAGTACACGCGATGAACTGCAGGTAAGCACTTACCATTGTTTCCAGCGAGGCGGGCCCGTTAAAACCCGCCGAAATGGTCAATTTATGCGCTGTAAATAATTATGGAAATCTGGATAAGCATGAGAGATATTTATCCTACTTCAGAATTCCAAAGGTGAGGAGAAATGACGGTAGATAGAAGCGAGAGCTGAAGGGACAACAACAGCTAAAGTGCTTGGCGAACATTGGCCGTGCAGATATCGAGATTGAAAATATTGGCAATTATGGTTTGTTCACTGCATTTCATCAACAGTAAGGCATTATTTTTGTTTTTTCTTGATTCCTTTGGTATCTAAAAAGTTTCAGAAGTGATAAATCTGACTGTAAAATTTTTAAATCGCCCATGGTTCTCAAGTGGGTTTTTACATACAAAAAGAAAACACTTCTGAAGCAAAATTTATCATTTAAAAAAATCGCAAACGATACGTGGGTTTTGAATTACATTTTACTCAGATGCAAGCCAAGGAATGGTCTAAATGTTAGTTGTTAATTGGACATAATCAACCTCAGCAAATTGACAATATCCAATTGAAAGGGAGTGAGTGTTTAAGCTGCCAAGACATTTTATTATTTGCCAAAATATACATCTCAATAGCATAATGATAGAAAACTTACTTTTCCACACACCACTCGTACGTTTGGAGATTTTTCTAATGATAAATTTAGCTTCAGAAGCATTTTCTTTTTGCATGTAAAAACCCACTTCAGAACCATGGGCGATTTAAAAAATTTACAGCCAGATTTATCACTTTTGAAACTTTTTAGATACCAAAGGAATCAAGAAAAAACACAAATAATGCCTTATTGTTGATGAAATGCAGTGAGCAAACGCAATAATTCCCAATATTTTCAATCTCGATATCTGCACGGCCAATGTTCGCCAAACACTTTAGCTGTTGTTGTCCCTTCAGCTCTCGCTTCTCTCTACCATCATTTCTCTTCACCTTTGCGATTCTGAAGTAGGATAAATGTCTCTCACGCTTACCACGATTTCCACAATTATTTACAGTGCAAAAAATGACCTTTTCAGCGGTTTTTAACGGGTAAGAAAGTACGTGTTTCGTGTATTAACAGTATATGCCGGAAGCTGCCATGTCCTCCACATGGATTGACCTGGTCCGTGCATCACGCCCTTTGACTGAATGACCTTACGTGCAACCCCCCTATTCCCTTCATCATCAGTCTGTACACTGTGGACAGCTCCATGTAATCGTGTATAGTCTTTCCGCTGACTGGTTAGCACGCAACCAAAAGCTTTTCGCTGCTACACACGACAATAAACTAAAATATATTGAAAATTACCAGGAAAAACTTTTCATCTCTGGCCTTTGGCCAACGATCTGCCTATCAAAACCCTTTCCTCACCTGTATCCACCTATCAGTCACCAGGCATTGTCCTGCCTCTCCTCTCTTCCAGCTTTCTCCCCTCCCCCACCACCACAATCTGTCTGAAGAAGGGACCCAAACCGAATCATCACCAATCCATGTTCTCCAGAAATGGTGCCTGACCTGCTGAGGTACTCCAGCACTTTGTCATTATCTGTAAACCAGCATCTGCAGATCCTTGTATCTTCAATGTTAATTTTTTGAGTTTCTGTTCTGTTCTGATCCATTAATGGGATGCTATAATGAAATATTAGCAGGTTTAGAGGATTTGGATCAATGATGGAGGAAGAACACTCCAACAGTACAAAATTATGAGAAGAGGGTGCAGTGGCACAACGGGTAGAGTTGCTGCCTCACAGCACCAGAGACCCGGGTTCAATCCTGACCTTGGCTGCCGTCTGTGTGGAGTTTGAACGTTCTACCCTATGACCGCATAAGTTTCCTCCAGGTGCTCCAGTTTCCTCCCACATCCCAAAGACGTGCAGGTTTGTAGATTTGGTGTGATCTTCAAGGTGCTGTTTCCACGGTGTATCCTTCCATCAAGTCAATCAATCAGTTCAAATTAACCACCTGAATAAAAAAAAATTAGTTGGCAGCTAAGTACGACTCTATACTCTTAAGAACTTTGAAACTTTGTTGGCGCCAGAAACATGGCGACTCCTTTACTGTGTAGGGTGAAGTTTACTATTACACTACAATCGTTGCAATTTTGCACGTATTTATGATTGTGCTATAGTATGATTTTTCTAGATTGCATGCAAAACAAAGATTTTCACTGTCCCTAGATGCATAGGTTCATGTGACAATAAAGTATCAACATCATCAGTTAACAATACAACTCTCAAATTATTGTAAAGATGTGCCTGGTTAGCTAATGTTCTTTGAGAGGGGAGCTCTGCTTGCCCAAGGAGTGTGGTCAGGTACAGATGCACGGTTGTTGACCCATCTATATTACTATAAGTCTGATCTTGACCACTTCCTGTTTTTCTGTTTCATGATTTTAGAAAAAATCTGCCACTTACAGATGTGATTTTTGGCCATCTTGCTCAGAACCCCCCTCCACTGCGCAGGACAAGAGGATTTTTCCCATCGATAAAAAATAAAAGTGTAATTAATGTTTAAAAAATGTTGAGATTCTCTCTACTGCCCCTGCTGGTGGGAGGGGGGAGGGACTATAAAACCCGGAAGTTTTGTGCCTCAATCAGTCTCTGCAAGATGGGGGAAGTGAGAGGGTCATGTCTCTCAGTCTGAGCTGTTGTGTTGAAGTGAAAGCACAGCTAGGAGTTGGTGGGGGGTTGGGTTGAAGTGAAAGCACGGCAAGGGGTTGGTGGGAGCAGGGGCAGAAAATCCAGGGGGCCAGAGGGGACACGTCCCCTCCATGTTTGGAGAGGTGGGGGACATTCCTCCCAAGTTTTTGTAATCCGGATTTTAAAATTCGGTGATCGAGGGCGCCGATTGGAGGAGAGAGATGTCGGTCAGCAGGCAATGGGGGCGGGGCATGATTCAGCGCGATGATTGGAGGAGAGAGACGTGGCACAGACCTGCGCCTCATCCGCAGGCAGGATCGATCCCGGCCGGGTCTCCGGAGCTGTCCGGTCCCATCCCGAGTGCTCCCCCCCACGGGTGGCCAGAGAGGTCGGCAGCAAAGATCCTCCGCTATAGGATCTTTGGTCGGGAGTCAGACGGGCCAGCGCAGAGAAAGAGCGCTGAACCCAGCTAACTCTGCCTGTCCCACCAGGTGAGCTTACAACCCTTCCTGGACTTTCGGGAAATATGGCCAGCGCGGAGACGCAGCTCTGGTGTCCCGTCAGTCCAGACAGGGTTGTAGTTAACCCGGCGAGACAGGCAGTTGAGCTGCATTTAGCGCTGGATTGAGCCTCCGAAGCCTCGCGCGTGTGTGTGAGTGTGCGCATGCGCGCGTGGCCGCCAAAACAATTTTGTCCCGTCCCCTCCATGTTTTGATAGCGAGTTCCGGTCTTGGGTGGGAGGTTGGGTTGAAGTGAAAGCACGGCAAGGGGTTGGTGGGGGTTCGGGGTGAAGTAAAAGCACGACAAAGGGTTCGGGTTGAGGTAAAAGCATGGCAAATAGTTGGTGGGGGTTTGGGTTGAAGTAAAAACTCGGCAAATGGTTGGTGGGGGTAAACTTGACAACTTCCTGTTTGCACTGTATATTGATTTTAGATAAACTGCTACCACTTACGGCTGTGATTTTTGCCCATCTTACTCAGTCCCCCTCTGCTCATCAGGTGCAGAGGATTCTTCCCATCAATGAAAAATAAAAGTGTTATTAGTGTTTAAAAAACGTTGAGAATCTCTCTCCTGTCAATCACGCCATGAAGGCCACACCTTTGCCCGTGGGAGGGGGGAGGGATTATAAAACCTGGAAGTGTGGGTGTGGCTCAGTCTCTGCATGATGGGGAGGGAGAGGTCACGACTCTGTCTGAGCAGTGAATCAACTGAACACACTGAATGTCTACCGAACTGTGAGTGTGGTGTTTTGTGTGGCTTTATGATGGTTTTATGGTGGTTTCAGCCTGCTTGAACTGGTATGAAACTGCATTTGAATGTGGTGGCCTTGCACCCTGCATGAAATGGTATGAAACTGCATTGGATGTGGTGGCCTTGCACCTTGCATGAAATGGTATGAAACTGCATTTGAATTTGGTGGCCTTGCACCCTGCTTGAAGTGGTATGAAACTGCACTTGAATTTGGTGGCCTTGCACCCTGCTTGAAGTGGTATGAAACTGCATTTGAATTTGGTGGCCTCGCACCCTGCTTGAAATGGTAGGAAAATGGATTTGAATTTGGTGGCCTTGCACCCTGCTTGAAATGGAATTTCAAGGAATAGCCATGTTTTTTTGTTGGTTTTATGGTGGTTTTATTTCAGCCTGCTTGAAATGGTACGAAATTGCATTTGAAATGGAATTTCAAGGAATAGCCGTGGTTTTTTGGTGGTTTTATGGTGGTTTTATTTCAGCCTGCTTGAGATGGTATGAAACTGCATTTGAATGTGGTGGCCTTGCACCCTGAATGAAATGGTATGAAACTGCATTTGACTGTGGTGGCCTTGCACCCTGCATGAAATGGTATGAAACTGCATTTGAATTTGGTGGCCTTGCACCCTGCTTGAAATGGAATTTCGAGGAATAGCCGTGAGTCAACTGCCAGTCCACCAGACGTGAGTGAGCTGCCAGCACATCAGGCTTGAGGGACTGAGCTGCCACCCCAAGAATCCACTTGGCCCACAATGTGCATTCTAGCCCTCTCAAGACCAGTCCCTTCAGCACACAACACCCATACCAGTGCTCCAGAAAGCCCCCCCCCCCCCACTGGCCACCAATGTTGGAATTGGTGGAGAGGTGGTACCAGCCCTCCCGTGTGAACATGGGACCCAACGGGTCCCACTTAGTCTCATAAAATTATGTGAGGCATAGATGGGGTGGGCATTCCTCAGGGTGGAAATATGAAATAGGAGAGGGCATAGCTTTAAGATGAGAGGGACAAGGTTTAAAGGAGATGTGTGGGACAAGCTCTTTACACAGAGGGTGGTGAGTGCCTGGAATGCGCTGCTAGGGGTGGTGGTGAAGTTAAATTGATAGTGGCATTTAAGAGGCTTTTTGAAAGGCACATGGATATTCAGGAAATGGAGGATATGGATCATGTGCACACAGTTGAGATTGGTTTATCTTGTCTGCACGTTTGGCATGGCACGCTGTACTCTTCTCTATTCTATGTTTTCCATTGATTAAACCATCATGGTGTACCGCAGCGATGACTAATTATTTCTAAATTCTAGGTATTGCTGTCCAGTATATTGTCAATGTGTTTGCAACACAACTAATTGGTGCTCCGTTTCACTCCAATCCTGCAGTGTGATGTTTTGAGCAGAAACGGTTGTTCCTCTTTGCATTAGCTCTCTGCTCTCTGCAGCGCTCTGACTGTGTGACTGTCCCACAATGGAGAGGTCCGCTCAGCAATGTGTTCTGGATGAAACCGTCTTCTCGTCCCAAACCACACTTGTCATTTGTGTCACCATCATCCTGGGATTTGTTGGAAATGCAATTGCTCTGTGGATCTTCCTCTTTCATGTAAAATGCTGGAATCCAAACACCGTGTACTCACTGAATCTGGCAATCGCCGACATGCTTCTAATCATCTGCCTACCCTTTAGAATTGGTTATTTTGTACATGAGAAGAGATGGATTTATGGTGATGTTCTTTGCCGCATGAATCTATTCATGATTTCCTTAAATCGGACTGGCAGCATCTTTTTCCTAATGGTTATAGCCATCGATCGCTATTTGAAAGTGATCCACCCTCTCCACAAAGTTAACAAGATATCTGCAAAGTGCGCAGTGAAGATTGCAGCCGCTCTGTGGATGATGGCAGTGGCAATTTGGTTGCATTTGCTGACAGAACGACACGACTTGGAGCATAATAATGTAACGCTCTGTGAGTCCTACAAAATAAACAGCCCTCTAAATGGCACAAGTATTTGGAGTGGTATTGGTATAGGAGGAGGAGCCATCTTGGGGAACGGCTGCTAATGGGGAATCCTGGGGAATTTGACTTTTCTTGTGGGGGGGCAATGGGGGAAACTATTTTGAGGTCCCTACCTTAGTCGGTGAGGCGGCTTTTTCTCCGGGCTGCCCCGTCCTTGCGGCCTACCAGCGGGCCTGGAGCAGCGTTTCCTGGTGGGGACTGCCTCGCACCTTCAGCTTTGGTGGCGGCACAGCGCTGGAGCGCTATCACGGAGCAGAGCGGGCGATGCCTTGCCTGGGTCGCCGCGCTGGATCGACACGCTGGAGTTCCGGTGAGCTGCGACCGCCGAGCTCAACACCTCCGGGCTGCGGGATTGCGGCGGCGCCGACTCCAACATCGGGAGCCTCTGAGCTCCAAATCGGCGCGGCCTTGTTGGCTTCAGGTGCCACGGACTCCAATAGGAGATCGGCCGTTCCAGCGGTCCCAGCCGCTGCGAGGACTCTCCCGACGCCGGGACAACTGCACCCGGCGAGAACGGCCAGGAACATCGGGCCTCCGTAGAGACAACTGTGGAGGCCTCAATATGCCGTCTTTGGGAGAACTGGGGTTGGGGACTGGACATTGTGCCTTCCCCCACAGTGGTAATTCATTGTGGGGGGGTGATTTTTGTGTGCTGTGTCTTTGTTAAAGGCCTGTCTCACGAGTCTGCGATCATTGGCGGAGAAACGGGAAGAATCTGCCGCCATAGACCGGGCACTCGTGAGAACGCACAATTCCGGGGCCGTGCAGCGTTGTTCCCAACACCGCACGGTGCTAAAATAAAACCTACACTGTTCAAAAATATTTTCCTACCGCACAGCCTCCACCAGTGATGCACGAGTGCGGCACGGCCGCCGCCACAGCCGCCGCCAGTGTGGCTCGAGCGCCGTGCGTCGAACTTGCACCGTCACAGCCTCCGCCAGTGAGGCACGTGTGTGGCACGGCCGCTGGCACAGCCGCCGCTACAGCGCCGCGATCAGGACGGCCGCCGCCACAGCCGCCGCTAGTGAGTCACGTGCGGCGGGCCGATGTCATCGCAGTCGGCCCGCCCTTTTTTTTACTTACCACAAGCACGTGGGACCAGCCGTATTTCAATCACTCGGCCCCCGCGCAGCATCCGTTACGGCGCTCCCCTGGCATAGGCTCGGCGCTCTCGCCGTTGCCGTGCGGTCCACTCTACAGGCGAAGCCGCGCTTCACCGTCGATGACCGCAACAACGTAAGACAGAGCCTTTAGTCTGTGTTCAAGATGGCGGTCGGAGGGGAGAGTGGACGCTGGCGCGGTTTAGCTGCTGCTGCTCTCGCCTCAAATTGTGTTTCTAATTTACTTTTTTGTCCCTTTGAAATGAATTCTGTCCTTAATTTGTGTATTGTGATGTTGTTGATGTCGCTACTATTTTTTTATTTTTTTATTTTTTATTCTGCTTATATGTTTTGTAATCTGCTTATCTGCAAGGCGTCCTTGAGAGTCTTTGAAAGGCGCCCATAAGTGTAATGATAAATAAAAAAATAAATAATAATAATCTTTATCTTTATTCTACCAGCTTCAGTTATTCTGTTCTGTGCCTCCAGCATCACTTGGAAGTTAAGACAGATCAAAAGCAACGTGCAGCGTAAATATAAACAGACTGTGAGGATTGTCACAACTGTGGCGGCAATTTTCATCATTTGCTTCATGCCAACCAATATTGCTTTTGTCGCAATTGGAGTCACGAAGCTAAGAAGTGCCCGACACTGTAATGCGTTTAAAATAGCAATGCATTTATTTTATAATACATTGTTTCTGACTTACTTGAACAGTATGATTAATCCCGTTGTTTATTATTTTTTAAATTCGTCATTTAACAACGCCTTGCTGAAAGCTCTCGTTCGTCTGAAATTAAAGTCGGGCAGAGTCCTCTAAGTCAAGAAACTGGACAAGAGGACTCGATGGGTGGACTGACTGCGGATCGACAAATGATCACTGAAACACCGCTCTGATCATTTGCATCCTGACTGAACCAGATTCTTATTTTATTGGGTAATGAGGGCAAAGCTTATGCATGAGGGGAAAACTGTGAAATTGTGCAAACGTGAAATATTTTGTCAAGCGGTTTTTTGTTACGAGTAAGTATTTTCTGATATAAAATTATTCCATTTCCAGATCAAGATATGAAACAGCAAACTATGTCTTTTTGAAAAAGATTAAGATCGCAAGAGTCCCTCTTCTCATGTATTCGCTGTAAGCACAATATTTGTTCAGTAGACACGAGGAACTGCAGATGCTTTAATCTTGAGCAAAACACACAAAGTGCTGGAGTAACTCAGCCGATCAATGTAATCGATCAAATTGCAATTGGAATAAATTAGGAAGAGTTTGCAAGCGTCACACGACACACCTGTTTAGCTGCAGATAGACACAAAAAGCTGGAGTAACTCAGCGGGACAGGCTTCATCTCTGGAGAGAAGGGATGGGTGACATTTCGGGTCGAGACCCTTCTTCAGACTGGTTAGGGGGGGGGGGGGGGGGGGGAGGCTGGGGGCGGGGGGGGGGGGGGGGGGGGGGGCGGGGGGCGGGGGGGAAAAAGTAACGATGGTAAAGAACGCAGTGCCATTGTTAGCTGTTTCACCCTGTTTCCTTCATCATCTTCGATTTCAATCAGCATCTGCAGTTCCTTCTTACACATCTGTTTAGAAACATAGAAACATAGAAAATAGGTGCAGGAGTAGGCCATTCAGCCCTTCGAGCCTGCACCGCCATTCAATATGATCATGGCTGATCATCCAACTCAGTATCCTGTACCTGCCTTCTCTCCATACCCCCTGATCCCTTTAGCCACAAGGGCCACATCTAACTCCCTCTTAAATATAGCCAATGAACTGGCCTCAACTACCTTCTGTGGCTGACAATTCCAGAGATTCACCATCTCTGTGTGAAAAATGTTTTCCTCATCTCGGTCCTAAAAGATTTCCCCCTTATCCTTAAACTGTGACCCCTTGTTCTGGACTTCCCTAACATCGGGAACAATCTTCCTGCATCTAGCCTGTCCAAACCGAGTACAAACCGAGTCTATCCAGTCTTTCTTCATATGAAAGTCCTGACATCCCAGGAATCAGTCTGGTGAACCTTCTCTGTACTCCCTCTATGGCAAGAATGTCTTTCCTCAGATTAGTAGACCAAAACTGTACGCAATACTCCAGGTGTGGTCTCACCAAGACCCTGTACAACTGCAGTAGAACCTCCCTGCTCCTATACTCAAATCCTTTTGCTATGAATGCTAACATACCATTCGCCTTCTTCACTGCCTGCTGCACCTCCATGCCTACTTTTAATGACTGGTGTACCATGACACCCAGGTCTTGTTGCATCTCCCCTTTTCCTAATTGGCCACCATTCAGATAATAGTCTACTTTCCTGTTTTTGCCACCAAAGTGGATAACCTCACATTTATCCACATTATACTGCATCTGCCATGCATTTGCCCACTCACCCAGCCTATCCAAGTCACCTTGCAGCCTCCGAGCATCCTCCTCACAGTTAACACTGCCCCCCAGCTTAGTGTTGGAGATGTTGCATTCAATTCCCTCGTCCAAATCATTAATATATGTCGTAAATAGCTGGGGTCCCAGCACTGAGCCTTGCGGTACCCCACTAGTCACTGCCTGCCATTGTGAAAAGGACCCGTTTACTCCTACTCTTTGCTTCCTGTCTGCCAGCCAGTTCTCTATCCACATCAATACTGAACCCCCAATACCGTGTGCTTTAAGTTTGTATACTAACCTCTTATGTGGGACCTTGTCGAAAGCCTTCTGAAAGTCCAGATATAACACATCCACTGGTTTAGCGGCCGTTGGTGTTGGATTGAGCTGTGTCTGTTGCTCTGCGTCTATCAAGGTGCATGATTCATAACTGGTGTAAGACTATTCTGAAGAAGAGGAAATGCTTACGTGCCTGCAATGGTAAACCACACTTCAAAAGGAGACAATGGATCTAAGATCATATGAATCTTTAGCTACAGTAGATTATTAGATTGCTCCCATTGATCGTTGTATTTTATGCTCTTCAATATAGTATTGATTGCCTTGCCTGATCTTTGCAGTGTGTTTTAAAGTTTTCTTTAACAGACAGTATCTCTGGAGAACATGGATAGGCGACGTTTGAGGCCGGGACCCTTCTTCAGATTCAACAGTGAAACTTGTAACAGCTTCTGAAGAAGGGTCGGAAGAAAGGCCCCGACCCAAAATGTTGCCTGCCCATGTTCTCCCGAGATGGTGCCTGCCCCACTGTGTATTTTGTTTAAGATTCGCTCAAATAACCCCAGCCTATATCCTAGGTCGATAAAAATGCTAGGAAAACTCAGCGGGTGAGGCAGCATCTATGGAGCTAAGGAATAGGTGACGTTTCGGGTCGAGACCCTTCTTCAGACTGATGTGGGGGTGGTGGGGGCGTGAAGAAGAAAGGAAGAGGCGGAGACAGTGGGCTGTGGGAGAGCAGGGAAGGGGAGGGAAAGAGGGAGAAAGCAAGGACTACCTGAAATTGGAGAAGTCAATGTTCATACCGCTGGGGTGCAAACTACCCAAGCGAAATATGAAGTGCTGCTCCAATTTATGGCGGGACTCACTCTGACCATGGAGGAGGGCCAGGACAGAAAGGTCGGATTCGGAATGGGGGGGGTTGAAGTGCTGAGCCACCAGGAGATCAGGTTGGTTATTGCAAACTGAGCGAAGGTGTTGGGCGAAGCGATCACCAAGCCTACGCTTGGTCTCACCGATGTAGAGCAGCTGACACCTAGAGCAGCGGATGCAATAGATGAGGTTGGAGGAGGTGCAGGTGAATCTCTGCAGCACCTGGAAAGACTGCTTAGGTCCTTGGATGGAGTCAAGGGGGGAGGTAAAGCAACAAGTGTAGCATTTCCTACGGTTGCAAGGGAAAGTACCAGGGTAGGGGGTGGTTTGGGTGGGAAGGGATGAATTGACCAGGATGTTATGGAGGGAGTGGTCTCTGCAAAAAGCCAAAAGGGGAGGAGATGGGAAGATGTGGCCAGTGGTGGGATCCCATTGGAGGTGGCAAAAATGTCAGAGGATTATCTGTTGTATGTGACGGCTGGTAGGGTGGAAGGTGAGGACAAGGGGGACTCTGCCCTTGTTACGAGTGGGGGGGGATAGGGAGTGAGAGCGGAGCTACGGGGTATAGAGGAGATCCTGGTGAGAGCCTCATCTATAGTCGAAGAGGGGAACCCCCGTTCCCCAAAGAATGAAGACATCTCTGATGCCCTGGTGTGGAACACCTCATCGTGGCCTATATCCTTGTTTGCAACCAATCTATTCCAATATGACTGGCTGCATTGAAACATTCTCAGCAAAGACCCATCTACAAGAATCTGCCCTCATCTTATGCGGATAAGTCCAGCCCAACCTGCCAACTCTCAATAGGTTATAAGGTCATGAGGTCATGTGATAGGAGTAGAATCAGGCCATTCAGCCCATCAAGTCTATCCCGCCATTCAATCATGGCTGTTCTATCTCTTCCTGCTAACCCCATTTCCTGTCTTCTCCCCATAACTTCTGACACTTGTACTAATCAAGAATCTATCTATCTCTGCCTGAAAAATATTCACTTCCACAGCCTTCTGTGGCTAAGAATTCCTCAGATTCACCACCCTCTGACTAAAGACATTTCTCCTCATCTCCTTCCTAAAAGAATATCCTTTAATTCTGAGGCTATGACCTCTAGTCCAAGACCCTCCCACTAGTGGATACATCCTCTTCACATCGACTCTATCCAAGCCTATCACTATTCTGTATGTTTCAATGAGGTCCTCCATCATTCTTCTAAATTCCAGCGAATACAGGCCCAGTGCTGACAAACGCACATCATAGGTTAACCTACTCACTCCTGGGTTTCCTAGGAATAGCAGCAAAGTGAAGTAGGGCGCTGTTGGCAATGCAAGCAATGTAAATGTGCCCCAGGGTTCCCTGTTATTCTGCCATTTACGGACCTTTAATGATCATCAATGGCAGATCCAGATTTAACTGAGTCGGTGAGTTGGATATACAGACCTTATAACTCTCTGCCAAGTTATTACATATCTGATGAAGTAGGGTGGTGTTGGCAAAGCAATCAATCTGCATGTTCGGCCTGGTGTTGACAGTTATAGCTGCTCCTTGAGGTACCAAGGTCTAAGCGGAAGCTCAGAGGGGATAGAGCTTTTTCTGTTGCTGCTCCGGCACTCTGGAACACCTTGCCGCTGCACATCAGACAGGCCCCCTCACTGTCCATCTTCAAATCCTCCCTAAAAACATATTTTTATTCTCTGGCTTTCGACACTGGCTGAGGCATTGCCCCTGTTTTTAGTGCTTTTAATGTCTTTTAATTTTTTGTGTGTTTTTTATAGTCCTTCGTTTTACGGTTTTTAATGGTTTTTAATTGTTTGTAATAGCTTTTTGTTCGTGATTTCTCATGTACAGCACTTTGTGGCAACTGTGGTTGTTTAAAGTGCTTTATAAATAAAGTTATTATAAATAAAGTTATTATTATAGGACCAGTGTCCTGGGTTTCAAGGAAGCTGAGCTACAGCGCAGTAATCATTGGGAACAGGGTCGTTGTTGCCGTCAAAGTGCATTGAGGTGGAAATGCCAAGGTTTTGCCCCTTGGCTTCGGCGAGCAGGCTGAGCAGCAGGAAGGTAAGATAAGTCTGTGCAAGTAACTTGCACAGAATCTCTTACTCAGAGTAGGTGAATCGAGGACCAGAGAACATAGGTTTAAGGTGATGGGGAAAAGATTTAATAGGAATCTGAGGGTAACTTTTTCACACAAATGGTGGTGGATGTATGGAACAAGCTGCCTGAGGAGGTAGTTGAGGCTGGGACTATCCCAACGTCTAAGAAACAGTTAGAAAATTGGATAGGACAGGTTTGGAGGGATATGGACCAAACGGACGCAGCTGGGACTAATGTAGCTGAAACATATTGGCTGGTGTGGGCAAGTTGGGCCGCAGGGCCTGTTTCCACACTGTATCACTCTATGACTTGCCTCTATGGTCTGGCCAATGTTGAGGTGCCAGTTGGGGCAGTTATTTGCTCCTCTTGCCATATGGGGGAGATCATGCAAACTCCCAGTGTCCCTGGTAACACGCTGTCTGACTCGCTGAGTTACTCCAGCTCCTTGTAACTTACAGACCTATTACACTGTGCAAGTCAGAATTTCACTGTTCCATTGTACGTACATATGACAATTAAACACTCCTGCCTCTAATTCTATTAGGTTTAGAGTTACAGGGTCATACAGCATGTAAACATGACCCTTGGCCCAACACATCCATGCCAACCAAAGTGCTCCTGTCCGAATGTCTTTTAAGTGTTGTTATTGTACATACGTGTGGCGGCTCATTCCATATGCCCACCACTCTCTGAGTGAAAAAGTTGCCTCTATGTTCATATTTATGCTGTATCTGTACACCGTGGATAGCTCGATTGTAATCATGTATAGTCTTTCCTATGATTGGATACCACACAAGTAGCTTTTCACTGTATCTTGATACACATGGCAATAAACAATACACTAAACTAATTCTTTCCCCTCTCACCTTAACTGTATGCCCCCTAGTTTTAGATTTCACAAGACTAAGTGGGACCCGTTGGGTCTTAGTCACACGGGAGGCCTGGTTCCCCAACGCAAGCCATTCCCCAATGCAATATTCCACCATGGTGCGGGGGAGGGGGGATGTGAATGAGGGGGTGTGGGGTGTTGTGGGAGGGGTTTGGGGTGGGTTGTGCGTGGGTGAAGGGTGTTGTGTGGGGGAGGGGGTGGGTGTGTGGGGCATCGTGGGGGGTTGTGTGGGTAGTGTGGGGGTGTGTGAAGGGGTGTGTGGGGGAAGGGGTATGTGTGTGGGGGATGGGGTGGGAGAAGGGAGGTGTGTGGGGGAGTGGGAGGTGTGTGTGGGGGAGGGAATTGTGTGTGGGAGGGGTGTGTGGGGGAGGAGGCATGGGCATGTGTGTGGGGGGGGGGTTGTGTGTGGGGGATGGATTTGTGCGTGGGGGAGGTGATGTGTGGGGGAGGTGATGTGTGTGGGAGGGGATGTGTTGGGGAGGGGGGTGTGGGGGAGGGTGTGTGTGTGGAGGAGGGGGTCATCGGCTCCAGGACCAGGCTCCGGATTCACTCAACGGTTCCCTCCCTGGCGCCTGTCGCACTCAGCGGCTCCCAGCACCGGCCGCCCGTGAACACAGCCCTGCCCACGAACACAGCCCCCGCCCGCGAACACACACCCCGCCCGTGAACACAGCCCCCGCCCGCACTCCACTCCTTCAGCTTTATTCTCGCTGCCATGTGATTTTCAGCGGGTGCCGGAAGTGGCGTCGCCGACCCGGCAAATGACAGATGAATAACTTTTGTAATATTTCACCGATCACAATAAAACTTGATGCACTTGTAGCACAGGAGAATGGTGAGTAAGATGGCGAAAAATCGTAGCGCTCTCGGGTACCTCTTGCGCAAATTTTAAAATAATGCAAACCGGAAGAGGACATGAAAGTTTTATACGTATATTAGACCAAGGGGGACCCATTGGGTCCCGTCCCCCCAACGCGCGGTTGCGCGGGGGCGGGTGGCGGCCTGCGGTGTCACACACACACACTAACCACCCCCCCCACACACACACTAACCACCCCCCACACATACACACACTAACCACCCCCCTTGATATTATATTAATATTATTCATGGGCTCCTTTTACCCCAACCCCGCCCTATCCACTGACGCATAGCCCCCGCCCCGCAGGTGCATCTAGAGAGGGAAGGAGGGTAGAGAGAGAGAGGGCAGAGACAGAGGGGCAGAGAGTGTGGGGTAGAGAAAGAGAGAGGGGGGTGGAGAGATAGGGGAGAGGGGGTGGAGAGGAGGGATGGGGAGGGGAGGGAGGATGAGGGGAGAGGAGAGGGGGGAGAGGGGAGGGTGAGAGGGGTGGAGAGGGGAGAGGGAGAGGGGGAAGGAGAGAGGGGGGAGAGGGGGGAGGAGATGGGGAGAAGCAGGGGAGGAGAGGGAGGAGGTGGGGCGGGGGGAAGGGGGAGAGAGGGGGACTGAGAGGGGGAGGGAGGTGGTGAGGGGGGAGAGAGGTGAGGAGGAGGGTGGAGAGGGAGGGTGGGGGAGGGAGAAGGAGGGGAGGAGGGAGAGAGTGGGATGTGTAGAGGGAGGAGAGAGGGAGGGAAAGGTGGGAGAGAGGGAGGGATGAGGGAGGTGGCGAGGGGGTGTGAGGGGAGAGAGAGGGGGGAAGGGGATAGAGGAGGGGGTAGAAGGGGGAGTGGGGGTGGAGGGGGAGGGGGAGAGGAGGGGGTAAGGGGCAGAGGAGGGGGAGGGGGGAGGAGGGAGACGGCGGATTGAAATTGGCGAGCGGGCAGCGCAGACACTCAGCGGGCGGGGCCGACTGTGAGCGGGCGGCAGCTCTCGGGACCTCGGAAGCCCAAACAAATGACTGCGTGTTCAGCGGCTTCAATCCAGAGCCGGGGGGGGGGGGGGGAAGGAGGGCGGCTGGGCTGCGGTAGGGGCAGAGCGGGATGGGTCGTACAGCCGGCCGAGTGCGAGTCGACTGCTAGTCGGAGGGGGGGGGGGTTAACGTAACTCACAGCGCGTGCAAAAACAGTGGCCAGCAGGCCACATGGAGCAGAGCCATTGTGACGTCATCAGCGCGTTAGCTTTAAAAAAATTCAGATTTGTGAACACTTTTTAAGAAATAACTAAAAAAATAATGAATCACATTTTCAGATGAGGCGATATTTGAGATCATGAGGTAAATCTTTATCGGAATATGTAAAAATTTCACGGTTAGCGCGTCGTATTTTCTAAGAGATGTGGATCACAGACACACAAATAAATACACACACAAATCCACACACAAATACATCCACATCCAAGAGGGGGTTGAGATTGAGGGGTGGGGGGGGGGGGGGCGCATGGCGTCACAGGGGAGGGATGATTCCCGAATACAATACTACACCACTCACCCATAGGTCCCAATATTCGCCACTCCCTAGAGAGGGAGGGGGAGCAGAGAGGGGGGGGCAGACAGGGAGGTGGGGGCAGACAGGGAGAGGGGCAGAGAGGGTGGTCAGAGAGGGAGGGGGCAGAGAGTGAGGGGTGGCAGAGAGGGAGGGGGGGATGAATGGGAGGGGGTTGCGGCAGCATCTACCCAGGTCGTAGAGCAGCAGCCTCCCCACCAGGCGCCAGGCCTGAGTGAGGCTGCGGGTGGGCGTGTACCCGAGCAAAGCCCCCCTCCCCCTCTCTCCTCTCCCCCTTCTCCTCCACGCCCTCTCCTCTCCCCCTCTCCTCCCTCCCACTTCCCCCCCTCTCCATCCGCCTCTCCCTCCTGGTGGGGACTATCGTGTTGAAGGCTGAACTGAAGTCGATGAACAGCATCCTCACATAGCCCCCCTTCTGGCTGTCAAGATGAGAGAGAGCGGTGTGCGGAACCTGGGAGACTGCATCGTCCGTGGATCTGTTCGGACGGTATGCGGTCGGGACTCTTCTTCAGATTCAACAGTGCAGATTGTGACAATTTCTGAGATGGGTCCGAAGCATGGTCCTGACCCAAAATGTCGCTTGCCCATGTTATCCCGAGATGGTGCCTGTCCCTCTGAGTTACTCCAGCACTTTGTGTGCTTCATTCCCTGTCCATTGTCAGGTATTTATAAGTCAGTCACATGTAGCTGGATGACAATTTTATTCCAAACCATTCTTCAGTTGAATCTTTTGGATTATTCTTCTTCACAAATTGGTGTGTCGTACAGTAACTTCACTGAGCTCCGAATCGAATAAATACTGTATGGTCACAGATTCACCTCCATCTCAAATACATTTACACTTCTATATCTTGCACTGTGTAGCTTCTCCTTTGCGCTATCTTTTGTGCTTGAGTTTGAACTGAATGTATCTATGTGTGGCATATCTGATCGGCTTGGAGAGCATGCAGAATAGAGCTTTTCATTGTATCTCAGTACATGTGACAATAATAAACCTAATCTTAATCCTTCGCTGTCATTGGGAGTTTGCATGCTTAATTTAACAAAACTGTGTTAGAAAATGTCATAAGGAATATAGAAGTGATTACAGTAACATTGTGAAACAAGATGTACGGGGCAAACTTTCTACACAGAGGGTGGTGGGTGCCAGGAATGCGCTGCCAGAGGTGGTGGTGGAGGAAGATATGATAGTGATATTTAAGAGGCTTTTAGACAGGCACATAGATATGCAGGGAATGGAGCGATATGGATCATGGTTCATCTTGTTGTTATGTTCGGCATGTTAGGTTGAGGAGTTTGTTCCTGTGCTGTACTCTTCTATGTTCTGATGCTAAAACCATCATGGTGTACTGCAAATTCTGCAATACTGACTAATTATTTCTAAATACCAACTTATTGTTGTCCAGGATATTGTCAATGTTACAACACAACTGTTTTGTTTCACTCCACCCTGCTTCACTCCACCAAGTGCTTTGTTTCACTCCACCCTGCAGTGTGATGCGTTGAGCATATAAGGTTGTTCTTCTTTTCATTAGCTCGCTCCTCTCTGAAGCGCTCTGACTGTGTGACTGTCCCACAATGGAGATGAAACCGTCCTCTCGTCCCACACCACACTTGTCATTTGTGTCACCATCATCCTGGGATTTGTTGGAAATGCAATCGCTCTGTGGATCTTCCTCTTTCATGTAAAACGCTGGAATCCAAACACCGTGAACTCACTGAATCTGGCAATCGCCGACATGCTTCTAATCACCTGCCTACCCTTTAGAATTGGTTCTTTTGTTCACCAGATGAAATGGATTTATGGTGATGTTCTTTGCCACATAAACCTATTCCTGATTTCCTTAATGTGTTGGGAGGAACTGCTGGTTTAAACCGAAGATAGACACAAAAAGTTGGAATAACACAGTGGGTCAGGTAGCATCTCTGGAGAAAAGAAATAGGTGACGTTTCGGATCGAGAAGAAGAGTCTAGACCTGAAATGTCACTGATTCCTTTTCTCCAGAGATGCTGCCTGACCCGTTGAGTTACTCAAGCTTTTTTGTGTCTATCCTGGATCTCGTTAAATCGGACTGGCAACATCTTCTTCTTGATGGTTATAACCATCGTTCGTTATTTGAAGGTGCTCCACCCTCTCCACTAAGTAAACGGGTCATTGAAGGTCGATGTGTGCTTCAAATGTGCTATTCTATCAACAATAATGTAAGCCTCAACATTGCTATAGCTATATTATGCATTACCTATTCATGCCCCAAGTTTATCTGCCTGACCTGTCACACCTTTTGCATTAAAATAAATGCAGTTCAGAGTAACAGACTTTCCTCCCTCCCTGTCCTTATCCTGCCTGTCTCACTATTGCACTTGTGGATGTTAACCTCTATATTTGTTCAACTTTCATCTCTCATCTGCAACACTACCGATTTGGGTCCCAACTCCATGCCAGATTAGTTTAAGCTCTCCTGAATAGCACTAGCAAATTGCCACCTCAGGATATTTGTCTCCCTCCATTTCAGGTGCAACCCATCCATCTTGTAACAGTCGCCTGTACCTCAGAGAAAATCTCAATAGTCCAAGAACCAAGTAATTCAGCACGGTGGCGCAGCAGGAGAGTTGCTGCCTTACAACTACAGAAATCCAGTTCGATCCTGACCACGGGTGCTGTCTGTTCGTACATTCTCCCCGTGACTGCGGGGTTTTCTCCGGGGTCTCCGGTTTTCTCCCACATTCTAAAGATGTACAGTTTTGTAAGTTGATTGGCTTTGGTAAAAAATTGGAAATTGTCCCCAGTGTGTATCATGTTGCTAGTGTACGGGGATTGCTAGTCGGCGCGACTTCGGACCTCGAAGGGCCTGTTTCCACGCTGTATCTCTAAATTTTAAGGCTGTATCCCTCCCCCTTGCAACAATCTGCCCCATCTTCCTATTCCTATCCTCACCAGCACATGGCGTTGGGAGTAATCCAGAGATTCCAACTCTTGAGCTCCTGCTACCTCGACAAGAACCTCGACCCACTGCAGTTCGCTTACCGCCACAACAGATCAACGGTGGATGCGATCTCACTGGCTCTCCACTCCGCTCTGGACCACGTGGACAACAAAAACTCATATGTCAGGCTGTTATTCATTGACTACAGCTCGGCATTTAATACAATCATCCCTTCCAAGCTGGTTACCAAGCTCTCAGATCTGGGTCCGTGCCCATCCCTCTGCAATTGAATCCTCGACTTCCTCATCCACAGACCACAGTCTGTCTGTATTTGTGGAAATGTGTCATCCTCAATAACAATCAGCACGGGAGCACCTCAAGGCTGCGTGCTCAGCCCTCTGCTTTACTCACTCTATACTCTATACACTCATAGTGCGAACTCCATCATCAAGTTCCCCAACGACACCATCGTTGTGGGACTAATCACTTACAAACATAGAAACATAGAAAATAGGTGCAGGAGGAGGCCATCCGGCCCTTCGAGCCCGCACCGCCATTATTTGCGATCATGGCTGACCGTCCCAATCAATAACCCGTGCCTGCCTTCTCCCCATATCCCTTGATTCCACTAGCCCCTAGAGCTCTATCTAACTCTCTCTTATTGGGGGCGAGTCAGAGTATAGAAGTGAGATCGACCGATTGACCAAATGGTGCCAGCACAATAACCTGGCTCTCAACACCAGCAAAACCAAGAAACTGATAGTGGACTTTGAAAGGGGTAGGATAGGGACCCACAATCCCGTTTATATCAACGGGACAATGCTGGAAAGGGTCAAGAACTTCAAATTCCTGGGCGTGCACATTTCCAAAGATCTTTCCTTGTCCCAGCACACTGATGCAATTATAAAGTAAGCACATCAGCGCCTCTACTTCCTGAGAAGACTACGAACAGTCGGTATGTCAAAGAGGACTCTCTCGAACTTCTATAGGTGCACAGTAGAGAGCATGTTGACTGGTTGTATCGTGGCTTGGTTTCGCAACTTGAGTGTCCAGGAGCGGAAAAGGATGCAGAAAGTTGTAACCTCTGCCCAATCCATCATCGGCTCTGACCTCCCCACCATCGAAGGGATCTATCGCAGTCGCTGCCTCAAAAAGGCAGCCAACATCATCAAGGACCCATACCATCCTGGCCACGCACTCATCTCTCCGCTACCATCGGGCAGAAGGTACAGGAGCCTGAAATCTGTTACATCCAGGTTCAGAAACAGTAACAGCCTATTGAACTTTATCTGCTTATTTATGTGTATATTGAACTGAACTGTTCTGTATTTTTGCTTACAATATTCTGTTGTGCTGCCGCAAGCAAGAATTTCATTGTCCTATCTGGGACACATGACAATAAACTCTCTTGACTTGACTTGACTTGCTTTTTAACCTTCTGCCTAACTCCCTATATTCATTCTGCATGTCCCTGTCCCTTTGTCTACCTATGTCGTTGCTATCGAGGTGTACAACATCCTCTAACTGCTCACAATTCCCCTTGAGATTGTTCTGCAACCAAGCGACACGGTGGCTCAGCGGTAGAGTTGCTACTTTACAGCGTCAGAGTTCTGGGTTTGATCCTGACTACGCGTGTTGTCTGTATGGAGTTTGTACATTCCCCCCGTGACTGAATGGGTTTTCTCCGGGTGCTCCGGTTTCCCCCACACTCCAAAGACGTACAGATTTGTAGATTAATTGGCTTCAGTAACATTGTAAATTGTCCCTAGTATGCGTTGGATAATGCTACTGTGCAGGGATTATTGGTCTGCGTAGACGCAGTGGGCTGTAGGGCCTCTTTCCTCGTTGTATCTCTAAACTAAAATGAATCTAATTTGGAGACATCCTTGACATTTGCACTGGTAGGTAACACACCATCCTGAAGCATTGCCCATGGCCAAGGAATCTCTTGTCTGCCCCCTAGTTGTCAAGTCTAACAGTGCACCTCTCCTTGTCTCCATCCATCCCTGCTGTGCATCAGAGCCAACTGCTGCTGCTGTTCTCCTCTGAAAGGCTTGTGAGAGGAGCAGATTTAGGCCATTCGGCCCATCAAATCTACTCTGCCATTCAATCATGGTTGATCTATCTTTCCCTAATTCCATTTTCCTGCATCCCCTCCAACAGTGTATAAAAGCAGACACCTGATAATGCGAATGGCTGCAGGGGAACCCTGCGCTCTCTTCCTACTCATTGTTCAATGCCATCAAAATGAATCTTGCCCCAATTTAGGAGCAGTTTTACCCTTTTGCATGATTATTTTTAGCCCTACATGACATTGTTCACACTGCAGGAGGAAATATCCCATTAATCTGGAAAGAGTGCAGAGAAGATAGACACAAAATGCTGGAGTAACTCGGTGCATCAGCCAGCATCTCTGGAGAACATGAACAGGTGACGGTTTGGATCGAGACCCTTCTATGACAGCCAAAGTGCCCAGAATTGTTGGCTGTGGAGGAGGTGATAACGAGGGGATACAATCAGTAAAACTAGCAAGACAATTAAGATGGAGAGAGAGGATTACTTGAAATTAGAGAAATCAATATTCATACCGCTGGGTTGTAAGCTGCAGAAAAGATTTACAAGGATGTTGCCTGGACTCAACAGCATGAGCTATAGGGAGAGGCTGGGTAATCTTTTTCACTGTTATCTATATCTATCTATCTTTATACTAATAAAACTGATCTTGGGTGTGGATGTATTTGTGTGTGTGTGTGTGATGTTCGTCTGCGTTTCACATCTCCTCAAAAACATGACGCCCGAACACTGAAATATTTACATATTCCGATAGAGATTTACGCCACAATGTCAAAAATCGCCTTATCTGAAAATTTGATTCATTATTTCTTGAGTTATTTATTAAAATTGTTCACAAATCTAAAATCTTTTTAAAAGTTAACGAGCTGATGACGTCACAATGGGTCTGCTCGCGGCGCCTGCTGCGCACTGTTTCCACGCGCTGTGAGTTACGTCACCCCCCCCCCGACTCGCAGACATTTGGTCGCAGTGGACTCACACTTGGCCGGCCAGCCGCCCCGCCCACGACCCAACCGCCCTCCCGCAGTAATTTGGGTGACGCTCGCACCGTGACCCGCTCCCTTCCTCAACCTGGCGATCTCTGGCCGTCACGGTATACGACCTCCTCTCTACCTCCCCCGCCCGATCGTCTGTCAGGCGGGTTGGCAGAGGGCCACGATCGGCCGGCCCTCTGCTGTTTTTGACCATCCTCACATCACTCCGGGCCTTGTTTCAGGTCCACGCCGGCCTTAGCCCCCTCTCCGGGGCAGAGAAAGAGAGAGGGGGGGGGAGGGAGAGGCGGATGGAGAGGGGGGGAAGAGGGAGGGAGGAGAGGGGGAGAGGAGAGGGCGTGGAGGAGAAGGGGGAGAGGAGAGAGGGGGAGGGGGGCTTCGCTCGGGTACACGCCCACCCACAGCCTCACTCAGGCCTGGCGCCTGGTGGGGAGGCTGCTGCTCTACGACCTGGGTAGATGCTGCCGCAACCCCCTCCCATTCATCCCCCCCTCCCTCTCTGCCCCCTCCCTCTCTGACCACCCTCTCTGCCCCTCTCCCTGTCTGCCCCCACCTCCCTGTTTGCCCCCCCCTCTCTGCTCCCCCTCCCTCTCTAGGGAGTGGCGAATATTGGGACCTATGGGTGAGTGGTGTAGTATTGTATTCGGGAATCATCCCTCCCCTGTGACGCCACGCGCCCCCCCCCCCCACCCCTCAATCTCAACCCCCTCTTGGATGTGGATGTATTTGTGTGTGGATTTGTGTGTGGATTTATTTGTGTGTCTGTGATTCACATCTCTTAGAAAATACAACGCGCTAACCGTGAAATTTTTACATATTCCGATAAAGATTTACCTCATGATCTAAAAAATCGCCTCATCTGAAAATGTGATTCATTGTTTTTTTAGTTATTTCTTAAAAGTGTTCACAAATCTGATATTTTTTAAAGCTAACGCGTTGATGACGTCACAATGGCTATGCTCCATGTGGCCAGCTGCGCACAGTTTTCAAAGCGCAGCCTGCTGGCCACTGTTTTTGCACGCGCTGTGAGTTACGTTAACCCCCCCCCCCCTCTGACTAGCAGTCGACTCGCACTTGGCCGGCTGTACGACCCATCCCGCTCTGCCCCTACCGCAGCCCAGCCGCCCTCCTCCCCCCCCCCCCCCCGGCTCTGGATTGAAGCCGCTGAACACGCAGTCATTTGTTTGGGCTTCCGAGGTCCCTTGTGGTCCCGAGAGCTGCCGCCCGCTCACAGTCGGCCCCGCCCGCTGAGTGTCTGCGCTGCCCGCTCGCCAATTTCAATCTGCCGTCTCCCTCCTCCCCCCTCCCCCTCCTCTGCCCCTTACCCCCTCCTCTCCCCCTTCGTCCCCCCCTCCCCCTCCTCTCCCCCACTCCCCCTTCTACCCCCTCCTCTATCCCCTTCCCCCCTCTCTCTCCCCTCACACCCCCTCGCCACCTCCCTCATCCCTCTCCCCTCTCCCTCCCCATCCCTCCCTCTCTCCCACCTTTCCCTCCCTCTCTCCTCCCTCTACACATCCCACTCTCTCCCTCCTCCCCTCCTTCTCCCTCCCCCACCCTCCCTCTCCACCCTCCTCCTCACCTCTCTCCCCCCTCACCACCTCCCTCCCCCCTCTCAGTCCCCCTCTCTCCCCCTTCCCCCCGCCCCACCTCCTCCCTCTCCTCCCCTGCTTCTCCCCATCTCCTCCCCCCTCTCCCCCTCTCTCCTTCCCCCTCTCCCTCTCCCCTCTCCACCCCCCTCACCCTCCCCTCTACCCCCTCTCCTCTCCCCTCATCCTCCCTCCCCTCCCCATCCCTCCTCTCCACCCCCTCTCCCCTATCTCTCCACCCCCCTCTCTCTTTCTCTACCCCACACTCTCTGCCCCTCTGTCTCTGCCCTCTCTCTCTCTACCCTCCTTCCCTCTCTAGATGCACCTGCGGGGCGGGGGCTATGCGTCAGTGGATAGGGCGGGGTTGGGGTAAAAGGAGCCCATGAATAATATTAATATAATATCAAGGGGGGTGGTTAGTGTGTGTATGTGTGGGGGGTGGTTAGTGTGTGTGTGGGGGGGGTGGTTAGTGTGTGTGTGTGACACCGCAGGCCGCCACCCGCCCCCGCGCAACCGCGCGTTGGGGGGACGGGACCCAATGGGTCCCCCTTGGTCTAATATACGTATAAAACTTTCATGTCCTCTTCCGGTTTGCATTATTTTAAAATTTGCGCAAGAGGTACCCGAGAGCGCTACGATTTTTCGCCATCTTACTCACCATTCTCCTGTGCTACAAGTGCATCAAGTTTTATTGTGATCGGTGAAATGTTACAAAAGTTATTCGTCTGTCATTTGCCGGGTCGGCGACGCCACTTCCGGCACCAGCTGAAAATCACATGGCAGCGAGAATAAAGCTGAAGGAGTGGAGTGCGGGCGGGGGCTGTGTTCGCGGGCGGGGTGTGTGTTCGCGGGCGGGGGCTGTGTTCGTGGGCAGGGCTGTGTTCGCGGGCGGCCGGTGCTGGGAGCCGCTGAGTGCGACAGGCGCCAGGGAGGGAACCGTTGAGTGAATCCGGAGCCTGGTCCTGGAGCCGATGACCCCCTCCTCCACACACACACCCTCCCCCACACCCTCCTCCCCAACACATCCCCTCCCACACACATCACCTCCCCCACACATCACCTCCCCCACGCACAAATCCATCCCCCACACACAACCCCCCCCCCACACACATGCCCATGCCTCCTCCCCCACACCCCCCTCCCACACACAATTCCCTCCCCCACACACACCTCCCACTCCCCCACACACCTCCCTTCTCCCACCCCATCCCCCACACACATACCCCTTCCCCCACACACCCCTTCACACACCCCCACACTACCCACACAACCCCCCACGATGCCCCACACCCCCTCCCACACACCCACCCCCTCCCCCACACAACACCCTTCACCCACGCACAACCCACCCCAAACCCCTCCCACAACACCCCACGCCCCCGCCCCCCCACACCCCCTCATTCACATCCCCCCTCCCCCGCACCATGGTGGAATATTGCATTGGGGAATGGCTTGCGTTGGGGAACCAGGCCTCCCGTGTGACTAAGACCCAACGGGTCCCACTTAGTCTTGTGAAATCTAAAACTAGGGGGCATACAGTTAAGGTGAGAAGGGAAAGAATTAGTTTAGTGTATTGTTTATTGCCATGTGTATCAAGATACAGTGAAAAGCTACTTGTGTGGTATCCAGTCATAGGAAAGACTATACATGATTACAATCGAGCTATCCACGGTGTACAGATACAGGATAAATATGAACATAGAGGCAACTTTTTCACTCAGAGAGTGGTGGGCATATGGAATGAGCCGCCACACGTATGTACAATAACAACACTTAAAAGACATTCGGACAGGAGCACTTTGGTTGGCATGGATGTGTTGGGCCAAGGGTCATGTTTCCATGCTGTATGACCCTGTAACTCTAAACCTAATAGAATTAGAGGCAGGAGTGTTTAATTGTCATATGTACGGACAATGGAACAGTGAAATTCTGACTTGCACAGTGTAATAGGTCTGTAAGTTAAAGGGCTGTCTCACTGTGCGAGTTGACCCACGAGTGACCCCGAGTTTAAAACAAATTTAACTCGTGGTAATCACGTACAATTAACGTAGCGGGAACTTTGGAACTCGTGGACGCAACTTAGCGACTCTTGGCGCTAACGGCAGGTACACGTGAAACTTGTTAACTCTTGCAAAAGTTCAAACATGTTTGTACTTTTCCACGAGTAAAATGTACTCTTGTGGTTAAAATTTGAAACATTTTAAACTCGTTGTAAGAACCTAGTGGCCCGTGCGTTTAACTTTGTGACACGTGAGTCTACCGTGGGAACTCTTTTTAGAAACAATAATCAGGGACAGAAATATCAGCTACTTAGACTTTTTAAAGACAAATTCTGCTTAACAAAGTTAAGCAAGTTATTGATAAGGTGACAGAGTGGGTTGAAAAGAAAAAAATTGCTTGAAGTTTATATATAAATTTGTGTTGTGTTGTGTTGTGTTGAAAAGCTTCTTGCTGATCCGTTTGATTCTCACTGTTTGTTTACTTCATTGCACAATAAAAGAGAGTTATTTGCTATCAAGATCAAATTGATGTCTGGAAGTCTTCATTTTAA
Organism: Malacoraja senta; assembly: GCA_038087875.1. Classification (NCBI taxonomy): domain Eukaryota; kingdom Metazoa; phylum Chordata; class Chondrichthyes; order Rajiformes; family Rajidae; genus Malacoraja; species Malacoraja senta. Next base: position 22,679,696 of record CM075980.1, read on the forward strand.
TATCACTACAAAGTCTCATGACTTGAATGTAATATTCCTTTCATCATAAAACACAAAATAGAGGAAGGCAAAATATATTCACATCTTGATTCTCACAATCATTTGTGAGATTTAAGGACAGCTGCCTCATATGCTGCTTTTTAAATGTTTAAAATTGTCACCTCTCAGTAGATCAGAAAATAAGACAAAGTCTTATGTGAAACAAATGTCTTGAATGTGAAACAAAGTCTTTATTCTTGTTCAATATAAAAAACGCTTTTTTGCGCATATTGAGAAATATGCGTAATTTCCTGCAAACCCATATCACGGTGAAGCACCACAGCAAACAACACAGTGATCTAAAAAAGGGCTTCTCATACATGAAAATCAACAAATGAAGCACAAATAAAAGTATTTCAACTATATACAAATTCAGCTGAGAAATGCACTAGTCTAAATTCAGGCAATAAAAGATACAATGCAATGCGCTAAATGACAAGTTTTGAGATCTACAATCAGATAAGCAGATGCATGATAACCACGTTTTAAAGGAAAGACAGATGCAATGAAATTACTTTTACACCACAATAAAAAATAAAATCCACACTTAAAGTTAAACAATGAAAAGTCAGCAGGATTTAAACTAAACATGAAATTAACTGGATTTTTCTGCATGTGAGATCTCCTCATGCAGTGATGTACCTGTGGTCGGCAGCCGCTCAAAATAAGCTGTCCTGCCACGGCACACTGCCCAATTCTGAATTATAGTAGGAGCAGAGATGGTCTCTCTGCTCTTTTGCACTGTTGGTCCCCGTGTTACCTCGAAAAGCCTGCAGTGGCACCAAAGTCTCGTCATTTGTACCACTCCTCCACGCACCTAGTGTTATTCTCCCTGTTTGACTGTCCACTAAGTCACCGTCCTGCATGGCTGTTGCTGATCCTGAAGCTGCACCTCTGATACGGATCAGGTTGTGCAGAACACATGCAGCAAACACAATAGTCTCTACGTTCTTTGGCTGGCATTACATCATTTTTTGAACATGTGATAATTTTTCAACACTTCGATATACATTGTTGCCTCAAGATTAACGGGAGAGGAACTTGGTACACTCGGGAGACGAACTTGGAACATCGCAGAAATGAGAAGTAAACGGGAAACTTAGACATACCCGTGGGAACTCGGTTAAACTCTGGATCATAAACTTGTAGTATCGTACGCAACCACGAGTCTTTCACTCGGGGTCACTCGTGGGTCAACTCGCACAGTGTGACAGACCTTTTACAAGGAGCTGGAGTAACTCAGCGAGTCAGACAGCGTGTTACCAGGGACACTGGGAGTTTGCATGATCTCCCCCATATGGCAAGAGGAGCAAATAACTGCCCCAACTGGCACCTCAACATTGGCGAGACCACAGAGGCAAGTCATAGAGTGATACAGTGTGGAAACAGGCCCTGCGGCCCAACTTGCCCACACCAGCCAACATGTTCCAGCTACATTAGTCCCAGCTGCGTCCGTTTGGTCCATATCCCTCCAAACCTGTCCTATCCAACTTTCTAACTGTTTCTTAGACGTTGGGATAGTCCCAGCCTCAACTACCTCCTCTGGCAGCTTGTTCCATACATCCACCACCATTTGTGTGAAAAAGTTACCCTCAGATTCCTATTAAATCTTTTCCCCATCACCTTAAACCTATGTTCTCTGGTCCTCGATTCACCTACTCTGAGTAAGAGATTCTGTGCAAGTAATACATCTGACCTTATCTTACCTTCCTGCTGCTCAGCCTGCTCGCCGAAGCCAAGGGGCAAAACCTTGGCATTTCCACCTCACTGCACTTTGACGGCAACAACGACCCTGTTCCCAATGATTACTGCGCTGTAGCTCAGCTTCCTTGAAACCCAGGACACTGGTCCTATAACTGTCAACACCAGGCCGAACATGCAGATTGATTGCTTTGCCAACACCACCCTACTTCATCAGATATGTAATAACTTGGCAGAGAGTTATAAGGTCTGTATATCCAACTCACCGACTCAGTTAAATCTGGATCTGCCATTGATGATCATTAAAGCTCCGTAAATGGCAGAATAACAGGGAACCCTGGGGCACATTTACATTGCTTGCATTGCCAACAGCGCCCTACTTCACTTTGCTGCTATTCCTAGGAAACCCAGGAGTGAGTAGGTTAACCTATGATGTGCGTTTGTCGGCACTGGGCCTGTATTCGCTGGAATTTAGAAGAATGAGGGAGGACCTCATTGAAACATACAGAATAGTGATAGGCTTGGATAGAGTCGATGTGAAGAGGATGTATCCACTAGTGGGAGGGTCTTGGACTAGAGGTCATAGCCTCAGAATTAAAGGATATTCTTTTAGGAAGGAGATGAGGAGAAATGTCTTTAGTCAGAGGGTGGTGAATCTGAGGAATTCTTAGCCACAGAAGGCTGTGGAAGTGAATATTTTTCAGGCAGAGATAGATAGATTCTTGATTAGTACAAGTGTCAGAAGTTATGGGGAGAAGACAGGAAATGGGGTTAGGAGGAAGAGATTGAGAGTTGGCAGGTTGGGCTGGACTTATCCGCATAAGATGAGGGCAGATTCTTGTAGATGGGTCTTTGCTGAGAATGTTTCAATGCAGCCAGTCATATTGGAATAGATTGGTTGCAAACAAGGATATAGGCCACGATGAGGTGTTCCACACCAGGGCATCAGAGATGTCCTCATTCTTTGGGGAACGGGGGTTCCCCTCTTCGACTATAGATGAGGCTCTCACCAGGATCTCCTCTATACCCCGTAGCTCCGCTCTCACTCCCTATCCCCCCCCACTCGTAACAAGGGCAGAGTCCCCCTTGTCCTCACCTTCCACCCTACCAGCCGTCACATACAACAGATAATCCTCTGACATTTTTGCCACCTCCAATGGGATCCCACCACTGGCCACATCTTCCCATCTCCTCCCCTTTTGGCTTTTTGCAGAGACCACTCCCTCCATAACATCCTGGTCAATTCATCCCTTCCCACCCAAACCACCCCCTACCCTGGTACTTTCCCTTGCAACCGTAGGAAATGCTACACTTGTTGCTTTACCTCCCCCCTTGACTCCATCCAAGGACCTAAGCAGTCTTTCCAGGTGCTGCAGAGATTCACCTGCACCTCCTCCAACCTCATCTATTGCATCCGCTGCTCTAGGTGTCAGCTGCTCTACATCGGTGAGACCAAGCGTAGGCTTGGAAATCACTTTGCCCAACACCTTCGCTCAGTTTGCAATAACCAACCTGATCTCCTGGTGGCTCAGCACTTCAACCCCCCCCATTCCGAATCCGACCTTTCTGTCCTGGCCCTCCTCCATGGTCAGAGTGAGTCCCGCCATAAATTGGAGCAGCACTTCATATTTCGCTTGGGTAGTTTGCACCCCAGCGGTATGAACATTGACTTCTCCAATTTCAGGTAGTCCTTGCTTTCTCCCTCTTTCCCTCCCCTTCCCTGCTCTCCCACAGCCCACTGTCTCCGCCTCTTCCTTTCTTCTTCACGCCCCCACCACCCCCACATCAGTCTGAAGAAGGGTCTCGACCCGAAACGTCACCTATTCCTTAGCTCCATAGATGCTGCCTCACCCGCTGAGTTTTCCTAGCATTTTTATCGACTTAGGATATAGGCTGGGGTCATTTGAGCGAATCTTAAACAAAACACACAGTGGGGCAGGCACCATCTCGGGAGAACATGGGCAGGCAACATTTTGGGTCGGGGCCTTTCTTCCGACCCTTCTTCAGAAGCTGTTACAAGTTTCACTGTTGAATCTGAAGAAGGGTCCCGGCCTCAAACGTCGCCTATCCATGTTCTCCAGAGATACTGTCTGTTAAAGAAAACTTTAAAACACACTGCAAAGATCAGGCAAGGCAATCAATACTATATTGAAGAGCATCAAATACAACGATCAATGGGAGCAATCTAATAATCTACTGTAGCTAAAGATTCATATGATCTTAGATCCATTGTCTCCTTTTGAAGTGTGGTTTACCATTGCAGGCACGTAAGCATTTCCTCTTCTTCAGAATAGTCTTACACCAGTTATGAATCATGCATCTTGATAGACGCAGAGCAACAGACACAGCTCAATCCAACACCAATGGCCGCTAAACCAGTGGATGTGTTATATCTGGACTTTCAGAAGGCTTTCGACAAGGTCCCACATAAGAGGTTAGTATACAGACTTAAAGTACATGGTATTGGGGGTTCAGTATTGATGTGGATAGAGAACTGGCTGGCAGACAGGAAGCAAAGAGTAGGAGTAAATGGGTCCTTTTCACAATGGCAGGCAGTGACTAGTGGGGTACCGCAAGGGTCAGTGCTGGGACCCCAGCTATTTACGATATATATTAATGATTTGGATGAGGGAATTGAATGCAACATCTCCAAGTTTGCGGATGACACGAAGCTGGGGGGCAGTGTTAGCTGTGAGGAGGATGCTCGGAGGCTGCAAGGTGACTTGGATAGGCTGGGTGAGTGGGCAAATGCATGGCAGATGCAGTATAATGTGGATAAATGTGAGGTTATCCACTTTGGTGGCAAAAACAGGAAAGTAGACTATTATCTGAATGGTGGCCAATTAGGAAAAGGGGAGATGCAACGAGACCTGGGTGTCATGGTACACCAGTCATTAAAGTAGGCATGGAGGTGCAGCAGGCAGTGAAGAAGGCGAATGGTATGTTAGCATTCATAGCAAAAGGATTTGAGTATAGGAGCAGGGAGGTTCTACTGCAGTTGTACAGGGTCTTGGTGAGACCACACCTGGAGTATTGCGTACAGTTTTGGTCTACTAATCTGAGGAAAGACATTCTTGCCATAGAGGGAGTACAGAGAAGGTTCACCAGACTGATTCCTGGGATGTCAGGACTTTCATATGAAGAAAGACTGGATAGACTCGGTTTGTACTCGGTTTGGACAGGCTAGATGCAGGAAGATTGTTCCCGATGTTGGGGAAGTCCAGAACAAGGGGTCACAGATTAAGGATAAGGGGGAAATCTTTTAGGACCGAGATGAGGAAAACATTTTTCACACAGAGATGGTGAATCTCTGGAATTCTCAGCCACAGAAGGTAGTTGAGGCCAGTTCATTGGCTATATTTAAGAGGGAGTTAGATGTGGCCCTTGTGGCTAAAGGGATCAGGGGGTATGGAGAGAAGGCAGGTACAGGATACTGAGTTGGATGATCAGCCATGATCATATTGAATGGCGGTGCAGGCTCGAAGGGCCGAATGGCCTACTCCTGCACCTATTTTCTATGTTTCTATGTTTCTAAACAGATGTGTAAGAAGGAACTGCAGATGCTCATTGAAATCGAAGATGATGAAGGAAACAGGGTGAAACAGCTAACAATGGCACTGCGTTCTTTACCATCGTTACTTTTTTGCATATCTTTCATTCATTATTCTTTATCTCTCCACATCACCGTCTATATCTTTCGTTTCCCTTATCCCTAACCAGTCTGAAGAAGGGTCTCGACCCGAAATGTCACCCATCCCTTCTCTCCAGAGATGAAGCCTGTCCCGCTGAGTTACTCCAGCTTTTTGTGTCTATCTGCAGCTAAACAGGTGTGTAGTGTGACGCTTGCAAACTCTTCCTAATTTATTCCAATTGCAATTTGATCGATTACATTGATCGGCTGAGTTACTCCAGCACTTTGTGTGTTTTGCTCAAGATTAAAGCATCTGCAGTTCCTCGTGTCTACTGAACAAATATTGTGCTTACAGCGAATACATGAGAAGAGGGACTCTTGCGATCTTAATCTTTTTCAAAAATACATAGTTTGCTGTTTCATATCTTGATCTGGAAATGGAATAATTTTATATCAGAAAATACTTACTCGTAACAAAAAAACGCTTGACAAAATATTTCACGTTTGCACAATTTCACAGTTTTCCCCTCATGCATAAGCTTTGCCCTCATTACCCAATAAAATAAGAATCTGGTTCAGTCAGGATGCAAATGATCAGAGCGGTGTTTCAGTGATCATTTGTCAATCCGCAGTCAGTCCACCCATCGAGTCCTCTTGTCCAGTTTCTTGACTTATGACCGATCTGCCCGACTTTAATTTCAGACGAACGAGAGCTTTCAGCAAGGCGTTGTTAAATGACGAATTTAAAAAATAATAAACAACGGGATTAATCATACTGTTCAAGTAAGTCAGAAACAATGTATTATAAAATAAATGCATTGCTATTTTAAACGCATTACAGTGTCGGGCACTTCTTAGCTTCGTGACTCCAATTGCGACAAAAGCAATATTGGTTGGCATGAAGCAAATGATGAAAATTGCCGCCACAGTTGTCACAATCCTCACAGTCTGTTTATATTTACGCTGCACGTTGCTTTTGATCTGTCTTAACTTCCAAGTGATGCTGGAGGCACAGAACAGAATAACTGAAGCTGGTAGAATAAAGATAAAGATTATTATTTTTTTATTTTTTATTTATCATTACACTTATGGGCGCCTTTCAATGACTCTCAAGGACGCCTTGCAGATAAGCAGATTACAAAACATATAAGCAGAATAAAAAATAAAAAAATAAAAAAATAGTAGCGACATCAACAACATCACAATACACAAATTAAGGACAGAATTCATTTCAAAGGGACAAAAAAGTAAATTAGAAACACAATTTGAGGCGAGAGCAGCAGCAGCTAAACCGCGCCAGCGTCCACTCTCCCCTCCGACCGCCATCTTGAACACAGACTAAAGGCTCTGTCTTACGTTGTTGCGGTCATCGGCGGTGAAGCGCGGCTTCGCCTGTAGAGTGGACCGCACGGCAACGGCGAGAGCGCCGAGCCTATGCCAGGGGAGCGCCGTAACGGATGCTGCGCGGGGGCCGAGTGATTGAAATACGGCTGGTCCCACGTGCTTGCGGTAAGTAAAAAAAAGGGCGGGCCGACTGCGATGACGTCAGCCCGCCGCACGTGACTCACTAGCGGCGGCTGTGGCGGCGGCCGTCCTGATTGCGGCGCTGTAGCGGCGGCTGTGCCAGCGGCCGTGCCGCACACGTGCCTCACTGGCGGAGGCTGTGACGGTGCAAGTTCGACGCACGGCGCTCGAGCCACACTGGCGGCGGCTGTGGCGGCGGCTGTGCCGCACTCGTGCATCACTGGTGGAGGCTGTGCGGTAGGAAAATATTTTTGAACAGTGTAGGTTTTATTTTAGCACCGTGCGGTGTTGGGAACAACGCCGCACGGCCCCGGAATTGTGCGTTCTCACGAGTGCCCGGTCTATGGCGGCAGATTCTTCCCGTTTCTCCGCCAATGATCGCAGACTCGTGAGACAGGCCTTTAACAAAGACACAGCACACAAAAATCACCCCCCCACAATGAATTACCACTGTGGGGGAAGGCACAATGTCCAGTCCCCAACCCCAGTTCTCCCAAAGACGGCATATTGAGGCCTCCACAGTTGTCTCTACGGAGGCCCGATGTTCCTGGCCGTTCTCGCCGGGTGCAGTTGTCCCGGCGTCGGGAGAGTCCTCGCAGCGGCTGGGACCGCTGGAACGGCCGATCTCCTATTGGAGTCCGTGGCACCTGAAGCCAACAAGGCCGCGCCGATTTGGAGCTCAGAGGCTCCCGATGTTGGAGTCGGCGCCGCCGCCCGCGGCTGGTCGCTCCGCAATCCCGCAGCCCGGAGGTGTTGAGCTCGGCGGTCGCAGCTCACCGGAGCTCCAGCGCGTCGATCCAGCGCGGCGACCCAGGCAAGGCATCGCCCGCTCTGCTCCGTGATAGCGCTCCAGCGCTGTGCCGCCACCAAAGCTGAAGGTGCGAGGCAGTCCCCACCAGGAAACGTCGCTCCAGGCCCGCTGGTAGGCCGCAAGGACGGGGCAGCCCGGAGAAAAAGCCGCCTCACCGACTAAGGTAGGGACCTCAAAATAGTTTCCCCCATTGCCCCCCCACAAGAAAAGTCAAATTCCCCAGGAAAGACAGACATAGATTAACTAAAAACTAAAGAAAAAAGTGAAATTAACGGACGGCTGCTGGTTAGCAGCCGTTCCCCAAGATGGCTCCTCCTCCTATACCAATACCACTCCAAATACTTGTGCCATTTAGAGGGCTGTTTATTTTGTAGGACTCACAGAGCGTTACATTATTATGCTCCAAGTCGTGTCGTTCTGTCAGCAAATGCAACCAAATTGCCACTGCCATCATCCACAGAGCGGCTGCAATCTTCACTGCGCACTTTGCAGATATCTTGTTAACTTTGTGGAGAGGGTGGATCACTTTCAAATAGCGATCGATGGCTATAACCATTAGGAAAAAGATGCTGCCAGTCCGATTTAAGGAAATCATGAATAGATTCATGCGGCAAAGAACATCACCATAAATCCATCTCTTCTCATGTACAAAATAACCAATTCTAAAGGGTAGGCAGATGATTAGAAGCATGTCGGCGATTGCCAGATTCAGTGAGTACACGGTGTTTGGATTCCAGCATTTTACATGAAAGAGGAAGATCCACAGAGCAATTGCATTTCCAACAAATCCCAGGATGATGGTGACACAAATGACAAGTGTGGTTTGGGACGAGAAGACGGTTTCATCCAGAACACATTGCTGAGCGGACCTCAGTCACACAGTCAGAGCGCTGCAGAGAGCAGAGAGCTAATGCAAAGAGGAACAACCGTTTCTGCTCAAAACATCACACTGCAGGATTGGAGTGAAACGGAGCACCAATTAGTTGTGTTGCAAACACATTGACAATATACTGGACAGCGATACCTAGAATTTAGAAATAATTAGTCATCGCTGCGGTACACCATGATGGTTTAATCAATGGAAAACATAGAATAGAGAAGAGTACAGCGTGCCATGCCAAACGTGCAGACAAGATAAACCAATCTCAACTGTGTGCACATGATCCATATCCTCCATTTCCTGAATATCCATGTGCCTTTCAAAAAGCCTCTTAAATGCCACTATCAATTTAACTTCACCACCACCCCTAGCAGCGCATTCCAGGCACTCACCACCCTCTGTGTAAAGAGCTTGTCCCACACATCTCCTTTAAACCTTGTCCCTCTCATCTTAAGCTATGCCCTCTCCTATTTCATATTTCCACCCTGAGGAATGCCCACCCATCTATGCCTCACATAATTTTACGAGACTAAGTGGGACCCGTTGGGTCCCATGTTCACACGGGAGGGCTGGTACCACCTCTCCACCCAATTCCAACATTGGTGGCCAGTGGGGGGGGGGGGGGCTTTCTGGAGCACTGGTATGGGTGTTGTGTGCTGAAGGACTGGTCTTGAGAGGGCTAGAATGCACATTGTGGGCCAAGTGGATTCTTGGGGTGGCAGCTCAGTCCTCAAGCCTGATGTGCTGGCAGCTCACTCACGTCTGGTGGACTGGCAGTTGACTCACGGCTATTCCTCGAAATTCATTTCAAGCAGGGTGCAAGGCCACCAAATTCAAATGCAGTTTCATACCATTTCATGCAGGGTGCAAGGCCACCACAGTCAAATGCAGTTTCATACCATTTCATTCAGGGTGCAAGGCCACCACATTCAAATGCAGTTTCATACCATCTCAAGCAGGCTGAAATAAAACCACCATAAAACCACCAAAAAACCACGGCTATTCCTTGAAATTCCATTTCAAATGCAATTTCGTACCATTTCAAGCAGCTGAAATAAAACCACCATAAAACCAACAAAAAAACATGGCTATTCCTTGAAATTCCATTTCAAGCAGGGTGCAAGGCCACCAAATTCAAATCCATTTTCCTACCATTTCAAGCAGGGTGCGAGGCCACCAAATTCAAATGCAGTTTCATACCACTTCAAGCAGGGTGCAAGGCCACCAAATTCAAGTGCAGTTTCATACCACTTCAAGCAGGGTGCAAGGCCACCAAATTCAAATGCAGTTTCATACCATTTCATGCAAGGTGCAAGGCCACCACATCCAATGCAGTTTCATACCATTTCATGCAGGGTGCAAGGCCACCACATTCAAATGCAGTTTCATACCATTTCAAGCAGGCTGAAACCACCATAAAACCATCATAAAGCCACACAAAACACCACATTCACAGTTCGGTAGACATTCAGTGTGTTCAGTTGATTCACTGCTCAGACAGAGTCGTGACCTCTCCCTCCCCCATCATGCAGAGACTGAGCCACACCACACTTCCAGGTTTTATAATCCCTCCCCCCTCCCACGGGCAAAGGTGTGGCCTTCATGGCGTGATTGACAGGAGAGAGATTCTCAATGTTTTTTAAACACTAATAACACTTTTATTTTTCATTGATGGGAAGAATCCTCTGCACCTGATGAGCAGAGGGGGACTGAGTAAGATGGGCAAAAATCACAGCCGTAAGTGGTAGCATTTTATCTAAAATCAATATACAGTGCAAACAGGAAGTTGTCAAGTTTACCCCCACCAACCATTTGCCGAGTTTTTACTTCAACCCAAACCCCCACCAACCATTTGCCATGCTTTTACTTCAACCCGAACCCTTTGTCGTGCTTTTACTTCACCCCGAACCCCCACCAACCCCTTGCCGTGCTTTCACTTCAACCCAACCTCCCACCCAAGACCGGAACTCGCTATCAAAACATGGAGGGGACGGGACAAAATTGTTTTGGCGGCCACGCGCGCATGCGCACACTCACACACACGCGCGAGGCTTCGGAGGCTCAATCCAGCGCTAAATGCAGCTCAACCTGCCTGTCTCGCCGGGTTAACTACAACCCTGTCTGGACTGACGGGACACCAGAGCTGCGTCTCCGCGCTGGCCATATTTCCCGAAAGTCCAGGAAGGGTTGTAAGCTCACCTGGCGGGACAGGCAGAGTTAGCTGGGTTCAGCGCTGTTTCTCTGCGCTGGCCCGTCTGACTCCCGACCAAAGATCCTATAGCGGAGGATCTTTGCTGCCGACCTCTCTGGCCACCCACCGGGGGGGGGGGGGGGAGCACTCGGGATGGGACCGGACAGCTCCGGAGACCCGGCCGGGATCGATCCTGCCTGCGGATGAGGCGCAGGTCTGTGCCATGTCTTCCTCCTCCAATTATCGCGCTGAATCATGCCCCGCCCCCATTGCCTGCTGACCGACATCTCTCTCCTCCAATCGGCGCCCTCGATCACCGGATTTTAAAATCCGGATTACAAAAACTTGGGGGGAATGTCCCCCACCTCTCCAAACATGGAGGGGACGTGTCCCCTCTGGCCCCCCGGATTTTCTGCCCCTGCTCCCACCAACCCCTTGCCGTGCTTTCACTTCAACCCAACCCCTTGCCGTGCTTTCACTTCAACCCAACAGCTCAGACTGAGAGACATGACCCTCTCACTTCCCCCATCTTGCAGAGACTGATTGAGGCACAAAACTTCCGGGTTTTATAGTCCCTCCCCCCTCCCGAAAGTAATGCAAGGTCATCAGCGAAAAATCCAGAATAAGGAAATACATGATCATTATTTAGGAAAAATAATCCAGAATGAGTTATTAATAAAATGGGTCAAGCTGTTCTACAGGAAATCATTTTGCGAACCAAGGCTGCTAAGTATTTTGCAATAATTCTCGACTGTACTCCTGACATCAGTCATCAGGAGCAAATGTTGATGGTAATTAGTTATGTAGTTGATGGTGTACAATCAAATGCTCCAGCAGGAGAATATGAACATTTCATCAAGGTTTTGGTGGTGGAAAGTAGCACAGGTGAAATTTGTACAACACCCTTCTACATGAACTTGAAACATTAGGGCTGGATGTTGAAAATATCCTTGATCAAGGGCATGATAATGGTGCGAATATGAAGGGACACACCTCAGGTGTGCAGGCAAGACTTCTACAGAAGAATTCAAGAGCTTTCTTCACACCATGCGCATGTCACAACTACAACCTAGTTTTGGGAGACATGGCCAAGACATGACCTGATGCAATGACTTTCTTTGGAACTCTGCAGCGTATTTACACCCTTTTTCCATCATCTACTAAAAGATGGACTGTTTTTAGAAAACATGTGACAGGTCCGTCTGTAAAACCTCTCTCTGAAACACGATGGGAATGTAGAATGGAAAGTGTCAAAGCTGTACGGTACCAAGCTGCTAAAGTTTGTAATGCACTAGAAGAGTTAGCAAAAAACACTGATGATGCTCAAGCAAAAAGCGATGCTGAATCATTAGTCAGTCAAATGCGAGATTACAAGTTTCTGGTCTCACTAGTTTTCTGGCACTCCTTACTCTTTCGAGTAAATTTTGTGTAAGGAACTTCAAAGTGATACCATAGATGCTGCTACAGGGGTTTCTTCATTTGAAAACCTTTGTAACTGGTTAAAGACATACAGGGCAAAAGGTTTTGATGAAGCCTTGATTGACGCTAGTGAACTTGCCAAAGACCTAGATGCTGAGCCTGTATTCAAGACTCAGAGTAAGCGCTTACGCAAAAAATGAAAATTATTTGATTATGAATCTGCAGATGAACCTTTGCCAGATCCAAAAACAGCCTTCAGAGTGCAATGTTTTAATCAAGTGGTAGATAAAGCACTGCAAACACTTGAGCCACGGTTTGAACAACTGAAAAAGTATCAAAATTTATTTGGATTCTTGTGCAATTTTCAGGACCTGTCCAATGACACCATAAGAAAATGTGAAGCAGAGGTCAAGCTGGGACAGGAAAAAGACCAAGTTCAAACCACAAAACTGGCTGATATAGATGTATACATGCTTTGTGAGGAAATGGAGGCACTAAAGCCAATTCTGCCACCAGAGATTCAAAACCCCATGAAAATGCTTGAATTCCCTGCTTGCAACAACAGGTCTACCGCATTTCCAAATGTATTTATTGCTCTTCGGATTTTCTTGACAATCCCAATGACTGTGGCAGCTGGAGAAAGGAATTTTTCCAAGCTGAAACTGATCAAAACTTACTTGAGATCATCAATTCAGCAAGAACATTTGAACAGTTTGCCAATTATGTCCATTGAATCTGAAATTAGCAGGAGTTTAAACTTAGACAAAATTTTGAAAGACTTTGCTGAGCGAATATTGTACTTACAGAGAATACACGAGAAGAGGAACTCTTGCGATTACAATATTTTTTAAGATGGTAGCAATAGTTTGCAGCACCATATCTTGACCAGGAAATGGCAATTTAGTAAACTTTATGCAAGAAAATATTTACTTGAATGAATGAATATGAATATGAATGAATATGAATGAATATAACTTTAATTGTCATTCAGGTATACACATAGACACAGTGCACATTGAACGAAATTTCGTTGCATTGACTCTTCAAAGTAGCAGCAGAGTATAACATTTATATCAGGCGATCAGTAAAAGTGCTCAGTGTGTCCATAAAAAGTGCTTCATGTGCATAGTTAAAAAAGAAAAGTTTTTTAAAAGTGGCAATGTATAAGAAAGTTCTAGCATCGGTTTGATTGTGAGTTCAATAGTCTTATGGCCTGGGGGATGAAGCTGTTGCAGAACCTGGTTGTCCCGCTCTTCATGCTGCGGTACCTCCTCCCAGAGTTCAGCAGTGTAAACAGTCCATATTGTGGGTGTGTGGGGGCTCTGGTAATGCCCTTAGCTCTTGTCAGACAGCGTTTGTAACCAATGTCCATGATGGAAGGAAGAGAAGTCCCAATGATTTTTTCCGCTGTCCTCACCACTCTCTGAAGGCACTTCCAGTCCGCAGCTGTACAGCCGCCGCACCACATAGAGATGCAGCTGGTCATGACTGATTCAATGGTGCTTCTATAGAATGTGGTGAGGATGGGAGGGTGGAGGTGTGATCTTCTCATCCTGCGGAGGAAGTACAAACGCTGCTGTGCCCGTTTTACCAGAGATGTGATGTTTGTAGTCCAAGTTAAGGTATCCGTTATATGCACTCCCAGGAACTTGATGCTTTTCACCTGCTCCACTGCTAAGTTGTTGATGCACAGCGGAGTGTGACTGGGCTGATTTTTCTTTCTGAAGTCGACGACAATCTCCTTGGTTTTGTCCACATTTAGGAGAAGGTTGTTCCTGCTGCACCAGCTCACCAGCTGCTCCACCTCCTCTCTGTATGCCTGGTCGTCGTTGTTGCGGATGAGGCCCACCACTGTTGTGTCATCCGCGTATTTGATGATATGGTTAGTAGTGGACTTGGCGGCACAGTCATGTGTCATCAATGTGAAGAGCAACGGACTCAGGACACAGCCCTGAGGGGAGCCGGTGCTCAGTGTGATGACCGAGGAGGTGTTCTTCCCCACCCGCACAGCCTGGGGTCTTTCAGAAAGGAAATCCAGGATCCAGTTGCATAGTGTGGTATTGAATCCTAGGGGTGCCAGTTTGCTCACCAGATGTTGGGGGATTATTGTATTGAATGCTGAGCTGAAGTCAACAAACAGCATCCGCACGTTGGTGTTCTTCTCCTCCAGGTGTTGTAGGCTCAGGTGGACTGCAGAGGAGATAGCATCCTCTGTGGAGCGGTTCGGGCGATAAGCAAACTGGAACAGGTCAAAACTGGAGGGGAGTTTAGAGACCATGTGCTGCTTAATAAGCCTCTCAAAGCACTTCATTATTATTGGTGTGAGTGCTACGGGGCGGTAATCATTCAGGCAGGTTATTATGGACTTTTTGGGAACTGGTATGATGGTGGCTGTCTTGAAACATGATGGAACAATGGCCTGGTTCAGGGAGGTGTTAAAAATGTCTGTCAGAACCAGGGCCAGCTGGTCGGCACATCCCCTAAGCAGACGCCTAAGCAGTCTTCATGTTGGCCTGGTTAAAGTCCCCAACAACAATGACAACGCCCTCTGGATGATTTCTTTGCAGCTCACTGATGGAACGGTAGAGAATACGCAGAGCCTCCTTAGTGTTGGCTGCGGTGGGGATGTATACAGCAGTAATGCTAACCACAGTAAACTCCCGTGGCAGATAGAATGGCCTGCATTTCACAGTCAAAAACTCTATGTCCGGAGAGCAGTGGCTGGAAACAGTGGTAGCATTATTACACCAGCTGTTGTTTGTGTAGATGCACACACCCCCACCCCGGGATTTATCAGTCAAAACAGTGTCCCTGTCGAGCCGGAATGTTGTTAGCCCCCCTAAGCTAACAGCCGCATCAGGTACAGATGAGTTTAACCATGTCTCTGTCAGAACTATAGCGCAGCAATCTCTCACCTCCCTTTTTGTTGTGAGATCCAGATGTAAATAATCCATTTTATTTTCCAGAGAGCGGACATTCGACAGGAGAACGGATGGGAGCGGTGTCCTCCATGGGTTAGCCTTTAGCCTCGCCGTTAGCCCACCTCGACAGCCCCGCTTCTGTCTTCAGTAGCGCCGCCTCCGTATCCTTCTGTAGCGCCGCCTCCGTGTCCTTCTGTAGCGGCCAGTGTTTGTGAATGTCTCCGCGGCTCTGCAGGCCGCTGGGTCCTCCCGACGCAGCAGTCCGAGACAGTGCAGGCGTTCCTCAAGTTCAACGTCCACGTAGTCTCTACTGTTTAACTGTTGTAATTCCAGTAATGACCCATGATCGTACGTTAACTTGCAACCTGCCCGCTGCAAGTTATGAAGCCGGATTGTAGAAAATTTGTCACTGTCGCTTTCGAGAGTCAAAGCTGCCGCAGCCAACCAGGGCGCCGCCATCTTGCATTTTCAAGAATCAAATATCCAGTGGAGAAACTGCTTTACGCTTTACACTCATGAACAAGTTTTGCCCTTATTAACTAATAAAATAAGCACCTGGTTCAGTCAGGATATAAGTAATTAGAGCAGTGATTCAGATATTATTTGTTGATCCACTGTCTGTTCAATTCTGGAACGCTCTTGTTCAGTTTCTTGACGTGGCTGGTCTGCCAGCTCTTGAATCTGCCTCCACCACCACCCCTGGCGGCATATTCCAGGTACCGACCACCCTTTGTGTAAAGAGCTTGTCCCACTCCTCTCCTTTATTCTTTGCCCTCTCACCTTAATGTTATGCCATCTAGTGTTTGATGTTTCCACCCTGAGGACTGTGTACCCCATCTCTGCCCCTCATAATTGTATATACTTCGATCAGGACTGCCCTCATCCCTTGCCTTTCTAGAGAAACTAATCCAACTTTGTCCAACCTCTACTGATAGCTACTATCCTCTAATCCAGGCATCATTCTGATAAATATCTTCTGTACCTTCTCCAAAGTCTCCAATTCAAACATGCACCAAGGCAAATTCCTTGTATGTATACATACTTGGCTAATAAAATGTATTCATTCATTCATTCATTCGTATAATGCATTGATTTGCTATTGAGTACTCTCATCGCTCTTCATATAAACTTGTTTCACAATGTTTGTGTCAATATCACTTCCATATTCTTTCCCAAATTTTCTATCATAATGTTGTTAAATTTAGCCATGCACACTCCCAATGAGAGAAACGGAATAGGTGACATTTGGGGTCAAGACCCTTCTTCAGGCTGTTTTCAGGCTTTAGACCCTTCGTCAGAGGTGCATATGCCCAAAGTGAACTGGGGAGAAATATCAACCACGAACGTTGAATGGCAGATCAGACAGGAGCGACAGGAGAGGCTCTTTATATATATATCCTCCCCTCAGTAATCAAACAGGCACCATTAGCTG
This sequence comes from Malacoraja senta, assembly GCA_038087875.1. Classification (NCBI taxonomy): domain Eukaryota; kingdom Metazoa; phylum Chordata; class Chondrichthyes; order Rajiformes; family Rajidae; genus Malacoraja; species Malacoraja senta. The sequence goes on from CM075980.1 coordinate 22,696,245, forward strand.
TTAGCATCACTGTGCAGGTTCACAACTGAAGATCATTTCAGAGATTTGCTTTGGAAACTCACAAGGCCATCACTTCTATTGACGTAAAATATTTTTATCAAATATCCATTGAAACCCTTAAGGCAATCAAAACTAATCATTAAATGTGGGGCATTCTGAATTGCAACTGCAAAAAAAGACGATCAATAAATGTTCACATTTATCGACAGCTAGGTCCAGCTAAAATTAAAGGATGTCGTATTGTGAGAGGGAAATAATTTAAAGGGATAGGTTGTTCACACAGAGGGTGGAGAGTGTCTGGAATGACCTGTTATAGGAGGTAGTTGAGGCAGGTACAATTACAATATTTAAAAGACATTTGGACAGGTACAAGGATAGAAAATGTTTTGAGGGATATGGACCAATTTCAGGAAGGTGGGACTAGCTCAGGAAGGCATCTATTCTGCATGGATGAGTACGGCCAAATGGCCTGTTTCTGTGCTGATTGGAGAGCCCCTTACCTAACTACAGAATGAGAGGTCAGGTAGGACTGGGGTTGTTTGGATAAGATGAGTACAGAGCCTTGTAGACAGGACCTCCCTGAGAGCACTGGAACCAGGTAAATCATAAGAACATAAGACACATGAGTAGAATTAGACCCTTCGATCCATGGAGTCTGCTCCACCATTCGTTCATGGCTGATCTATTTTTTCCTCTCAACCCCATTCTCCTGCCTTCTCCCTGTACCCTTTGATGCCCTTACTAATAAAAAGCCTATTTATCTCTGTTTTAAAAATACCCAATGACTTAGTCTCCACAGTCCACAGTCATCTGTGGCAATGAATTCCACAGATTCACCATTTTTCTGACAAAATAAATTCCTCATCATCTCCATTCTAAAGGCACATCCTTTTATTCTGAGGCTGTCCCCTCTGGTCATTGACTCCCCCATTGATGCAAAATGCACTGGGACAGTTTGGTTACAAACACCACATATAGACTGCAGCCACATGAGGAAATATGATGTTTACAGGGAATCTACGTTCTGTAGATCATGATTATATTAAGCAATATTTCAAAGGAAATATGACTTAATATGATCATGATCTGCAGAAACAGTTCCTCTTAAGAGCATAAAGATACTTTGTTGCACCAGATCATGACCATGAAATTAGTTTATTTCAGATCATATACATTAAACTCAAAACACTCCTCGACAAATTGTTTAAAATTGGTGCCAAGGGGCTGCACAACGGCACAGTGATAGAGCTGCTGCCTCACAGCACCAGAGATCCGAGTTCGATCCCGACATTGGGTGTTGTCTGCGTAAAGTTTGCACATTCTTCCCGTGACCGCGTGGGTTTCCTCCGGGTGCGCCAGTTTGCTCCCACATCCCAAAGACATGTGGTTTCTGTAAATTGCAGGGAGTGGATGCAGGGAGTGTGCAGGGAGTGGATGCGTATGTGGGATAACATAGAACTAGTGTACAGGTGATCGATCGTCAGCATGCACTCGGTGGGCAGGAAGGGCCTGTTTCCACGCTATATCTCTAAATCTATCACAAGCAATGCTTTAAATTGCACAATGTTACGAAGCATCTGGATCGCTCAGCATGCACATGATCAGGCAGACATGAAAGAGCTCAACTGTTGATTCACAGTCTACTTGACATTGGATTTCTCTTCTTCAGTTTCTTAACTTGTGGCTGATTTGCGAGACTTCAAATTAACATGAACGAGAGCTTTCTTGAAAATATATTTAAATGCTAACTTTGAGGAATAAAAAATGATTAGATTGACCATATTTTTCAAGTTTGTTCCAACCAATGTATAATAAAGCATATTAACTGTTGTGTTACATGATTCACAGCGTAGACTAGGTGATCATTTCGCAAACACTTGCACTCTGTCCTCCAAGGCCTGCTGGATCTCCCAGTTGTGACCATTTTAACTCCCCTTCCCATTCCCATACTGACCTTTCTGACCTGGGCCTCCTCCATTGCCATAGTGAGGCCACACGCAAACTGGAAGAAGGGCATCTCATAGTATCTTGGCATCTTGGGTAGCTTACAACCCATTGAATTCTGCAATTTCAAGTAATGCCCCCCCCCCCCATCCCAGCATGCACCCATTTCTCCCACCATCTCCCAACACTCCCCAGTCACCCTACTCCTTTCCCCTAATCCGTACACTCATCGCCCTTCCCTGAGTCTCTCATCTCCCTTTTAACCCCCTTTTCCCTCCTCTGTCCCTTTGCACCCATATCCCTCCCTCCAACTTCACATTTCACTCCCCCTCTCCTCATCTGACACCCTTTTGTCTCATTTTCACCTCTAGCCTTTGACACCTATTCCACCCCATCTCCCAATCAAAAACTCCTGAACTGTATCCACCCACCTCTTGTCAGGCTGTGCCCCGCCCCATCCCACTTTTACAGCTTTCTCCCATCTAGTACATTGAGTCTGCGGAAGTGTCCCGACCCGAAACGTTCCCTGTCCATTCCCTCCACAGATGCTGCCTAACCCCTGAGTTAGTCCCGCACTTTGTGTTTCACTCTGACTTACACTTTACTTTGGCACTATGCCTGTGACTGCAGCAATATTGGCAGGCAAGGAACAAAGGATAAAAACTACTGCCTTTGTTGTCACAAGCTTCACTGGTCCTTTATATTTACCCTTCATATTGCTCTTGATCGGTCTTAACTTTGAAATGATGCAGGAGTACAGACTAAATAACTTAACCTGTTTAAAAATAGTTTTTATAATAACAATATGAAAACAGTGTCCATTCAAATGTTGTGCAGGAAGGAACTGTAGATGCTGATTTAAACTAGAGATAGACACAAAAAGCTCAAGTAACTCAGCAGGACAGACAACATCTCTGGAGAGAAGGGTCTCGACCCGAAACATCACCTATTCTTCATCTCCAGAGATGCTGTCTGACCCGCTGAGTTACTCCAGCTTTTTGTGTCTATCTTCCAATCAAATGATTGTGGGTCTTAGAGGATTGTTTCTGTTAAAAGGCCCACTGTTTGTCATGATGTGTTTTGCTTGAAGCCATATCTTTCTTTCAACAAGTGCAATGAAAATGTCGTTGTCACCGTGCACAGGGCATTTGTTATCTTTCCTGCTCACCTTGTAAGATACTTTGTTTACTTTGTGGAAAGGATGGATCACCTTAACACAGCGTCACATCGCTAAAACCCATGGGGAAAAAGATGCTGTCGATCTGCTTTATGGAAATTAATTCAGGCAACCATTCAGGCAAATTATAATCTGATTCAAGGCGGCACAGTGGCACAACTGGTAGAGCTACTGCCACGCAGCAGGTTCAATCCTGACCCATCTGCTTTCAGTGTGGAGGTTGCACGTTCTCCCTGTGACCGTATGGGTTTCCACCAGGTGCTCCGGTTTTCTCCCACAACTTAAAGGGATTTGTAGGTTAACTGGCCTCTGTAAATTTTCCCTTGCGTGTTTGTAGTCACGTAGTTAAGTTAAGTTATGTTTAGTTTTGCTTTAATGTAGAGATACAGTATGGAAACAGGCCCTTTGGCCCACCGAATCCACGCCACCAATAATCACTCAAACCGTTAACACTAGTTCTATGTTACCCACTCCAAGTCAGCTGGTAGGGCTGCATTAGCTAAAACAAGGTCAAAACTGATTCTTGTGAACAGGTCTTAGGTCGCAAATCTGGGAATTTCCCACTGCTGCCAGGTTTGTGATGGAAAGCTGCGTTTGTATGTAGGTGGAGAGTGGGGGGGGGGGGGGGGAGGAGGAAAGAGGAAGGGTGAAGGTGGAGGAAGGAGGTGTGGGCACACACATATATATATATATATATATATATATATACGACAGCTGTACTGGATTGCTTTGTTTACACGACTCCTCGGCTAAAGTTATAGAGGAAGTGCTGTACTTCTATTGAAAGGTGAATTTTACATTTGTGACCTATCATTTCCTCTAAATTTACTGGAATCCCTTCCTTTATATAAGTAAACAGAACTTAATGAGCACATATTGAATAACGTGTAATTTATGTAGATAAGTTCATCCTATGACCAACTAGAGAGTGGTCCTGACCCTACCATCTATCTCATTACAGACCCTCAAACTATATTTAATCGGACGTAACTGGCCTTTATCTTGCACCAAACGTTACTCCCTTTATCCTGTATCTGTGCACTTGATTGTAATATTTCCACTGACTGGATAGCACGCAACTAAAAAGATGTTCACTACACCTCGGTACACGTGACAATAAACTAAACTAAGATTAAATTACACTAAGTTACCCTGTGTTTATAAGTTTATTTCAGAAGTTGCTCATTAACCTAGACTTCAGGGTTGACAACATTTAAAAACTTGTACAATTTCATGGTTTTACACGCTAGGCTTTAATGAGAGACTTCTGACTCAGTCCGGGCTGCCTGCAAGTGATCAGATGGAGGGGGGGGGGGGGAGGGGGGGGGAGAGGGAGGGGGAGGGGGAGGGGGAGGGGGGGGGGGGAGGGAGGGAGGGGAGGAGGAGGGGGGGGGGGGGGGTTACAGAGGTGGTTTGTTGATCCAATGTCTGTCCTTTGGATTCCTCTTGTTCATTATCTTGACTCGTAGCTGATTTGCAAGACCTTAAATTTAGATGAACGAGAGCTTTCCTCAACGCTTCCTTGAATGCTGAATTTGAAAAATAGTAAATCACTGGGTCGATCACACTGTTCAGGTATGTCACGAACAACGTGTTGTAGAAGATATTAACAGCGGTGATGTACTTGCAGTCTGTGGTATTTGCTCTGTAACTAAAACGGCGACCACGGCAATGTTGGTGGGCAAGAAACAAATGAGAAAGACTACGACCACGGCTATCACAAGCTGCACGGTGCGCTTATATTTACGCCTCATCTCAGTCTCCTTCTGCCTTAACTTCCAGATGATGCAGGAGCTGGAGAAAACTAAAACGGAGACCGGTAAAATGAACGTAAAGAATATAAACACAGTGCCCGTCCAAATTGCGTGGGTCTGTCAGGGTTGGTTATGTTTAATAGTTCACACCTGTTGATGTTGTTCTTGTTTGATGGAAGTCGTGTCTCTCTACCAACAAGTGCAAACAAATCCCCACTGCCACGACCCACAGGGCTCCTGCTAACATCGCCGCACACCTTGGAGATATCTTGTTGGCGTTGTGAAACGGACGGACCACCTTAAAGTAGCGATCTATGGCTATGGCCATCAGGAAGATGACACTGCCAACCCGGTTTAGGGAGATCATGAAGATGTTTAGGCGACAGGCCACATCACCGAAGATCCAGTCCTTCCCTCGGTGAAAATAATGGGCTCGAAAAGGTAGGCAGCACATCAACAGAGTGTCAGCGATCATCAGGTTTAGCGAGTACACAACGTTTGGTCTCCGGGATTTCACGTGAAAGCAGAAGATCCACAAGGCAGTTGCATTTCCAGCAAATCCTAGGATGAAAGTGATAAGAAGTGCTGGTGGGTTGTAGGACGAGGTAAAGTTGGCATCTGCATTTGCAGCACATTGCTGGATCAGCTTCTCCATGGCTTTACTCGCACTCACCGTGCTCCAGAGATGAATGCATTCAAAGCAGAACCTACTTCAACTTCATCATCACAGCTGGTGGGTGGAGTAAAAGACACCAACAAATAGTACTTGACAGGCCCCCAAATCGTCAATGGGAATTAGAGGAGCAAGTAGACTGGAAGATTGCAGGCAGTTGCAAGGCTAATAACGTTGTCATAGTAGGGGATTTTAACTTTCTCATTATAGACTGGGACTGTCATGGTGCTGAGAAATTTGTTGCGGTTGAATTTGTCACCCAGAGAGTTGTGAATCTGTGGAATTATCTTCCACAGACGACAGTGGAGGCCAATTCACTGGATGTTTTCAATAGAGAGTTAGATTTAGCTCTTGGGGCTAAAGGAATCAAGGGATATGGGGTAAAAGAAGGAATGAGGTACTGATTTTGGATGATCAGCCATGATCATATTGAATGGCTGAATGGCCTATTCCTGCATCGAAGGGCCGAATGGCCTACTCCTGCACCTATTTTCTATGTTTCTATGTTTCTAAATGTGTTCATGGAAGTTTCCTCAGGAAATGCGTAGAAGGCCCTACAAGGGAAAGGGCAAGGCTTGATCCATTAGGAAACTGGGAATGGCTAGTGACAGTGGGTGGACCTTTTGGGACTGACACCATTGTTCTATTAACTTTAAAAATAGCAATGGATAAAGACAGGGTGGGCTCACGAGTTAAAACTCGCTCACGAGTTAAAACTCTGAATTGGGGTAAGGCCAACTTTGATGGTACTCAACAGGTACTTGCCCAAGTTGATTGGAGTAGGTTGTTTGCTGATAAAGGAATGTCTGGAAAGTGGGATGCTTTTAAAAGTGTGATGACAAAAGTTCAGAGCATGCACGTTCCTGTTAGAGTGAAGGGCAAGGCAGATAGGTCATTGTGTATTTTTAAAACAGAGATCAATAGGCCTCTCTTGTCGCTACTGTCTGATCTGCCATTCAACGTTCGTGGTTGATATTTCTCCTCAGTTTACTTTGCGCATATGCACCTCTGACAAAGGGTCTAAAGCCTGAAGACAGCCTGAAGTAAGGGTACAGGGAGTAGGCAGGAAATGGGGTTGAGAGGAAAAAATAGATCAGCCATGAACATATGGTGGAGCAGACTCCATGGGCCGAAGGGTCTAATTCTGCTCCTATGTCTTATGTTCTTATGATTTACCTGGTTCCAGTGCTCTCAGGGAGGTCCTGTCTACAAGACTCTGCACTCATTTTATCCAAACAACCCCAGTCCTACCTGACCACTCAGTCTGCAGCTAAGTAGGGGGCTCTCCAATCAGCACAGAAACAGGCCATTTGGCACTACTCATCCATGCAGAATAGATGCCTTCCTGGGCTAGATTTGGTCACCCTCTGCGTGAATGACCTATCCCTTTAAATTATTCCTTCTCACAATACGACATCCTATAATTTTAGCTGCACCAAGCTGTCGATAAATGTGAACATTTATTGATCAATCTTTCCCTGCAGTTGCAATGCTGTAGATTCAGAATGCCTCACATTTAATAACTAGTTTTGATTGCCTTAAGGGTTTCAATGGATATTTGATAAAAAAGATTTTACAAGTCAATAGAAGTGATGGCCTTGTGAGTTTCCAAAGCAAATCTCTGAAACGATCTTCAGTTGTGAACCGGCACAGTGATGCTAACAGCTAATGGTGCCTGTTTGATTACTGAGGGGAGGATATAGTATATAAAGAGCCTCTCTTATCATTCCTGTCTGATCTGCCATTCAACATTCGTGGTTGATATTTCTCCTCAGTTCACTTTGGGCATATGCACCTCTGACAAAGGGTCTAAAGCCTGAAGACAGCCTGAAAAAGGGTCTTGACCCAAAACGTCACCTATTCCTTTTCCCTCATTGGAAGTGTGCATGGCTAAAATCAACAACATTATGACAGAAAATTTGGGAAAGAATATGGAAATGATATTGACACAAACATTGTGAAACAAGTTTATATGAAGAGCGATGAGAGTACTCAATAGCAAATCAATGCATGATACGAATGAATGAATGAATACATTTTATTAGCCAAGTATATATACATACAAGGAATTTGCCTTGGTGCAAGTTTGAATTGGAGACTTTGGAGAAGGTACAGAAGATATTTATCAGAATGATGCCTGGATTAGAGGATAGTAGCTATCAGTAGAGGTTGGACAAAGTTGGATTAGTTTCTCGAGAACGGCCAAGGATGAGGGCAGACCTGATCGAAGCATATACAATTATGAGGGGCAGAGATGGGGTACACAGTTCTCAGGGTGGAAACATCAAACACTAGATGGCATAACATTAAGGTGAGAGGGCAAAGAATAAAGAAGAGGAGTGGGACAAGCTCTTTTCACAAAGGGTGGTAGGTACCTGGATTACGCTGCCAGGGGTGGTGGTAGAGGCAGATTCAAGAGCTGGCAAACCAGCCACGTCAAGAAACTGAACAAGAGCGTTCCAGAGTTGAACAGACAGTGGATCAACAAATAATATCTGAATCACTGCTCTAATCACTTGTATCCTGACTGAACCAGGTACTTATTTTATTAGTTAATGAGGGCAAAACTTGTTCATGAGTGTAAAGCTTAAAGCAGTTTGTCCATCGGATATTTGATTCAAGTAAATATTTTCTTACATAAAGTGTAATAAATTCCCATTTCCTGCTCAAGATATGGTGCTGCAAACTATTGCTACAATCTTAAAAAATATTGTAATCACAAGAGTTCCTCTTCTCATGTATTCTCTGTAAGTACAATATTCGCTCAGTAGACACAAGGAACTGCAGATGTTTTAATCTTGAGCAAAACGCACAATGTGCTGGAGTAACTCAGCAGGTCAGGCAGCATCTCTGGTGAACATGGAATGATGACGTTTGAGGTCGGGATTCTTCATCAGATACTACAGTGCCAATTGTGACAAGTTCTAAAGATGGGTTTGAAGAAGGGGCCTGACCCAAATGTCGCCTGTCCATGTTCTCCCGAGATGGTGCTCTCTGAAGCGCTCTGTCGGTGTGACCATCCCACAATCGAGAGGTCCGCCCAGCAGGGCTGGCCTTAGGAGGTGCTGGGGCCCAATTGGGAACAATTTTGGTGAGCCCCAGGTTCCCAGCCAAGGTCTGTAGAATCATAGAAATATAATTAAAGTCTATTATAGACTTTATATCTCTATGGTAGAATGGTAAGTAATCAAAATATGCGTTTAAACAGTGCATGCGAGTTAATGGACCAAACAGATCTAAGCTACATTTTAATGTAAAATTGCATTCATGTAAGCCTACAAGTAACAAACAAAATGTGTAGATCACCTCTGAAAAGTACATTGTTACAATGCCACTTGTTATAATGACAGTGAAATTTAAAAAATAAGTAATTTATTAACTAGATCCTGGAAAACCAATAATCATTGTCGAAAAACCAGTCAAGGTGTTACATTTTGGGCTTCAGTCCCATCCTACCCTTTCGGGCTTTGATTTCTGCAAACCTTTTTGAGTGGAAGACTTGCAATAAAACCACGGATTTTATGATTTAACCACTTGGATTCCCTCCCAAGTTGACTCTCTCCAACTTTCCGCAAGAGAGCTCACTTAAAGCAAATATTAAAAAAATTACATTTGGCCGCTTCTCTCCAGAAGCTGGTAAATCCAAATCCAGACATATATTGAAAGTTGAAGGTAGACAAAAGTGCTGGAGCAACTCATCGGCATCTATGGAGTGAAGGAAATAGGCAACGTTTCGGGCTGAAACCCTGAAGTTGAGTGGTGTTTTCCACATATATGTGGTGTCTGTACTCAAAACATCATTGCAACATAATAGGTTGCTCAGTTTCAACTATCTGGTGCCCTCCCATCCTCCCATACAGTGAAATTATTTATTAAAAATTTAAATTTTTTTTCAGAGAATAAAATTCAGAATTTTACTTCGGAGTCACGTGAGTGACTACGTGACGACCCCACCAGCACGCATGCGCATCATGTCGTCTATCGCATTGCGCAACGACGGGCTGGTGGCGTGCTGCTCCACCAGCGGTCAAACCTGAAGGTTAAAGCCCTGTCCCACGGGCAGGCGGTTACAGGCGGTAAACGCGGCGTAGCAGTAAGTGGGGACCGCGCGGGGCCCGCGGGGTCGGTCCCACGCAGATCGCCGGAGCCGTATGTAGTTGGTCCCGACATCGCGCGGGGCTCAGAAAAACTGACACTGTCCAAAAATCCTGTGCGGCAACGGCCTGCCGCCCCGCTGCCGCCTCGACGCCGCGAGCACCGCCTGGACCCGCCTGCCCGTGGGACAGGGCCTTAAGTTTTTCAACTTTTTTCCAGGTCCATTTCCGATTGCAGGAAGCTCTTGTAGAGTTCCTGCTGGAAGACGTTCCGGGGTCGAAATCCCGGCTCCTCCAGGCGGGTGAATCCCTTTCACAGGGATCGCGGGGTGGGGGATCCCGGCTGCGAAAAGAGCGGGGATACCCCCCGACTATGGATATCGCGGGGATCCCTTTTACAGGGACCTCGGGGAAATCTCGGCTGAACCCGACGGTGAACATCGCGGGGAGGCCCGCCCACGGACCGCGGGAACCCGCTACTGAGACCGCGGAATGCGGGTAGCGGGCGGCGGTCGAATTCGAGTCGCTGGCGGTGGAGCCAGCGGCTTCAGGCTGGTGCCGGTTCGCACGGTGGAGCAGGACAGCGCCTCGACTTAGGCAGCCCAAGGAAGGTAGGCAACCAAACAAAGTCGGAGAGACCCGGGCAGGACGAGCCGGCCAGGGGCCAGGAGGGTTCACCTCCGACATACCAGGGTACGTCCTTGGACGTTTTACCCAGCCTGATATGGTCCTCTAACACATGGCACGGAGATTTACGGCAGCACCTGTACACAGGACTGCTCACAAATCTCCCTCTCAATGGAGAGGCGTACATGGGTCAGTGTTGACTGGCCCGATCCCGGAGGAATGTCTATGGCACATACCACCATGCATGAGCGTTACTAACGGCATAAACACCCCTACGCCATGGCAGTAGCAGTTACACTGTATTCATTCACGTATATGGCTGGGTAGGCACCATTATGCTGGTATCCTCTGATTAATTATTTTAGTTCAGGGGTTTGTTCTTGATATCATACATGTATCATTATGCCAATGGAATGAGACCTGCCTGGGAAGTCCTATACCGATAAGCCACCTGTGCGAGCTACACATGGTAGTGTCAGGGTAATTCCGATAATTAAAGGGACTGTGGTAGATCCTTAGAGCCAAGTTACATATCAATATAATAATCGAATCTTTGATTTAACTGGTTGGACGTCTCCATTTATGTAAATGCTTTTCCCATGATAAATAACTGGCAGGTTTTTTTCAGCATTTCTCCCACTATGTCTGACATACAGGGGCCAGAGGCGCTCCAGTCCTTCGCTGAAGACTGCATTGGCGTCGGGAACGAGCAGGACTAGCACGAGCAGCCAGGCAGGAAATGGGGTTGAGAGGAAAAAATAGATCAGCCATGAACATATGGTGGAGCAGACTCCATGGGCCGAAGGGTCTAATTCTGCTCCTATGTCTTATGTTCTTATGATTTACCTGGTTCCAGTGCTCTCAGAGAGGTCCTGTCTACAAGACTCTGCACTCATCTTATCCAAACAACCCCAGTCCTACCTGACCACTCAGTCTGCAGCTAAGTAGGGGGCTCTCCAATCAGCACAGAAACAGGCCATTTGGCACTACTCATCCATGCAGAATAGATGCCTTCCTGGGCTAGTCCCACCTTCCTGAATTTGGTCCATATCCCTCAAAACGTTTTCCATCCTTGTACCTGTCCAAATGTCTTTTAAATGTTGTCATTGTACCTGCCTCAACTACCTCCTATAGCCGGTCATTCCAGACATTCTCCACCCTCTGCGTGAATGACCTATCCCTTTAAATTATTCCCTTCTCACAATACGACATCCTATAATTTTAGCTGCACCAAGCTGTCGATAAATGTGAACATTTATTGATCAATCTTTCCCTGCAGTTGCAATGCTGTAGATTCAGAATGCCTCACATTTAATAACTAGTTTTGATTGCCTTAAGGGTTTCAATGGATATTTGATAAAAAAGATTTTACAAGTCAATAGAAGTGATGGCCTTGTGAGTTTCCAAAGCAAATCTCTGAAACGATCTTCAGTTGTGAACCTGCACAGTGATGCTAACAGCTAATGGTGCCTGTTTGATTACTGAGGGGAGGATATAGTATATAAAGAGCCTCTCTTGTCATTCCTGTCTGATCTGCCATTCAACATTCGTGGTTGATATTTCTCCTCAGTTCACTTTGGGCATATGCACCTCTCACAAAGGGTCTAAAGCCTGAAGACAGCCTGAAAAAGGGTCTTGACCCAAAACGTCACCTATTCCTTTTCCCTCATTGGAAGTGTGCATGGCTAAAATCAACAACATTATGATAGAAAATTTGGGAAAGAATATGGAAATGATATTGACACAAACATTGTGAAACAAGTTTATATGAAGAGCGATGAGAGTACTCAATAGCAAATCAATGCATGATACGAATGAATGAATGAATACATTTTATTAGCCAAGTATATATACATACAAGGAATTTGCCTTGGTGCAAGTTTGAATTGGAGACTTTGGAGAAGGTACAGAAGATATTTATCAGAATGATGCCTGGATTAGAGGATAGTAGCTATTAGTAGAGGTTGGACAAAGTTGGATTCGTTTCTCTAGAACGGCCAAGGATGAGGGCAGACCTGATCGAAGCATATACAATTATGAGGGGCAGAGATGGGGTACACAGTTCTCAGGGTGGAAACATCAAACACTAGATGGCATAACGTTAAGGTGAGAGGGCAAAGAATAAAGAAGAGGAGTGGGACAAGCTCTTTACACAAAGGGTGGTAGGTACCTGGAATACGCTGCCAGGGGTGGTGGTAGAGGCAGATTCAAGAGCTGGCAAACCAGCCACGTCAAGAAACTGAACAAGAGCGTTCCAGAGTTGAACAGACAGTGGATCAACAAATAATATCTGAATCACTGCTCTAATCACTTGTATCCTGACTGAACCAGGTACTTATTTTATTAGTTAATGAGGGCAAAACTTGTTCATGAGTGTAAAGCTTAAAGCAGTTTGTCCATCGGATATTTGATTCAAGTAAATATTTTCTTACATAAAGTGTAATAAATTCCCATTTCCTGCTCAAGATATGGTGCTGCAAACTATTGCTACCATCTTAAAAAATATTGTAATCGCAAGAGTTCCTCTTCTCATGTATTCTCTGTAAGTACAATATTCGCTCAGTAGACACAAGGAACTGCAGATGTTTTAATCTTGAGCAAAACGCACAATGTGCTGGAGTAACTCAGCAGGTCAGGCAGCATCTCTGGTGAACATGGAATGATGACGTTTGAGGTCGGGATTCTTCATCAGATACTACAGTGCCTATTGTGACAAGTTCTAAAGATGGGTCTGAAGAAGGGGCCTGACCCAAATGTCGCCTGTCCATGTTCTCCCGAGATGGTGCTCTCTGAAGCGCTCTGTCGGTGTGACCGTCCCACAATCGAGAGGTCCGCCCAGCAGGGCCGGCCTTAGGAGGTGCTGGGGCCCAATTGGGAACAATTTTGGTGAGCCCCAGGTTCCCAGCCAAGGTCTGTAGAATCATAGAAATATAATTAAAGTCTATTATAGACTTTATATCTCTATGGTAGAATGGTAAGTAATCAAAATGTGCGTTTAAACAGTGCATGTGAGTTAATGGACCAAACAGATCTAAGCTACATTTTAATGTAAAATTGCATTCATGTAAGCCTACAAGTAACAAACAAAATGTGTAGATCACCTCTGAAAAGTACATAGTTACAATGCCACTTGTTATAATGACAGTGAAATTTAAAAAATAAGTAATTTATTAACTAGATCCTGGAAAACCAATAATCATTGTCGAAAAACCAGTCAAGGTGTTACATTTTGGGCTTCAGTCCCATCCTACCCTTTCGGGCTTTGATTACTGCAGACCTTTTTGAGTGGAAGACTTGCAATAAAACCACGGATTTTATGATTTAACCACTTGGATTCCCTCCCAAGTTGACTCTCTCCAACTTTCCGCAAGAGAGCTCACTTAAAGCAAATATTTAAAAAATTACATTTGGCCGCTTCTCTCCAGAAGCTGGTAAATCCAAATCCAGACATATATTGAAAGTTGAAGGTAGACAAAAGTGCTGGAGCAACTCATCGGCATCTATGGAGTGAAGGAAATAGGCAACGTTTCGGGCTGAAACCCTGAAGTTGAGTGGTGTTTTCCACATATATGTGGTGTCTGTACTCAAAACATCATTGCAACATAATAGGTTGCTCAGTTTCAACTGTCTGGTGCCCTCCCATCCTCCCATACAGTGAAATTATTTATAAAAAATGTAATTTTTTTTCAGAGAATAAAATTCAGAATTTTACTTCGGAGTCACGTGAGTGACTACGTGAAGACCCCACCAGCACGCATGCGCGTCATATCGTCTATCGCATTGCGCAACGACGGGCTGGTGGCGTGCTGCTCCACCAGCGGTCAAACCTGAAGGTTAAAGCCCTGTCCCACGGGCAGGCGGTTACAGGCGGTAAACGCGGCGTAGCAGTAAGTGGGGACCGCGCGGGGCCCGCGGGGTCAGTCCCACGCAGATCGCCGGAGCCGTATGTAGTTGGTCCCGACATCGCGCGGGGCTCAGAAAAACTGACACTGTCCAAAAATCCTGTGCGGCAACGGCCTGCCGCTCCGCTGCCGCCTCGACGCCGCGAGCACCGCCTGGACGCCGTGCACCGTCTCGACGGAGTACGCTAGCGCTTTGCATTGCGCGATGATGTCATCACCCGACGCCGCGCTCGCCGCATGCTCGTGGGACAGGCCGTACGGTAAACACTCGGCCTCCGCGCGGCAACCGCTTCCGGTTAGGTTGCGCTGCCGAATGCTCGTGGGACAGGCCATACGGTGACACCCGCGCGGTCCCCACTTCCTGCTACGCCGCGCTTACCGCCTGGAACCGCCTGCCTGTGGGACAGGGCCTTAAGTTTTTCAACTTTTTTCCAGGTCCATTTCCGATTGCAGGAAGCTCTTGCAGAGTTCCTGCTGGAAGACGTTCCGGGGTCGAAATCCCGGCTCCTCCAGGCGGGGGAATCCCTTTCACAGGGACCGCGGGGTGGGGGGGGGAACCCGGCTGCGAAAAGAGCGGGGATACCCCCCGACTATGGATATCGCGGGGATCCCTTTTACAGGGACCGCGGGGAAATCTCGGCTGAACCCGACGGTGAACATCGCGGGGAGGCCCGCCCACGGACCGCGGGAACCCGCTACGGAGACCGCGGAATGCGGGTAGCGGGCGGCGGTCGAATTCGAGTCGCTGGCGGTGGAGCCAGCGGCTTCAGGCTGGTGCCGGTAGCACCCAGGCAACCGCGGATGAAGGAGCCGGCTACTGACCACGGGAGAGCGGTGAACCGGTGGCTGTCGGGTTCGCACGGTGGAGCAGGACAGCGACTCGACTTAGGCAGCCCAAGGAAGGTAGGCAACCAAACAAAGTCGGAGAGACCCGGGCAGGACGAGCCGGCCAGGGGCCAGGAGGGTTCCCCTCCGACATACCAGGGTACGTCCTTGGACGTTTTACCCAGCCTGATATGGTCCTCTAACACATGGCACGGAGATTTACGGCAGCACCTGTACACAGGACTGCTCACAAATCTCCCTCTCAATGGAGAGGCGTACATGGGTCAGTGTTGACTGGCCCGATCCCGGAGGAATGTCTATGGCACATACCACCATGCATGAGCGTTACTAACGGCATAAACACCCCTACGCCATGGCAGTAGCAGTTACACTGTATTCATTCACGTATATGGCTGGGTAGGCACCATTATGCTGGTATCCTCTGATTAATTATTTTAGTTCAGGGGTTTGTTCTTGATATCATACATGTATCATTATGCCAATGGAATGAGACCTGCCTGGGAAGTCCTATACCGATAAGCCACCTGTGCGAGCTACACATGGTAGTGTCAGGGTAATTCCGATAATTAAAGGGACTGTGGTAGATCCTTAGAGCCAAGTTACATATCAATATAATAATCGAATCTTTGATTTAACTGGTTGGACGTCTCCATTTATGTAAATGCTTTTCCCATGATAAATAACTGGCAGGTTTTTTTCAGCATTTCTCCCACTATGTCTGACATACAGGGGCCAGAGGCGCTCCAGTCCTTCGCTGAAGACTGCATTGGCGTCGGGAACGAGCAGGACTAGCACGAGCAGCCAGTTTGATAAATGAAGATACCAACCAAGCATCAATTTGCACAACTAGTCCTGGCGGCTGCTGAAGGAAGCAACCTGACAAACCCCGACTCAGAGTGAGTGCCAAGTCTTGGGCATCTGTGTCGGACAAGCTCCATCCTAAGGCATGTCAGGCAGCAGCTCCTGGTTCAGGGTTGCAAATTTCCTCCCACTCAAATGGGCGGAGTGGTAGAGGGTGCTACAGAAGTGCACATGTGCCTGAAGCGACACCTGTTTCTGGGTTGCAATTCCTCCCACTCGATCGAACGTACTGATGGAGATGGTGCTAAAATACATGCACACATGCCTGAGGCAGCTCCTGGCTCAGGTTGCATAAGTCCTCCCATTCGGATGTAGGAAGGATGAAACTGGTTGAGGCAGCTCCTGGGTCAGGTTGCATAAGTCCTCCCATTCGGTTGGTAATATTTACACTTGTTTTGGTACAGGTGACAATAATAACATAAGATTCCAATCTAATGATAAATTCAATGATAACATGAGATTAGTTTATACTGCACAGCAGATATGGTTGGAGTTGCTTTCAAGGCAGGCTCGCAATTGTGGGAGATGTGGCCTGTTCATTGCCAACAGGTTCAACTCGCATGTGCAGAATAGACATTTCTGAATAGGAAATTTCATGACTGTTTAACTTCCATGGGATCAGTTCCATTCACAGGCTCTGGAGATATTTGAAATTTAGCTGGATGAGGCAATGATACACTCAGAAGTGTTGCAAAATGGGCTAACTTCAGCTCACAGGTTATTTACCAAATTACTACAATCAGTGCTTCGGTTGCTCAGAGCTAAAAAACAAGTGTTATGGCCTAGCTGGATAATATTGAAAATACTGTATTTTGCTAAATTAGCCGTATCAGCCACAAAACTATATTTGAGAAATTGGGTTTCTCATCCATCCAGTTAAATTTAAGTTAAATTTAAGTTGATACCAACTGAAATTATTGATGATTGGGATACAATTAAATCTATTAATTTGTCTGGGACTCCGCCCTGAGACAAAAGATTAGACATCTGCTATTCCCAGCTGAAACTATCAAAGTCACAATGGTGGATGAACAGTATTCAGCATTGCTCCACTAAACTTTTCATCAGTAAATCTTCAGCTAATTACAAACTGATGCTATTACTCAACGATGGAAAATTACTAATACCATCTCTAGTTACGGAGGCGGATGGGATTAGCATGAGTTATCAATTGTTCAGTTATATGGTATCAACTACCAATGGACACCAGGTGCATTCTGTGCATTAAAGGTTGTGTGAATATGCATAATCTGCATGC
This sequence comes from Malacoraja senta, assembly GCA_038087875.1. Lineage (NCBI taxonomy): Eukaryota > Metazoa > Chordata > Chondrichthyes > Rajiformes > Rajidae > Malacoraja > Malacoraja senta. Next base: position 22,713,381 of record CM075980.1, read on the forward strand.
ACAAGTCTAAGGTTGATACACTTTGGTGGTGATATATGTTACACTGGTGTATTATCATGTAAATCAATGACAACACAGAATGGATGTGCGATCACAAAGTATTTAATGACATTGTGGCTCGATGGAACACTAACGATCGAGAAGTTTGCATCCAGGCTCAATCACCAGTTGCAGAAAATATGAGGCATATCAATGGCGATGGGTGCATTCTTGCTACACTAGGGAGGAATGTTCTTTTATGTCTTCCTCCATTTTGTCTCATCAGACGGGTCTTGCAAAAATTCAGCAAGTTTCCCGCTTCAGGCATTTTCGTAGTGCCTGTCAGGCTTATACATCCCATGGTTCCCGCTGATGCGGGGAATGATCATAAAACCTTATATGGTTATTTCTGGACACAAAAATTGTTGGTTTAACCGTGATGTGGAAACCATCCACTGCATGATATAATCAATTCATTGACTTACAGATTCTGAGAAGACCGTGCCTGCGGCTCGGGTTGTTAAACCAAAAACCTTGGAAGTGCTCACTGCAGATTGCAGGGAAAGCACCAAATAGCAGTATTTCCTCATAAGGAGATGGGAGGTATTTGTTTTATGCTTATTTTACATTTAACTCGGCACGGATGACTGACGTCTTGAAATTCAGTTTATATAGGATTTTACAATCATTAAGTTAAAGTTTCCATTTACTGTGCCTAAAGTGCCTTCTCATCATTTGGCTGCGGGGAGCAGAATCCACTCTGTCGGGTCTCACCCTCTGACATCTAGATTATGAAGGGTATCTTCAACTCAAAACCTCCCAGGCCTAGGGACGCAGAGATTGTTAACATTGTGCTACGTCAATTCGCTGGTGGGCTCCAGCTACATCCCTGTCCTTGGTCAAACTCACTTACTAGTGATTATGCTCATGGCGCTGAGTTCAGCGCAACGGGTCCAGTCATTGCATAAGTTAACACTGGATAGGAAGATCTGTGGGCAATAATAAAATTTTATGTTTATGACTTAGTCAAGCAGAGTAGACCAGGGGCATAAGGTCAAACTAGATGTTTGCATATCCCATGGACCTTGGGTTGTGTGGGGTCACACATCTACACCAGAATGTTAAGGTCCCTAAGAGCCTTATAGACTCTGAACTAGCAATATTGTTAGTTACATAAAACCTCGTTAGAAGGTATCACTACAGACCATCTCCAGTGGGTTAAACGGGTCTGGCTTATACAGGAGTGAACATTGACATTTTCAAGTCTCACTCCACCAGGGCTGCAACAACCTCAGCAGCAGGGTTATGGACCACATCCTAGCGGCTGCAGGATGGTCAAACAAACGATCTGTCCAAATATTCAGAAGAAACCCATTGCCAGATCGGGGGTATTTGCCAACTCTATGTTAGGTCTGTTTCATAGCTTCCTCCCGGTTGAGGGAGGTTACTATTGTCATTATTTGTTCATTAAAAGCATCAACATGTCTATATCTATGTCATGTCTGAATGCATTATTAATGTTCATTCATCATTGGTCAACTGATGGAGTGTATGACGCATGGACTCGTTTCCACGGCATGAAATCACAGAGCTTTAAAATCTTCACGTAGTCACTCACGTGACTCCGAAGTAAAATAGTAAGATTAAATGAGAACTTACCAGTTTGAAGTTTGATCTTTATTTTATGAGGAGTTGCGTTGAGGGATTACGTTTCCCTCCGCTCCCAACCCTCTATCATAAAGGTCAGCTGGTATTCTAGTTCTCTTATCTTAATATGTTTAGTTCGACTACTGTTATCTGTGATTTTACACCGCTGCTTTGAAGATTGACGCGCATGCGTGCTGGCGGGGTCTTCACGTAATCCCTCAACGCAACTCCTCATAAAATAAAGATCAAACTTCAAACTGGTAAGTTCTCATTTAAGTGCATTGTTGGAAACAAATTATCTTTTTTGGATTTCTATTAACATTCCTAGATTATAAATGAGTCATTATTATTGCCTTTTATTATGAGAAAGTTATCTTTCTTGCTTTTTTCTCTGTAAAGTCTTTTAGAATTTTGTCTAAGTTTAAACCTGCTAATTTCAGATTCAATGGACATAATTGGCAAACTGTTCAAACGTTCTTGCTGAATTGATGATCTCAAGTAAGTTTTGTTCAGTTTCAGCTTGGAAAAACTCATTTCTCCAGATGCCACAGTCACTGGGATTGTCAAGAAAATCCGAAGAGCAATAAATACATTTGGAAATGCGGTAGACCTGTTGTTGCAAGCAGGGAATTCAAGCATTTTCATGGGGTTTTGAATCTCTGGTGGCAGAATTGGCTTTAGTGCCTCCATTTCCTCACAAAGCATGTATCCATCTATATCAGCCAGTTTTGTGGTTTTAACTTGATCTTTTTCCTGTCCCAGCTTGACCTCTGTCAATGCCACTTCCATATCTGCTGCACATTTTCTTATGGTGTCTTTGGACAGGTCCTGAAAATTGCACAAGAATCCAAATTCGATTTTGATACTTTTTCAGTTGTTCAAACCGTGGTTCAAATGTTTGCAGTGCTTTATCTACCACTTGATTAAAACATTGCACTCAGAAGGCTGTTTTTGGATCTGGCAAAGGTTCATCTGCAGATTCATAATCAAATAATTTTCTTTTTTTGCGTAAGCGCTTTCTCTGAGTCTTGAATACAGGCTCAGCATCTAGGTCTTGGACAAGTTCACTAGCGTCAATCAAGGCTTCATCAAAACCTTTTGCCCTGTATGTCTTTAACCAGTTACAAAGCTTTTGAAATGAAGAAACCCCTGTAGCAACATCTATGGTATCACTCTGAAGTTCCTTACTCACAACATTTACTTGAAACAGTAAGGAGTGCCAGAGAACTAGTGAGACCAGAAACTTGTAATCTCTCATTTGACTGACCAATGATTCAGCATCGCTTTTTGCTTGAGCATCATCAGTGTTTTCTGCGAACAATTCTAGTGCATTACAAACTTCAGCAGCTTGGTACCGCACAGCTTTGACACTTTCCATTCTACATTCCCATCGTGTTTCAGAGAGAGGTTTTACAGACGGACCTGTCACATGTTTTCTAAAAACAGTCCATCTTTTAGTAGATGATGCAAAAAGGGGGTAAATACGCTGCAGAGTTCCAAAGAAAGTCATTGCATCAGGTCATGTCTTGGCCATGTCTCCCAAAACTAGGTTGTAGTTGTGACATGCGCATGGTGTAAAGAAAGCTCTTGAATTCTTCTGTAGAAGTCGTGCCTGCACACCTGAGGTGTGTCCCTTCATATTGGCACCATTATCATACCCTTGTCCACGGATATTTTCAACATCCAGCCCTAATGTTTCAAGTTCATATAGAAGGGTGTTGTACAAATTTCACCTGTGCTACTTTCTACCACCAAAAACGTGATGAAATGTTCATATTCTCCTGCTGGAGCATTTGATTGTACTCCATCAGCTACATAACTAATTACCATCGACATTTGCTCCTGATGACTGATGTCAGGAGTACAGTCGAGAATTATTGCAAAATATTTAGCAGCCTTGATTCGCAAAATGATTTCCTATAGAACAGCTTGACCCATTATATTAATAAGCTGATTCTGGATTCTTTTTCCTAAATAATGATCATGTATTTCCTTAATCTGGATTTTTCGCAGATGACCTTGCATTACTGGATTTAACTTCCCTAGCAACTCAATAACACCAAGGAATTTTCCATTATGTGGTGTTCCTATGTGTTCCTCGGATCCCCGGAATGGCAAGTTTCTTTCTGCCAGGAACTCTACCGTGTTTTTTGGAGTTCTCATGCTCAGATAGTCTTGTATGAATGTTCGGCCAGTTATTAAAAGCAAAACTTGCAAGTGCACATGCTGCGTTATTATCAAAAAGCTTGCAGTAGTAACAGAAGATTTTATCACTTGATACAGAGTATATTAGCCATGGACGATCGACAATTTCACCATTTGTCAGTTTTCATTTGCAGTGAAATGTTGAAACAAAACGTGATCCACTCTCATTCTTGGGGAAAAATTCTACTATAATTGTAGGTGGTTGTTTTTTTCACTAAATAGTCCCTGATACTCTGACTTATCATTTCTGGCAATGTTGCAGGATCAGCTGTTAATTCTACAAAACTGGCAGATTTTGAATTCCCGTTCTCCCTTGCCTCAGAGGCACCAGCAGTCATGTCAACAGGCGAGTTTCCTTATTTGTCAAATTCAACACTTTCGAGGCCCCATAACAGAGGCCTCCAGAAACGTTAGCGGAATCAATGATTACACTTATACCTAAAAAAGGTAAAGATTTAGAAGATCCGGGTTCTTATAGAGCTATTGCGCTGTTAAATACAGATCAAAAAATATTAGCGAAAACATTAGCTAGAAGATTAAGTAACTATGTTAGTAAATTAATAAATCCGTATCAAACAGGGTTTATACCCAAGAGATATTCATGCAATAATCTGAGACGTCTGTTTAATATAATGCACTCATATAAAACCGAAGAACAAGATTTATCAATTATTTCACTGGACGCAGAAAAAGCATTTGATCAAGTGGAATGGGATTACCTTGTCAAAGTATTGCAAAAATTTCAAATGGGAGAGAATTTTATCGCTTGGGTAAAATTATTATATGATAGGCCTACAGCCAGAATATTAACTAATAATAATTTGTCCTCGAAATTTCAATTATCAAGGGGAAATAGACAGGGATGTTCATTATCCCCTCTGCTATTTTCCCTTGTAATAGAACCGTTAGCGGAAAGTATTAGAATACATCCGAATATCCATGGGTATAATACAAAATACTCAAATAATAAGATATCATTATACGCAGATGATGTACTACTATATATCACAAAATCACAAATCAGTATACCAAATATATTACATTTAATAGAGGAATTTGGATCCTTTTCAGGATATAGAATAAATTGGAATAAAAGTGAAATTATGACGATTAAACCTCAAGACCCAACACACCTGTTAAAATTCCCTTTTAAAATCGCTTCAGAAAAATTTAAATATTTGGGAATTGAAATTACTAGAAAAGATAAATCTTTATTTAATGCAAACTATAAGCCCTTACTTAATAAATTAAACATACTGATTAAATTCTGGAAAACTCTTCCGATGTCTCTTATAGGCCGAATAAATGCTATAAAAATGATCATTTTACCACAAATTTTATATCTATTCCAGTCAATACCGATATATTTACCAAAAATATATATTTTTTAATTGGATGCTGACATTACAAACTTTATATGGGACTATAAATCCCACAGAATCCAAAGAAAACATTTGTGTAAACCTAAAGAATCTGGCGGATTATCACTCCCTAATTTTTTATATTATTACTGGGCCACAAATGTCAAAAATATGATTCACCTGTTGGACAATTCGGCCCAGCAGGTGGATTGGATAGCAATGGAGAGAGAGGATTGTTTCCCTTTTAACATAGGAGCGATCCTTCTCTCACCAACAAAAATGAAGAATACAATATAGTAAAAATCCAATTATTCATAGTACAATTAGCATTTGGAAACAAATAAAATTAACTTTAAAATTAAGAAATCTATCACTTCTCTCACCTATAATGAACAACCCTTCGTTTAAACCTTCTATGATAGATAAATCTTTTACAAATTGGGATAGAGTAGGAATTAAAACGTTTGGAGATATGTATGATAATGGAAGTTTTTTAAAACATTTCACCAACTACAACTTAAATACAACTTGAGTAGTAATCAATATTTTAAATACTTTCAAATACGTGACTATTTGAAAAATTACACACGAGAATATCAAAATATGTCGCCAGACCTATTAGATGAGATAATGAATATAAAATCGGAATCAGCTAATTTAATATCATACCTGTATAATTCCATTTTAAACATAGAAATTCCATCATCTGATGGGATTAGAAGAGAATGGGAACAGGAACTAGCTATAAAAATCTCGAAAGAGTTGGGATAAACACCTGTTATATGTGCATAAATGCTCGATTAACGTAAGACATACTCTAATTCAATTAAAAATTTTACATAGATTATACTATTCGAAAGTTAAATGAAGTAAATTTTACCCAAATACCTCTTCTATCTGTGATAAGTGCCTAACCCAAGAAGCAACTATAGTACATTATTTTGTTTTTTGTATAAAAATCCAAAAAATTTGGAATGAAATTTTTGAAATTTTCACTAAATTATTTAAAATAAAACTGAAACCGAATGCAGAACTGATTATTTTTGGAACAATAGAAGCAAGTTTGGAGCTGACTTCGTTTCAAAGGAGTTTTCTTAATTATGGCTTAATAACGGCAAAAAAACTTATACTGTAATTTTGGAAAAACGCTCCCACGCCAACGACAAAAATGTGGATTTCTAATATGTCGGAATTGTTACACCTAGAAGATATGAGATTCCTCTTAGCAGGTAAACCAGACCAATTCCAAAAGATTTGGTCTCCATTTATCGACTTATTACAAACATAGGGTGCAACAAAATGTTGATAATAAATGGTTTCAGGACCTGGCGAGGGGTGAGTAAAGATATGAAGTAAGTACATCCCTTTCATATTGTCCTATCTTATCTTATGTTTTCTTTTTTCTTTTTCCTCCTTTAGGTTTTCCGCTTTTTTAAACTATTTCTTGTGGTTTAGGTCCATATGGGTGTTCCTGGACCACTCTTTCAATCACTCACTTACTATCTTTACTAACTCTTTCTATCCTTTTCTCTTATTAAAGTTTAAAATAAGAAGTGGTACAAGAAAAGTATAAACTTACGTTATTGCAGATTACTGTAATGTACAATACTTCTAATAAAATAAAAAATATTTTAAATTTTTTTTTTTTTTAATGCAACACTTTCGAGGCCCCTTAACAGAAGCGTCCACGTCGCGGGGCTGGAAACACAGTGTGCTTTCTGAATCTAGCAATCGCTGACATGCTTCTAATCATCTGCCTACCCTTTCAAATTAATTATATGGTTCACGAAAAAAAAATGGATTTATGGTGATGTTCTTTGCTGCCTGAACCTACTCCTGATTTCCTTTAACAAGGTACCTACAAGGTGCGCAGTGAAGATTGCACTCACTCTGTGGATTATGGCAGTTGCAATTTGGTTGCGTTTGGTGACAGAACGACACGACTTCAAGCATAACAATGTGACGCTGTGAGTCATTCAAGATAAACAGCCCACTAAATGGCACAATTATTTGGATATCTATTGTCTATATGTTATTTTTCTTTATTTTACCAGCTTTGGTTATTCTGTTCTGTATCTTCTGCATCACCTGAAAGTTAATACAGATCAAAAGCAATGTGCGGCGTAAATATAACCAAACAGTGAAGATTATGACAACTGTGGCGGTAATTTTAATCCTTTGCTTCATGCCCACCATTATTGGTTTTGTTGTGGTTGTAATCACAAAGCTAAGAAGTGCCCGACAATGCAATTAATTTAATACAGCAAGGCATTTCTTTTATAATAAATTGTTTCTGACATACCTGAACTGTATGATCCATCCCGTTGTTTATTATTTTTTGAATTCGTCATTTAACAACGCCTTGATGAAAGCTCTCGCTCGTCTGAAATTAAAGTCTGGCAGACCAGTCACGTCAAGAAACTGAACAAGAGGGCTCGATGGATGGGCAGACTGCGGCTCGACAAATGATCTCTGAAACTCCGCTCTGATCACGTATGCTGACTGAACCAGATGCTTATTTTATTAGGTAGTGAGGGTAAAGTTTGTGCATGAGTGTAAAACTGAAATTGTGCAAATGTGAAATATTTTGTCAAGCGGTCATTTGATTTGAGTAAATAATTTCTGATATAAAGTGTAATAAATTGCAGTTTCCTGGCCTAGACATGGTGCAGCAAACTGTCTCTATCATCTTGAAAGAGATTGCGATCGCAAGAGTTCCTCTTCACATGTATTCTCTGTAAGCAAAATATTTGCACAGTGGACACAAGGAACTGCAGATATTTTAATCATGAACAAAACGCACAAAGTGCTGGAGTAACTCAGCGAATCAGGCGGCATCTCTGGAGAACATGGATAGGTGGCGTTGAGGTCGGGACGCTTCTTCAAATTCAACAGTGCAGATTGTGACAGCTTCTGAAGATGGGTCCAAAGCACCTGACCCAAAGTGTTGCTTGTCCATGTTATCCCGAGATGGTGCCTGTCCCTCTGAGTTACTCCAGCACTTTGTGTGCTTCCTTCCCTGTCCATTGTCAGGTATTTATAAGTCAGTCACTTGTAGCTGGATGACAATTTTATTCCAAACCATTCTTCAGTTGAATCTTTTGGATTCTTCTTCTTCAAAAAATGGTGTGTCGTACAGTAACTTCACTGAGCTCGGAGTCAAATAAATACTGTATGGTCACAGATTCACCTCCATCTCAAATACATTTACACTTCTATATCTTGCACTGTGTAGCTTCTCCTTCGCTCTATCCTTTGTTCTTGAGTTTGAACTGAGTGTATCTATGTGTGGCATATCTGATCGGTTTAGAGAGCATGCAGAATAGAGCTTTTCATTGTATCTCAGTACATGTGACAATAATAAACCTAATCTTAATCCTTCACTGCCATTGGGAGTTTGCATGCTTAATTTAACAAAAGTGTGATAGAAAATTTCATAAGGAATATAGAAGTGATTACAGTAACATTGTGAAACAAGATGTACGGGGCAAACTTTCTACACAGTGGGTGGTGGGTGCCAGGAATGCGCTGCCAGAGGTGGTGGTGGAGGCAGACATGATAGTGACATTTAAGAGGCTTTTAGACAGGCACATAGATATGCAGGGAATGGAGCGATATGGATCATGGTTCATCTTGTCGTTATGTTCGGCATGTTAGGTTGAGGAGTTTGTTCCTGTGCTATGTTCTGATGCTAAAACCATCATAGTTTTCTGCAAATTCTGCAATACAGCAATACTGACTAATTATTTCTAAATACCAACTTATTGTTCTCCAAGATATTGTCAATGTGTTTATAACACAACTGATTGGTGCTTCGTTTCACTCCACCCCTGCAGTGTAATGCGTCGAGCAGATAAGGTTGTTTTTCTTTTCATTAGCTCGCTCCTCTCTGAAGCGCTCTGACTGTGTGACTGTTCCACAATCAGGGGCGGAAATCCCAGTGGGGGGGGGGGGGGCAGGGGGGACACGTCCCCCCCATGTTTTGAGAGGTGGGGGATGTCCCCCCCATTTTTTGTAATCCGGATTTTAAAACCCGGTGAAATCTCCGCTTTCCGCGAGACAGTGGGGGTGGGACTGCTGCTCGAGGGCGCCGATTGGACGAGAGAGACATCGGTCAGCAGGCAATGGGGGCGGGACATGATGATTCAGCGTGATGATTGGAGGAGGGAGGAGTGTGGGGGGGGGGGGGGTTGGGGTGGGAGTGGTGTGGGACTGAGGATAGAGTGCGGTGATTGGAGGAGGGAGACGTGCCAAAACACTCTCGGCACAGACCAAAGATACTCTAGTATCTTTGGCACAGACCTGCACCTCATCTGCAGCCCGGATCGATCCCGGCTCTCCGGCGCTGTCCCATCCCCACCCAAGTGCCCCACGCCCGGGGGTGGCCAGAGACGTCAGGAGTCAGACGGGCGCAGTGCCCCCAGGCCCACAGCCAGCGCAGAGAAGCAGCGCTAAACCTAGCACAACTCTGCTGTCCCGCCAGGTTAACCTACAGCCCTGCCTGGACTTATGGGAAATATGGCCCAGGTTTACAGCCAGCACGGAGAAGCAGCACTGGTGTCCCGTCAGTCCAGGCAGGGCTGTAGGTTAACCCAGCGAGACAGGCAGAGTTGAGCTGCATTTAGCGCTGGATTGAGCCTCCGAAGCCTCGCGTGTGTGTGTGAGTGTGCGCATGCGCGCTCGGCCGCCAAAAAATTGTGTCCCCCCTGTCCCCCGGTCCCCTCCATATTTTGATAGCGATTTACGTGCATGTCCACAATGGAGATGAAACCGTCCTCTCGTCCCACACCACACTTGTCATTTGTGTCACCATCGTCCTGGGATTTGTTGGAAATGCAATGGCTCTGTGGATCTTCCTCTTTCAGGTAAAATGCTGGAAACCAAACACCGTGTACTCACTGAATCTGGCAAACGGCAACATGCTTCTAATCACCTGCCTACTATTTAGAATTGGTTCTTTTGTTCACGAGAAGAAATTGATTTATAGGTTTATGTTCTTTGCCGCATAAACCTATTCCTGATTTCCTTAATGTGTAGGAAGGAACTGCTGGTTTAGACCAAAGATAGACACAAAAAGCTGGAGTAACACAGTGGGTCAGGCAGCATCTCCGGAGAAAAGAAATAGGTGACGTTTCGGATCGAGAAGAAGAGTCTAGACCTGAAATGTTACTGAAATGTCCTTTTCTCCAGAGATGCTGCCTGACCCGTTGAGTTACTCCAGCTTTTTTGTGTTTATCCTGGATTTCCTTAAATAGGACTGACAACATCTTCTTTTTGATGGTTATAACCATCGATCGTTATTTCAAGGTGCTCCACCCTCTCCACTATGTAAATGGGTCATTGAAGGTCGACGTGTGCTTCAAATGAGCTATTCTCTCATCTATATTACTAAAAGTCTGATCTTGACCATTTTCTGTTGTTCTGTATATTGATTTTAGAAAAAACGCTGCCACTTACGGCTGTGATTTTTAGCCATTTTACTCAGTCCCCATCTGCTGCGCAGGACAAGAGGATGTTTCCCATCGATGAAAAATAAAAGAGTTATTAGTGTTTAAAAAATGTTGAGATTCTCTCTCCTGAAGGCCACGCCCCTTCTGGAGGGACTATGAAATCCGGAGGTGTTGAGTGCCTCAGTCAGTCTCTGCAAGATGGGGGAACGAGAGGGTCACGTCTCTCAGTCTGAGCTGTGAATAACACTGAACACATGTCTACTAAACTGTGAGTGTAGTTTTACTGACCTTGAGTGCCCTTAATGTGGTTTGAAAATTAAAATGTGGTTGGTTTGAAAAAGCAAAGCAAATGGTTGGTGGTGGTTGGTTTGAAAAGAAGCACAGCAAATGGTTGGTGGTGGTTGGGGAACTGGAGAAGCAAGTGGATGACCTCTGGTTCGTCCGAGAGGCTGAGTCGTTCTTCACCGAGTCCTACAGCTAGATTGTTACACCAAAGGTACTGGAAGAGGGAAGGTGGGTGACAGTGAGAAAGGGAAACATAGAAACATAGAAACATAGAAAATAGGTGCAGGAGGAGGCCATTCGGCCTTTCGAGCCAGCACCGCCATTCATTGTGATCATGGCTGATCGTCCCCTATCAATAACCCGTGCCTGCCTTCTCCCCATATCCCTTGACTCCACTAGCCCCTGGAGCTCTATCTAACTCTCTCTTAAATCCATCCAGTGATTTGGCCTCCACTGCCCTCTGTGGCAGGGAATTCCATAAATTCACAACTCTCTGGGTGAAAAAGTTTTTTCTCACCTCAGTCTTAAATGACCTCCCCTATATTCTAAGACTGTGGCCCCTGGTTCTGGACTCGCCCAACATTGGGAACATTTTTCCTGCATCTAGCTTGTCCAGTCCTTTTATAATTTTATATGTTTTTATAAGATATCCCCTCATCCTTCTAAACTCCAGTGAATACAAGCGTAGTCTTTTCAATCTTTCCTCATATGTGCAGTCCCGCCATCCCAGGGATCAATCTCGTGAACCTGCCTCAATCACAAGGATGTCCTTCCTCAAATTAGGAGACCAAAACTGTACACATGGTAAACATGGAATGCACAGGTCCCTGGGTGTTGTACCTCTTGTGAACAGGTTCACCCACTTAAAAGCTGTCGGGACAGAAGACGTTAACGCACTGAGCGGCGCACTGGCTTGCGATGCAAAAAGTGCTGTTGAGCCAAAACCAAGGAGGTCGACGTCAGGCAACGCAGTGGTGGTTGGAGACTCCACTGTGAGAGGTACGGACAGGGGTTTCTGCGGCAACAGATGGGATTCGAGGATGGTGTGCTGCCTCCCGGGTGCCAGGATCCAGGAAGTCACGGGCAGAGTGCAGAAAATCCTCAAGGGCGAAGGTGAACAGCCGGAAGTTGTAGTGCATGTTGGCACAAACGATATAGGAAAGAAGGGGATGAATATTCTGAAGCGTGACTTTAGAGAGCTCGGAAAAGTGCTGAAAAGCAGGACCTCCAGGGTGGTTATCTCCGGTTTGCTTCCAGTTCCTCGTGCTGGCGAGAGCAGGAACAAGGAGATACAGGACCTGAATGTGTGGCTGGGGAACTGGTGCAGGGGCAGGGATTTAGATTCTTAGATCAATTCTTAGAACTGTACAAAAGGGACGGATTGCACCTTAACAGGTGGGGGACCGGCATTCTGGCGGGCAGGTTTGCCACTGCGACACAGGTGGTTTAAGACTAAATAAGGGGGGGGGGGGTGTGGGGGGTATCAAATGGGATAGTCAAGGACGGAGTTAAAAGGAAAGGGAGTAAAGGGATAGTTAATGACCCCAGAATTAACGGGAAAGAAAGCTTACAAAGGGATAGGAGAGTATGGCCAAGTGTAGTAGGGATCGATGTGAATGGTGAGATGCGTAAGGAATTAAAAGTACTGTATTTGAATGCGCGAAGTATAAGAAGTAAAGTAGATGAGCTTGAGGCTCAAATATAGGTTGTTAGATATGACATTGTGGGGATTACCAAGACATGGCTTCAGGAGGATCAGGTCTGGGAACTTAATATTCAGGGTTATACATCCTATAGAAAGGACATGCATGTGGGTAGAGGAGGAAGGGGGGGTAGCTCTTCTGGTGTGGAATGGAATTCAGTCCCTTGCGAGGGAAGATATAGGGACTGATGAGGTGAGTCACTGTGGATTGAGTTGAGGAATTGCAAAGGCAAGAAGACACTAATTGGTGTTATCTACAGACCCCCAAATAGTGGCTCGGATGTAGGGTGTATGTTGAAGCAGGAGTTAAAACTAGCATGTAACAAAGGTAATGCCACTGTGGTGATGGGGGATTTCAATATGCAGGTAGACTGGGAAAATCAGGTTGGTTCAGGACCCCAAGAAAGAGAGTTTGTAGAGTGCCTCCGAGATGGATTCTTAGAGCAGCTTGTAATGGAGCCGACCAGAGAAAAGGCAATTCTGGATTTAGTGTTGTCCAATGAACCAAATTTGATAAAGAGAACTCGAGGTAAAGGAACCGCTTGGAGGTAGTGATCATAATATTATTCGTTTTAATCTGCAATTTGAGAGGGAGAAGGTTAAATCGGAAGTGGCAGTGATGCAGCTGAACAAAGGGGATTATGAAGGCATGAGAGAGGAGCTGGCCAAGGTAGACTGGAAAGGGATACCAGCAGGAATGAAGGTGGAACAGCAATGGCAGGAATTTTTGGGCGTAATCCGGAAGACACAGGATCATTTCATTCCAAAAAGGAAGAAAGATTCTAAGGGGAGTAGGAGGCAACCGTGGTTGACAAGAGAAGTTAGGGATAGAATAAAACTAAAAGAAAAGATGTATAACACAGCAAAGAGTAGCCGGAAGCCAGAGGATTGGGAAACTTTCATAGGACAACAGAAGGAAACAAAACGGGCAATACGGGTTGAAAAGATGAAGTACCAAGGGAAGCTGGCCAGGAATATAAAGAAGGACAGTAAAAGCTTCTTTAGATATGTTAAGGGAAAAAGAGTAGCAAAGTCAAATGTGGGTCCCTTGAAGGCAGACACGGGTGAAATTATTATGGGGAACAAGGAAATGGCAGAAGAGTTGAACAGGTACTTCGGATCTATCTTCACTTAAACCCCTGTCTCACGGTGCGAGTCCACCCACGAGTGATCCCGCGTTTAAAACAAATCAAACTCGTGGTAATCACGTAGAATTAACGTAGCAGGAACGTCGGAACTCGTAACGCTAACGGCAGGTACTCGGGAAACTTGTTAACTCGTGAAAATCTTTCAACATGATGAAAGATTTCCACGAGTCAAATTTACTCTTGAAGTAAATTTTTTAAACTTTTAAACTCGTTGTAAGAATGTAGTAGCCCGTGAGTTTACCGTAGTGACTCGTGAGTCTACCGTGGGCACTCTTTAACTCAGCGGGACAGGCAGCATCTCTGGAGAGAAGGAATGGGTGACGGGATGACGTTTCCAAAATTCTGCTGCGTCTTTGTGTTACTCCAGCACTGTGTGTTCATTTTTTGTCAACCAGCATTTGCAAGATGGGGGAAGTGAGAGGGTCACATCTCTCAGTCTGAGCTGTGAATAACACAGAACACATGTCTACTAAACTGTGAGTGTAGTTTTACTGACCTTGAGTACCCTTAATGTGGTTTGAAAATGAAAATGTGGTTCGTTTGAAGTAAAAGCACTGCAAATGGTTGGTGGGGGTTGGGTTGAAGTTAAAGCACTGCAAATGGTTGGCGGGGGGTTGGGTTGACGTAAAAGCACTGCAAATGGTTGGTGGTCTAAACTTGACAACTTCCTGTTTGCACTGTATATTGATTTTAGATAAAACGCTACCACTTATGGCTGTGATTTTTGGCCATCTTACTGAGTCCCCCTCCGCTCATCAGGTGCAGAGGATTCTTCCCATCAATGAAAAATAAAAGTGTTATTTGTGTTTACAAATTTTTGAGAATCTCTCTCCTGTCAATCATGCAATGAAGGCCACACCCCTTCTGGTGGGAGGGGGAGGGATTATAAAACCCGGAGGTGTGGGTGTGGCTCAGTCTCTGCGAGATGGGGGAGGGAGAGGTCATGACTGTCTGAGCTGTGAATCAACCGGACACACTGAATGTCCACTGAACTGTGAGTGTGGTGTATATGTGGTGTTCATGTGGTGTTTTGTGTGGTTTTATGGTGGTTTTATTGTGGTTTCACCCTGCTTGAAATGGTAAGAAATTGTATTTGAATGTGGTGGCCTTGCACCCTGCATGAAATGGTATGAAACTGCATTTGAATTTGGTGGCCTTGCACCTTGCTTGAAAAGGCCATCTTACTCAGAGTCCCCCTCCGCTGTGCAGGACAAGAGGATTTAGTCCCATCGATAAAAAATAAATGAGTTATTAATGTTTAAAAATGTTGAGATTCTCTCTGCGGCCCCTGCTGGTGGGAGGGGAGAGGGACTATAAAACCCGGAAGTGTTGTGCCTCAGTCTCTGCAAGATGGGGGGAAGTGAGAGGGTCACGTCTCTCAATCTGAGCTGTGAATAACACTGAACACATGTCTACTAAACTGTGAGTGTAGTTTTACTGACCTTCAGTGCCCTTAATGTGGTTTGAAGTAAAATCACTGTAAATGGTTGGTGGGGGCTTTGGGTTGAAGTAAAAGCACTGCACATGGTTGACGGGGGGTTTGGGTTGAAGTAAAAGCACTGCAAATGGTTGGCGGGGATTTGGGTTGAAGTAAAAGCACTGCAAATGTTTGGCGGGGGGTTTGGGTTGAAGTAAAAGCACTGCAAATGGTTGGCGGGGGGTTTGGGGTGAAGTAAAAGCACTGCAAATGGTTGGCGGGGGTTTGGGTTGAAGTAAAAGCACTGCAAATGGTTGGCGGGGGTTTGGGTTGAAGTAAAAGCACTGCAAATGGTTGGCGGGGGGTTTGGTTTGACGTAAAAGCACTACAAATGGTTGGTGGTCTAAACTTAACAACTTCCTGTTTGTTCTGTATATTAATTTTAGATAAAACGCTACCACTTACGGCTGTGATTTTTGGCCAACTTACTAAGTTCCCCTCCGCTCATCAGGTGCAGAGGATTCTTCCCAATGAAAAATAAAATTGTTATTAGTGTTTAAAAAATGTTGAGAATCTCTCTCCTGTCAATCACACCATGAAGGCCACACCCCTTCTGGTGGGAGGGGGAGGGATTATAAAACCCGGAAGTGTGGGTGTGACTCAGTCTCTGCAAGATGGGGGAGGGAGAGGTCCCGACTCTTTCTGAGCTGTAAATCAACCGAACACACTGAATGTCTACTGAACTGTGAGTGTTAGATTAGATTAGATTAGATTAGATTTATTTCTTGTCATTTGAACCTCAAAGAGGCTCAAACGAAACTCCGTTTCCACAGCCATACAAACAAAACAATTGCTACACAACACACAAACAATTCAATTTAAAGAAAAACATCCATCACAGTGAATCTCCTCCTCACTGTGATGGAAGGCAAAGTCATTTCTCTCCCCTGCACCATCTTTCTCCCGAGTGTGGTGTTTATGTGATGTTTATGTGGTGTTTTGTGTGGTTTTATGGCGGTTTTATTGTGGTTTCAGCCGGCTTGAAATGGTAAGAAACTCTATTTGAATGTGGTGGCCTTGCACCCTGCATGAAATGGTATGAAACTGCATTTGAATTTGGTGGCCTTGCACCCTGTTTGAAGTGGTGGTAAACTGCACGAATTTGGTGGCCTTGCACCCTGCTTGAAGTGGTATGAAACTGCACTTGAATTTGGTGGCCTTGCACCCTGCTTGAAGTGGTGGGAAACTGCACTTGAATTTGGTGGCCTTACACCCTGCTTGAAGTGGTATGAAACTGCACTTGAGTTTGGTGGCCTTGCACCCGGCTTAAAGTCGTGTGAAACTGCACTTGAATTTGGTGGACTTGCACCCTGCTTGAAGTGGTATGAAACTGCACTTGAATTTGGTGGCCGTGCACCCTGCTTGAAGTGGTTGGAAACTGCACTTGAATTCGGTGGCCTTGCATCCTGCTTGAACTATTCGGAAACTGCACTTGAATTTGGTGGACTTGCACCCTGCTTGAAGTGGTATGAAACTGCACTTGAATTCGGTGGCCTTGCATCCTGCTTGAACTGGTCGGAAACTGTACTTGAATTTGGTGGCCGTGCACCCTGCTTGAAGTGGTTGGAAACTGCACTTGAGTTTGTTGGCCCTGCACCATGCTTGAAGTGGTAGGAAACTGCACTTGAATTTGGTGGCCTTGTACCCTGCTTGAAGTGGGCGGAAACTGCGCTTGGGTGGCCTTGAACCCTGCTTGAAGTGGTATGAAAATGCACTTGAATTTGGTGGCCTTGCACCCCACTTGAAGTGGTAAGAAACTGCACTTGAATTTGGTGGCCTTGCACCCGGCTTGAAGTGGCATGAAACTGCACTTGAATTTGGTGGCCTTGCACCCTGCTTGAAGTGGTATGAAACTGCACTTGTATTTGGTGGCCTTGCACCCTACTTGAAGTGGTAAGAAACTGCACTTGAATTTGGTGGCCTTGCACCCTGCTTGAAGTGGTAAGAAACTGCACTTGAATTTGGTGGCCTGGCACCCTGCTTGAAATGGTAGGAAACTACATTTGAATTTGGTGGCCTTGCACCCTGCTTGAAATGGAAGTTCAAGGAATAGCCGTGAGTCAACTGCCAGCCCACCAGCCGTGAATGAGCTGCCAGCACATCAGGCTTGAGTGACTGAGCTGCCACTCCAAGAATCCATTTGGCCCACAATGTCCATACTAGCCCTCTGGAAACCAGTCCCTTCAGCCCATAACACCCATACTAGTGCTCCAGAAAGGTCACCCCTACTGGCCACCAATATTGGAATTTGTGGAGAAGTGGAATATTGTGTTGGGGGACCAGTCTTCCCGTGTGAACATGGGACCCAACGGGTCCAACTTAGTCTCGTCAATAATGTAACCCTGAACATTGCTATAGCTATACTATGTATTAACTATTCATACCCCAAGTTCATCTGCCTGACCTGTCACACCTTTTGCATTAAAATAAATGGAGTTCAGAGTAACAGACTTTCCTCTCTCCCTGTCCTTATCATGTCTGTCTCACTATTGAACTTGTTGACGTTAACCTCTATATTTGTTCAACTTTTAACTCTCATCTGCAACACTACCGATTTGGGTCCCAACTCCCTACCAGATTAATTTAAGCTCTCCTGAATAGCATTAGCAAATTGCCACATCAGGATATTGGTCTCCCTCCATTTCAGGTGGAACCCATCCATCTTGTAACGGTCACTTATACCTCAGAGAAAATCTCAATAGTCCAAGAACCAAGTTATTCAGCACAGTGGCGCAGCAGTAGATTTGCTGCTTACAACTCCAGAAATCCAGTTAGATCCTGACCACGGGTGCTGCCTGTTTGGACATTGTCCCCATGACTGCGGGCTTTTCTCCGGGGTCTCCGGTTTTCTCCCACATTCTAAAGATGTACAGTTTTGTAAGTTGATTGGCTTTGGTAAAATTGGAAATTGTCCCCAGTGTGTATCATGTTGCTAGCGTACGGGGATTGCTGGTCGGCGCGACTTCGGACCTCGAAGGGCCTCTTTCCACGCGGTATCTCTAAATTTTAAACCTGGATCCCTCCCCCCTGCAACAATCAGCCCCATCTTCCTATTCCTATCCTCACCGACACATGGCGTTGGGAGTATCCAGAGATTCCAAATCTTGAGCTCCTGCTACCTCGACAAGAACCTCGACCCACTGCAGTTCTCTTACCGCCACAACAGATCAATGGTGGATGCGATCTCACTGTCTCTCCACTTCGCTCTGGACCACTTGGACAACAAAAACTCATATGTCAGGCTGTTATTCATTGACTACAGCTCGACATTTAACACAATCGTCCTCTCCAAGCTGGTTACCAAGCTCTCAGATCTGGGTCTCTGTGCATCCCTCTGCAATTGGATCCTTGACTTCCTCATCCACAGACCACAGTCTGTCCGTATTGGTGGAAATGTGTCATCCTTGATAACAATCAGCACGGGAGCACCTCGAGGCTGCGTGCTCAGCCCTCTGCTTTATTCACTTTATACTCATGACTGCGTAGCCGGACAGAGTGCGAACTCCATCATCAAGTTTGCCAGAGACACCATCGTTGTGGGACTAATCATTTATTGGGGACGAGTCAGAGTATAGAAGTGAGATCGACTGATTGACCAAATGGTGCCAGCACAATAACCTGGCTCTCAACACCAGCAAAACCAAGGAACTGATTGTGGACTTTGGAAGGGGTAGGATAGGGACCCACAATCCCCTTTATATCAATGGGACGATGCTGGAAAGGGTCAAGAACTTCAAATTCCTGGGCGTGCACTTTTCCAAAGATCTTACCTTGTCCTGAGAAGACTACGGAGAGTCGGTATGTCAAAGAGGACTATCTCAAACTTCTATAGGTGCACAGTAGAGAGCATGTTGACAGGTTGCATCGTTGCTTGGTTTGGCAACTTGGGCGTCCAGGAGCGGAAAAGGATGCCGAAAGTTGTAACCACTGCCCAGTCCATCATCGGCTCTGACCTCCCCACCATCGAAGGGATCTATCGCAGTCACTGCCTCAAAAAGGTAGCCAACATCATCAAGGACCCACACCATCCTGGCCACGCACTCATCTCTCCGCTACCATCAGGCAGAAGGTACAGGAGCCTGAAATCTGTTACATCCAGGTTCAGGAACAGCTGCTTCCCCACAGCCATCAGGCTATTAAACTCACCAACAAACAGACTATGAACTGTAATAGCCTATTGCACTTTATCTGCTTATTTATGTGTATATTGAACTGAACTGTTCTGTATTTTTGCTTACAATATTCTGTTGTGCTGCCGCAAGCAAGAATTTAATTGTCCTATCTGGGACACATGACAATAAACTCTCTTGACTTGACTTGACTTGCTTTTTAACCTTCTGCCTAACTCCCTATATTCATTCTGCATGTCCCTGTCCCTTTGTCTACCTATGTCATTGCTATCGAGGTGTACAACAACCTCTAACTGCTCACAATTCCCCTTGAGATTGTTCTGCAACCAAGCGACATGGTGGCTCAGCGGTAGAGTTGCTACCTTACAGCGTCAGAGATCTGGGTTTGATCCTGACTATGCGTGTTGTCTGTATGGAGTTTGTACATTCCCCCCGTGACTGCATGGGTTTTCTCCGGGTGCTCCGGTTTCCCCCCACACTCCAAAGACGTACAGATTTGTAGATTAATTGGCTTCAGTAACATTGTAAATTGTCCCTAGTATGCGTTGGATAGTGCTACTGTGCACGGATTATTGGTCTGCGTAGACGCAGTGGGCTGTAGGGCCTGTTTCCACGCTGTATCTCTAAACTAAACTAGATCTAATTTGCAGACATCCTTGACATTTGCACTGGTAGGTAACACACCATCCTGAAGTATTGCACATGGCCAAGGAATCTCTTGTCTGCCCCCTAGTTGTCAAGTCTAACAGTGCACCTCTCCTTGACTCCATCCATCCCTGCTGTGCATCAGAGCCAACTGCTGCTGCTGTTCTCATCTGAAAGGCTTGTGAGAGGAGCAGATTTAGGCCATTCGGCCCATCAAGTCTACTCCGCCATTCAATCATGGCTGATCTATCTCTCCCTCCTAACTCCATTTTCCTGCATCCCCTCCAACAGTGTATAAAAGCAGATACCTGATAATGTGAATGGCTGCAGGGGAACCCTGCGCTCTCTTCCTACTCATTGTTCAATGCCATCAAAATTAACCTTGCCCCAATTTAGGAGCAGTTTTACCCTTTTGCATGATTATTTTTAGCCCTACATGACATTGTTCACACCGCAAGAGGAAAGATCCCATTAATCTGGAAAGAGTGCAGAGAAGATAGACACAAAATGCTGGAGTAACTCGGCGCGTCAGGCAGCATCTCTGGAGAACATGAACAGGTGACGTTTTGGGTCGAGACCCTTCTCCGATAGCCAAAGTGGAGTGGAGGCTGTGGAGGTGATAACGAGGGGATACAATCAGTAAAACTAGCAAGACAACTAAGATGGAGAGAGAGGGTTACTTGAAATTAGAGAAATCAATATTCATAGCGCTGGGTTGTAAACTGCAGAAAAGATTTACGAGGATGTTGCCTGGACTAAATAGCATGAGCTATAGGGAGAGGCTGGGCAATCTTTTTCACAGTTATCTATATCTATCTATCTTTATACTTATAAAACTCTGATCTTGGGTGTGGATGTATTTGTGTGTGTGTGTGTGTGATGTTCATCTGCGTTTCACATCTCCTCGAAAACACGACGCGCTAACAGTGAAATTTGTACATATTCCGATAGAGATTTACGCAACAATGTCAAAAATCGCCTTATCTGAAAAATTAATTAATTATTTCTTCAGTTATTTATCAAAATTGTTCATAAATCTGAAATCTTTTTAAAAGTTAACGAGTTGATGACGTCACAATGGGTCTGCTTGCGCCGCCCGCTGCGCATTTTTTCCATGCGCTGTGAGTTACGTCACACCCAGCCCCCCCGACTCGCAGACATTTGGTCGCAGTCGACCCGCACTCGGCCGGCCGTCCGCCCTGCCCGCAGCCCAATCGCCCTCTCCCCCCGGGCTCTGAATTGAAGCTGGTGAACACGCAGTAATTTAGTTGACGCTCGCATCGCTGCCCGCTCCCTTCCTCAACCCGGCGATCTATGGCCGTCACGGTATAGACCTCCACTCTACCTCCCCCGCCCGATCATCTGTCAGGCGGGTTGGTGGGCTTCCCCTCGCGGAAGCCACGATCGGCCGGCCCTCTGCTGCTTTTGACCATCCTCACATTGCTCCGGGCCTCGTTCAGGTCCACTCTGGTCTCAGCCTCCTCTCCGGGGCAGAGAAAGAGAGAGAGGGAGGAGGGAGGAGGGAGGGTGGATGGAGAGGGGAGGAGGAGAGAGGGGGGGAAGGAGAGGGGGGGAGGATGAGAGGGGGGTGGAGGAGGAGACGGGGGGGAGGAGGAGGAGAGGGGGGGGGAGGAGGAGGAGAGGGGGG
>CM075980.1:22735257-22791596 GCA_038087875.1 Malacoraja senta
AGGGCCCTGACACGGGTGAACACGGGTGAACAGATGGCATCTCGGGGCGAGTACTTAAGTCTTGTGCTACACAGCTAGCTCCGGTGCTCACTACAATATTCAACCTCTCCCTGGCCAAGTCCGTGGTCCCTGCCTGCTTCAAAAGATCCGTCATTGTACCTTACCTAAAAATGCCTCTCCAGCTTGTCTGAATGACTCACCTTGGTAGTCATGAAATGCTTTGAGAGGCTGGTCAAGAAACACATCTGCCCCTTCCTCCCTCGCAACATGGACCCGCTACAATTCGCATACCGTCCAAACAGATCCACGGACGATGCGGTCTCTCAGGTTCTGCACACCGCTCTCTCTCATCTTGACAGCCAGAAGGGGGGCGACGTGAGGATGCTGTTCATAAACTTCAGTTCAGCCTTCAACACGATAGTCCCCACCAGATTTGCCGAGAAGCTGTTGGAATTGGGGCTCAACACCCCCCTGTGTGCCTGGGTCCTGGACTTTCTCACCGCCAGGCCCCAGGTAGTCAAGATGGGAGGAAATACATCGAAGTCCCTCACCCTGAGCACAGGATCCCCAAGGGTTGCGTCCTCAGCCCCCTACTGTACTCCCTGTACACACATGACTGTGTGGCTAGGTTCAGCTCCAACTCAATAATCAAGTTTGCTGATGATTCTGTGGTGGTGGGCCTGATCTCCGATAACGATGAGAAGGCCTACCGGGAGGAGGTGGCTAATCTGGCACTCTGGGTGTCAGGGACAACAGCCTCCTATTGAATATCAAAAAAAAACCAAGGAGATAAATGGGGATACTGTGGATAGGGTGAGCTGCTTTAAACACCTGGGTCCACCTCAGAGGATCTGACATGGACATCACACGCTGCAGCACTGGTGAGTAAGGCAAGGCAGCGCCTTCACCACCTCAGGCAATTGAGGAAATTCAGAGTGTCTCTGAGGATCCTCCAGTGCTTCTACTCAGCGGCTGTGGAAAGCATCTTGTCCGGAAACATCACGATTTGGTTTGGGAACTGCTCTGCCCAGGACAAGAAGGCTCTGCAGAGAGTAGTGCGTTCGACTGAACACGCTATGGGAACTTCACTCACCCCTCTGCAGGAACTATACATCAGAAGGTGCAACTCCAGAGCCAACAAGATCATGGGAGACCCCTTCCACCCCAGCAACGGACTGTTCCAGCTGCTACGGTCAGGCAAACGCCTCCGTTGCCATGCTGTGAGAACGGAGAGGTTGAGAAGGAGTTTCTTCCCAGAGGCCATTAGGTCTGTAAACTCCTACCTCACCAGGGACTAACTTTACTGGACCATTTTACTGTTATGTGGTGTCTTTTTAAAATTGCTGTTTTTTCTTTTTTTCCTCCCACAAATATGTAATATGTGAATATGTGTTTCTGTTCCATTCTGTTTTGTTGGGGTTTTTTGCGCAATCCCGCAAGCATTGCCACTTTTCATTTCACTGCACATCTCGTATGTGTATGTGACGAATAAACTTGACTTGACTTGATTAGTACAAGTGTCAGAGGTTAATGGGGAGAAGGCAGGAGAATGGGTTAGGAGGGAGAGATGATTGAATGGCGGGATAGACTTGATGGGCTGAATGGCCTAATTCTACAATCACATGACCTTATGACCTATTGAGAATTGGCAGGTCGGGCTGGACTTAGCCGCATAAGATGAGGGCAGATTCTTGTAGATGGGTCTTTGCTGAGAATGTTTCAATGCAGCCAGTCATATTGGAATAGATTGGTTGCAAACAAGGATATAGGCCAGGATGAGGTGTTCCACACCAGGGGATTTGGAGATGTCCTCATTCTTTAGGGAACGGGAGTTCCCCTCTTCAACTATAAATGAGGCTCTCAGCAGGATCTCTTCTATACCCCGTAACTCTGCTCTCACTCCCCATCCCCCCACTCGTAACAAGGGCAGAGTCCCCCTTGTCCTCACCTTCCACCCTACCGGCCGTCACATACAACAGATAATCCTTCGACATTTTCGCCACCTCCAATGGGATCCCACCACTGGCCACATCTTCCCATCTCCTCCTCTTTCGGCTTTTCGCAGAGACCGCTCCCTCCATAACTTCCTGGTCAATTCGTCCCTTCCCACCCAAACCACCCCCTACCCTGGTACTTTCCTTGCAACTGCAGGAAATGCTACAGTTGTCCTTTACCTCCCCCCTTGACTCCATCCAAGGACCTAAGCAGTCTTTCGAGGTGCTGCAGAGGTCCACCTGCACCTCCTCCAACCTCATCTATTGCATCCACTGCTCAAGGTGTCAATTGCTCTACTTCAGTGATACCAAGCGTAGGCTTGGCAATCACTTTGCCCAACACCTTCGCTCAGTTTGCAATAACCAACCTGATCTGGTGGCTCAGCACTTCAACTCCCCTTCCCATTCCGAATCCGACCTTTCTGTCCTGGGCCTCCTCCATGGCCAGAGTGAGTCACACCATAAATGTGTACGTAAGCATTTCCTCTTCTTCAGAATAGTCTTACACCAGTTATGAATCATGCCCATGATAGACGCAGAGCAACAGACACAGCTCAATCCAACACCAATGGCCGCTAAACAGATGTGTAAGAAGGAACTGCAGATGCTGATTTAAATCGAAGATGATGAAGGAAACAGGGTGAAACAGCTAACAATGGCACTGCGTTCTTTACCATCGTTACTTTTTTGCATATCTTTCATTCATTATTCTTTATCTCTCCACATCACCGTCTATATCTTTCGTTTCCCTTATCTCTAACCAGTCTGAAGAAGGGTCTCGACCCGAAATGTCACCCATCCCTTCTCTCCAGAGATGAAGCCTGTCCCGCTGAGTTACTCCAGCTTTTAGTGTCTATCTGCAGCTAAACAGCTGTCGTGTGACGCTTGCAAACTCTTCCTAATTTATTCCAATTGCAATTTGATCCATTACATTGATCGGCTGAGTTACTCCAGCACTTTGTGTGTTTTGCTCAAGATTAAAGCATCTGCAGTTCCTCGTGTCTACTGAACAAATATTGTGCTTACAGCGAATACATGAGAAGAGGGACTCTTGCGATCTTAATCTTTTTCAAAAGACATAGTTTGCTGTTTCATATCTTGATCTGGAAATGGAATATTTTTAAATCAGAAAATACTCGTAACAAAAAACCGCTTGACAAAATATTTCACGTTTGCACAATTTCACAGTTTTCCCCTCATGCATAAGCTTTGCCCTCATTACTTAATAAAATAAGCATCTGGTTCAGTCAGGATGTAAATGATCAGAGCGGTGTTTCAGTGAACATTTGTCGATCCGCAGTCAGTCCACCCATCGAGTCCTCTTGTCCAGTTTCTTGACTTATGACCGATCTGCCCGACTTTAATTTCAGACGAACGAGAGCTTTCAGCAAGGCGTTGTTAAATGACGAATTTAAAAAAATAATAAACAACGGGATTAATCATACTGTTCAAGTAAGTCAGAAACAATGTATTATAAAATAAATGCATTGCTATTTTAAACGCATTACAGTGTCGGGCACTTCTTAGCTTCGTGACTCCAATTGCGACAAAAGCAATATTGGTTGGCATGAAGCAAATGATGAAAATTGCCGCCACAGTTGTCACAATCCTCACAGTCCGTTTATATTTACGCCGCAAGTTGCTTTTGATCTGTCTTAACTTCCAAGTGATGCTGGAGGTACAGAACAGAATAACTGAAGCTGGTAGAATAAAGATAAAGATTATGAAAACAATACCACTCCAAATACTTGTGCCATTTAGAGGGCTGTTTATTTTGTAGGACTCACAGAGCGTTACATTATTATGCTCCAAGTCGTGTCGTTCTATCGGCAAATGCAACCAAATTGCCACTGCCATCATCCACAGAGCGGCTGCAATCTTCACTGCGCACTTTGCAGATATCTTGTTAACTTTGTGGAGAGGGTGGATCACTTTCAAATAGCGATCGATGGCTATAACCATTAGGAAAAAGATGCTGCCAGTCCGATTAAAGGAAATCATGAATAGATTCATACGGCAAAGAACATCACCATAAATCCATCTCTTCTCGTGTACAAAATAACAAATTCTAAAGGGTAGGCAGATGATTAGAAGCATGTCGGCGATTGCCAGATTCAGTGAGTACACGGTGTTTGGATTCCAGTGTTTTACATGAAAGAGGAAGATCCACAGAGCGATTGCATTTCCAACAAATCCCAGGATGATGGTGACACAAATGACAAGTGTGGTTTGGGACGAGAAGACGGTTTCATCCAGAACACATTGCTGAGCGGACCTCTCCATTGTGGGACAGTCACACAGTCAGAGCGCTGCAGAGAGCAGAGAGCTAATGCAAAGAGGAACAACCGTTTCTGCTCAAAACATCACACTGCAGGGTTGGAGGTGAAACGGAGCACCAATTAGTTGTGTTGCAAACACATTGACAATATCCTGGGCAACGACACCTAGCATTTAGATACAAAATAGTCATTGCTGCGGTACACCATGATGGTTTTATCATCAAGTCAAGTCACGTCACGAGAGTTTATTGTCATGTGTCCCAGATAGGACAATGAAATTCTTGCTTGCTGCAGGCACAACAGAATATTGTAAGCATAAATACAGAACAGTTCAGTGTGTCTATATAGCATAGACCATATATATATACATAAATAAACAGATAAAGTGCAATAGGCTGTTATAGTTCATAGTCTGTTTGTTGGCGAGTTGCTGTGGGGAAGAAACTGTTTCTGAAACTGGATGTACCAGATTTCAGACTCCTGAACCTTCTACCCGATGGTAGCGGAGAGATGAGTGCGTGGCCAGGATGGTTTGGGTCCTTGATGATGTTGGCAGCCTTTTTAAGGCAGCGACTGTGATAGATCCCTTCGATGGTGGGGAGGTCAGAGCCGATGAAGGACTGGGCAGTGGTCACAACTTTCTGCATTCTTTTCCGCTCCTGGACGCTCAAGTTGCCGAACCAACTCACGATGCAACCAGGCAGCATGCTCTCTACTGTGCACCTATAGAAGAGAGAGTCCTCCTTGACATACCGACTCCACGTAATCTTCTAAGGAAGTAGAGGCACTGATGTTCTTGCTTTATAAATGCATCGGTGTGCTGGGACCAGGAAAGATCTTCGGAAATGTGCACACCCAGGAATTTGAAGTTCTTGACCCTTTCCACCATTGTACCATTGATATAAACGGGATTGTGGGTCCCTATCCTACCCCTTCCAAAGTCCACAATCAGTTCCTTGGTTTTGCTGGTGTTGAGCCAGGTTATTGGCACCATTTGGTCAATCTCACTTCTATACTCTGACTCGTCCCCATCAGTGATTCGTCCCACAACAGTGGTGTCGTCGGCGAACTTGATGATGGGGTTCGCACTTTGTACAGAGTGACTAAAGCAGAGGGCTGAGCACGCAGCCTTGAGGTGCTCCCATGCTGATTGTTATCGAGGATGACACATTTCCACCAATACGGACAGACTGTGGTCTGTGGATGTGGAAGTCAAGGATCCAATTACAGAGGGATGTGCAGAGACCCAGATCTGAGAACTTGGTAACCAGCTTGGAGGGGACGATTGTATTAAATGCCAAGCTGTAGTCAATGAATAACAGCCTGACATATGAGTTTTTGTTGTAAAAGTGGTCCAGAGTGAAGTGGAGAGCCAGTGAGATCGCATCCACCGTTGATCTGTTGTGGCGGTAAGCGAACTGCAGTGGGCCGAGGTTTTTGTTGAGGCAGGAGTTGATATGTGCCATAATCAACCTCTCAAAGCACTTCATCACCACAGACGTTAGTGCCACTGGTCGATAGTCATTGAGGCACGTCACCTTGCTCTTCTTGGGCACTGGTATTGATGACAATAATACTCTTCTCTATTCTATGTCAGAACATAGAATAGAGAAGAGGACAATGTGCCATGCCAAACGTGCAGACAAGATAAACCAATCTCAACTGTCTGCACATGATCCATATCCTCCATTTCCTGAATATCCATGTGCCTATCTAAAAGCCTCTTAAATGCCACTATCATTTTGACTTCACCACCAACCCTAGCAGCGCATTCCAGGCACTCACCACCCTCTGAGAAAAGAGCTTGTCCCACACATCTCCTTTAAACCTTGTCCCTCTCATCTTAAAGCTATGCTCTCTCCTGTTTGATATTTCCACCCTGAAGAATGTCCACCCCATCTATGCCTCACATAATTTTATATACTTGCATTAGGTCTCCCCTCAACCTCTTGCGTTCCAGGAAAAACTAACCAAGTTTCTCCAACCCCTCCTTACAGCTATACCCTCTAATCCAGACACCATTTTGGTAAATCTCTTCCCCGCCTTCTCCAACGCCACCAGTTCAAACTTTGATAATGCATTGATATGCTGAGTACTCTGATTGCTCTTCATAAAAACGTGTTTCAATATGTTAGTGTAAATATCACTTCCATATTCTTTCCAAAATTTTCTATCACACTTGTGTTAAATGCTGACTCCAAATGACAGTGAAGGATCGTTTACATAGATACATAGATACATAGAAAATAGGTGCAGGAGTAGGCCATTCGGCCCTTGGAGCCTGCACCGCCATTCAATATGATCATGGCTGATCATCCAACTCAGTATCCCGTACCTGCCTTCTCTCCATACCCCCTGATCCCTTTAGCCACAAGGGCCACATCTAACTCCCTCTTAAATATAGCCAATGAACTGGCCTCAACTACCCTCTGTGGCAGAGAGTTCCAGAGATTCACCACTCTCTGTGTGAAAAAGTTTTTCCTCATCTCGGTCTTAAAGGATTTCCCCCTTATCCTTAAGCTGTGACCCCTTGTCCTGGACTTCCCCAACATCGGGAACAATCTTCCTGCATCTAGCCTGTCCAACCCCATAAGAATTTTGTACGTTTCTATAAGATCCCCTCTCAATCTCCTAAATTCTAGCGAGTATAAGCCAAGTCTATCCAGTCTTTCTTCATATGAAAGTCCTGACATCCCAGGAATCAGTCTGGTGAACCTTCTTTGCACTCCCTCTATGGCTATAATGTCCTTCCTCAGATTTGGAGACCAAAACTGTACGCAATACTCCAGGTGTGGTCTCACCAAGACCCTGTACAACTGCAGTAGAACCTCCCTGCTCCTATACTCAAATCCTCTTGCTATGAAGGCCAACATACCATTCGTTTTCTTCACTGCCTGCTGCACCTGCATGCCTACTTTCAATGACTGGTGTACCATGACACCCAGGTCTCGCTGCATCTCCCCATTTCCTAATCGGCCACCATTTAGATAATAGTCTGCCTTCCCGTTTTTGCCACCAAAGTGGATAACCTCACATTTATCCACATTATACTGCATCTGCCAAACATTTGCCCACTCACCCAGCCTATCCAAGTCACCTTGCAGTCTCCTAGCATCCTCCTCACAGCTAACACTGCCCCCCAGCTTAGTGTCATCCGCAAACTTGGAGATGTTGCTTTCAATTCCCTCGTCCAGATCATTAATATAAATTGTAAATAGCTGGGGTCCCAGCACTGAGCCTTGCGGTACCCCACTAGTCACTGCCTGCCATTGTGAAAAGGACCCGTTTACTCCTACTCTTTGCTTCCTGTTTGCCAGCCAGTTCTCTATCCACATCAATACTGAACCCCCAATACCGTGTGATTTAAGTTTGTATCCTAATCTCTTATGTGGTACCTTGTCGAAAGCCTTCTGAAAGTCCAGATACAACACATCCACTGGTTCTCCCCTATCCACTCTACTAGTTACATCCTCGAAAAATTCTATAAGATTCGTCAGACACGATTTACCTTTCGTAAATCCATGCTGACTTTGTCCAATGATTTCACCACTTTCCAAATGTGCTGCTATCCCATCTTTAATAACTGACTCTAGCAATTTCCCCACTACCGATGTTAGACTAACTGGTCTGTAATTCCCCGTTTTCTCTCTCCCTCCCTTCTTAAAAAGTGGGGTTACGTTTGCTACCCTCCAATCCTCAGGAACTACTCCAGAATCTAAAGAGTTTTGAAAAATTATCACTAATGCATCCACTATTTCTGGAGCTACTTCCTTAAGTACTCTGGGATGCAGCCTATCTGGCCCTGGTGATTTATCGGCCTTTAATCCATTCAATTTACCCAACACCACTTCCCGACTAACCTGGATTTCACTCAGTTCCTCCATATCCTTTGACCCGCGGCCCCCTGCTATTTCCGGCAGATTATTTATGTCTTCCTTAGTGAAGACGGAACCAAAGTAGTTATTCAATTGGTCCGCCATATCCTTGTTCCCCATGATCAATTCACCTGTTTCTGACTGCAAGGGACCTACATTTGTTTTAACTAATCTCTTTCTCTTCACATATCTATAAAAACTTTTGCAGTCAGTTTTTATGTTCCCTGCCAGTTTCCTTTCATAATCTATTTTCCCATTCCTAATTAAGCCCTTTGTCCTCCTCTGCTGGTCTCTGAATTTCTCCCAGTCCTCTGGTATGCTGCTTTTTCTGGCTAATTTGTACGCATCATCTTTTGCTTTGATACTATCCCTGATTTCCCTTGTTATCCACGGATGCACTACCTTCCCTGATTTATTCTTTTGCCAAACTGGGATGAACAATTTTTGTAGTTCATCCATGCAGTCTTTAAATGCCTTCCATTGCATATCCACCGTCAACCCTTTTAGAACTAATTACCAGTCAATCTTGGCCAATTCACGTCTCATACCCTCAAAGTTACCTTTCTTTAAGTTCAGAACCATTGTTTCTGAATTAACAATGTTACTCTCCATCCTAATGAAGAACTCAACCATATTATGGTCACTCTTGCCCAAGGGGGCACGCACAACAAGACTGCTAACTAACCCTTCCTCATTACTCAATACCCAGTCTAGAATAGCCTGCTCTCTCGTTGGTTCCTCTACATGTTGGTTTAGATAACTATCCCGCATAGATTCCAAGAAATCCTCTTCCTCAGCACCCCTGCCAATTTGATTCACCCAATCTATATGTAGATTGAAGTCACCCATTATAACTGTTTTGCCTTTGTTGCACGCATTTCTAATTTCCTGTTTGATGCCATCCCCAACTTCACTACTACTGCTAGGTGGCCTGTACACAACACCCACCAGCGTTTTCTGCCCCTTAGTGTTTCGCAGCTCTACCCATACCGATTCCACATCCTCCAAGCTAATGTCCTTCCTTTCCACTGCGTTAATCTCCTCTCTAACCAGCAACGCTACCCCACCTCCTTTTCCTTTCTCTCTATCCCTCCTGAATATTGAATATCCCTGGATGTTCAGCTCCCAGCCTTGGTCACCCTGGAGCCATGTCTCCGTGATCCCAACTATATCATAATCATTAATAGCTATCTGCACGTTCAACTCATCCACCTTATTACGAATGCTCCTTGCATTGAGACACAAAGCCTTCAGGCTTGTTTTTTCAACGTTCTTACCCCTTATACAATTATGTTGAAAAGTGGCTCTTTTTGATTTTTGCCCTGGATTTGTCTGCCTGCCACTTTTACTTTTCACCTTGCTACCTATTGCTTCCACCCACATTTTACACCCCTCTGTTTCTCTGCTCACCCATTTAAGAACCCCACCACCTCTTATTCTCTGTTTATTATTGTTTTCTTTTTTCCCCCCTACATGTTGGGTCTGAGTGCTTTCCTTCTCTGCCTCCTGCCTCACACACTGTCTAATAGCATTCTCTATTTGAGTCCCTCCCCCCAACCATTCTAGTTTAAAGTCTCCCCAGTAGCCTTTGCAGATCTCCCTGCCAGGATATCGGTCCCCCTCAGGTTCAAGTGCAAGCCATCCTTTTGGTACAGGTCGAACCTTCCACAAAAGAGGTCCCAATGATCCAGAAATTTGAATCCCTGCCTTCTGCACCAGTCCTTCAGCCACGCATTTATCCTCCACCTCGCTCCATTCCTACTCTCACTGTCGCGTTTAGGTTTATTATAATCACATGTACTGAGATACAGTGAAAAACTCTAATTTGCATGCTATCCAAACTGGTTAGAAATGCCACACGTCAATACAATCAATTCAATCTCAAGTACAAAAGATAAAGCAAAGGGGAAGCTGCACAGTGCAAGATGAATGAATACTTTAACGTCACATGTGACAAGTCACAGTTAAATTCTTTGCTTGCATAACCAAGCTATGCAAAGAATTGCCCATAAAGGGTGCTGACAAAGTACATAGTGTCTGTTGTTCTCCTAGCTCCCCTTCCCTCACGGCGTTCCCCCCATGCCAGGTCCTATAGAAGGGTACATGTATTTGAGATGGAGGTGAATCTGTGACCATACAATAAATTGGAGGAAATGCACCTCATATTCCGCTTGGGCAGTCTACATCCTGGTGGCCTGAACGTTGAATTCTCCCAATTCTGCTAGCCCTGGCTGTCCCCTCCCCTTCATCAGCCATCTGGTTGTCTCCTCCCCTCCCTCAGCCCTCGGGCTCCTCCTCCGCCTTTTCCTTTTTTCCTTTCTTCTCCCCACCCCCTATCAGTCTGAAGAAGGGTTTCGGCCCGAAACGTTGCCTATTTCCTTCGCTCCATAGATGCTGCTGCACCCGCTGAGTTTCTCCAGCATTTTTGTGTACCTTCGATTTTCCAGCATCTGCAGTTCCTTCTTTAACACCATACAGTATTTATTTGACTTGGAGCTCAGTGAAGATACTGGACTGCAAAACATCTTTTGAAGAGTAATCCAAATGATTCAACTGAAGAATGATTTGGGATAAAATGATCATCAAGCTGCAAGTGGATGTCTTACAAATACGTGACAATGGACAGGGAAGGAAATACATCAAGTGCTGGAGTAACTCAGCGGGTCAGGCAGCATCTCCGGAGAACATGGATAGGTGATGATTCAGGGCGGGACCCTTCTTCACAAGAATGGGAAGGAAACTCATTGACATCTTACATCCCAATTTCCATTTGAAGTGCATAATGAAGAATCGGATGTCAGCAAAATACTGGTATCAACATTGGTATTGGTTTATTTTGTCATAAGTACTAAGATACAGTAAAAATATTTTGATGAATGACAAATCAGACATGAAATATCTTGGCAGAGAGTTATAAGGTCTGTAAATCCAACTCACCAACACAGTTAAATCTGGATCTGCCATTGATGATCATTAAAGGTCCGTGAATGGCAGAATAGCAGGGATCCCTGTGGCACATTTACATTGCTTGCATTGCCAACAACCCCCTACTTCACTTTGCTGCTATTGATAGCTGGCAGGTCGGGCTGGACTTGGCCGCATAAGATGAGGGCAGATTCTTGTAGACGTGTCTTTGGCTGAGAATGTTCCAATACAGCCAGTCGGATTGGAATAGATTGGTTGCAAACAAGAATATAGGCTGAGGTTACATGAACGAATCTTGAGTAAAACACACAGTGGGCCAGGCACCAAGTCAGGAGAACATGGACAGGTGACATTTCGGGTCAGGACCCTTCTTTGGACCCATCTTCAGAAGTTGTCACAATCTACACTGTTGAATCTGAAGAAGAGTCCCGACCACAAATGCCACCTATCCATGTTCTCCAGAGATGCTGCCTGACCTGCTGAGTTACTCCAGCACTTTGTCCGTTTTGCTCAAGATTAAAGCATCTGCAGTTCCCTGTGTCTACTGTGCAAATATTGTGCTTACCGATAATACATGAGAAGAGGAACTTGCGATCAATACCTTTGAAGATGAAGAAGACAGTTTGCTGCACCTTATTTTGATCAGGAAATTACAATTTATTACACTTTATGTCAGAAGATCACTTTATGTCACTCAAATCAAATAACCGCTTGACAAAATATTTCACATTTGCACAATTTCAGTTTTACACTCATGCACAAGGTTTGCCCTCTTCACCTACTAAAATAAGCACCTGGTTCAGTCAGGATACGTGATCAGAGCGGAGTTTCAGAGATCATTTGTCGAGCCGTAGTCTGCCCATCCATCGAGCCCTCTTGTTCAGTTTCTTGACTTGTGACCGATCTGCCAGACTTTAATTTAAGATGAACGAGAGCTTTCATCGAGGCGTTGCTAAATGACGAATTTAAAAAACCCAACGGGATTAATCATACTGCTAAGGTATGTCAGAAACAATGTATTATAAAATAAATGCATTGCTGTGTCAGGCACTTCTTAGCTTTGTGACTACAACTGTAACAAAAGCAATATTGGTGGACATGAAGCAAATGATACAAATTGCCGCCACAATTGTCACAATCTTCACAGTCCGTTTATATTTACGCCGCACGTTGCTTTTGATCTGCCGTAACGTCCAGGTGATGCAGGAGGTAGAGAACAGAATAAATGAAGCTGGTAGAATAACGATAAAGATTAGAAAAACAATACCACTCCAAATACTTGTGGCAATTAGAGCGTCACATTGTTATGCTCCAAGTCGTGTCGTTCTGCCACCAAGTACAACCAAATTGTCACTGCCATAATCCACAGAGCGACTGCAATCTTCACTGTGCACCTTGCAGGTATCTTGTTAACTTTGTGGAGAGGGTGGATCACCTTCAAATAGCAATCGATGGCTATAACAACAGGAAGAATTAATATATTGTTTCTGACATACCTTAACAGTATGATTAATCCCGTTGTTTATTATTTTTTAAATTCAGGCAACAAAGAACATCACCATAAATCCATTTCTTCTCAAATGAAAAATAACCAATTCCAAAGGGTAGGCAGATGATGAGAAG
This sequence comes from Malacoraja senta, assembly GCA_038087875.1. Lineage (NCBI taxonomy): Eukaryota > Metazoa > Chordata > Chondrichthyes > Rajiformes > Rajidae > Malacoraja > Malacoraja senta. The sequence goes on from CM075980.1 coordinate 22,747,954, forward strand.
CATGTCGGCGATTGCCAGATTCAGTGAGTACACGGTGTTTCGTTTCCAGCGTTTTACATGAAAGAGGAAGATCCACAGAGCGATTGCATTTCCAACAAATCCCACAATGATGGTTCTGGTTCTGGTTCTGGTTCTGGTTGATTACTGCGCAAACATCTCATCAGTGGTTATCTCGCACAGGTTGGACTGAGTAGAGTAGTGATTAAATTTTGAAGTGGGGCTTTTTGACCAAGTTGAGGAGATCTAGTTGCTCAATCCTCTTTTCAAATGACTTAGCATCGGGAGCAGCACATGTGTTGGGTGGTAACATACTCCATTCCCTTATCGTCCTTGGGTAAAGGAAATATTGGTAGCAAAGTTTATTGAAATTTAGCGAGTTGATGATGTAGGGACCGTTATTTTGTCTTGTTTCATGGCAGTTGATGCTCTGGGATGATGGGACATTTGATGCCGTGATTTTTGTGAATCTCCTTGTAAATTGCAATGTCTTAGCCTGATTCTGCCAAGCTCCAGGGTATCCCATCTGAGAGAAGTCAACATATTATTCACGCTTGATTTGCGCTTGTAGTCATCACATACAATGCGGGCTGCTCGGCATTGTACTTTCTCCAGAGTGATCTTGTTGTTGGTGTTGAAAGGATCCCATACGGATCCACAATACTCCAATTTGGGCCTGACCAAGGACTTGTAGGCATTTTCTTTGACGAATGTACTACATGCGTGAAAATTTCTTTTGAGAAGGCCGAGAGTTCTATTTGCTTTGTTAGACACTTGACTAATATGCGTCGGCCAACTTAAATCTTTGCTTAATTCGACTCCTAGGTATGGGTGATGGTCGACAGCAAGCAATGTATGGCTACCCATGTTGTATTCTGATAAAAGTGGTTTAATCTTGTGTGAGACATGCATGGTATGACATTTGGTTGTATTGAATGACATCTGCCAGGTTTTTCCCCACTCACAGAGAGCATCCAGATCCTTCTGTAAGGACAAGCTGTCGTCTGTTGTTTTAATCTCTCTATAAATTACGATATAATCTGCGAAGAGTCGAACTCTAGATGAAACTGCATTTGGAATGTCATTGATATACAGTAGGAAGAGCAATGGACCCATGACAGTCCCCTGTGGTACACCTGATGTCACAGGAGTTTAAATAGACGTCTCTCCCTCCAAGAGAACTCGCTGGCGTCCCATTGTCAAAAAGATCTCAATCCATTTTAAGAGGTTGCCGTCTATTCCTACATGGCTGAGCTTGTACAGGAGCCGCTTATGGGGAACCTTATCAGAAGCCTTACTGAAGTCTAATATAATCAGGTCAATCTGACCTTTGTTATGGAGTGACCTGGCTAGATCTTCGATGAGGCCCGCCAGTTGGGTTTCACATGATCGACCCTGTCTAAAGCCATGTTGGTGGTTTGTTAGTACCTTGTGGAAGTCAATATGGTCCATAATATGTTGGAGAACCGTGCATGCTATAGAGGTCAGTGAAACGGCGATAATTTCAAGGATTAATTTTTTTAATAGATGGGGACAATGTTAGCATTCAGCCAATCTTCTGGGAGTTCTCCACAAACCACAGACTTCTGAAAAATCTTTTGGAAGACTGGAGCTATGCTTGCTGCACAATTCTTTAAAACCCTGGCTGGTATCTGGTCTGGCCCTGATGCCTTTTTTGGTTTTATTTCTTCCAATAATTTCTGCACCGCGTTCGTTGTTACCTTAAGATCTGCAATTTTTGGAGTTTGTTGTGAGTTCAATAACGGGAATTCATCTAGATTTTCTTCAGTAAAAAACGAACAAAACTACTGGGTTTAACACTTCAGCCTTGTCTGCTGCCAAAGATACTGTCCACCCCATTGATGTAAGGCTTGAGATTCCAAATACTTCCTGGCTCATTTTCTTGATGTAATTGACAGGAATTATTGGTGCAGTGTTGGACGAGAAGCTAGTTTCGGCCAGAACACACTGCTGATCAGACCTCTCCATTGTGGGACATCTTCACAGTCAGAGCGCTTCAGAGAGGAGTGAGCTAATGCAAAGAAGAACAACCTTATCTGCTCAGAGGGGCGTAAATCACTATCAAAAGATGGTGGTCGCGTGCGCACACACACACAGACGCGAGGCTTCGGCCGTGGACCCTGTGGACAATAACATCGGGAGCTGACCTGGTTGGTGACCGACTCCGAACTCCAGCAACAGCTGCTTCATCCGCCCCAAATCATGGGGCTTCAATCGGCCCGTTCGCGGGGCCTTTCATCGCCAGGCGCGGCATAAAATCGGCCACGGGTTCTTCCATCGCCCGGCGGGGGCTTCAACATCGGGGGCCTCGATTGCCTCGACGCAGCAATTTTACCGCGGGGTGATGGAAGATCCCTTGCCCGATTTTAAGCCGCGCCGAGCTCATCCCTGAGACAACTAACTAAGAAAGGCATCACCTGGTCCTGGTTTCTACAACACCAGCAGGCTTTCGAATGTCTGAAGTCTAAGCTGATCAGCACCCCAACACTCAAATTCTTCGACCTGCGCCGTCCCATTGTTGTCACCTGTGATGCCTCTCGTTTTGGACTGGGTGCTGGTTGCCTGCAGCTTTACGGCGACGGCTCCCTGCTACCGGTCTCGTATGCCTCTCGGACCATGACCGACACGGAGCAACGATATGCTCAGATCGAGAAGGAGCTCCTGGCTGTGGTGTTTGCTTGTTCCAAATTCAAAGACTTTCTCTTTGGCTGTAGATTCAGTCGAGACCGACCACCAGCCACTGGTAACCATTCTTAACAAACCCATACATGTTGCCCCTGCCAGATTTCAACGTATGATGCTGCAACTCCAGCGTTTTGATTTTGAAATCACATACAAGAAGGGAACGGAGATGCATGTTGCTGACACACTTTCTCGCGCCCCACGGGCATCCTGTGACCGCCACCCTTACGAGCAGGAAAACCTACTCGTACTTAATGTCAACTTTGTTCCAACCAAGCAGCTACAGAGCCTGATCGAGCACACCGCCGCGGACCCCGCTCTGCAGCAGCTGGCTGCCATCATCAAGCGCGGGTGGCCCGTCAAACGTACCAATTTGCCATCGGGCGCACAACCGTTCTTCCTGGTCCGCGACGAGCTGGTGATCCAGGATGGGGTTATCGTCAAAGGCCACAAAGTTGTGGTCCCAGCCTCTCTATACGATCTATACTACAACGCAGCCCACAGTGGTCATCCTGGAGTTGAGGCCACTGTTTCTCATGCCCAAGGACAGTTCTACTGGCCTGGCATGGCCAACTACATCAGGAACCGGGTGTCCTCCTGTGCCTCATGCAACAACCTTACCCCACACCAGCAGCGTCAACCTCTTCTGCAGCAGCCGGCGCCTGCCATGGCTTGGACATCGCTGGCTGCTGGCATATTCGAATGGGGGGTACGCTTTTTCTCGTCCTGGTGGACTCATTCTCCAATTGGTTCGACATTGACCACCTTCCATCCGCCACCTCCGGGAGGGTCATCGCAAAGATGCGTCAGCATTTCTCCGACCACGGCGTCCCTGTCCGCTTACAGACCAACAATGGTCCGCAATTCACAAGTGCCGAGTTCAAAGCTTTCGCTGCAAGGTGGAACTTCCATCACTACACCAGCAGCCCGGAGTACGCTCAGAGTAACGGCCTGGCCGAACGGGCCGTGCGGAGTGCTAAGGGCCTGTTGGAGCAATCCCGCCTGTCAAACAGCGATATTTACCTGGACTTACTTAACATACGTAATGTTTCACGGGACCCACTTATGGGTTCCCCTGCCCAACGTCTGATGTCCAGGGTGACAAGACCACCCATGCCCATCGCCCAGCAGTCCCTGGTACCCAAAGTGTTCAATCCTGCCACAGTCCAAAGACGGATCGATCATAAACATGACGTTCAACGGCGTTCCCACGACAGGTCCTGCCGCCCTCTGCTGCCTCTGCTACCCGGGCAGGTCGTTCGGATGCGGACCACCACCGGCTATTCCCGCCTCGTAACGGTGACTGGCGTGGACGACTCTCCAAGATCGTACCTGGTGGATTACGAAGGGACTACCTACCGACGCAGCCGTCAGCACCTGTTGGCCGTCAACGAGCCAAAGCCTCCTCCTGCGACTCCTTATGCTCCTCCGTTGTCCTTTCCACCTGCTGCCGCTGATCACCCTGCTGCTCCATGCATGCCCCACTCCCCTCGTTTATTGCGGTCTCCTGTTTTGTTGCCTCCTGGTCTTGGCCGGTCGCTGTCACCTCCTGCACGTCCTTCCCCGCCTATCTCTCCCGCTTCCGCTCTGGCTGCATCTCCCCCTCCCTTGACTTTCCTGCCTGCCTCCGCTACGGCTTCTCTTCCTTCTGATGGGAGGGGGGAAGGTGCTGTACGTACGCGTTCGGGTCGCATTGTTAAGCCGCCTGTTCGTTACGGCGACTTTGTCTAAATTCGCACGTTTATTGTAATAGCACTATCCTGATTGCCTCCATGTGCATTTGATTCTAAGGGGAAGGATGTAGATGGTTTATGCATGCAACCAATAATATAGCTACCTCAGTACCACTAACCACGCCTTAGTTATCAAGTATAAGAACTCTATCTCCCGTGTGCTCCTCCCTTGGTTCCAGCATGATGACAGACTGGGTGCAGTCAGTGCTGGAAAGTGTTTAACCTGTCTTATTATTAAACGTTAAGTAAAGCTACAAGTGAGTCAGACTCAGCTCCTTTACACTGCGGGACTGCGGAGCGACCAGCCGCGGGCGGCGGCGCAGACTTTTACATCGGGAGCCTCATGGCTCCAAATCGGCGCGGCCCTGTCGGCTTCAGGTGCCATCGACTCCGCTGGGAAACCGGCCATTCCAGCCGCTGCGAGGACTCTCCCGACGGCCGGGAACATCGGGTCTCCGTAGAGGCAACTATGGCGGCCTCGATGGGCCTGACTCTGGGGAGAACTGGGGTTGGGGACTGGACATTGTGCCTTCCCCCACAGTGGTGGTCATTGTGGGGGGATGATTTTTGTGTGCTGTGCCTGTTAGTCTGTGTGCAAGATGGCGGTCGGAGGGGAGAGTGGACGCTGGCGCGAATTGGCTGCCGCTGCTCTCTCCTCAAATTGTGTTTCTTATTTTCTTTTTGTGCTTTTATACTTGAATTCTGTCCTTGATTTGTGTACTGTGGTGTTTTTATATTTAATTTACTCCGATTATGTGTTTTGTATTTTTGTGATTCTATGCCTTGTAAGGTGTCCTTGGGTTTTAGAAAGGCGCCAGTAAATAAAATGAATTATTATTATTATTATACATACAAGCATGCACACACATTATACACATGCATGCCTGCATCTACACACACCTACTTGCACACACCCACACTTACTTTCATGCACCCACACTTACTTGCATGCACACACACATGCTTCCATGCATCCACACTTACTTGCATGCACACATATACACTTGTGTGCACCCACATATACTTGCATGCACGCACACACTCACACACACATACATACACACACACACACTAGACACACTACCCACTACACACACTCACACACCCACATACACACACACACACACAGAAAAGGCAAGCATTTTCTTCTCTTACAAATGTCCCCAAGAAGTGTGTATATTTATTTAGGCGTTTGTGGAAGTGTTTGTGTGTGTGTGTGTGTGTGTGCGGTAGTGTATATATATATGCTGATACATGTGCAGATATGTATTGAATTTTAAACATTGAGACCGATTACACCTCAGACGTATTTTGATTCAATGTCAGGCAGATGGATTTCATAATCAAATAATTCCCATTTTATTGGGCGATAAGGACAATGTACGCGAACTTGTTTGTGAAGACATGGGCGGCACGGTGGCCAGTAGTAGAGTTGCTGCCTCACAGCGCCAGAGACCTGGGTTCGATCCTGACTATGGGTACTGTCTGTGTGGAGTTTGTATATTTTCCCCAGGTGCTCCGGTTTCCTCCCACACTCCAAAGACGTGCAGGAAAATAGATTAATTGGCTTTGAAGATTGTAAATTGTCCCTAATGTGTAGGATAGTGCTAGTCTGCGGGGATCACTGGTCGCACCGACACGGTGGGCCAAAGGACTTGTTTCTGTGCTGCATCTCTAAACTAAACTAAACATGGAAAGTGCCAGTGGTTGCGACTGCTTGGCATGTTGTGTTGTTGCTGCCCGGTGCAATGGTTGCCTCAAGAGGTCTTCTCTCAGGAACCCACCAACAAACATATCCCTATGGGTCAACAAACGTGGATCTGTACCTGACCACACTCCTTGGGTAAGCAGAGCTCCCCTCTCAAAGAACATTAGCTAACCAGGCACATCTTTACAATAATTTGAGAGTTGTATTGTTAACTGATGATGTTGATACTTTATTGTCACATGAACCTATGCATCTAGGGACAGTGAAAATCTTTGTTTTGCATGCAATCTAGAAAAATCATACTATAGCACAATCATAAATACGTGCAAAATTGCAACGATTGTAGTGTAATAGCAAACTTCACCCTACACAGTAAAGGAGTCGCCATGTTTCTGGCGCCAACAAAGTTTCAAAGTTCTTAAGAGTATAGAGTCGTACTTAGCTGCCAACTATTTTTTTCACTCAGGTGGTTATTTTGAACGTATTGATTGACTTGATGGAAGGATACACCGTGGAAACAGCACCTTGAAGATCACACCAAATCTACAAACCCGCACGTCTTTGGGATGTGGGAGGAAACTGGAGCACCTGGAGGAAACTTATGCGGTCATAGGGGAGAAGGTCCAAACTCCACACAGACAGCAGCCAAGGTCAGGATTGAACCCGGGTCTCTGGTGCTGTGAGGCAGCAACTCTACCCATTGTGCCACTGCACCCTCTTCTCATAATTTTGTACTGTTGGAGTGTTCTCCCACCATCATTGATCCAAATCCTCTAAACCTGCTAATATTTCATTAAAGCATCCCATTAATGGATCAGAACAGAATTTGGAAACTCCCATCAAAATTAACATTGAAGATACAAGGATCTGCAGATGCTGGATTAGAAATAATGACAAAGTGCTGGAGTACCTCAGCAGGTCAGGCACCATTTCTGGGGAACATGGATAGGTGACGATTCGGTTTGGGTCCCTTCTTCAGACAGATTGTGGTGGTGGGGGAGGGGAGAAAGCTGGAAGAGAGGAGAGGCAGGACAATGCCTGGTGAGTGATAGGTGGATACAGGTGAGGAAAGGGTTTCGATAGGCAGATGGTTGGCCAAAGGCCAGAGATGAAAAGTTTTTCCTGGTAATTTTCAATATAGTTTAGTTTATTGTCGTGTGTAGCAGCGAAAAGCTTTTGGTTGCGTGCTAACCAGTCAGCGGAAAGACTATACACGATTACATGGAGCTGTCCACAGTGTACAGACTGATGATGAAGGGAATAGGAGGGTTGCACATAAGGTAATCGGGTCAAAGGGCATGATGCACGGACCAGCTCAATCCAGGTGGAGGACATGGCAGCTTCCGGCATATACTGTTAATACACGAAACGCGTACTTTCTTACCCATTAAAAAATGCTGAAAATGTCATTTTTTGCGCAGTACATAATTGTGGAAATCTGGGTAAGCGTGAGAGACATTTATCCTACTTCATATCATACTTATATAATATCATCTTAAATATAGAAATACCCACAACAGATGGAATTAGAAGAGATTGGGAACAAGATCTAGGTATAAAAATTTCAAAAGAGAGTTGGGATAATCATTTATTACAGGTGCATAAATGCTCGATCAACGTACGACATACGCTTATCCAATTTAAAACATTACATAGATTATATTATTCAAAAACCAAACTAAATAAAATCTTTCCTAACGTCTCACCAATCTGTGATAAATGTATATGTCAAGAAGCTACCATAGCACATTCTTTTGTTTTTTGTACAAAAATCCAAAAATTCTGGTTTGAAATATTTGATATTTTTTCAAAATTAATCAAAATAAAACTGGTACCAAAACCAGAATGGATTATTTTTGGAATATCGGAAGGTATCAGACGTGTATCAGAAGAATTTACTCAATTATGGGCTAATAATGGGAAAAAAGCTTATACTTAAATTCTGGAAAAATGCGCCCACACCAACAATAAAAATGTGGACATCAAATATGTTGGAAACATTACATCTGGAAGAGATGAGATTCCTCCTAGTAGGCAAAGTAGATCAATTTCAAAAGACGTGGTCTACGTTTTTGGACCTATTACAAGCATGAGGTGCAATAGTAATTTAGAAAAACAAATAAATAAATAAAAGGTATCTGGACCTGGTAATGGGAGGTAAAATAAAAACAGACTTGGTTGGTAGTTCCTTCTCTATGAAGTATGGTATAAGAGTTATAATAGAGCGATTGTTCCTTCTTTCTTTCTCTTTTTTTTTCTAGGGTCTATTTTCTAACTTTACTTCCTTCTCTAACTTCTTTTCTAAGGGGCTTTCTTTTCCCAACACTCTTTTGCACTTCACAACCTTTGTGCACTTTCTTCACTTTTCTTACTTCTTTCTTTTTCTTTCTTAAAGTTTAAAAAAGTGAAGCGGTACAAAAAATGTATTAATATATACGTGTTGTACATTACTGTAATCTACCGTACTTCTAAAAAATAAAAAAAAAAATAAAAAAAAAAATAAAAAAAATAAAAATAAAAAAAAAAGAATTGTAAAAGTGAGGTGAAATTATGGTTGGGAGAAGCGAGAGCTGAAGGGACAACAACAGCTAAAGTGCTTGGCGAACATTGGCCGTGCAGATATCGAGATTGAAAATATTGGGAATTATCGCGTTTGCTCACTGCATTTCATCAACAGTAAAAGGCCTGTCTCACGAGTCTGCAGTCATTGGCGGCGAAACGGGAAGAATCTGCCGCCATAGACCGCGCACTCGTGAGAACGTACAATTCCGGGCCGTGCGGCGGTGTTCCCAACACCGCACGGTGCTAAAATAAAATCGACAATGTTGAAAACTATATACTCACCGCACAACCTCCACCAGTGATGCACGAGTGCGGCACGGCCGCCCGCACGGGCCGCCGCCAGTGTGGCTCGAGCGCCGTGCGTCAAACCTCCACTGCCACAGCCTCCGCCAGTGAGGCACGTATCTCCGCCAGTGAGGCACGTGTGCTGCACGGCCGCAGGCACAGCCACCGCTACAGCGCCGCGATCAGGATGGCCGCCGCCACAGCCGCCGCTCGTGAGTCACGTGCGGCGGGCCGACGTCATCGCAGTCGGCCCGCCCTTTTTTTTATTTACCGCAAGCACGTGGGACCCGCCGTGTTTGAATTACTCGGCCCCCGCGCAGCATCCGTGCGGCGCTCCAGTGGATAGGCTCGCCGCTCTCGCCGTTGCCGCGCGGTCCCCGCTACCGGTGACGCCGCGCTTCACCGCCGATGACCGCAAACAGGTAAGACAGAGCCTTAAGACATTATTTGTTTTTTTTCTTGATTCCTTTGGTATCTAAAAAGTTTCAGAAGTGATAAATCTGGCTGTAAAATTTAAAAATCGCCCATGGTTCTGCAGTGGGTTTTTACATGCTAAAAGAAAACGCTTCTGAAGCTAAATTTATCATTAAAAAAATCTCCAGACGTACCAGTGGTGGTTTTTAACGGGCCCGCTACGCTGGAAACGTGTAGTGACCCGACCGCCGTGCAACCTCCCTATAATGATTAGTGCAAGAAAAAGTCCAGTAAAGTCGGATGCCTGAGTACTTCCCCAAATACGTACTTCCCTGAATGTGGAAACCCCACCCGTGACCTGTGATGGAGCAGCCAGACTATATAAGTTTGTTCTTCTTTTATTTACTTGCCAAATCTCGGAAGCAAAGTGTCTGAGATTCCCCTCAACTCTATGAAAATGGATCAATTGGTGAATTTAACCCAGCAGTGCGCTCCCAATGAAGAAAGCATCTCAGCATACAACTCGCCGATCATCATTATTACATGCGTCCTCGGCTTGATTGGCAACGCCATTGCTTTGTGGATCTTCTGCTTTCATGTCAAGACCTGGAAACCGAACACGGTCTATTCCCTGAACCTGGCGATTGCGGATACACTTTTAATCTGCTGCCTCCCTTTCCGTGCCGCCTACTACATACGCAAGAAGGACTGGATCTTTGGAGATGCGGCCTGTCGCCTGAACATCTTCATGATCTCCTTAAACCGCATTGTCAGCATCATCTTCCTGATGGTGATAGCCATCGACCGCTACTTTAAGGTGGTCCACCCTCAGCACAAGGCAAACAAGCTGACCCCGAGGTGTGCGGCCAAGATAGCAGGAGCCCTGTGGGTCATGGCGGTGGCAATTTGCACGCATTTGTTGGTGGAGCGGCACGACTTCCAGCGAAACAACTCGACCTTCTGCGAACCCTTCAACGTCAACCACCCTCTGAATCCCACCGCAATTTGGACCGACGCCGTGTTTATTTTCTTCAAGTTCATCTTGCCGGTCTCCGTTATACTTTTCTCCACCTCGTGCATCATCTGGAGGTTAAGGCAGATGGAGAGCGATCTGAGAAGGAAATATAAACGGGCCACCAAGCTTGTGATAGCCGTGGCAGCGGTTTTTATATTCTGTTTCCTGCCCACCAATATTGCTGTGGTCGCCGTTTTGATCACTCGACTCAGAAGTTCGGTGGACTGCAAGTCCTATGTCATTGCAGTCAATATCTTTTATAATACTTTGTTCATGACGTATCTGAACAGCGTTATCGACCCTGTCATTTACTACTTTTCGAGTTCGGCGTTCAAAGGCGCTTTGAAGAAAGCTCTCGCCCCTCTCAATGTCAGCTTGTCCAAATCAACCACCGATCAAGAAATGGACCGACGCGAGTCTAAAGCAGAACCCTCGAAAGATCGACACCTCAGTTCTGATATACTTCTCTGATCACCTGAGATCACTGTGTTAACTTTGTAAGAAAATAAAATCCCACTGTGCGTTTGGCATATGTGACAAAGAAAGCACAACTGAACCATTAAACTAGATTCTACTGTCAGAGTGTGAAAACGGACACTTCCAGATTCAAGGACAGTTTCTTCCCAGCTGTTATCAGGCAACTGAACGATTCTATAAACAATTAGAAAGCGGTCCTGATCTACTTTCTACCTCAGTGGAGATCCTCAGACTATTTTTAATCGGACTTTACTGGACTTTATCTTGCTCTAAACGTTCTTCCCTTTATCATGTATCTACCTGTACACTGTGAATGGCTCAATTGTAAATATGTATTGTCTTCCCGCTGACTGGTTAGCATGCAACAAAAGCTTTTCATTGTAGCGGATTGCACGTGACAATAAACTAAACCTGAACCCAAATCTGTAACGTTCCAAGTTCCACTTCAAAACAAGTGGGCTTGAGGAAGCCGCTGATTGCCGGAAGCAGACAAGAGGGAGCAGCTGATTGGGAGTCAGATCCCTGCTGATTGTACTGTATTGTAGCAGTTTGTTTTGTATTGTATCCAGGGTAAGGGGAGTATGAGGGCCAGGGCAGCTTACTGTTCTGGATGTCAGATGTATTGTATCCAGGGTAAGGGGAGTATGAGGGCCAGGGCAGCTTACTGTTCTGGATGTCAGATGTATTGTATCCAGGGTAAGGGGGGAGTATGAGGGCCAGGGCAGTTTACTGTTCTGGATGTCAGATGTATTGTATCCAGGGTAAGGGGGGAGTATGAGGGCCAGGGCAGTTTACTGTTCTGGATGTCAGATGTATTGTATCCAGGGTAAGGGGGGAGTATGAGGGCCAGGGCAGTTTACTGTTCTGGATGTCAGATGTATTGTATCCAGGGTAAGGGGAGTATGAGGGCCAAGGCAGTTTACTGTTCTGGATGTCAGATGTGGGAAGTCATGGAGTCTGATAGCCCTCCAGACGTCCACATCTGCGCCAGGTGTATCGAGATGGGGCTCCTAATGGACCGTATTAGGAACCTGGAGCAGCAGCTCGATGACCTCCATCTGGTCAGGGAGAGCGAGGAAGTCATTGAGAGGAGTTACAGGGAGGTGGTCACTCCAAGACCACAGGAGGCAGGCAAGTGGATCACGGTTGGGAGAGGCAAGGGGCACAGGCAGGGACTAGAGAGTACCCCGGTGGCTGTACACCTTGACAATAAGTACTCCTGTTTGAGCACTGTTGGGGGGGACAGCCTACCTGGGGGTAGCGACAGCGGCCAGGCCTCCGGTATAGAGACCGGCCCTGTTGCTCAGAAGGGTAAGGAAAAGAAGAGGAGGGCAATACTAATAGGGGACTCTATAATTAGGGGGTCAGACAGGAGATTCTGTGGATGCAGTCGGGAGACCCGGATGGTAGTTTGCCTCCCTGGTGCCAGGGTCTGTGATGTGTCTCAACGTGTCCAAGATATCCTGAAAGGGCAGGGAAAGGAGCCCGAGGTCGTGGTACATATAGGTACCAATGACATCGGTAAAAAAAGGGAAGAGGTCCTGAAAGGAGAATTTAGGGAGGTAGGAGTGGAGTTAAAGAGAAGGACAGCAAAGGTAACAATCTCAGGATTACTGCCTGTGCCACGCGACAGTGAGAGTAGGAATGGAGCGAGGTGGAGGATAAATGCGAAGCTGAAGGACTGGTGCAGAAGGCAGGGATTCAAATTTCTGGATCATTGGGACCTCTTTTGTGGAAGGTGCGACCTGTACAAAAAGGATGGGTTGCACTTGAACCTGAGGGGGACCGATATGCTGGCGGGGAGATCTGCAAAGGCTACTGGGGAGACTTTAAACTAGAATGGTTGCGGGGAGGGACTCAAATAGAGAATGCTATTAGACAGTGTGTGAGGCAGGAGGCAGAGAAGGAAAGCACTCAGACCCAACATGTAGGGGGGAAAGAAGAAAATAATAATAAACAGAGAATAAGAGGTGGTGGGGTTCTTAAATGGGTGAGCAGAGAAACAGAGGGGTGTAAAATGCGGGCAGAAGCAATAGGTAGCAAGGTGAAAAGTAAAAGTGGCAGGCAGACAAATCCAGGGCAAAAATCAAAAAGGGCCACTTTTCAACATAATTGTATAAGGGGTAAGAGCGTTGTAAAAACAAGCCTGAAGGCTTTGTGTCTCAATGCAAGGAGCATTCGTAATAAGGTGGATGAGTTGAACGTGCAGATAGCTATTAATGATTATGATATAGTTGGGATCACGGAGACATGGCTCCAGGGTGACCAAGGCTGGGAGCTGAACATCCAGGGATATTCAATATTCAGGAGGGATAGAGAGAAAGGAAAAGGAGGTGGGGTAGCGTTGCTGGTTAGAGAGGAGATTAACGCAGTGGAAAGGAAGGACATTAGCTTGGAGGATGTGGAATCGGTATGGGTAGAGCCGCGAAACACTAAGGGGCAGAAAACGCTGGTGGGTGTTGTGTACAGGCCACCTAGCAGTAGTAGTGAAGTTGGGGATGGCATCAAACAGGAAATTAGAAATGCGTGCAACAAAGGCAAAACAGTTATAATGGGTGATTTCAATCTACATATAGATTGGGTGAATCAAATTGGCAGGGGTGCTGAGGAAGAGGATTTCTTGGAATGTATGCGGGATAGTTATCTAAACCAACATGTAGAGGAACCAACGAGAGAGCAGGCTATTCTAGACTGGGTATTGAGTAATGAGGAAGGGTTAGTTAGCAGTCTTGTTGTGCGTGCCCCCTTGTGCAAGAGTGACCATAATATGGTTGAGTTCTTCATTAGGATGGAGAGTGACATTGTTAATTCAGAAACAACGGTTCTGAACTTAAAGAAAGGTAACTTTGAGGGTATGAGACGTGAATTGGCCAAGATTGACTGGCAATTAGTTCTAAAAGGGTTGACGGTGGATATGCAATGGAAGGCATTTAAAGACTGCATGGATGAACTACAAAAATTGTTCATCCCAGTTTGGCAAAAGAATAAATCAGGGAAGGTAGTGCATCCGTGGATAACAAGGGAAATCAGGGATAGTATCAAAGCAAAAGATGATGCGTACAAATTAGCCAGAAAAAGCAGCATACCAGAGGACTGGGAGAAATTCAGAGACCGGCAGAGGAGGACAAAGGGCTTAATTAGGAAAGGGAAAATAGATTATGAAAGAAAACTGGCAGGGAACATAAAAACTGACTGCAAAAGTTTTTATAGATATGTGAAGAGAAAGAGATTAGTTAAAACAAATGTAGGTCCCTTGCAGTCAGAAACAGGTGAATTGATCATGGGGAACAAGGATATGGCGGACCAATTGAATAACTACTTTGGTTCCGTCTTCACTAAGGAAGACATAAATAATCTGCCGGAAATAGCAGGGGGTCAAAGGAGATGGAGGAACTGAGTGAAATCCAGGTTAGTCGGGAAGTGGTGTTGGGTAAATTGAATGGATTAAAGGCCGATAAATCACCAGGGCCAGATAGGCTGCATCCCAGAGTACTTAAGGATGTAGCTCCAGAAATAGTGGATGCATTAGTGATAATTTTTCAAAACTCTTTAGATTCTGGAGTAGTTCCTGAGGATTGGAGGGTAGCAAACGTAACCCCACTTTTTAAGAAGGGAGGGAGGGAGAGAGAAAACGGGGAATTACAGACCAGTTAGTCTAACATCGGTAGTGGGGAAACTGCTAGAGTCAGTTATTAAAGATGGGATAGCAGAACATTTGGAAAGTGGTGAAATCATTGGACAAAGTCAGCATGGATTTACGAAAGGTAAATCGTGTCTGACGAATCTTATAGAATTTTTCGAGGATGTAACTAGTAGAGTGGATAGGGGAGAACCAGTGGATGTGTTGTATCTGGACTTTCAGAAGGCTTTCGACAAGGTACCACATAAGAGATTAGTATACAAACTTAAAGCACACGGTATTGGGAGTTCAGTATTGATGTGGATAGAGAACTGGCTGGCAAACAGGAAGCAAAGAGTAGGAGTAAACGGGTCCTTTTCATAATGGCAGGCAGTGACTAGTGGGGTACCGCAAGGCTCAGTGCTGGGACCCCAGCTATTTACAATTTATATTAATGAACTGGATGAGGGAATTGAAGGCACATCTCCAAGTTTGCGGATGACACTAAGCTGGGGGGCAGTGTTAGCTGTGAGGAGGATGCTAGGAGACTGCAAGGTGACTTGGATAGGCTGGGTGAGTGGGCAATGTTTGGCAGATGCAGTATAATGTGGATAAATGTGAGGTTATCCACTTTGGTGCAAAAACAGGAAAGCAGACTATTATCTAAATGGTGGCCGATTAGGAAATGGGGAGATGCAGCGAGACCTGGGTGTCATGGTACACCAGTCATTGAAAGTAGGCATGCAGGTGCAGCAGGCAGTGAAGAAAGCGAATGGTATGTTGGCCTTCATAGCAAGAGGATTTGAGTATAGGAGCAGGGAGGTTCTACTGCAGTTGTACAGGGTCTTGGTGAGACCACACCTGGAGTATTGCGTACAGTTTTGGTCTCCAAATCTGAGGAAGGACATTATAGCCATAGAGGGAGTGCAGAGAAGGTTCACCAGACTGATTCCTGGGATGTCAGGACTTTCATATGAAGAAAGACTGGATAGACTTGGCTTATACTCACTAGAATTTAGGAGATTGAGAGGAGATCTTATAGAAACGTACAAAATTCTTATGGGGTTGGACAGGCTAGATGCAGGAAGATTGTTCCCGATGTTGGGGAAGTCCAGGACAAGGGGTCACAGCTTAAGGATAAGGGGGAAATCCTTTAAGACCGAGATGAGGAAAAACTTTTTCACACAGAGAGTGGTGAATCTCTGGAACTCTCTGCCACAGAGGGTAGTTGAGGCCAGTTCATTGGCTATATTTAAGAGGGAGTTAGATGTGGCCCTTGTGGCTAAAGGGATCAGGGGGTATGGAGAGAAGGCAGGTACGGGATACTGAGTTGGATGATCAGCCATGATCATATTGAATGGCGGTGCAGGCTCGAAGGGCCGAATGGCCTACCCCTGCACCTATTTTCTATGTATTTCTATGTATAAACTAACTAACTATGTGTCGCAAAAAACTGCAGATGCTGGTTTATACCGAAGATAGGCACAAAGATATTGTAATTAAATGCTAACCTCTAAATAAGTACAAAAAAGTCATGTACATTTTAATCCTTTTGTTAACATGTTGATTGATCTTAAGTTCTGAAATAAATTATCATTTACAATGTCACACTTTGACGTTGTGTTCTCTTTAAATTCTGTCAAGTCAAGTCACATTTATTTATATAGCACATTTAAAAAACAAGTCAAGTCAAGTGAGTTTATTGTCATGTGTCCCTGATAGGACAATGAAATTCTTGCTTTGCTTCAGCACAACAGAACATAGTAGGCATTGACTACAAGGCATTCTATAAATATATACACACATGAATCAATATACTGATAAAGTGCAAATAACAGTATTGGCTAATAAAGTTCAGTGTTATGTCCGAGCCAGGTTTAATAGCCTGATGGCTGTGGGGAAGTAGCTGTTCCTGAACCTGGTCGTTGCAGTCTTCAGGCTCCTGTACCTTCTACCTCAAGGTAGTAGGGAGATGAGTGTGTGGCCAGGATGGTGTGGGTCCTTGATGATACTGCCAGCCTTTTTGAGGCAGCGACTGTGATAGATCCCCTCGATGGAAGTGAGGTCAGAGCCGATGATGGACTGGGCAGTGTTTACTACTTTTTGTAGTCTTTTCCTCTCCAGGGCGCTCAAGTTGCCGAACCAAGCCACGATGCAACCGGTCAGCATGCTCTCTACTGTGCACCTGTAGAAGTTAGAGAGAGTCCTCCTTGACAAACCGACTCTCCGTAATCTTCTCAGGAAGTAGAGGTGCTGATGTGCTTTCTTAATAATGGCATCAGTGTTCTCGGACCAGGAAAGATCTTCAGAGATGTGCACGCCCAGGAATTTGAAGCTCTTGGCCCTTTCAATCATCGACCCGTTGATATAAACGGGACTGTGTGTCCCCATCCTACTCCTTCCAAAGTCCACAATCAGTTCCTTGGTTTTGCTGGTGTTGAGGGCCAGGTTATTGCGCTGGCACCATATGGACAGTTGCTCAATCTCTCTTCTATACTCTGACTCATCCCCATCAGTGATACGTCCCACAACAGTGGTGTCGTCAGCAAACTTGATGATGGAGTTCGCACTATGTCCGGCTACGCAGTCATGAGTATAGAGTGAGTACAGCAGGGGGCTGAGCACGCAGCCTTGAGGTGCTCCCATGCTAATTGTTATCGAGTCTGACACATTTCCACCAATACGAACAGACTGTGGTCTGAGAGTGAGGAAGTCGAGGATCCAATTGCAGAGGGATGCGCAGAGACCCAGTTCTGCGAGTTTGGTAACCAGCTTGGAGGGGATGATTGTGTTAAATGCCGAGCTGTAATCGATGAATATCAGCCTGACATATGAGTTTTTGTTGTCCAAGTGGTCCAGAGCGGAGTGGAGGGCCAGCGAGATCGCATCCACCGTTGATCTGTTGTGGCGGTAAGCGAACTGCAGTGGGTCCAGGTTTTTGTCGAGGTAGGAGTTGATCTGCGTCATGATCAACCTCTCAAAGCACTTCATCACCACAGGCGTTAGTGCCACAGGTCGATAGTCATTGAGGCACGTCACCTTACTCTTCTTGGGCACTGGTATAATTGATGCCCTTTTGAAGCAGGTGGGAACCTCAGACCTCAGAAGTGAGAGGTTGAAAATGTCCGTAAAAACTCCAGCCAGTTGGTCCGCACAGGTTTTTAGAACACGACCAGGTATACCGTCAGGTCCAGGCGCTTTTCGAGGGTTCACCCCTCTGAAGGATTTCCTGATGTCGGCCTCTGTGACTGAGACTGAAATACCATCACAGCGAATGGGGGCTCGGCAAGGCACATCGGTGTTCTCCCTATCAAAGCGTGCGTAAAACGCATTGAGCTCATCAGGGAGTGATGTTTCGCCGACATTCGAGCTGCCTCCTGATTTCGCCTTGTAAGAGGTGATTGCATTCAGGCCCTGCCACAGCCACCGAACATCTGTCTCTTCCTCCAGTTTGGAGCAGAAGTCCCCTTTGGCCTTTTTGATGGCCTTACCAAGGTCGTATCTGGACTTCTTGTAGGCCACTGTACCATCAGACATGAATGCCCGGAGTCTGGACTTCAGAAGAGTGCGGATCTCAAAGTTCATCCAAGGTTTCTGATTGGGAAACGCTCGGAAGGTTTTGGTGGGGATGCAGTCCTCCACACACTTCTTAATGAAGTCTGTAACGACTGTGGCGTATTCGTTCAGGTCTGTTGCCGAGTCCTTGAACATTGCCCAGTCTACAGACTCCAAACAGTCCTGGAGTTGTTCCTCTGCCCCCCCCCTCCCGACCAGCTCTGTACTGTCCTCACTCTCGTTGGCCAAAGTGCTTTACATTTGTTATAAGAATAGCATAAACAAAACAAACGACATACATATATACATGTAGCCCTCACTCAGAGGACGTCGGGAAAGGCTTGGGAGTATAGATAAGTTTTTAGTCTTGACTTAAAAGAGTCGATGGAGGGGGCTGTTCTGATGGGAAAGGGGATGCTGTTCCACAGTCTAAGGGCTGCAACCGCAAAGGTGCGGTCGCCCCTGAGCTTATGCCTAGACCGTGGGATATTCAGCAACCCCAAGTCGGCCGATCTGAGGGGCCTGGAGGTGGAGTGGTGGGTGAGAAGCCTTTTGATGTAGGTGGGGGCAAGCCCATTGAGGGCTTTGTAGACATGGAGGAGGATCTTGAAGTTTATACGGAACCGCACAGGGAGCCAGTGGAGAGAGGCCAGGATCGGGGTGATGTGGTCCCTTTTTCGGGTGCCCGTCAGGAGTCTTGCTGCGGCGTTTTGGACCAGTTGCAGGTGGGACAGGGAAGATTGGCTGATGCCAGTGTAAAGGGAGTTGCAGTAATCTAGGCGGGAGGAGATGAATGTGTGGATGATCTTTTCGAGGTCATCAGACTGGAGGAATTGTTTTATTTTAGCTATCGTCCGAAGCTGAAAGAAGCTAGCTTTTACCACGGCATTGACTTGTTTGTCAAATTTCAGTGCTGAGTCAAATATCACGCCAAGGTTTTTGACGTGAGGTTTGAGTAGTGGGGTAAGGCTTCCAAGGCTGCCTGCTATCATTTTGATTGAGTCCGAGGGGCCGAGAAGGATGACCTCAGACTTACTCTCGTTTAGTTGGAGGAAGTTCTGGGCCATCCAACACTTTATATCCTAGAGGCAGTGGGTAAGGTTAAGCAGATCTGATTGGTTTTTGGGCTTCAGGGGGAGATAGAGTTGTGTATCGTCTGCGTAGCAATGGAAGGAAATGCCATGCCTTTCAATGACTTTGAAGGGGTTTCTTCCGGAGGATGTAGAAATGACATTGAGACATGATGTTTAAAGTTCCTTCTTAATCAGAGATGGGTAAGAGAGAAGAAGCAGTATGAACATTGACTTCCAATTTTCGGTAGCCCTTATTGTCTCCTCCCCATCTCAGCTCTCCCTCAGCCCTCTGGCTCCTCCTCTTCCTTTCTTCTTCCTGCTCCCCCCCCCTTCTCCCCATCCTACATCAGTCTGAAGAAGTGTTTCGGCCCGAAACATTGCCTATTTCCTTCGCACCATAGATGCTGCCGCACCCGCTGAGTTTCTCCAGCACTTTTGTCTACCTTCGATTTTCCAGCATCTGCAGTTCCTTCTTAAACATCGGTATGAGAGAACAAGCTAGTTTTCCGAAGCCCAGGTGAGGTATGATACAGTATGGCAGCAGGCCGTTCGACCCACGAGTCCATGCTGACCATCGATCACCCGTTCACACTTATCCCACATTCCCATCCACCCTACACTATGGGGGCAATTTACTGATGGTCAATTAACCTACGAACCTGTCTATCTTTGGGATGTGGGAGGAATCCGGAGCACCTGGAGCAAACCCACGTGGTCACAGGGAGAACGTGCAAACTCCACATAGACAGCACCTGAGGTCAGGATCGACACAGGCCTCGGGCTCTGTGAGGCAGCAGCTCTACCAGTTGCGCCTAACATATAAGGGAGAGTGATTATATTTTTACAAGCCTAAGGTGTTATTGAAATAAAGTATCTGAGGAGTTGTTTGCTGCAGGTGACCGAGGATTATTTTCTAGTCCTGTGTCCATTTTTCTATTTCTATATAATCGCCGCCCCAGCTGAGAAAACCCTCACCTCCGCCTTTGCAACTTTAGACTTGACCATTGGAATTATGAGAGGCATAGACAAGGTAGATCACCAGAGTATATTTCCCATTGTAGAGATTCTAAAGCTAGCGAGCATAAGCTTAAGGAGAGAGGGAGGGTTTAAAGGAGATCTGAGGGGTACATTTATCACACACAGAGTAGTTGGTGTCTGGAATAAGTTGCTACAGGAGGTGGTGGAGGAATAGTAACAACATTTATGAGGCGTCTAGATGGGCTCTTGAATGAGCAGGGCATACAGGGATATGGAGCTAATGCAGGCAAGTGGGATTAGTATGGACAAGCATGATGGTCAGCATAGGCACGATGGGCTAAAGGGATTGTTTCTATGCTGTACAACGGAATAACTAGAACTCCTTGAGCTCTGAAGATAGAAACAAAAAGCTGGAGTAACTCAGCGGGTCAGACAGCATCTCTGGAGAAAAGGAATAGGTGACGTTTCGGGTCGAGACCCTTCTTCAGACAATTTCCACTTTCGCTGAGCTCTGAGCTAGCTCTTCTTGTCCAAAGGCAATGAAAAGTGTTGTAAACGTGGTGCTGTAAGTATCTGTGGAAATAAAACAGAGTTATCAGAAAATGTGCAATGCGTTGTGCAACATTAATTTCAAAATTATTTTTGATTAAACATCTAAACACTGCCAACACTGTCAACACTGCCAACAGGGCCAACACTGCCAACACTGCCAACACTGTCAACACGGCCAACACTGCCAACACGGCCAACACTTCCAACAGGGCCAATACTGCCAACATGGCCAACACGGCCAACACTACCAACAGTGCCAACACGGCCAACACTTCCAACACGGCCAACACTTCCAACACGGCCAACACTGCCAACACGGCCAACACGGCCAACACTTCCAACAAGGCCAACACTACCAACACTGCCAACATGGCCAACACAGCCAACACTTCCAGCATGGCCAACACTGCCAACACTGCCAACACGGCCAACACTGCCAACACAGCCAACACTGCCATCACGGCCAACACTGCCAACACTGCCAACACTACCAACACGGCCAACACGGCCAACACTGCCATCATGGTCAACATGGCCAACACTGCTAACATGGTCAATACTGCCAACACGGCCAACACCCAAACACTCGGCCACTGTTCTGAAAGTCGATGGGATGCGGGTGCATCAGCCGTCGGGCAGACGCATCGCTGATCATTGTGGTGAGTCCCGGACAGCGGGAGCAACTTGCCGACACAGGGGGTGGACAGGGAGAAGGTGCAGAGCGGGAGAGGGAAGGGTGCTGAGCAGTGCCGTGCCGAGCTGAGCTGACTAGCTCGCTCCTTCCTTCCCTGGTTTCTACTCTGTCTTACGCAGTCCGGCACAAACCATCTCTCGGATAACCCTCACCTTAACTGATCATTGTGGGGCTTATAATGTGGTAGTTCAGACCACACTGAGCCACTCCCAATGCTCTCTGCCGTAAATACACTCACACGTTCATGCTTGCATGCACATACACATACCTGCATGTGTCCACGTATACTTGCAAGCACACACGTTTGCGTGCACACATATATACTTGCATGCACACACATCATGCATGCACATACATGTTTGTATACACACCCATTACACATACACACATACCTACATGCACAAACACGTACAAGCATGAACACACATTATACTCATGTATACCTGTATCTACACACACTTACTTGCATGCACACACACATGCCTCCATACACCCACACTTACTTGCATGCACACATACACACATGTGTGCACCCACATATACTTGCATGCACACACACACACACACACTCACACACACACACATACATACACACACACACTAGACACAGTACACACACACATACACACACACACACAGGAAAGGCAAGCATTTTCTTCTCTTACAAATGTCCCCAAGAAGTGTATATATTTATTTAGACGTGAGTGTTTGTGGAAGTGTGCGTTTGTGTTTGTGCAGTTGTGTATATATGCTATGCAAACTGACACATGTGCAGATATGTATCAAATTCTAAACATTGAGACCGATTACACCTCAGATATATTTTGATTCAACGTCGGGCAGATGAATTTCATAATCAAATAATCCCCATTTTATTGGGCGATAAGGACAATGTACGTGAACCTGTTTGTGAGGACATGGGTGCACGGTGGCTAGTAGTAGAGTTGCTGCCTCACAGCGCCAGAGACCTGGGTTCGATCCTACTACGGTACTCTCTTTATGGAGCTTGTACGTTTTTCTCCGGGTGTTTGCTCAGGTTTCCTCCCACACTCCAAAGATGTGCAGGATAGTAGATTCATTGGCTTTGTGAAAGATTGTAAATTGTCCCTAATGGATCAGAACAGAATTTGAAAATTCCCATCAAAATTAACATTGAAGATACAGGGATCTGCAGATGCTGGTTTACAAAAAATGACAAAGTGTTGGAATACCTCAGCGGGTCAGGCACCATTTCTGGAGAACATGGACAGGTGACAATTCAGTTCGGGACCCTTCTTCAGACAGATTGTGGTGGTGGGGGGTGGGGGGGGGAGGTGAGAAAGGAGAGGCAGGACAATGCCTGGTGAGTGATAGGTGGATACAGGTGAGGAAGGGGTTTTGATAGGCAGATGTTTGGCCAAAGGCCAGAGATGAAAAGACAAAAAGTTTGAGATAAAAATAGAAGAGGTATGAATTGTGAAGCCAAAGGAAGGAATATAGATGGAAGGGTAGGGGGAGGCGAGAAATGTGTATGTCCAGGTGGAGCATCGAGAGGGGTTGTGGGGTGGGAGGAAGGAAGGATTGTTTGTAGGTTAGTTACCTAAAATTGGACAAAGCAATGTTTATACCATTAGATTGTATACTACCTAAACAAAATATGAGGCTGTATAAACAAAGAACTGCAGATGCTGGTTCATACCAAAGATAGAGAAGGGTCCTGACCCTAAACATCACTTATCCTCTTTCTCCAGAGATGCTGCTTGACCAGCTGAGTTACTTCAGCACCTTGTGTCTATCTTTGGAATATGAGGTATCGTTCCTCCAGTTTACATGTGGCCTTGCCCTGACAATGAAGGAGGTCCAGGAGATAAATGCCAGCATGGGAATGGGAAGGGGAGTTCAATTGATTAGCAACCGGGAGATCCAGCAGGCCTTTGCGAACTGAGTGCAAGTGTTTGGTAAAATGGTCGCCGAGTCTTTCCCCAGCAGCAGGCCAGGCTCGCTCGCCGCAGAGCCAGGAAACCGTCCCCAAGGGCCGAAATGCCGAATCCGGCCCTGCTCGTCCGCAAAGGCCAGAGAGGAGGGTGAAGGGTTTCAAGATGGTGGCAGCGAAGGTGGATGCAAGGAAATAAAAGGCCAGTGAGCGGAGCGGGGCCTTACCTCCCGCCCGCTCAAAGCGCATTGGATGCAACGAGCTCGGCTACGGATGGCACCCCGGGGCCACGAAGACTGAATGGTGGCCGGGTGAGGCAAGGGACGATGGTTCGTTGGCCGACATGCTGATCTAGATTGAGGTGTCGGTGGAGTGGGCCGCTGGAGGCCCAGCAGCAGCCTGGGATTCAATTAGATTGGGGGCCACCCCAGGAGACCGAGCACATGGATTGGATGTGACCTGCAGCTGTACGGAGCAGTGGAGGACACCAAAGCCTACGTTTGGCTGGGCGAACTCTGCAACACCACCAGGACAATGGGCCTTTATGGCCAGGTTAAGGACTCTGCATTTATAACAATGTGGGACTTGAAAATGGTGCCATGATCTGGCGACTCTTGTATGCTGTCTTAATTTGCTCTTCCTACACACTTGTACTTAATCTAAGATTGTGCCTATGTATTGTAATACTTTAACTGAACTGTATGCAAAAAATAATTGCACTGTACCGCGGCACATGTGACGTTATGGTACCATTGACCGATTGGTCTCACCTGTGTAAAGAAATGGGGAACACAGTATCTGTATCTTGACGTCTAATCACTATCACTGGTTGTCGCATACGTTGGAAGGTCATGTGCAAAGTCGTAATTAAATATTAAAGTGTGCCTTGGAAGTCAGTGTCTTAATATCGATTGTTTCCAACGGTCTTGAATGTCTTGAGGTCTTGACGTCGGGTGCAGTGCGAATGTCATGGTGGAGATGATTCCATTTGCGAATTGTCTTTGGGTACAGTGAATACCTATAACAGTCTTTATATGGTTGGATGATGTTGTATTTGAAAACCCCCAATTGCCTGGTCTTTGGTTATCTGGATGAATTTGTAGATTGAAGATGACTCTTGATGTTGCTTGGAATGCGTTTCTATATAGATGGTCGTCAGGCGGAATTTGGTCCTACAGTCTTGAAGAGTTTCTCACTCTAGATCAGCAAAGATTTTAGTGATACTCCCCATCTGTTTTGTGTTGTGGATCCCAGACCAAGTCAAGTCAAGTCAAGAGAGTTTATTGTCATGGGTCCCAGATAGGACAATGAAATTCTTGCTTGCTGCAGCACAACAGAGTATTGTAAGCAAAAATACAGAAAAGTTCAGTTCAATGTACATGATGACCGCGAAGCAATACTCAAGTTTGGGTCTTATCAGAGTCTTGTAGGCTATAGACTTGGTTCTGTTGTTGCAATAATAAATATTTCTCCTCAGCAATCCCAGCATTCTGTTAGCCTTGGTGGTTCTTTGGTTGATGTGAGTAGACCATTTCAAATCACTGCTAAGTTCCACTCCCAGGTAGGGATGATGTTTTACCTCTTCCAGGGTGGAGTGCCCCATCTTGTACTTCATGGTAACCGGATTCCTCCTGTGGGTGACCCTCATACTGAAGCACTTAGAAGAGTTGCAAAGTAAAATTAGTAAAATTAATTTTTTTTTAGATAATTGTAATCTTCAAAACTTGACCTTTTGGAACAAGAGGAACTTGGAGCTCAAATTACAATCGAAGAAATAGGTGAAACAATAAAATCATTGAAAAATGGTAAGACACCGGGACCAGATGGTTTTAGTAATGAATTTTATAAAAAAATTCATGAGATAACGACTCCTTATTTATTTAATTTATATACTCACGCTTTTAAAGAAAATAAACTACCTGAAACATTAGCAGAATCAACTATTACGCTTATTCCAAAAAAAGATAAAGATTTAGATGATCCGGGCTCATATAGAGCTATATCACTTTTAAATACAGACCAGAAAATTTTAGCAAAGACTTTAGCAAGAAGATTAAGCAAATATATTAGTAAATTGATAAACCCTGATCAAACGGGGTTTATACCCAAAAGATACTCATTTAATAATTTGAGACGCCTGTTTAATATAATGTACTCACATAAAGTGGAGGAAGTAGATATATCAATATTTCTTTGGACGCAGAGAAAGCATTTGATCAGGTAGAATGGCAGTACTTATACAAAGTACTGCAAAAATTTAATATGGGAGAGAATTTTATTACATGGGTAAAATTATTATATGATAAACCGATGGCAAGAATATTAACTAATAATATATTATCTCAAAAATTTCAATTATCAAGGGGTAATAGGCAGGGATGTGCGTTATCACCCTGCTGTTTGCCCTTATGATAGAACCTTTGGCTGAAAGTATAAGAATTCATCCGAATATTCAGGGCTATAATACTAGGGACTCAAATAATAAAATTTCATTATATGCAGACGATATACTTTTATATATTACAAAGTCACAAACAAGCATACCAAATTTATTAAATTTAATAGAGGAATTCGGGTCCTTTTCTGGATATAGAATAAACTGGAATAAAAGTGAAATTATGACGTTAAAACCTCAAGAATCTACACACTTACTGAAGTTCCCCTTTAAAATTGCAACAGGAAAATTTAAATATTTGGGTATTCAGATTACTAGAAAATATAAGGCATTATTCAATGCTAATTTTATACCTTTATTAAATAAACTTAATATGCAGATTAAATTTTGGAAAACACTTCCTTTATCATTAATAGGTAGAATAAATGCCATAAAAATGATCTTTCTACCACAATTATTATACTTATTTCAGTCTATACCAGTATATATACCAAAATACTTTTTTTTTAAATTAGACTCTAATATTACTAATTTTATTTGGGATTATAGATCACATAGAATTAAAAAAAAACACTTATGTAAACCAAAAGATGTCGGGGGACTTTCACTCCCGAATTTTTTGTATTATTACTGGGCAGTGCATATTAAGAATATAATGTATTGGTTGGACAGTTCTACCCAACAGACAGAATGGATAAAAATCGAGAAAGAGGATTGTTTTCCTTGTAATATAGGAACGATCCTCTTCTCCCCGAAAAAACTGAACAACACAATATATAAGAAGAACCCAATTATACATGATACAATAAGAATTTGGAAACAAATAAAATTATCCTTAAAATTAAGAAACTTATCATTGTTAATGCCAATAGCGAATAATCCTTTATTTAAACCATCTCTTATTGATAAAACATATAATCAATGGGAAAGTCTAGGAATTAAAAGGATCGGGGATATGTATGAAATGGGAAATCTATTATCATTCCAACAATTACAATTAAAATTTAAATTGAAAAACAACCAATATTTTAAATATCTTCAGATTTGCGATTTCATGAAGAAATACATACAAGGATATCAAAAAATAACTCCTGACTTATTGGAAGAAGCAATGAATATTAAAGCTGACACAAAAATTAATATCATATTTATATAATAGTATTTTAAATATAGACCTACCATCGACAGAGGTACTTAGAGAAGAGTGGGAACGGGAATTAATGATAAAAATTGCGAAGGTTACATGGGAAAAGTACTTGACATACATTCACAAATGTTCGATTAATGCAAGACATAATCTAATTCAATTTAAAATTTTACATATATTATATTATTCAAAAACAAGACTGAATAAATTCTATCCAAATATATCCCCCATTTGTGATAAATGTTTATCCCAAAACGTAACTATAACACACTCTTTTGTTTCCTGCATAAAACTTTATAGATTTTGGAGTGATATTTTTGAAATATTTACAAAATTATTTAAGATAAGAATGGAACCTAATACTGAAATGATTATATTTGGAGTAATGGAAGATGGGAATAAATTGAAAACATCTCAAAATTTATTTTTAAATTATGGTTTAATAACAGCTAAAAAATGTATACTTAATTTTTTGAAAAATACACCAATACCAACGCTTAAAATGTGGATCGCAAGCATGTTGGACACCACACATCTTGAGGAAATGCGATTCCTCCTAATAGATAAATCAAACCAATTCATAACGAGTTGGTCTCCATTTGTCGTCTTTTTGGAATCATATGGTGCAACACAATTGTAAAAGCTAACTGTCTCAGGACTGGGCGAGGGATGGTCAAGGTTATAAATAATGATCTCCTTACTCCTTTTTTTCTTTTTTACTCTCTTTTTCCTATTTTGTTTTCTTCAACTTTCTTCTTTCATTCTTTTTTTTTCTTTTTCACACACTATATATCTCACGTTTTTCTATCCTTTACTATCTAATTTCTTTTTCTTATTCTTCTTTATTATAATAAAAAAATAAGAAGCTGTACATAAAATGTATTATGAAAATATATATTAGGCACTTTGGTGCCATACGATTGTACTTACTTCTAATAAAATTAAAATAAAAAAATAAAATTAAAATAAAAAAGAAGAGTTGAAAGACATCTGCCAATCTCCTTCCCATTTGACTAAAGCATCAAGGTCTTGTTGGAGTATCTCCAAGTCCTCCATGGTTTGTATTCTATTATAGAGAATACAATCATCCACAAGGAGTCTAACCATTGAGTGGACTTTGGAAGGCAGATCATTGATATATGCCAAAAATAGGATGCAGTGGATGTTAGAGGAGTTGCACGTGAACCTCTATGGAACCTGGAAGGACAGCTGGGGTACTTGGATGGAGGCAAGGGAGGAGGTATAGGGATGGATGTCACAGGGGAAAGTACGCAGGGAGGGGGTGGTTTAGGTGGGAAGGGATGAGTAAACCAAGGAATTACAGGGAGTAGCCTCTGCCGAAAGAGTGGGGAGATGTGACTAGTGGTGGGATCACGTTGAAGGTGGCAGAAATGTCAGAAATAATAATACATTTTATTTATGGGCGCCTTTCAGGACTCTCAAGGACACCTTACAATTAAAACAAGCATGACACCTTACAATTAAACAAGCATGATATGTTAGTCGCGGAAGCTGGTGGAGTGAAAGGTGAGGACCAGGAGAACATTGTCTGGGGGAAGAGGCAGCGAAAGCAGAACTACGGACACGGGGGGGGGGGGGGGGGGGGGGCTATCTGTGACAGCAGTTGGGAAACTACGTTTATTAAAGAATATATTGAACTGAATACCAAGCAAGATAACATTTGATCACATTGACAAAACACTAGAATAACTCTCATTACCATTGTAGAGTAATAGTAATTGACGAATATTGCTCCCAAATGAGTTCAGTGTGCGGGTCAGTACATTAATTGTTGAGGATCCATATTTAATCCTCTCGTATATTTAGACTTTTTTCCCTGGTAATTTTAAACATAGTTTAGTTTAGTGTCGTGTGTACCAAGGTACAGCGAAAAACTTTTTGCTGCGTGCTAGCCAGTCAGCGGAAAGACTATACATGATTCCAATGGAGCTGTCCACAGTGTACTGACTCATGATGATTAGTGCAAGATAAAGTCCAGTAAAGTCCGATTAAAGATGCCGGAGTACTTCCCCAAATGCGTACTTCTCTGAATGTTGAAATCCCGCCCGTGACCTGTGATGTAGCAGCCAGACTATATAAGTGTGTTCTTTTTTAATTTACTTGCCAAATCTCGAAGGCAAAGTGTCTGTCTATGAAAATGGATAAATTGGTGAATTTAACCCAGCAGTGCGCTCCCAATGAAGAAAGCATCTCAGCATACAACTCGCCGATCATCATTATTACATGCGTCCTCGGCTTGATTGGCAACGCCATTGCTTTGTGGATCTTCTGCTTTCATGTCAAGACCTGGAAACCGAACACGGTCTATTCCCTGAACCTGGCGATTGCGGATACACTTTTAATCTGCTGCCTCCCTTTCCGTGCCGACTACTACATACGCAAGAAGGACTGGATCTTTGGAGATGCGGCCTGTCGCCTGAACATCTTCATGGTCTCCTTAAACCGCATTGGCAGCATCATCTTCCTGATGGTGATAGCCATCGACCGCTACTTTAAGGTGGTCCATCCTCAGCACAAGGCAAACAAGCTGACCCCGAGGTGTGCGGCCAAGATAGCAGGAGCCCTGTGGGTCATGGCGGTGGCAATTTGCACGCATTTGTTGGTGGAGCGGCACGACTTCCAGCGAAACAACTCGACCTTTTGCGAAAACTTCAACATCAACCACCCTCTGAATCCCACCGCAATTTGGACCGACGCCGTGTTTATTTTCTTCAAGTTCATCTTGCCGGTCTCCGTTATACTTTTCTCCACCTCGTGCATCATCTGGAGGTTAAGGCAGATGGAGAGCGATCTGAGAAGGAAATATAAACGGGCCACCAAGCTTGTGATAGCCGTGGCAGCGGTTTTTATATTCTGTTTCCTGCCCACCAATATTGCTGTGGTCGCCGTTTTGATCACTCGACTCAGAAGTTCGGTGGACTGCAAGTCATATGTCATTGCAGTCAATATCTTTTATAATACTTTATTCATGACGTATCTGAACAGCGTTATCGACCCTGTTATTTACTACTTTTCGAGTTCGGCGTTCAAAGACGCTTTGAAGAAAGCTCTCGCCCCTCTCAATGTCAGCTTGTCCAAATCAACCACCGATCAAGAAATGGACCCACGCGAGTCTTAAGCAGAACCCTCGAAAGATCGACACCTCAGTTCTGATATACTTCTCTGATCACCTGAGACCACTGTGTCAACTTTGTAAGAAAATAACATAAAATAAAATATAAATAAAATCCCACTGTGCGTTTGGCATATGTGACAAAGAAAGCACAACTGAACCATTAAACTAGATTCTACTGTCAGAGTGTGAAAACGGACACTTCCAGATTCAAGGACAGTTTCTTCCCAGCTGTTATCAGGCAACTGAACCATTCTATAAACAACTAGAAAGCGGTCCTGATCTACTTTCTACCTCAGTGGAGACCCTCAGACTATTTTTAATGGGACTTTACTGGACTTTATCTTGCTCTAAACGTTCTTCCCTTTATCATGTATCTACCTGTACACTGTGAATGGCTCAATTGTAAATATGTATAGTCTTCCCGCTGACTGGTTAGCATGCAACAAAAGCTTTTCATTGGAGCGTATTGCACGTGACAATAAACTAAACTAACTAACTATGTGTAGCAAAAAACTGCAGATGCTGGTTTATACCGAAGATGGGCACAAAGTGCTGGAGTAACTGAGCGGGACAGGCAGCTTCTCTGGAGAAAAGGGATAGGTGACTTTTCAGGTGGGGAGCCTTCTTCTTACTAGATATTGTAATTAAATGCTAACCTGTAAATAAGTACAAAACAATGATGTACATTTTAATCCTTTTGTTAACAGGTTGATTGATCTTAAGTTCTGAAATAAATTATCATTTACAATGTCACACTTTGATGTTGTGGTGTTCTCTTTAAATTCTTTGAAATGGGTTTGTTCCGCAGGAGGTAGAAATGACACTGAGACATGATGTTTAAAGTTCCTTCTTCATCAGAGATGGGTAAGAGAGAACAAGCTAGTTTTCAGAAGCCAAAGTGGGGTATGATTTCCCTTGTTTTTAGTTTTTTACAGATACAGCATGGCAGCAGGCCGTTCGACCCACGAGTCCATTCCGACCATCGATCACCTGTTCACAGTTATCCCACATTCCCATCCACCCTACTCTATGGGGGCAATTTACTGATGGTCAATTAACCTACGAACCTGTCTATCTTTGCGATGTGGGATGAAACCGGAACACCTGGAGGAAACCCAGGCGGTCAAAGGGAGAACGTGCAAACTCCACACAGAAAGTAGCTGAGGTCAGGATCGAACACAGGTCTCAGGCGCTGTGAGGCAGCAGCTCTACTAGTTGCACCTAACATATAATGGATAGTGATTATACTTTTACAAGCCTATGGTGTTATTGAAATAAAGTATCTGAGGAGTTGTTTACTGCAGGTGACCGAGGATTATTTTCTAGTCCTGTGTCCATTTTCTATTTCTATATAATCGCCGCCCCAGCTGAGAAAACCCTCGCCTCCGCCTTTGCAACTTTAGACTTGACCATTCTCAAACATGCCCGACAAAGTTTCCTTACATACATGATAGAACTTCTATCTATTGGAATTGTGAGAGGCATAGACAAGGTAGATCACCAGAGTATATTTTCCATCGTAGAGGTTCTAAAGATGGCGATGGCGTGCATATTTCCGAAGATCTCTCCTGGTCCCAGAACACTGATGCAATCATAAAGAAAGCACATCAGCACCTCTACTTCTTGAGAAGATTACGGAGAGTCGGTATGTCAAGGAGGACTCTCTCGAACATCTACAGGTGCACAGTAGAGAGCATGCTGACCGGTTGCATCGTGGCTTGGCACGGCAACCTGAGTGTCCAGGAGCAGAAAAGGCTGCAAAAAATTGTAACCACTGCCCAGTCCATCATCAGTTCTGACCTCCCTACCATCGAGGGGATCTATCACAGTCGCTGCCTCAAAAAGGCTGCCAGCATCATCAAGGACCCACACCATCCTGGCCACACATTCATCTCTCCGCTGCCATCAGGTAGAAGGTACAGGAGCCTGAAATCTGCAACATCCAGATTCAGGAACAGCTTCTTCCCCACAGCCATCAGACTATTAAACACAACTTAAAACAAACTAAGAACTATAACAGCCCATTGCACTTTATCTGTTTACTGATGTGTGTATATATATATTCTATGGTATGTGGACACACTGATCTGTTCTGTATTTATGTCTACAATATCCTGTTGTGTTGCAGCAATACAAGAATTTCATTGTCCTATCTGGGACACATGACAATAAACTCTCTTGACTTGACTTGAGCATAAACTTAAGGAGAGAGGGGGGGGGGGGTTAAAGGGGATTTGAGGGGTACATTTATCACACACAGTGTAGTTGGTGTCTGGAATAAGCTGCTACAGGAGGTGGCAGAGGAATAGTAACAACATTTATGAGGCGTCTAGATGGGTTCTTGAATGAGCAGGGCGTACAGGGATATGGAGTTAATGCAGGCAAGTGGGATTAGTATGGACAGGCATGATGGTCAGCATAGGCACGATGGGCTGAAGGGATTGTTTCTATGCTGTACAACGGAATAACTAGAACTCCTTGAGCTCTGAAGATAGAAACAAAAAGCTGGAGTAACTCAGCGGGTCAGATAGCATCTCTGGAGAAAAGGAATAGGTGACGTGTCAGGTCGAGACCCTTCTTCAGACAATTTCTGCTCTCCCTGAGCTCTGAGCTAGCTCTTCTTGTCTAAAGGCAATGAAAAGTGATGTAAACGTGATGTATCTGTGGAAATAAAACAGTTATCAAAATGTGCAATACGTTGTGCAACATTAATTTGAAATTATTTTTGATGAAAAAATTATTTTCTGTTTCCTGTGCAAATTAGCAAAAAGAAAAAAAAGTCCTTTAAAGGCTCAAAGATCTCTTTTTCCATGTTCTGTTTGAAAGTTGTTGCTTTTGTTTGATGCAGTAATTTAATATCCAGGAACAATATGAACTAGAAACGTGTCTATAATTACTTTCCTTTTCAGCATGACCTCACTTTTTTCAGCAATACATTTTCCGAGCAGTAATAACAAGAATGTATTATTAGTTCAACATGAAATACAGAACTGGAAACTGACAAAGCAATCTCTTCCATTGCTCGTTGTATGAAGATACTTTATTCAACAATGGAACAGGGGCACGGTGGCGCTCCGTTAGAGTTGCTGCCTCACAGACCCGGGTTCGATCCCGACTATGGGTGCTGTCTGTACAGAGTTTGTATGTTCTCCCCATGACCACGTGGGTTTTCTCCGAGAACTTCGGTTTCCTCCCACACTCCAAAGACATACAGGCTTGTCGGTTAATTGGCTTGGTGTAAGTGTAAATTGTCCCTAGTGTGTGTTGGATAGTGTTAATGTGCGGGGATCGCTGGTCGGTGCAAACTCCGCGCTGTATCTTTAAACCAAACTAAACTAAACAGCCATCCACCCTACAAGGATGTGGAAGCCAGCTACTTGGACATCCTGGTTTTGTACCATTGTAAACTATTCAGGGACAAATATATAAGTGGATGTTTATGTCAATCGAACTACATTGACATAATGAGGTCAGGGAAGTGCCAGCGTATTAGTGTTGCAGCCTATAGAGGTGGTTGATTAAACCAATCTGGGTTCAGAAGTGCCTTCCACAGAGGTGACAGAGGTGTTAGGATGCTGCAGTATCTTGATTTACAGCTTTTCTTTTCCTCTTTGCTTCCTTCAGTTTAGCTTTGCTTCCTTCATTCCTTCATATGAGCGAGCACCGCTTTTTACATGAGCACGTCAAACAAGATGATCCAAAGCATGTTGTGCATAAGTTCATAAGTCTCTCTGCCATCCATTATTCTGGCCGCCGTACCATCACGGAGTTGTTGGACAACTGTGATGAATGTTTTTGAGGCAACCACAATTTGCCTTGTTCTTTACAGAGCCCTTATGGCAAACAGGGTTGCAAGCTTTCATGAACTCAACAGAGATGGTGAACAACTTTGCAGATTTGTTCTTGGCACTTCTCTCGGTAGACATCTCACAGTGATGATCGTGTTTACTCTTTCACGCCCTTGATGGAAACCACATTGACTTTCACGAACTAGGTCTCCTTCAAGGTGAGTAGTTGGATTCCAGCGAGGATTTTAATGACAGTCGAGAGGAAAGAGGTTCCTCTGTCACAGAATTGTAAGTTCCCCTTAGTCATATGTGATAGGAGTAGAATTAGGCCATTCAGCCCATCAACTCTACTCCGCCATTCAATCATGGTTGAACTAGCTCTTCTTCCAACCCCATTCTCCTGCCTTCTATTTGAGTAGTGAGAGGATTCGAGTATAGGAGCAAAGAGGTCCTTCTGCAGTTGTATAAGGCCTTAGCGAGACCACACCTGCAGTATTGTGTGCAGTTTTGGTCTCCTAATTTGAGGAAGGACATTCTTGCTATTGAGTGCAGCATAGGTTCATGAGGTTAATTCCCAGGATGGCGGGACTGTCATAAGATGAAAGAATGGAACGACTGGGCTTGTATTCACTGGAATTTAGAAGGATGAGAGGGGATCTTATAGAAACATATAAAGCTATTAAGGAATTGGACACGCTAGATGCAGGAAACATGTTCCTGATATTGGAGGAGTCCAGAACTAGGGGCCACAGTTTAAGAATATGGGGCAGGCCATTTAGAACTGAGTTGAGGAAAAACTTTTTGACACAGAGAATTGTGAATTTGTGGAATTCTCTGCCTCAGAAGGCAGTGGATTCATTCAAAAGAGAGTTAGATAGAGCTCTTAGGGCTAGCAAAATCAAGGGATGTAGGGAGAAGGCAGGAATGGGGTACTGATTGTGGATGATCATCCATGGGCGCCAGGGAGATGGCCAGCCCTGCCAGCAGCCTGTTCGTTTTTTTCATCTTTTTGTTATTTTTAGTGTTTGTTAAAAGTTTGATTTAATGTACTTCGGTTTGTTTTATGTGGGGGGAGGATGGGTGGGATCGGGGGAAACTTTTTTTCAGGTTCTTACCTTCCCGGAGATGTGATAATTTTTCGGATCACATTCTCCGGGCTCTGCGGCCTACCATCGCTGGAGCTGGAAGCCGCCTCGGACTGTCGTGAGCCCCACCGCGGGGCGTGGACTTAACATCCGAGCGGATCCCTTGCCTGGGATCGCTCCCACCACGGCCTGCGGACTTACCATCAAGGGCTCACAGTCTCGGGTGAGGCAAGTCGGGAGCTCCAACGCCGCAGAAGGTTCGACCAGCCCCGACGCGAGGTTCGATCGCCCGGCGCAGGGAGCTGACAACCCCCCGATGCGGGAGCTGAACACCTCGACGCGGAGGGCCCGAACGCCACCGGCTATGGGAGTCAAGATCATCCCGTTAACGGGGGCTCGAGGCCCCCCGACCAAGGAAGAACACAAGGGAAGGACTTGAACTTTATTTCGCCTTCCATCACAGTGAGGAATGTGTAGGAGTCACTGTGGCGGATGTTCATGTTAAAATGTGTTTTTGAGTCTGTTGCTTTTAATTGTATGACTGACCTGGCCAGTGAAATTCCTCGTATGTTGCAAAACATACTTGGCGAATAAAATCTAATTCTGATTCTGATTCTGATTCTGATTCTGATTCTGATTCTGATCTCATTGAATGGCGGTGCTAGCTTGAAGGGCCGAATGGGCTACTCCTGCACCTATTTTCTATGTATTCTATGTATTCTCCCCATAACCTCTGACACATATACTAATCAAGAATCTAGATATCTCTGACTTAAAAATATCCATTGACTTGGCTTCCACAGCCTTCTGTGGCAAAGAATTCCACAAATTCACCACCCTCTGAATAAATACATTTCTCCTCATCTCCTGCCTGAAAGAATGTCCTTTAATTCTGAGGCTATGACCTCTAGTCTTGGACTGTCCCACTAGTGGAAACATCCTCTCCACATCATTATGCTTGTGTAGGTGAATGATTGAGGCATTCTTAAAGTCATGGGATACATTCTCCTAGTTCCCTTCCCCTAAATCATGAGAGGAATAGATAGAGCGAATGCCTTTATTCTTTGGACTTTATTCCTAGGAGCGCAGAAGGCTGAGGGGTGATCTTATGGAGGTGTATAAAATCATGAGGGGAATAGATAGGATGAATGTGCATAGTATTTTACCCAGAGTAGAGGAATCAAGAACTAGGGGACATAGAAACATAGAAACATAGAAATTAGGTGCAGGAGTAGGCCATTCGGCCCTTCGAGCCTGCACCGCCATTCAATATGATCATGGCTGATCATCCAACTCAGTATCCCGTACCTGCCTTCTCTCCATACCCTCTGATCCCTTTAGCCACAAGGGCCACATCTAGCTCCCTCTTAAATATAGCCAATGAACTGGCCTCGACTACCCTCTGTGGCAGAGAGTTCCAGAGATTCACCACTCTCTGTGTGAAAAAAGTTCTTCTCATCTCGGTTTTAAAGGATTTCCCCCTTATCCTTAAGCTGTGACCCCTTGTCCTGGACTTCCCCAACATCGGGAGCAATCTTCCTGCATCTAGCCTGTCCAACCCCTTAAGAATTTTGTAAGTTTCTATAAGATCCCCTCTCAATCTCCTAAATTCTAGTGAGTATAAACCAAGTCTATCCAGTCTTTCTTCATAAGACAGTCCTGACATCCCAGGAATCAGTCTGGTGAACCTTCTCTGCACTCCCTCTATGGCAATAATGTCCTTCCTCAGATTTGGAGACCAAAACTGTACGCAATACTCCAGGTGTGGTCTCACCAAGACCCTGTACAACTGCAGTAGAACCTCCCTGCTCCTATACTCAAATCCTTTTGCTATGAAAGCTAACATACCATTCGCTTTCTTCACTGCCTGCTGCACCTGCATGCCTACTTTCAATGACTGGTGTACCATGACACCCAGGTCTCGCTGCATCTCCCCTTTTCCTAGTCGGCCACCATTTAGAAAATAGGTTTAAGGTGAGAGGGGAAAGATTTAATAGCAACCTGAGGGGCAACTTTTTCAGTCAGAGGGTGGTGGGTATATGGAATGAGCTACCCGAGGAAGTAGCTGATTCTTGAACGATAATAACATTCAAAAGACACTAGGACAGGTCGATGGATAGGAAAGGTTAAGAGGGATATGGACCAAATGTGGCAAATGGAACTAGCTCAGATGGGGCATCAAGGATGAGTTGGGCTGAAGGGCTTTATGACTCTGTATGACTCTATGACTCTAGTTCTATCATTTCTCAATCAACAGTAGGCCCCCTTATTTGATAACTTCCTTTTGTGTAGTATCTGTTCTTGAAGTTTCTCCACATTTCACTGACGTTTAAACCTTTGCAAGCCCAGGGTTTCTGCAAGAGTCGGGCTTATTGGAAGTTGTGGCGTGCAACCCACAGCTTCATTACCAAGTGTAGATGGTCTATTTTAGGAGAGCGTTGAAATGCTTAGCCCATCTCTTCAAGGTCAGTTTTCCAGTAATGACTCAGTCCATCTGTACTCAGTAGGGATGAACAGCCAGGAAGTTGAGGAGCATCCATAGATCTATATATAGAGCAATGTAGACATCTTTCGAGTCTTTCTGATCAGCATAATCTGTACTTCATCTGCCACATACTCCAGCCATGGATCACGCATCTTGTGGAACCTTTTCTGGACACTTCTGAAAGTAATGGAAAAAGCCTGTGTAGGAAGCAACGGCAGGTGCTGGTGTTAAACTGAGTTCTTTTGTCAATCTAAATTCAAGAAAACTTGACTCAAAAGCATGTTGCTGTTGAAATCGATTCTTTATTCAGCACTGATACTAGTCTTGGAACCTTCTAACACAGAGCTAAAAGCTCCGGGGCAGGTCCAAAGAATTAGTCACTCTGGTACAAACTCATGGCATTATATAGGTATTAGACATTTCTGATACAGAGCGTATGACAAACTAGTAACCAACCATCCGAGTCCTTTTGGTGATTTACAACAGCAGTCACATGATCCCCCCTTCTCTGGCCTCATTTTACAACCTTCGTTTGCCTGTGGTTTAACTTTGTTTAGAATTATTTTATTTCAACAAAGCAAAACCCCAGTAGGCTCAATTATCAAAGACCACTCCTCAAAATATAAGATACACATATAATACAATGATCACACAAGTCATACAAACAAAACACATTTTCCATACCAAGAAGAAAGATATTTCTATAAATCTAAACAAGGTCTAATGTTTACAATCCTACTTAGACACAATACATTTCATAAATGGTTTCACTACAATTTTACACAGTTTAAAATACTAATACCTATGTATTACAAACATTAATTATATGAGTTCGCCGAATTACACAGCTTGTAAGTTAAAATTCCAAACCCACACACACCTCCCAACTCCAAGCATACATGGGTCGTAAATCTGTCAACTTAAT
The DNA here is from genome assembly GCA_038087875.1 of Malacoraja senta. Lineage (NCBI taxonomy): Eukaryota > Metazoa > Chordata > Chondrichthyes > Rajiformes > Rajidae > Malacoraja > Malacoraja senta. The sequence continues at coordinate 22,786,192 of CM075980.1, forward strand.
TGATGATAAGTGTTTTGTGCCAGGATACAGCTTCTTTCTAACTTACAGCCACTCCTTTTCCTACTATCTCTGGGAGATGGAATTTTAATCTCATCTGCAAGGCCTTTTACAAATATTACAGAACAAAGGGTAAATTTACAACTTCAGACCATTACCTCAAAAGTACAGCCACTCCTTTGACTTTCTATAAACAGAAGGTAGATCACAAATCCATAAATCTGATTCTTTCCTCTCCAAGCATCCGATCCCTTATCTCAACCTCATTATAATTATCAAATACAATTTCCTCCAGTGTTATAATTGCCTCAAAGTAATAAACTAAGCTATGCAGGTACTTATGAGCGTTTCTATGTTTGATTCATCTGTTCCCTGCATGTGTTTCTTTGTACTTTGTTTCTTTAGGAGACATGTGTTTCTGAAAACCTTAAGCTTTTCTCTGGCAAATTACCTAGCTTATATAAAAGTCACTATCCGAGTGGTTCTATTATATAATATTTCCTCATTTCCCACTCTGGTCATTTCATGACCCCTAATAGGATAATAACACAGCAGAAACTCATCAGCAGTGGCTTATCAGTCATCCAAGTTTATTCCTAACCTTGAGATGCTTTATAGCCCCCAAAACCCGGACCATCTAGGCCAACAGACTGGCTTGTTACACCACTGCTGCTCCCTACTCCTCTGCTGTGCTTCATACCCTAGCCCTTATGGTGCTCAACTATTCTGGACTTAATACCATCCCTCCTTCTCCACATTATTAAGTCTATTGCACTCCTCCTCCAATATTTCCTTCTCTACCTGCTGATTCACACCTTCTCTACTTTCATCGGACTCCAATATCGGAATGTCTTCTTCTTCTAGATGCTGCAATAATATCTTCTCACCAGTTTCCACATTACCCAAGGCTGTCATTAGTCTAGTGATAATACATTTTAACAATAGCAATTCCCACGAACATACACACGGCCACTATTGCTGCATATACTATACACCCTCCTTCGTCCCATCGAGAAGGGTAATAATGTTGTTTTGATTTTTGGGATGTTGCCCATTTTTCCCGTGTTTTTTCTCATGTTCTTTCTTCTGTAAACTAGGGTAGACCTCTAATGCTTCTCAATAGCATAGTCCATCATACAAATGTTCCTTTTCCCAGTTGTCTTCCAAGGGATTCCGTCTGCAGAAAAAGTCAAATTTGCACCTCCGAAACCAACAGGGTAATTCCCACAGGTGTTGGTTATCTAAGTCTACCTGCCGAACGGGCTGACACAGTATCCCATTGCAGTAGTCAATCTTGGTGACATTCCAGGATCCAAAGGCATCTGGGCCATTGCACGGTACCACATCTCCTTTGCAGAGGTGAAAGATTCTGCTTGGTTGTCCCAGGACACATCATCGAATTTTTCCTTCATTTCCCTCTGCAGTAGCATCAGGATGCATAACAGGATGAATCGCCTCTTTTAATTTATCTGGAATATGCAAAGGCTCACAAAAAGCTCATTTCTTACTTAATTGACTTAATCAACTATTCACTTAAAGTTAACCTTCCTTCAGTCAGTCAGTCCAGTAATCAGTCGCATATTCTTAATCATATAGCAAAATAAGGATTCAAAACTAAACTTATTAAGATTCAAAACTAAACTTATTAAGATACAACTCCCAAGCAAAGCAGAAATGTAAAAACGAAAAAACTCTAAAAACTCGAAGTTGAAAATAAAATTACTCTACTCCCCCTTTTGACTGGGCTCCCCAATCAATTTGCAGTGGTGCAGATGAACCCATGCAGCATGACCCTCGACCTTGGCAGCGGTCGAAGTGGTGAGGAGGACGGAAGGGACCATCCCAATGTGGGTTGAGGTGCTTACGTGTCCAGTTCCTGACCAGTACATAGCAACATGGCTCAATATTAGATGGAACTTTGAGCGCTGGCGCCTCACCATATGCAGCCCTGACCTGTGAATGAGAAGTTCGCAAAGCACGGGTTAAAGTTAACACATAGGATGTCATTTCCTCAGCCATCTGGTGGAAATGGACCGCTGCGGGTGCATGGTCATTCCATGGCTTCCATAAACGTCGACCATATATGATTTCCGCAGGCGTTAGTCGTGCCGTACCAGAAGGAGTGGTCCGTATCTGAAAAAGAGCTACAGGAAGCAGTTTTAACCATGTTGAGCGAGTCTGTGCCACTAATTTTGCTAAGGTTTTCATAGTCTGATTTGCCCATTCCACCAATCCGGCGGCCTGAGGCAATACGCACAATGGAGCTGTTGATGTATCTGTAATTGTTAGCACATTTCTTTGTTTACAGCAGCAATAAAATGAGGACCATTATCTGAACTTAAACGCGCAGGAACACCGAATCGCGGTATGATTTCGCGTAACAATATTTTTACATCGGTAAAGGCCTTATTGTCAATGGTCGGGTATGCTTCAATCCATTTACTGAAAACATCGACAATTACAAGAACATACTTATAACACTGACATTTTCCAAATCAATGTAGTCCATTTGCAAGGTCTCAAAGGGACCTGCTGGTAAAGGGGTCTTACCTGGTTCACAGGGCAAGCCTTTACTTGGATTATGCTGCTGGCAAATCAGACATCGCTGGCTGATACGCTGGGACAAGTCCAGAAGTTTCGGATGCCACCAGGTCTCTAAAAGCAAATCACTTACGGCCTTGGCACCACAATGAGTTGCAAAGTGTACACATTCAATAACCGCCACGCAAGCTCGTCAGACATACAAGTCTGGGCGGCAGGCATAACCCATAAGCTAGTGATTCAGATTCAGATTCAGATTCAAAACTTTATTATCATTGTGGCAGTGTACAAGTACAGACAACGAAATGCAGTTAGCATCATCTCACCCAGAAGTGCAAACACAGAATAATGGAACAGTAAAATATATATATATGTATATACAGTAGCAGTAGTGCAATTTTCGGGGGGGGGAGATCAGTCACTGGGGGAAGGAGTGTCCGAGGGGGGGGGGGGGGATGACTGGCAATCACCAAGGTGCAGAGTTAAGTAGGATAACAGCCGCAGGGAAGAAGCTGTTCCTGAACCTGCTGGCCCGGCAACGGAGAGACCTGTAGCGCCTCCCAGATGGGAGGAGGGTAAACAGTCTGTGGCTGGGGTGAGAGCAGTCCTTGACGATGCTGTGCGCCCTTCGCAGACATCGCTTGCTCTGGACAGACTCAATGGAGGGGAGTGAGGAACCGATGATGCGTTGGGCAGTTTTCACCCCCTCTGCAGTGCTTTCCGGTCGGAGACAGAGCAGTTGCCATACCACACTGTGATACAGTTAGTAAGGATGCTCTCGATGGTGCAGCGGTAGAAGTTCACCAGAATCTGAGGAAACAGATGGATCTTCTTTAGTCTCCTCAGGAAGAAGAGACGCTGGTGAGCCTTCTTGATCAGTGTTGAGGTATTGTGGGTCCAAGAGAGGTCATCAGAGATTTTGAGCCCCAGAAACCTGAAGCTGGAACACGCTCCACCTCCGTCCCGTTAATATGGATGTGGGTGTGCGTGCCACCCCTAGACCTTCTGTAGTCCACAATGAGCTCCTTGGTCATCTTGGTGTTAAGGGCCAGGTTGTTGTCAGTGCACCATGCTGCTAGGAGCTGGACCTCCTCCCTATAGGCCGACTCATCGTTGTCGCTGATGAGGCCAATCACCGTTGTATCATCTGCATACTTGATGATGGTGTTAGTACCATGTACAGGTGTGCAGTCGTAGGTGAAGAGGGAGTAGAGGAGAGGGCTCAGCACATAGCCCTGTGGAACGCCAGTGTTCAGGGTGAGGGTTGAAGAGGTGTGGTTGTCTAACCTAACAGACTGGGGTCTGTTAGTTAGAAAGTCCAGTATCCAGTTGCAGAGGGAGGGGTCGATGAGTTTGGTGATCAGTTTGGAGGGGATAATGGAGTTAAATGCTGAGCTAAAGTCAATGAACAGCATTCTCACGTAGGTGTCTCTGTTGTCGAGGTGGGAGAGGGCGGAGTGAAGTGCCATGGAGATGGCATCCTCCGTACTCCTGTTCTTGCGGTAGGCGAACTGATAGGGGTCCAGTGTGGGAGGTAGGCAGCCTTTGAGGTGTGCCAGGACCAGCCTCTCGAAACACTTAGTGATGATGGGAGTAAGTGCAACTTAGTGACAGGATCGTACACACAACCCTGGTCCTGCCACAGCTGTTTTACCTGTACAGGAGCGTCCTCCTGTATTTGAAGTACTTCCTGGATGGTTGGCATTCCTGTTTCCGAGGGAGACTTATTCCTAGTAGAATTTTTAGTCTGCCTCCACATGCGGGGCACAACAATTTGGTGACTCCTAGAAGCTTTCTTAGCTGCCTCGTCAGCAAGGCGATTTCCTATGTCTATGGGGCTTTGGCCTGTAGTATGGGCTCTAACTTTGATAACAGCAAGCTGACTGGGTAATTGAATGGACTGTAGCAAAATTAGAAACCAATTTTTGTGAGATATCACTGTCCCTGAAGAGGTTAGAAACCCCCGATTCTTCCATAATTGTCCATATCATGAACCACTCCAAAGCATATTGGGAATCCGTGTAAATATTTGCAGATAATCCTTCGGCCAGGGTGCAGGCTCTAGTCAGCGCAAATAGTTTGGCCTGCTGGGCCGAGAAGGGGAGCCTCAAAAGACGCTGCTTCAATGGTCGTTCCCTCCTGATTAACAATCCATAGCCTGACAACCACTGTCCCTTTTCAATAATGGATGCGCTGCCATCCGTAAACAGGGCAACATCCGGATTTATTAGCCCATTCAGTCAGGGACAGCCATTGGTGGAACTTCTCTCGTTTCTCTCATCACATATTCGTTCTTTACCTTTACCTGGGCTTCCCTGTCTCCAATAGGACATTTTTTCCAAAAGGCTCTCACAGCTCTTGACATGCGGGCCGATGAAGACTCTGACCAGTCCATATTATTGTTTTAATAGCCATTGCGACGCTGGAAGGCAAGCAGTTCATAAGCATAGCACAAAACTGTGGCGAGTAATTTCCTTGCTGATACTGAGTGTCACCTGACTGGTTGCCGTAGATGGTTTTAAACCTTTCCAGAAAATCTTCTGCAGCCTCTCCTTCCTCTGGTTTCAGTTCCCAAACCTTGATATATCGATTGGCTGCTGGAGAGTGAGGCCCACGGCTGCCAACATAAGCTGTAATCGATCCTCATTGTTACCTGCCCCTGGGTGCGCCGCCTCTAGGGCTGCGTGGTTGTCATAGGTTAAGTGAACCAAGAATCTGGTATACTCAATTGCTGTTAATACTTGCTGAAGTAGTGCCCATAAATCTCGGGAATCGGCGTGATATACAGATATCGTTATTCTTAAAAATTCAATGAAAGCTTGTGGATTCTGATTCTTATTGGGCACTCCAACAAAATTGCCATCATC
>CM075980.1:22796796-22877460 GCA_038087875.1 Malacoraja senta
AATTTTAATCTCATCTGCAAGGCCTTTTACAAATATTACAGAACAAAGGCTAAATTTACAACTTCAGACCATTACCTCAAAAGTCTGAACGATAGAGGTAAGGGGGGAGGCGAAAAATTTGGAGGCGAGAAAAGGCCAAAACAAAACAGGGCCAGCAACAGATGACCTCAGGAAGGGTGGAGGCCATAATGGCCCATTGTTGGCTGGGGATGATGTGCTAACGACAGAAAGGATGCTAAGAAAAACATCCTTTTTAGAAATGGATGTAGGATGGATCAGGAATGCTCTGAAAAGTTTGCGTTTCTTGCAAACTTGCGTCCCTTGTTACTTTAATCAAATCAGTTTGTTTGTTTCCATGTCTTTGGTCCAAGCCTCCCGTAGGCAGTTCTGTGTTTGGTGTCTTTGAGCGGTTGAGAAATTCAAGTTCCTAGTTGTAAATATCACCAACAACTTGTCCCTGGTCTAACCACAAAGATGCAATGGCCAAGCAAGAACATCCACACCTCTGCTTCTTCAGGAGGCTAAAGAAGTCCAACGTATATTCGAATCGGTAGTTAAGAAAGCAAACTCCACGCTAGCATTTATATCAAGAGGGCTTGTATACAAATCAGTGATGTAATGTTGAGGCTCTATTTGAGATGTGGTGAGCAATTTTGAGCACCATCTCTGAGGAAAGATGTGCTGGCTCTGGAGAGGGCCCAGAGGAGGTTGACAAGAATGATTAGAGGAATGAGTAGGTTAATCTAGGATGATCATTTGTTGGCACTGGGCCTGTACTTGCTGGGGGACCTCATTGAAACCAACAGAATAGTGAAAGGCTTGGATAGAGTGGATGTGGAGAGGATGTTTCCATTAGTGCGAGAGTCTAGAACTAGAGGTCATAGCCTCAGAATTAAAGGATGTTCTTTTAGGAATAGCGTGATATTACTACTATCACTTATGATCTTTTGATCTTATGAAGTCAATTATCTTAATATAAAATTAGCAGAAGAGTTTTAATTTTTAAAATTTAAGTTCGGAAAGGTAAAGCTAAAATTGTATAATTAGTTACCCTCGCAAGAAGATATTTGTGCCCTGTGTATGACCACTGCAAGGAAACAGCACTGGACAACCTGACCACTGCCTGAAATGTGGGGATGTCACTGGGCTCCGTTGAGAGAGAGGGAGAGAGACAGAGAGGCTGTGCCTTTCTCAGCTCTGCAGCTGAGAAGGTTTGAAGCAGCCTTTCAAGGATTTTGTCGATGGAGAAGGAACTGTGGCAGAGGGGCTTCATAGTTTGACTTATCGTTGGACTGCTGAAACTTTCCTTTGCTTAAGGATTACTCCACTAGTGTGAAATTCCTGAGTTTTCTCTGCATCGCCGCGGGTGTGGATGTCGTTGGCGGATTGCCAAGAGTGCCTGGAGATCGAGGGTAGGAAAGATTTCGGTGTCTTTGTCGTTCTAGCACCGACTCTCTGCCCTAAAATCATTTTGCACGGTGCTGCTGCCTGGCTTAATGGGAAGAAGGTACTCTTGCTTCTGGCAAGACTGTAAAAGAGCTTCCCAAAAGCTGCTCTCAGCTGTGGACGAACTTGGGGACTTTCCCTGCTTCAGCTGGAGGTTTCTGCTTTCTGCTGCTTGTCTTAGGCTGTGACTCTCTCTGGGACTTCACTTGGAGCTGAGCTGCTGGGGTGCCTGGACCTGGTTTGTGCCACTGTCAGGATGGCTGGGGTGTGGCCGAAGGACCGGAGTTACACAGCGGTGGTATCAGCGGCGGGTACAAGGCTATTTGAGGATGAGCCTCGTGTTGACTTGGATTAGGAAAGATTCAATATCTCGGTCCAAACTGTGCCACTGTGGACCAGGGGAGCAGTTACGAAGGGCATGAATGACCTTCTTAAGAGGGGTGCTGTTGTCTCTTCCGAGCTCAAAAGAGGAAAGGTTGAGATGATACTAAAGTCCCGGGAGGATGTGGCCCTGGTGTTGGAGAGGGGAACTCAGTGGGGGGTCCCACATACAGGTGGATCCGTGGGTGTCCAGGTTGAGACCGGTTCTCCTGCGGAGTTGCCGCACAAGTATTCGGGATGCAACACTTCTTCCACATCTGTCTAAGTTTGGGGAGGTGCGGTCTAAGTGCTTTAGGCTTATGCACCCTGGGGATGACCTCTTTGGGCTTCAAGAGGAGGGTGTTCATGAAGGTGGATTGGGGGGAAGGCGCTGAGGGAAGCTTCAAGGTGGAGTGTAAGGGTCTCCTCAGAACCGTGAATTGGAGTTCAGGGAAGGCACGGTGTCATGCGTGCGGTGAGTTTGGACTTCTCCGTAGGGAGTGTCATAATCGTGGGGTCGCTGCTAGAAGTTCTAGCGCAACGGCCCAGGAACGCACTGCACAGGCCCATCCGGGGTGGCTCGTCATGCCCTCGGTGGCACGGGGTGGTACTGCTGACCCGGCTAGGGCTGCCAGCTCCGCATCGGTGATCCGGGTGGCATTGATAGCCCATCTGGGCTGCAAGTTCTGCCTTAGAGACCCGGGGCAACGATGGCCCCCGCCCCCTATGTCCTGAACCTGTGGTGGGGTGGCTGATGGCGAGGCGCAGGGAGAGGGTGAAGAGGGGGAGGCCGAAGAAGAAGGGGAAGAAGAATAAAAAGCCCACCCAAGCGAGTCAAAAGCAAGCGGGTGGGCACTTGCCTAGATCTGAGACCACCCAGGGGCGCCTATCAGCTCCAGTGAGGTCCAGAATGCACCTGTCGTGATCCAGCAAGGGGCTGAGGTGGTTCGGACGGGGGCAGGGAAGGTAAAACGTGCGGGTGGTAAAGTGGCAGTGGGTAGTGTGGAGGCGGAAGACCCTTCCTTTATGGAGGTCACCGTACCACCGCATGTTAGTGGGATAAAAAGGAGGCATGCACCTGGCGAGGAAGAGCAAGGTCGTGGGTCCAAAGCTAGGGGGATGCCTATTTTGAAACCTCCACCCCTGATGTGGTTGGTGATCACAAACTAGTGTCTTCCGGGCTGAGGTTGGGCCTCTATTTCAGGGATCTTCTGCGGGTAATACCAGACAGGTGCTGGGGTTGACTCCTCTGGAGTTGTGTCCTCTGGCGGGTGGATGTCCCTTCATCTCAGGGGCCCCTCCGAGGGAGTTATCTCATCGGTGTTGAGGTTAGCTCCCCTGGGTGTGTGTCCTCTTGGTCGGAGGAGGTCCCTCGTGTTTCAGAGGCCTTCTGAGGATGCTGGCATGCCAGATGATGGGGTAAGCTCCCCTGGTAGTGTGCCCCCTGAGACGGGGGATGAGCAGAGTCAGCCCGAAGGGGGAGGTTCGGGGGGCATTATTGTTCCAGTCTGTGCTCATACCAGAGCCAGTGGAGGTGCTGGGGGATGTGCTGCCTCACCTGCTGAGTTAGCAGGGGTGAGTCCAAAAGCAAGTGGAGATCCTCTGGGTGTTGCAAGTGGAGTCAAGTCAAGTCACATTTATTTATATAGCACATTTAAAAAACAACTCTCGTGGCCAAAGTGCTTTACATTTGTTATAAGAATAGTATAAACAAACAAACTACACACATATATACATATAGCCCTCACTCAGAGGAAGTAAAGAAAGGCTTGGGGAGTACAGATAAGCTTTTGGTATGTGCTTGACTTAAAGGAGTCGATGGAGGGGGCAGTTCTGATGGGAAGGGGGATGCTGTTACACAGACTAGGAGCTGCCACTGCAAAGGCGCGGTCGCCCCTGAGCTTATGCCTAGACCGCGGGATATTCAGCAACCCAAGTCGGCCGATCTGAGGGTACTCTGGGTGCTGTGGAGGTTGGGGCTGTTTCGGGGTGGCGATCCTCTGTCGGATTCTGAGGGTGCCAGTGCACCACAAGCCCTGGAGGTGCCTCATGTTTTTTCTTCCCCAGGCCCAGACGTGGAGGGTGATGGGAGAGTGCAGGAGCCCAGCCGTTCAGTGGGCTGCTTGTTGCGGTCAGGGGTATCAGGACCCTCCCCCGGCATTGATCCTGGGGGTGGTGCCATGCTTGTGTAGCAGGGGTCAGTGAATTTCAGAGAGTTGTGGTCCTTCGAATTCTGACAACGACCTTGAGCGCTGTGCCAGAAGAGTTTGCTGTTTCAGGTGAGAGTGGGTTGCCGAGTGTCCAGGCTCCAAGGCCGTGTCTCAAGCAGTTGTTATCCATGAGGTGTGGGAGTGTCTAAGAACAAGCCGTACCGTCAGAACAATAACGGATGCTGCAAAAAGACGATGGGCTGATTGGCCAGGTTTGATTAAGACTCTCGAGGCTATCCTTGGCAACAAGGATAGTGATCTTCCTGAGTCTGAGAAGTGTCAGTTTGCAGAGTTTTGGGAGTTCTCAGAGAGAGAGTTTTCGAGTCTACAGGGAGTGTGAGGTTCTCAATCTAGTGTGTTTGCACATTCAGAGTAGCCACATTAAACTTAAACGGAAGTAGAGCGAGTTTTCTTAGATTTCAGCTTTTATCAGTCCTTAGAGAGGGGAAATTTGCAGTGTGTTTTCTGCAGGAGACGCATACCGTTGTCAGTGACGAACCTACCTGGCGACTGGAGTGGGAAGGGTGGGGGGTCTACATGAGCCATCTCAGCTGAATTCGAGTGTGGTTGCCTTTCTGTTGGCCGAATTTGCAGCCAGAGGTCCTAAAAGTGCAAGAAGTTGTGCCAGGACGTCTGCTCCATCTGGCCGTGAGCCTGGATGGCATGCCGTTGCATTTCATTAATGTGTATGCCTCCAGCTCCGGCACGATGCAGGCATGTCTACTTCGCGTGGTGACTGCTCTGTTGAGCACTATTGATAGGGGAGAGTTCCTAGGGGGGACTTTAATTGCACACTTGAGGCGTGAGACCGTTCTGGTACTCAGTGTGCCCCTGCTGTAGCGAAGAAGCTGAGAGATTTGATTGACTCCTTTGAGTTGATTGATGCATGGCAGAACCTCCACCCTGATTCCAATGCTTTTTCATGGAGGTCTGAAGGGGGTGGTTCCCGCATTGATCGCATGTATATTTCCTGAGCATATGTTTCCCGTGTCTCAGCAGCCTCAATGTGGCTGGTGCCGTGCTCGGACCACTGTCTGGTGCGTGTGGACTTTAATCCGGCGCGCACTCGGGCTGGGTCCGCATACTGGCACTTTAACAACCGGCTGCTGGAGGATCGGTGTTTCCGGGAGTCATTCAGCCGGTTTTGGGTGAACTGGAGAGAGAGGCAGAGGTGCTTCTCTTCCCTTGGGCAGTGGTGGGATGTGCGGAAAGCTCACGTCCCTCTCTTTTGTAAGGAATACACGTGGGGGTCGACCGGACGGTGGGACTCAGCAGTCGAGAGGCTTGAGAGGGAGCTACTGGACGCCGAGACTCGCCTGGGTCGGGTTGGTGGTGACTCCTGCGACTGGGGAGAGTTTTAGGAGAAGAAGAAAGCCTTGAGGAACCTGCAGCTTGAGCGGTCCTGAGACGCTTACGTGAGGTCGCGGGTCCAGATGCTGCACAATCTGGACCGGGCTTCGCCTTTCTTTTTCTCTCTGGAGAAATGGCGGGGAGCCCGCAAACAGCTCGTAGAGCTGCTCGCGGATGATGGGTCCTCTGTCACTGATCCAGATAGGATCAGTGCCTTGGTCAGGTCCTTTTATGGGTCCCTGTTCTCTGCGGATGGATTCAGCAGGGAGGCTCAGCGGGACCTGTGGGAGGGTCTACCGACTGTAGATAGGGAGGTGGCCAATCTTCTTGATGGCCCCTTATCACTGGAGGAGTTAACTCGTGCCTTGCACCAGCTCAGGAGGGGTAAGTCCCCCGGGCTGGATGGGTTGACCGTAGAATTTGTTAGAGCTTTCTGGGATATCCTGGGGGGTGATTACATGTTGGTTCTGGGGGAGAGCCTGGCGACCGTGGAGATGCCTCTCCCGTGGCGCATGGCAGTTGTCGTCTTGCTGCCCAAGAAGAGCGAACTCCGCTTGTTGAAGAACTGGCGCCCGGTCTCTCTCCTATGTACAGAGTATAAAGTATTTGCATGGGCAATGGCAAATCGCCTGGGCTCCGTGCTGTCTCAACTGATTCATCCTGACCAGTCCTATACAGTCCCTGGCCGGTCCATTCAGGATAACATCCACCTGGTTAGGGACCTGATTCATCTAGCTCAGGGTACTGGTCAATCAGCTGCTTTTCTGTCTCTTGATTAGAAGGCTTTTGATAGGGTAGAGCATGATTACGTTGCAAGCGTCGGATTTGGACCGCATTTTGTGGCCCGGGTCCGGCTTTTGTACGCTGCAGCGGAGTGCCTTGTGAAGGTTAATGGTGTGTTGTTGGCTCCCTTTCATTTTGGGAGGGGGGTCCGTTAGGGGTGCCCCATGTCGGGTCAGTTGTACTCGCTCTGTGTGGAGCCGTTCCTGTGTCTTCTTCGGAGGAGGTTGACAGGCCTGGCCCTACCTGGCCCGGGGGTGGGGGTGGTTCTTTTGGCGTATGTCGATGATGTAATCCTTATGTTCCCTGATCCTGGTGACCTGCGGAGGATGCGTGACTGCCAGAAGATTTTCTCGGCTGCACCTTCTGCCAGGATTAACTGGAGTAAGTGCTCTGGACTTTTAGTGGGTCAGTGGCAGGTAGACTCCCTGCTGGAGGAGAGGACAATGTATGCGTGGAGCACCACGCACCTCCTCTATCTGGGGATGTACCTGAGTCCCACTGAGGATGCTTGGCCGGCAAACTGGCAGGAGTTGGAGATGAAAGTGGTTACCCGGCTGGGGCGCTGGTCAGGCCTGCTTGGAGTTCTTTCCTTTCAGGGGAGGGTGCTGGTCATAAACCAGCTGGTGGCCTCCATGTTACGGTACTGGCTGGCTACTCTTGTCCCGCCTTCTATATTTGTATTGCTTTATAGAAGAAGCTGGTGGATTTCTGAATTGAATTGAATTGAATTATCCTTTCTTGTCATTCAGACCTTCCGGTCTGAATGAAATTTCATGCCTTGCAGTCATACAAATAATAAAATAACAAAAACACACAATAAACACAAATTTAACATCCACCACAGTGAGTTCACCAGGCACCTCCTCACTGTGTTGGAAGGAAAAAGTCTTAAAGTCTTTGTCTCTTCCCTCCTTGTTCTCCCTCTGCGCTGAGGCGGTCCAGGCTTCCGATGTTGTGACCCCGCCGGGTGATGGTAAGTAAGTCAGTTCCGCAGCTGAATCCAAGCGCCGCGGCCCGGGGTGGTCGAAGCTGCCGCCCTCCAGTCCAGCGGACGAAGCTGTTGTTGCGGGAGCTCCGGAAAAACAGGTCACCAACCTGTAACCTGCGAGCTCCCGACGACATAATACAGAATAGGAGATAAATGTTCAGTGTGTTTATATACCATAGACCATATATATACACAATAAATAAACAGATAAAATGCAATAGGCTGTTATTGTTCAGAGTTTGTAGTTTAGTGATGGACCCTCCACCCAGGGGCGGAAAACCCGGGGGGCTAGAGGGGACACGTCCCCTCCATGTTTTGAGAGGTGGGGGACATCCCCCCCAAGTTTCTGTAATCCGTATTTTAAAACCCGGTGAAATCTCCGCTTTCCGCGAGACAGTGGGGGTGGGACTGCTGATCGAGGGCGCCGATTGAACAAGAGAGACGTGGGTCAGCAGGCAATGGGGCGGGACATAATGATTCAGCGCGATCATTGGAGGAGGGAGGAGTGGGGGGGGTGGGACTGAGGATAGAGCGCGGTGATTGGAGGAGGGAGACGTGGCACAGACCTGCGCTTCATCCGCAGGCAGGATCGATCCCGGCTGGGTCTCCGGCGCTGTCCTGTCCCCCCCCCCCCCCGCGGCGCTTGGATTCAGCTGCGGGACTGACTTACTTACCATCACCCGGCGGGGTCACAACATCGGAGGCCTGGACCGCCTCAGCGCAGAGGGAGAACAAGGAGGGAAGAGACAAAGACTTTAAGACTTTTTCCTTCCAACACAGTGAGGAGGTGCCTGGTGAACTCACTATGGTGGATGTTAAATTTGTGTTTATTGTGTGTTTTTGTTATTTTATTATTTGTATGACTGCAAGGCATGAAATTTCATTCAGACCAGAAGGTCTGAATGACAAGAAAGGATAATTCAATTCAATTCAATTCAGAAATCCACCAGCTTCTTCTATAAAGCAATACAAATATAGAAGGCGGGACAAGAGTAGCCAGCCAGTACCGTAACATGGAGGCCACCAGCTGGTTTATGACCAGCACCCTCCCCTGAAAGGAAAGAACTCCAAGCAGGCCTGACCAGCGCCCCAGCCGGGTAACCACTTTCATCTCCAACTCCTGCCAGTTTGCCGGCCAAGCATCCTCAGTGGGACTCAGGTACACCCCCAGATAGAGGAGGTGCGTGGTGCTCCACGCATACATTGTCCTCTCCTCCAGCAGGGAGTCTACCTGCCACTGACCCACTAAAAGTCCAGAGCACTTACTCCAGTTAATCCTGGCAGAAGGTGCAGCCGAGAAAATCTTCTGGCAGTCACGCATCCTCCGCAGGTCACCAGGATCAGTGAACATAAGGATTACATCATCGGCATACGCCAAAAGGCAAGGCATGAAATTTCATTCAGACCTTCTGGTCTGAATGAAATTTCATGCCTTGAAGTCATACAAATAATAAAATAACAAAATAAAATAACAAAAACACACAATAAACACAAATTTAACATCCACCACAGTGAGTTCACCAGGCACCTCCTCACTGTGTTGGAAGGAAAAAGTCTTAAAGTCTTTGTCTCTTCCCTCCTTGTTCTCCCTCTGCGCTGAGGCGGTCCAGGCTTCCGATGTTGTGACCCCGCCGGGTGATGGTAAGTAACTCAGTCCCGCAGCTGAATCCGAGCTCCGCGAACGGGCCGGTTCAAACTCCGCAGCCCGGGGTGGTCGAAGCTGCCGAAGCTGCCGCCCTCCAGTCCAGCGGACGAAGCTGTTGCCGCGGGAACTCCGGAAAAACAGGTCACCAACCTGCGACCTGCGAGCTCCCGACGATGCCGTCCACCGGGCCTGCAGCCGAGCCTCCGAAGTCAGGTCGCCACCGCCAGAACGCCGGAACGCCGCCACACCCCCGAAGTCGGGGCTGCCGCCGCTGGAACGCCACCACAGCCCCGAAGTCGGGCCGCCGCCAGAATGCCGGAACGCCGCCACAGCCCCGAAGTCGGGACGCCGCTTTTGGGGAATTAGGAAGCACTGGGTCTCCGCAGGGGTCCTGAGTCTCCCGTTAGAGGAGGGCGGCCAGTCCTTGGTATGCATGCGTACACAGGTGGCGGTTCTCCGTCTCAGGACTCTGCGGAGGTATATGTATTTGGAAAACACCCCCAGATGGCACGCTCTGGCCACATACTTTTTCCGTCGGGGTCGTTGCCTAAGGGGGGTCTCGCGGCTCCCGGTGGCGGGCATCAGTCGACCCGCCCTAAGGGGCTTGCCTAGTTTCTATCGGGATGTGCTAAGAGTGAGGAATTTGGCTGTTTTCAGACAGCGTGTTGCTCCATGAGGGGAGGGGCATGTAGCGGCTGCGGGAGTGGCTAGTCCTCATCCTGTCATGCTGGGTGTCGAGGAGAGGCGCGCGCCTAGAGTGGTTCTGACTGAGCTTACCACCGCTCCGTCAGATTTGCTCATCGGGCCTAGGCTCCGGGATATTTCTCGGGCACCGGCTCCACACAACCTGAGCCGTCTTTCTGAGATGCCCAGTGTGCCGTTTCGTGACGCGAAGAGACGCACACTGTACAGAATGCTCCTGCACATTCTGCACCTCCTTGCCTTCATCTCCCGTCCTGACACACCATGGCGGACGGTGTTACCACCCGAAGGCGGGGGAGGTCCCCAGTGGGGGTCCCTCTACAAGGGAGTTGTCCCCCTTTACATTGGGGACCTGGGTTGGAGACTGTTGCACAGAGCGGTGGCATGTAATAAACTTTTTAGTCGGTTCACGGGCTCGTCCGCCGCATGTATTTCTGCAGTGAGGAGGAGACCGTGTTCCATGCGTACTGCCCTTGTACCAATATCTGAAGGGGTTGTTCCTCAAGTTCTGGTTGCATTTTAGTCCCACGATTCTAGTGTTTGGACATAAGACAGGGAGTGGGGAGAGCCGATCGGGAGGGTGGGACTTCCCTGTCGGTTTGCTCCTTGGCCTTGCCAAGATAGCCATTCGGGGGTCCAGGCAGAGGGCGGTCGATGGTCAGGCTAGAGTTGGCTGCCTGCCCCTCTTTCGGGCCTACGTCCGTGCACGTGTGTCCCTGGAGAGGGAACACGCGGTGTCCACGGGACTTTGGAGACCTTCCGTGGGCGCTGGTCATCGCGTGGGGTTGAGAGTATTGTAAACAATGAATGCATTGTTGTACTATAATGATTATTTGTTATATTGCAATTTCTGATTATGTTTTGATGTGTTGTATCATATGATTATGTCGAATAAAGTTTTTGAAAAGGAAAAAAAAGAGAGAGAGAGAGAGAGATAGAAAGGGGGCAGGGGAGAGGGAAGGAGGAGACAGAGGGAAGGAAGATAAAATGGGAAGGTGGAGAGAGAGAGATAGAGAGAGAGAGAGAGGGAGAGAGAGAGGGAAAAGGGGAATGAGAGAGTGAAAGAGAAAAAGAGACATTGAAAGAAAGGGTAGACAGAGGGGAGGAGAGAGAGAAAGAGAGAGAGAGGGAAGGAGAGAGGAGGGGGAGAGAGAGAAATGGAAGGAGGAGAGAGAGAGGGAAGGAAAGGGGGAGAGAGAGAGCAGGAGAGGAAAGGAGAGAAAGAGAAAGGGAAGGAAGAGGAGAGAGAGAAAGAGAGGAGAGAGAGATAGCAGGGAAATTCAGTATATAGAGAGGGAGAAGAAGGAAGAAGAGGTAGAGATAAGGATGGGACAGAGAGAGAGAGAGAGAGAGAGAGAGAGAGAGAGAGAGAGAGAGAGAGAGAGAGAGAGAGAGAGAAAGAGAGAGAGAGAGAGAGAGAGAGAGAGAGAGAGAGAGAGAGAGGAGAGAGAGAGAGAGAGAGAGAGAGAGAGAGAGAGAGAGAGAGGGAGAGAGAGAGAGAGAGAGAGAGAGAGGAGAGAGAGAGAGAGAGAGAGAGAGAGAGAGAGAGAGAGAGAGAGAGAGAGAGAGAGAGAGAGAGAAGAGGCAGTAAGGGGTAGATAAAGAGAGAAGGGTGGGGGACAATGCGAGAGAGAGGGGGAGAGAAGAGAAGAAGGAAAGGGAGGTAGAGGACAAGAATGCTATATAGAGAGGAAAAGGGGAGAGTGAGTGGATGGGGGCAGGTAGAGGGAGAGAAGAGAAAGCAGAGCGTTAGAAAGGAGGGAGGGCAGAGAGGGACGGGGAAGAGGTAGAGAGAGTGAAGAGAGAGGGGTATATAAAGAGAGGGGAGAGAAGTGATGAGAGTGAAGGTAGAAGGGTAAATAGAGAGTGATAAAAGAGGGAAAAGGGTGTGAGATAAAGATAGCACTAACACACTCCATAGAGGAAAGTATTTTGAAACAAAGACGGAAATTGAAACATCATGGCTTTTGAAACAAATAATGACTGTGCAATAATATAGTACGTAGATTTTAGGAAAGTTGAAAGCTCAGAATTTAAGTGGTGGAAATGTGTAAAAAGAAACACTGAAAAAACGTCTGTCCTTATATACAATGAGGGGTTGTAGTTTTCCTTTTCTGAATATGTTACTTGCAGCAGGTGGTTGTGAAGTTTATGAAGCAAGTATGTGAGTGAGAGAAAGCTAGGCTCCTTGTAGATTGCTACCAGCAGACACTACTGAGTGTATACGCTGCAAGTGGCAATGAGGTAGCAGAGAGTATCTGCCTCGTGAGGACTGTCTCGTTATTCCCCCCAGAGGAAGGAACCAATGAAACATTTATATTGCCCAATTTAACCAATCTTGTTGTGGGTCTAGATGGACGTCACCAGGATGTAAACTGAAGCTATAAGACAATGAAAATTTACTGAGGAATGTAAGTAGGCGCAAGCACCCGAGCTCAGAGCAACCAGACAGGGGGGAGAGAGGGGTCACCAAGAACTGAGGGACCCGGCAGGGGGGCCGCCAAGATCAAAGGGGGGACCGCTGAGAACGAAGGGGGGACCCAACAGGGGGCCATCTGCTGCCACGTGCAGAGACAGGCCTGGTTCACCGCTGCGAGGAGATAAGACTGTTTGATTAACGGTTTGTAACATTGTCGGCAGCAGGAACATGACGATACTTGTGCACTGCCTCGGTGAGGTCTGCTGTATGATTTTACCAGGTTGTATGCAAAAACAAAACATTTCGCTGTACCTAGGTACGTGGGACAATAAAGTATCATTGAATGCTACCAGGAGACTTCTAAATGCTCCTGGCAGCTGAAGTTCCTACTGATCATGTCATGCCCACATGGTTTGGGTATGACGTGGATAAGTAAAGGGTTATAGGGTTACTAAAATGTAAAGTCATTTGTAAATACATTAAAAACAATTTGGGCGGCACTGTGGCACAGCTGGTAGGGATTCCCAGGTTTGATGCTGACTTGGGTGCTGTCTGTCTGTATGGAGTTTGCACGTTCTTCTTGTGAGCACGTTGATTTCCTCCAGGTGCTCTGGTTTCCCTCCCACATGCTAAAGTCGTGTGGGTTTGTAGGTTAATTGGCCTCTGTAAATTGCCCCTAGTCTGTTGGGAATGGATACCGTGGGATATCGCAGAACTAGTGTGAACGGGTTATCGAAGGTTGGCGTGGACCCAGAGGCCGAAGGGCCCGTTTCCATGCTGTATCTCTCTAACCCCTCTAAAGAGCATAGGTAGGGGCAGGATAGAATCACTTGAAGGTCAGAGGAGGAAATTGATGCCTGCAACCAGAGGAAATGGACAAGATAGTTAATGAGTATTACACACTGATAATCACCTGGGAGAAGGACATACAGGGCAGTGAGAACAGAGAGGACATGTTGACATCAATAAGGAGCAGGTTCCTTTCAGGAACATAAAAAGGAATAAGACCCCAGGTCCTGATGGGATCTGTCCCAAGATATTAAGAGAGACAAAGAAGAGATTGACAGAGATCTTCGTTTCCTCTTTAGCCACAGTTGAGGTCCCAGAGGACTGGAGAATGGCTAATGTTCCTTTGTTAAAAAGGACAATAAAGACAAACCAGGGAATTATAGTCTGGTGAGCCATGAAACGGAAAATTGTTGGAGAAGATTCTTGGGGATAAGATTTACAAATCGTTTGCAAAAGCAAGGATTTATTAGGGATTGTCAGCATGGCTTTGTATACGGAAGGTCATGTCTTACAAATCTTGTTGATTTTTTTTTGAGGAAGTGATGAAGATGATAATGTGTAGTGGATGTAGCTACATAGACTTTAACAAAGGATTCTGCCCAGACCCTCTATATAGGCTGATCCAGAAGATCAAGATGCACGGGATACACGGAGATGTTGTAGAGTGAAATGTAAAGCCGGAGGGAGGGAGGTGGAAGGTTCCTTGTGCCTTACCTGTGCCTTGATGCCTATGACCTAGAAATGGGACTTGAAAATCAGTGTCAAAGTTAGCAACTTACAACAGACCAGCTAATGGGCAGAGCAGTGGCACAGAGGTAGAGTTGCTGCCTTACAGGGATTGTGGGAGAGAGGGAGGAAGGGAGGCGGGGCCTGTAAACTTCACAACCTAGGCATTAAAGACAGATATCGGGCATTAGTTTTCCTGCCATCATGAAGAACGTGTAGGAGCCTGAAAACTGTGACATTCAGGTTGAAGAGCAGCTTCCATACAACCATAAGGTTATTAAACCCTACAACCTCGAAATAAGCTCTGAACTGCATAGACTTGAAACTGAACTTTTCTTTTGTTGTTTATTGTGGGATTTCTACTTTATTCCTTGGATCACGGGATGCTGAGGTGTGATCTTATAGAGGTGTATAAATCAAGAGGGGACTCATGAGGGTGGCATGGTGGTGCAGCGGTAGAGTTGCTGCCTTAGAGCGCCAGGTTCGATCCTGACTACTGGTGCTGTCTATGTGGAGTTGTACATTCTCCCTGTGACAGCGTGGGTTTCCTCAAGTGCTTTGGTTTCACATCACGTCCCAAAGACATGCAGGTTTGTAGTTTAATTCGCTTCTGTAAAATTGTCCCTAGTGTGAAGGATAGAACTAGTGCATGGGTGATCATTGGTCAGTGTGGACTCAATGTATCTTTATTATATGGGATGTATCTCTAAACTCAGCTAAACTAAACTAAACTAAACTAAACTAAACAAAATAGATAGGATGAATACACAGTCTTTTAACCCAGGGTAGGGAATCAAAAACCTGAGGGCATATGTTTAATGTGAGAGGGGCATGATTTAGTACAAACTTTTTCACACAGAGGGTGGTGGATATAAGGAACTAGTTGCCAGAGGAGGTAGTTGAGGCAGATACCACAACAGCATTTAAAAGACACTTTGACAGGTACATGGATAGGAAAGGTTTAGAGAGATGTGGGCCAAACACGACAAACGATGGGATCTTGGTATTTCCAGGATTAAATAGAACAGGTGATCAATGGTTGGCATGGGCTCAATGGGCCGAATGTCCTGTTTCCTGCTGTATCTCTGAACTAAACTAAATTAAATTTAGCAAAGGATGGAATTGTTTGCTGAAGAAGGGTATGAAGAAGGGTATGAAGAAGGGTCTCGGCCCAAAACATCGCCTATTCCTTTTATTCCAGAGATGCTGCCTGACCCACTGAGTTACTCCAGCCTTTTGTGTCTATCATCAGTTTAAACCAGCATCTGCACTTCCTTCCTGCGCAAATTGTTTGCTTTGTGGTTTCTTCTAACTGACAGTTGTCGCCCCCTGCTGGCATGTTGGCCTTCATAACAAGAGGAGTTGAGTATAGGAGCAAAGAGGTCCTTCTGCAGTTGTACAGGGCTCCAGTGAGACCACACCTGGAGTATTGTGTGCTGTTTTGGTCCCCTAATTTGAGGAAGGACATTCGTGCTATTGAGGGAGTGCAGCGTAGATTCATGAGGTTAATTCCCAGGATGGCGGGACTGTCATATGTTGATAGAATGGAGCGAATGGGCTTGTATACACTGGAAGTTAGAAAGATGAGAAGGGATCTTATTGAAACATATAAGATTATTAAGGGATTGGACAGACTAGAGGCAGGAAACATGTTCCCAATGTTGGGGGAGTCCAGAACCAGGGCCACAGTTTAAGAATAAGGGGTAGGCCATTTAGAACGGATATGAGGAAAGACTTTTTCACCCAGAGAGTTGTGAGTCTGTGGAATTCTCTGCCTCAGAAGGCAATGGAGGCCAATTCTCTGGATGCTTTCAAGAGATAGTTTGATAGAGCTCTTAAGATAGCGGGGTCAGGGGATATGGGGAGAAGACAGGAACGGGGTACTGAGTGTGGATGATCAGCCATAATCACAGTGAATGGCGGTGTTGGCTCGAAGGGCCGAATGGCCTACTCCTGCACCTATTGTCTATTTCTATTGTCTATTGTCTATTCACCCCTGATGTATGTCCCTACACAAAGTATTTGGTGGTGGCTATGGACCACATTACATCCTTAAGATGACCATCCTGTTTCAAGTACTGATGAAAGAAAACGTAAGGTCCACAGTAACTTTGTAAGGATTCTGGTGTCAGTAAAAGAAAGATTAGGCCCACGGCAATGTATAGCATTCAACTTAATGTCAACAACGAATCGTAATTTAAATACTTGACAAAACCTATCTACAAGGTAAATGTCTGAGGAAGGGCCTACTCTTGACCCAAAACGTCACCTATTCCTTTTCACTAGAGATGCTGCCTGACCCGTTGAGTTACTCCAGCATTTTGTTTCTATCTCCGGTGTAAACCAGCATCTGCAGTTCCTTCCTACACGAGGCAAATGATTTGATTTACACGATATTAATTAATTGGATAAATAAAACGATGAGACAGAAGATGTGTTGCTGCTGGAATCTGTGGTCAGTGGATATTTTTGTCCAAGACAGATACATACATCAGAGATTTTGGATGGCCACGGCGGCACAGGGGTAGAGTTGCTAAAACTTACAGCACTTGCAGCGCCGGAGACCCGGGGTTTGATCCCGACTATGGGTGCTGTTTGTACGGAGTTTGTACGTTTCTCCCCGTGACCGCGTGGGTTTTCTCCGAGATCTTCGGTTTCCTCCCACACTCCAAAGATGTACAGGTTTGTAGGTTAAATGGCTTGGTGTATGTGTAAAATTGTCCCTAGTGTGTGTAGAATAGTGTTAATGTTCGTGGATTGCTAGTCCGCTGGTGGGCTGAAGAGCCTGTTTCCGCGCTGTATCTCTAAACTAACCTAAACTAAACTGCCTGGTCCATCACGGGTACTGGCCACCCCACCATCAAAGGGATCTTATACAAGGCTCTGCCTCAAAAAGAATGCCAGCATCATCAAGGACCCACACCACCCTGGCCACGCTCTCATTTCATTCCTACCATCGGAACGAAGGTAAAGGAACCTGAAAACTGTAACGTCCAGGTTCAGGGACAGTTTTTTCCCAACATCCACCAGGCTATTGAACACTATAATCACCAACTAAATCACGACTGAACTGCCGTATTTGCCCGAGGGACCTCAGGCTTTATTTGCATTAATATTGCTTTTTTTAATTGATTGAACTTTTTTTGGTTATTCTGTAATCTATGAGTATAGGCACCTTGTATTTTACTTGGGGGATATGTGCTTGAAAAGCAATGTGCAAATCAAAAAACGTGTAAATCAAACATATAGCAGGCACCACTCGCCATTATGGTGCCAAGCATAAGTTTGAGCGTGTTATTCTGAAAATAGGAGTGCGTAATTTCAACTTTGGTGCTACTATACTGTTTACTGACAGGATACACTGGGTTCGTCCTGACCTCAGGTTCTGTCTGTATGGAGTTTGCTTGTTCTCCATGTGACCTTGTGGGTTTCCTCCGGGTGCTTCGGTTTCCTCTCACATCTCAAAGATGTGAGGGTTTTGTAGGTTAATTCTGTTAAAGAAAAATGCCCCTAGTGTGTAGGGAATGGGTGAGAAAGTGGGATAGCATAGAAGTAGTTTGAACGCGTGATCGCTGGTTGGCATGGACTCAATGGCTCAAGGGGGCTGTTTCCATGCTGTATCTCTAAAGTAAACTAAGCAAGCAAACTCTCTGCAGGAGACATGAGGAACTGCAGTTGCTGGTTTAGCCAACATTTGGAGTACTGTGTATAGCTTTGGTCGCCCTTCTATAGGAAGGATGAGTTTAGTTTATACATAGATACATAGATACATAGACAATAGGTGCAGGAGTAGGCCATTCGGCCCTTCAAATTCTATGTGATCATGACTGATCATCCACAATCAGTGCCCCGTTCCTGCCCTCCCCATACCCCTAGCCCGAAGAGCTCTATCTAACTCTCTTTTTTTTTTTTTTTTTTTTTATTTTATTAGAAGTAAGTACAATTGTATACAATCATATTTTCATAATACCTTTTATGTACAGCTTCTTATTTAAAAAAAAATTGAAATAAAGAAGAAAAAGAAAAAAGTTAGATAATGAAAAATAGAAAAATGTGAGATATATAGTGTGTGAAAAAGAAAAATAAAGAATGAAATAAGAAAGTTGAGACATAGAAAATAGAAGAGAGAGAATAAAAGAAAAGATGAGAAGAAAAGAAAATAGAAGGAGATCATTTATAATCTTGACCATCCGCAGTCACGGATTAGCTTTTACACCTGTTTTGCACCATACGTTTCCAAAAAGACGACAAATGGAGACCAACTCGTTATGAATTGGTCAAATTTATCTATTAGGAGGAATCGCATTTCCTCAAGATGTGCGGTATCCAACATACTTGCAATCCACATTTTGAGCGTTGGTATTGGTGTATTTTTCCAAAATTTCAATATTAATTTTTTTGCTATTATTAAACCATAATTAAAAATTGACTTTTGAGATGAGCTCAATTTGTTCCCGTCTTCCATTACCCCAAATATAATCAATTCATTATTGGGTTCCATTTTTGTCTTAAATAGTTTTGTAAATATTTCGAAAATATCACTCCAAAATTCATGAAGTTTTATACAAGAAACAAAAGAGTGTGTTATAGTTGCTTCTTGGGTTAAACATTTATCACAAATGGGCGATATATTTGGATAAAATTTATTTAATCTTGTTTTTGAGTAATATAATCTATGTAAAATTTTAAATTGGATTAGATTATGTCTTGCGTTAATCGAACACTTGTGAATGTATGTCAAATACTTTTCCCATGTAGCCTTCGTAATTTTTATCAATAATTCCCGTTCCCACTCTTCTCTAATTACCTCGGTCACAGGTAAATCTATATTTAAGATACTATTATATAAATATGCTATTAATTTTTGTGCATCAGCTTTTATATTCATTACTTCTTCTAGTAAATCAGGAGTTATTTTTTGATATCCCTGTATGTATGTCTTCAAAAAATTACAAATCTGAAAATATTTAAAATAATGAGTGTTTTTCAGTTTAAATTTTAATTGTAATTGTTGAAATGATAATAAATCTCCCATTTCATACATATCCCCGATCCTTTTAATTCCTAAACTTTCCCATTGATTATATATTTTATCCATCATAGATGGTTTAAATAAAGGATTATTCGCTATCGGTGTTAACAATGATAGGTTTCTTAATTTTAAGGATAGTTTTATTTGTTTCCATATTCTTATTGTATCTTGTATAATTGGGTTTTTCTTATATATTGTATTGTTCATTTTTTTCGGGGAGAAGAGGATTGTTCCTATATTACAAGGATAACAATCCTCTTTCTCCATTTTTATCCATTCTGTCTGTTGAGTTGAACTATCCAACCAGTAAATTAAATTCTTAATATGTATTGCCCAATAGTAATACAAAAAATTAGGGAGTGAAGGTCCCCCGACATCTTTTGGTTTACATAAGTGTTCTTTTTTAATTCTATGTGATTTGTAATCCCAAACAAAATTAGTAATATTAGCGTTCAGTTTAGAAAAAAAATATTTTGGTACATATACTGGTATAGATTGAAATAGGTATAATAACTGTGGTAAGAAGCTCATTTTAATAGCATTTATTCTGCCTATTAATGATAAAGGGAGTGTTTTCCAAAATTTTATCATTATATTAAGTTTATTTATTAAGGGTATAAAATTAGCATTGAATAAAGCTTTATGTTTTCTAGTAATCTGTATACCCAGATATTTGAATTTTTCTGTTGCTATTTTAAAGGGGAATTTCAATAAGTGTGTGGATTCTTGAGGTTTTAACGTCATAATTTCACTTTTGTTCCAGTTTATTCTATATCCTGAAAAGGACCCAAATTCCTCTATTAAATTTAATAAATTTGGTATGCTCGTTTGTGAATTTGTTATATATAACAAAATATCGTCTGCATACAATGAAATTTTATTATTTGAGTCCCTAGTATTATAACCCTGAATATTCGGATGGCTTCTTATACTTTCAGCCAGAGGTTCTATCATAAGGGCAAATAGCAGGGGTGATAAAGCACATCCCTGCCTATTACCCCTTGATAATTGAAATTTTTGAGATAACATGCTGTTAGTTAATATTCTTGCCATCGGTTTATCATATAATAATTTCACCCATGCAAAAAAATTCTCTCCCATATTAAATGTTTGTAATACTATGTATAAATACTGCCATTCTACCTGATCAAATGCTTTCTCTGCATCCAAAGAAATAATTGCTAAGTCTTTTTCTTCCTTTTTATGTGAGTACATTATATTAAACAGGCGTCTCAAATTATTAAATGAATATCTTTTGGGTATAAACCCCATTTGATCAGGGTTTATCAATTTACTAATATATTTGCTTAGTCTTCTAGCTAAAGTCTTTGCTAGAATTTTCTGGTCGGTATTTAAAGTGATATAGCTCTATATGAGCCCGGTTCCTCTAGATCTTTATCTTTCTTTGGAATAAGCATAATAGTTGATTCTGCTAATGTTTCAGGTAATTTATTTTCTTTAAAAACGTGAGTATATAAATTAAATAGATAGGGGGTCGTTATCTCATGAAACTTTTTATAAAATTCATTACTAAAAACCATCTGGTCCCGGTGTCTTACCATTTTTCAGCAATTTTATTGTTTCACCTATTTCTTTGATTGTAATTTGCGCTCCTAGTTCTTCTTGTTCCAAAAGGTCAAGTTTTGGTAGATTACATTTATCTAAAAAATTTGTAATTTTACTATCTTCTGTTTTGGTTTTTGATGTGTATAAATTCTGATAAAATTGAACAAATCTTTTATTGATATCTTTAGGTAGTGTTAGTAATTCACCATTCTCGGATTTAATTTTATTTATGGTATTTTCCTTTTCCTGTTTTTTCAATTGACGCGCCAACAGCTTATGTGGTTTGTCACCAAACTCAAAATGTTCCTGTTTTGTAATTTGGAATAATCTTATTACTCTTGCCGAGAGAATTCGGTTAAGTTTAAATTTCAGTAGTATTATCTTATTATGTTTATCTATAGTGGGATCTTTAGCATTATCTAACTCTAACTGTCTTATTTCTTGTTCTAACAGCATCTGTTCTGTTTTATTCTTCTTATTTTGAAAAATTTCATATGAAATTATAATTCCTCTAATAAATGCTTTAAAAGTTTCCCATATTAAAGAAGGTGAGGTACCTGGTGTATCATTTATCTCAAAAAATGATATCATTTGTTGTTTCAAATATTGATAACCCTGTAAGTCATTTAATATATATGTGCTAACCCTCCAAAAAAAATTCTTTCCTGGCATTCCTTCAAATTTTACTAAAAAAGTCAATGGAGAGTGATCAGAAATACTACTAATATGGTAAGTTGGGTTAATTTTACTTTGGAGTCACGTTAGTGACTACGTGAAGACCCCGTCCAGCACGCATGCGCGACATTAGCGTTCACGCAGTGCAACAGCGACGACCGGGAGTACAGGCGCTCCTGCTACACGTCGGTGGAAAACTAAACAGCGGACCATCAGGTAAGTCTTACACTGAGGTCGTAATCCGCAAGCTGTGCTCTGCTCTCTATTCCAGAGGAACTGGGAACAGGAGCAGCACGGCAAAGGAGAAAACCGCCCCCCGTTCGACTCCAACAGAACGGGAGTGCTCCATCAGTGGGGGGCGAGAGGCGGCACCTGGACCGCATATGCGGCGGTCCACCCTCATCGAGACCGAGCCGAGCCCAGTCCCGCTAGCGCAGCCTGATGAGCGGCAGCGGGCTGGAGGAAAAGTTTAAAAAAAAAAAAAAAAAAAACCCGGCCGGTTATGTCTGACTCCGATGAGGAGGGTCCGCCTTAGAGCGGCAGAGCTAGCCGCCTGAGCCGAATGGAAAGGCTCATGGAGCAACTGCTCCAGCGAGACTTGCTTCAGGAGCTAGATCAGTCTCGCCAGGGGGATCAGGCACTCCCACAGCAGTGCTCTATAAATGCACTGGCCATCGCTTTCCCCTCAAAGCAGGGCAGCGTTGGCGACCAGGGCTGGGCTGGTCAGGAAGAGGGGTCATTGGCTGAAGATGTCGGGAGTACGCTTGGGGTACAGGATCAGGAAGAGCTGCTGGGTGTGGAGATTCGCTACGTGGTTTCACCACGAGCAGGGCGGCCATTGGAGCCAAAACTGGCGGCCAGCATCAACCACCTGTCCCTCAAACCCCTACAAGACAGGTACTTAATGAGGCACTAGAGCTGGAAAACTGCAGTTCGCTCAATGTACCGGCTGTTAACAGCCAAATCTGGGGGGGGGGACAGAGTATCCGGAACCAGGAGCTAAAATCCTCAAGCTCCTGACGACAGGGATAACAGCCTATGCTCGTTCCGTGGATGGGGTGGATATGACCACAAACCAGCAAGACACTCTGGCTCTGCTGTGCTACACCCAATATGAGATAAATAACCTCCGCAAGGAGAGAATAAGACCTGCCCTCAATCCCAGGTTTGCAGGACTGTGTAAAACACCGGCCTCAGAGCCGCAGATCCTGTTATTTGGAAGGACAAGTGAAAGACCTGGAGGAGGAGTCCAAAGCATTTGGCCTCATGAGGGCAGGCCCCGGAACGAGCAGACCCACACAAAAAAACAGATGGCAGTACCCCACCGCGTCCACCAGTCAAGGTCAAATTTATGTAACTGGTGAAAGCTCGGGGTCCGCATACTATCCCCGAAAGCCTTTTTAGGCCAGGGCCCAGAGCGGACCCCATGGAAAATGCGCCACCCCCAATCAGCAGTACATCAGCAGTACATCCAGCAGTATAACGACGGATGAACAAACGGAAGAAAGGAACACTACCATAACTATGGAGGTAGGTGGGTCTGGTTCCTACCAGCATGTAAATGGGGAACTGTACTAACAGGAGGTGTCTCACGAATGATAGTTATATACTTAACAGTATTCGGGGATACAAAATAGAGTTCATTCACGAAAACATGCCACCAGTTCAGCACGTACCCAAAGGGTCTTTACCCTCTCAGTCAAAGAGAACTAGAGGCTCAAGCAGAACTGGTGAGGTTACTTACAAAGGGTGTCATTGAGAAATCCAAACATGATCCTTTGGAATTTGTCTCAAATATATTTACCAAAAGTAAAAAAGATGGTGGATGTCGCATCATCATTGACTTAACCTCACTAAATACCTTTGTTAAGTATGTACATTTCAAAATGGAAACATTTGTAACTGCTAAACAACTGATTTCCAAAGGATACTTTATGGCAAGCATTGATTTAAAAGATGCCTACTATTCAGTACCCATTCACAAGGGTCATCGCAGATACCTGAAAATTTACCTGGATGGGGCAACTATGGCAGTATAAAGTATTGCCTAATGGGTTGACATCAGCCTTAGACATATTGTCATGGCGTATCTTGATGATATCCTAATAGTTGGCAAAACCATGGAATTGGCTAAATCAGCTGTATTAGCTACCAAATAATTGTTTGAAACCCTGGGTTTGTCATACATCCAGATAAATCTAAGTTGACGCCATCCACAACTATGGACTATCTGGGATTCAATTAACTCAATCCACGTGTCTGTAACGTTGCCAAAAGGTAAAGCAGCAGAATTGGCACAGATGTGCAACAATTTAATGGTAAGCAATCGACCAACCATCCGACAAGTGGCAAGAGTAATTGGCAAAATGGTAGCAGCATTTTCAGCTACACAATTTGGACTCCTGCACTATCAGCACCTACAAAGGGCAAAAGTACAGGCGTTGAAACGACATGCAGGTCACTTTGACAGATCCATGAAACTACCCATTGAAGCAATATCAGAGTTACAATGGTGGATATAACACATTTGGCATAGTTCCAGCCCTATCATCATCAATAACCCAACGTTAACTATACAAACAGATGCCAGTGCTCAAGGCTGGGGAGCAACTAATACCATATCCAGCACAGGTGGTAGATGGACTAACCTAGACTCGTCTTTACTACAAACACTGGGCATAAATTATTTGGAAATGTTGGGTGCGTTTTATGGTTTTAAAGCATATTCTAGGAATATGCACAACTTGCATGTTCATTTACAAATTGATAATATCACGGTGGTGGCCTATATTAACCATATGACCGGAATAAAATCGATATCATGTGACAATTGGGTCAACACAATCTGGTAATGGTGGGTCGATAGACATATTTGGCTATCAGCAACTTACCTACCAGGTAAGCTAAATACAGTTCCAGGACACGCAAATTCAATGATAAACACCGAATGGATGTTAAATCCTAGAGCTTTTGCTAAAATTACAAACCAATATGGCACACCAGATATCGATCTCTTTGCATCCAGACTAAATCACCACGTACCAATGTATGTCCCTTGGGAACCACACCCTGAGGCAGCAGCGATAGATGCATTCGCGCTGAACTGGGGGACCGATTTCTTCTATGCTTTTTCCCCTTCTGCCTTAATCTGTAGGGTACTACGCAAAATACAGATGGACTCTGCTTCAGGTATTTTGATAGTACCAACTGGCCTACACAGCCATGGTTCCCAGTGGTCCTCGACATGGTCATCGAAACTCCTATGACTTTTCCCAGTAGCCCAGACCTATTGACGCACCCTGTATCAGGCATAAGTCATCCATGCCATGCCAAAATTAACCTACTGGGTTGCAGATTATCAAAAGACCACTGCTGGGACTGGGATTGTCTGACAGGACCATCAACATGATGACACCGTATGTCCACCAGGAAACAATACCTATCGAGCATCAGGAAGTGGGAAAGATACTGCTCGACTACTGGGACAACGTACTCATCTGCAACCATAACCAATGTACTGGAGTTCCTGGGGGGCCTTCACCATAATGAAGGATTGAGCTACAGCGCCATCAATACTGCCAGACGTGCGCTGTCAGCCTACTTAAAACAGGTGCCAGGACAACAGGCCATAGGGTCTCACCCCGCTGGTGATCAAACTCATGAGGAGTATCGTCAACTCCAACCCTCTTAGACCTAGGTATACACAAATCTGGGATGTCAGTGTGGTCCTGACATACCTAAGGGGATGGTCCCCAGCCAGGTCTCTCACCCTGGAAAAGCTAACCCTGAAAACGGTCATGCTGATGCTACTAGTCTCAGCACAAAGAGTCCAGTCCCTCCACTTACTGCGACTGGACAACATGGTTATAACACCAGACCGGGTCTCATTCACCATTCAGGAGCTGCTAAAGCAGAGCAAGCAAGGAACTTGAGTCCTAGTTATGGATTTCCGGGCATACCCACCTGACCTACGGTTGTGTGTCATGACTTACTTATTCACTTACAACAACACAACAAGAGATTCTCGACGGAGAAAGGAAATAAATAAATAAATAAATAAATAAAAAAGCCTTATGGGTCAGCCACAAGAAACCTCATGGTTGGGTGTCGAGCCAAACCATCTCGAGATGGCTCAAGCAGGTACTGGGAGCTGCTGGAGTAGATACTGATGTATATACATCTCACTCCACCAGGGCAGCATCCACATCGGCGGCTAAAAGAATGAACATGGAGAAAACGTTCCAAACGTTCTACCACAAGCCGCTAGCAGAACCTGTGTTATTTGCAGAAAGAGTTTTAAAATCTGCAAAAATATATAATTTAAGCCCGGGGGAGCATTTTGTCTTTTGTTATTGTTTAATAGATACCATTATTGTTTACAAACAGATTATGGTTGATTACGATAACATACTTCCTCCCTTGAATGACTTCGGCAGCGAGTGAAGTATGAACTGTTACACGGTTTGAAATCACAGAGCTTTAAAATCTTCACGTAGTCACTCACGTGACTCCGAAGTAAAATAGTAAGATTAAACGAGAACTTACCAGTTTGAAGTTTGATCTGTATTTTATGAGGAGTTACGATGAGGGATTACGTGCCCTCCGCTCCCACCCTCAAATATATAGATCAACAGGTATCTTAGTTCTCCTTTTCTTTACTATGTTTATTTCAATTATTGTGTTTCCTGTGATTCCACACCGCTGCTTTGAAGAATGTCGCGCATGCGTGCTGGACGGGGTCTTCACGTAATCCCTCATCGTAACTCCTCATAAAATACAGATCAAACTTCAAACTGGTAAGTTCTCGTTTAATCTTACTATTATATATGGCATTAATTTCCTATCCACTAAAAAATAATCAATTCTTGAGTATGTTTTGTGTACCGAAGAGTAAAACGAGTATTCCCTTTCTGCTGGGTTAGCAGATCTCCATACATCTGTTATGTTAGTATTTTTTACTTCCAGCAGGTGGTTGTGAAGTTTATGAAGCAAGTATGTGAGTGAGAGATAGCTAGGCTCCTTGTAGATTGCTACCAGCAGACACTACTGAGTGTATAGGTTGCAAGTGGCAATGAGGTAGCAGAGGGTATCTACCTCGTGAGGACTGTCTCATTATCCCCCCCAGAGGAAGGAACCAATGAAACATTTATATTGCCCAATTTAACCAATCTTGTTGTGGGTCTAGATGGACGTCACCAGGATGTAAACTGAAGCTATAAGACAATGAAAATTTACTGAGGAATGTAAGTAGACGCAAGCACCCGAGCTCAGAGCAAACGGACAGGGGGGAGAGAGGGGTCACCAAGAACTGAGGGACCCGGCAGGGGGGCCGCCAAGATCAAAGGGGGGACCGCTGAGAACGAAGGGGGGACCCAACAGGGGGCCATCTGCTGCCACGTGCAGAGACAGGCCTGGTTCACCGCTGCGAGGAGATAAGACTGTTTGATTAACGGTTTGTAACATTGTCGGCAGCAGGAACATGACGATACTTGTGCACTGCCTCGGTGAGGTCTGCTGTATGATTTTACCAGGTTGTATGCAAAAACAAAACATTTCGCTGTACCTAGGTACATGGGACAATAAAGTATCATTGAATGCTACCAGGAGACTTCTAAATGCTCCTGGCAGCTGAAGTTCCTACTGATCATGTCATGCCCACATGGGTTGGGTATGACGTGGAAAAGAAAAGGGTTATAGGGTTACTAAAATGTAAAGTCATTTGTAAATACATTAAAAACAATTTGGGCGGCACTGTGGCACAGCAGGTAGGGGTTGCCAGGTTCGATGCTGACTTGGGTGCTGTCTGTCTGTATGGAGTTTGCACGTTCTTCTTGTGAGCATGTTGATTTCCTCCAGGTGCTCTGGTTTCCCTCCCACATGCTAAAGTCGTGTGGGTTTGTACGTTAATTGGCCTCTGTAAATTGCCCCTAGTGTGTTGGGAATGGATACCGTGGGATATCGCAGAACTAGTGTGAACGGGTTATCGAAGGTTGGCGTGGACCCAGTGGCTGAAGGGCCCGTTTCCATGCTGTATCTCTCTAACCCCTCTAAAGAGCATAGGTAGGGGCAGGATAGAATCACTTGAAGGTCAGAGGAGGAAATTGATGCCTGCAACCAGAGGAAGATAGTTAATGAGTATTACACACTGATAATCACCTGGGAGAAGGACATACAGGGCAGTGAGAACAGAGAGGACATGTTGACATCAATAAGGAGCAGTTCCTTTCAGGAACATAACAAGGAATAAGACCCCAGGTCCTGATGGGATCTGTCCCAAGATATTAAGAGAGACAAAGAAGAGATGGACAGAAATCTTCGTTTCCTCTTTAGCCACAGTTGAGGTCCCAGAGGACTGGAGAATGGCTAATGTTCCTTTGTTAAAAAGGACAATAAAGACAAACCAGGGAATTATAGTCCGGTGAGCCATGAAACGGGAAATTGTTGGAGAAGATTCTTGGGGATAAGATTTACAAATCGTTTGCCAAAGCAAGGATTTATTAGTGATTGTCAGCATGGCTTTGTATACGGAAGGTCATGTCTAACAAATCTTGTTGATTTTTTTTGAGAAAGTGATGAAGATGATAATGTGTAGTGGATGTAGCTACATAGACTTTAACAAAGGATTCTGCCCGGACCCTCTATATAGGCTGATCCAGAAGATCAAGATGCACGGGATACACGGAGATGTTGTAGAGTGAAATGTAAAGCCGGAGGGAGGGAGGTGGAAGGTTCCTTGTGCCTTACCTGTGCCTTGATGCATATGACCTAGCAATGGGACTTGAAAATCTGTGTCAAAGTTAGCAACTTACAATAGACCAGCTAATGGGCAGAGCAGTGGCACAGAGGTAGAATTGTTGCCTTACAGGGATTGTGGGAGAGAGGGAGGAAGGGAGGTGGGGCCTGCAAACTTCACAACCTAGGCATTAAAGACTGCCTCAACATCCATTGAGGATATCATCTGTAGGCTCTCAATACTGGAAATCCTGATTGAGAGGCTGGTCGAAGGGAATGTTTTGCGCACTCTGGCGACCGAGACAGGTAGTTCCAGTCAGAGGTCTGCGGCAGCAATACCTGGTTCCGGGTTGCATTACATCTCCCACTCTGAGGAGGGGTGTTTTAAGGATTATTCGTGGAGACTCTGACCATGAGGTAGTTGACAGTGAACTCGAATTCCCACATCAAGTGGATGTTATTCTTCAACTCAAGTCTTATAAGGATCTGCTGGCACTTGTGACTAAATTTGCCATCCCTTCGGGGATAGGAGAAGCATTAGAGGAAGAACTGGCAAGTAGCATTGGTTATTTGACTTCTCATCAGTTGATTGAGAAGATCATGCAGGACACTGCTGGATAGTATGCTAGCCCTGATTTCTGCCAGACACTGGAGGTCCGTAGGTTAATGCCACCATTTGGGGCAATCTGAAGGGTAAATCAAAGTCAAAAGGCTTTAAACTCCAGCGAGTTCAGAGAATTCTCAAAGAAGGATTACGGCCTTTGCAAGGTCAGTGGAGGGAACTCAGCTGTCTGAAATTGCAGTAGATGCCTTAGCCCTTTTGTCTAATGCACAGTTTAAACTCAATTGTGTTAGGATGGTATAGGCCTGAGATCAACCCAACATATGCTAATTTTGTGCAAGGCTAGTATGTGCAGTCTGCAAGTATCTCTTTGGAGAAGACTTGGGCTAGCGATTGTGGCATGTGTAAGGAACGGACATGAGGAGGAATACGGGGACTTGACCAGTGCTTTCTGTGTCTGGAGTAAAGAGAACTGTCTCATCCTGAATACAACCAAGACTAAAGAGATGGTTGTTAACTTCGGCAGGTCCAAGCTCCCCCTAACACTGCAGGGGTGGACATTGAGGTGGTGCAGACATATAAATATCTGGGAGTGCACCTTGATAACAAACTGGACTGGTCTGTCAACACCGATGCCCTCTACAAAAAAGGACAGAGCAGACTCTTTTTGCTCAGAAGGCTCAGATCCTTCAATGTGCGCAATGACATGCTGGACTTGTTTTACCATACTGTGGTTGCAAGTGTCATTGTCTACGCTGTTGTCTGCTGGGGTAACAACATCACTGCTAAAAACAGCAAGAAGTTGGACAAGCTGGTAAAACGAGCTAGCTCAGTGCTGGGGGGGGAGAGTGGACTCTGTGGTGGATGTGCTTGAGAGGCGTATGAGGAGCAAGGTGCAGGTCATCCTCGACAACTCCGGGCACCCCCTCCATGAAATCCTGGAGGGTCAAAGGAGCACACGGAACTACAACCAGCTCCTCTCCCTGCGCTGTAGAACGGAGCGGTTCAGGAGATCCTTCACCCCTGCAGCCATTAGACTTTATAATACTGACCGCTAGGCTGTATGGGGATGCTTTGCATTTTTATGAGTTAATTATTGGGTCTTTTTAAGTATTTATTGCTTTCATGTATTGTCCTTATTGTATTTTATGTATTTTTTGTCTGCCTTCGTTCTGAATGTGTGGGTTTGTTGGTTGTTGGCTTCTGGACATCTGAATTTCCCTGAGGGGGATCAATAAAGTATTTATTATTAATTATTATTTATTAAAAGACTTGCTAGAGGAATTCAAGGCTGCAGTGGGTGTGGAAAAGACACCCTTTGTGGGTAAGACTTCTGTTTATCTGCATGCATATCATCCCTACCAAACTAGTGGCAGATACCACTACACTGAGGCTGGTTGGAGCACCAGGCCTACACAATTAAAACCAAGCCAGAAGGCTTTTTATTCACTGGTTTTCAGCGCTCACCATGGAGGCAGCGCACTTCACATTCTCAGTATCGTTTCCCAGCTGGCCACGATGCCTAAGCCAAGGGGACAGAGCAAAGTCTAGGGTCAGTTGACTCTATTGATCATCCGCCTAAGGCCATTTTTGGTGGTGTCAGTCTCAGGGGTTGCTGGATCTTGGTGGCAGTGGGGTGATAATCACCTTTTGTCTATTATTTTATTGGCAGCCTTGGTGGTTTTTATAGCAAGTGCTTTCTTAGAAACTGCCTTGATCACATCTACAGCCACCGTCTGTCTAGTCATGGACAGCAAAGCGACAATGCAGTGGAGGCCGTTGAGGTATGCAAATATTATTCCATCAGTCGCATGAGAGGTGCTGACGATGTTCAAGTCGGAGATAGGTTGAGACGGTTCAACAACAGGTGGGGACAGATAACCTCAGATCTTTCCGTTTTACAAATAATAAACGGTTATAAAATTCAGTTTCTGGCTGATCAATTTCCTCCGCGGCAAGAGAAGCCAAGAATTCCGTACATACGGTCTAAAGAGGAAACTGTGGCTATCCAAGTTGAAACAGAGAAATTTCACAAAAGGATGAGCAGTCTGCCCATGAACAAGAGGGGTATATTTCTAATATCTTCTCAAGGTTGAAGAAAAGTGGAGGATGCCAAATCATTCTAGGATTTGGCTAGTCTGAACATGTGCTTGGAATAACCATTTTAAGATGGATAGTTTTCATTCAGCAAAATAGCTGATTACAGAGGATTGCTTTAGGGCCTCAATCGATCTCGAAGATGCATACTTTTCCATATCAATACACGAGAGTCACAGGATATATCTGAGGTTTATCTGGCAAGGCCAGTTGTGGAAATTTTAGGCTCTACCTAAGGGGTTGACTTCAGCCCTAGGCTATTTACAAAGATTCTAAAGTCAATGTTGCCGTACTCAGATCTAAAGGGCATTTTGTCATGGAGTTTATAGAGGACATGCTTATTGTAGGGAAGAGATCAGGTGTCACAGAGTTAGCTGTTTCAGCAACCAAGGGACTCCTAGAATATCTAGGGTTTGTTATGCATCCAGGAAAGTCCATACTGGAGCCGGCATTATCTATTACATATTTAGGTTTTGTCATAAACTCTGCAGATATGTCTCGGACCCTACCCACAGATAAGACTCAGGGTATTCATCAGTAGATGCCTCCTAAGATAATTCAAGATGAGGCAACATGAATTATAGTAGTGCCAAATTGGACTACTCAACCATGCTTCCGTTGTAAATAAGTCCGCTGAAAGAAGCTCCAGTATTTGCTCGATGACACGAGCTGTGGCTAGTTCAACCTATCTCTTGTGCACCTATCACTGCATGGTTGTATGGAAAGTTTTGTGAAGAGACACATGTGAGCTACTTTTAAACAGAAGTAGCAGAGGTTTGTGGTTTTCTTTCAGTTTGGGTTTAAGAGAAGCGACTATGTTATAACGCAATTAACACTGCTCGTACTGCTTTGTCATCACATCTAGTACTATAAGTGGGGCAATAAATGATTGGTTCTCACCCACTGTTGACGAAGGTTATGGAAGGTGTCTTTTATATGAACACTCTAAAGCCTAGATACAAAGTAGTGTGGAATGTGTAATCAGTATAGATTTTTATGCAAATTATCATCAGCTATATCCCTAACGTTGGAGCAGTTACTCTTAAGTTAGTCATGCTTATGACACCGATGTCAGCATGAAGAGCACAGTCTTTACACAATCTCCGTCTGGATCTCTCGGCCATATCTGACAAGAGGGTAGCATTTTATGTGAATAACCTCATAAGCAAAATAGGCACGGTATGACAGCATACCCACCAGATCGGAAATTGGGGGTGTTTATTATGTAGAAAGGTACACTAAGGTTACTAAGAACCTATGAGATGAAGGAAAAGTTTCTTCATAGTTATATAATAGTTTCACAAGAGATTGTTTGTGCGGACTATTTCAAGATGGATAGAGTGTAAGCAGCTGAAAGTGGGAGTGAATACAAATCATTTCAAGTCTCACTCTACCAGGGCGGCTGGCTCGTCAGCAGCCAATAGAATGGATATTCCCCTTTGATCACTTTCTTGCAACAGCAGGAGGCTCAGATAAGCGCACTTTCAGAAGTTATACAATTTCGTTGAACATATCTGGACGTTTGCAGATAGAATTCTGAACAGTGCTGCATGAGCTATTGTCTAACCCAAAGGCAATTGGGACTGTGGTCCAATTAAGGGCGATGTAGATGTATGTAAAGTTAGCATCATGTTGTTCATGGCCCATGTATTTTCTACCATTTATGGTTTATCTGTTTAGTGTTTTCACATACAGATTGGTTTACTGCATGAAACCACAGAGCTTCGAAGGCTTCATGCAGTCTCATCACGAGACTTCGATATAAAATAGAAAGATTAAACGAGAACTTACCGTTTGAAGTTTGATCTTTATTTTATGAGAAGTTGGAGTGAGAGACTACGTGCCCTCCACTCCCAACCCTGAATATCATAAAGATCATTTGGTAAGTCAAGCATTAATAATCTTTCTATAGTTTAATTTGGTGCAAGTGGTCTGTGGTTTCATATAGTTGCTTTGAAGATTGGCGCGCATGCAGGCTGGCAGGTTCTTCACGTAGTCTCTCACTCCAACTTCTCATAAAATAGAGATCAAACTTCAAACGGTAAGTTCTCGTTTAATCCTTCTTATACTTCCCCTTTCCCTAACCTGACACCATTCAGATAATAATCTACCTTCCTGTTCTTGCCTCGAAAGTGGATAACCTTACATTTATCCACATTATAATGCATCTGCCATGCATCTGCCCCTTCATCCAACCTGTCCAAGTCACTCTTCATTCTGTTAGCATCCTCTTCACAGTTCACACTGCCACCCAGCTTTGTGTCATCAGCTAATTAGCTAATGTTACTTTTAATTCCTTCATCTGAATCATTAATGTATATTGTAAATTGCTGCAGTCCCAGCACCGAGCCTTGTGGCACCCCACTAGTCACTGCCTGCCATTCTGAAAGTGACCCTTTAATCCCTACTCTTTGTTTCCTGTCTGTCAACCAATTTTCTATTCATGTCAATACCTTACCCCCAATACCATGTGCTCTAATTTTGCCCACTAATCTCCTGTGTGGGACCTTATCAAAGGCTTTCTGAAAGTCCAGGTAAACTACATCCACTGGCTCTCCCTTGTCCATTTTACTTGTCACAGTGCCCTCCATAATGTTTGGGACAAAGACCCATCATTTATTTATTTGCCTCTGTACTCAACAATTTGAGATTTGTAATAGAAAAAATCACATGCGGGTAAAGTGCACATTGTCAGATTTTAATAAAGGCCATTTTTATCCATTTTGGTTTCACCATGTAGAAATTACAGTTGTGTTTATACATAGTCCACCCCCATTTTAGGGCACCATAATGTTTGGGATACATGGCTTCACAGGCATTTGTAATTGCTCAGGTGTGTTTAATTGCCTCTTTAATGCAGGTTTAAGAGAACTCTCAGCACCTAGTCTTTCCTCCAGTCTTTTCATCACCTTTGGAAATATTTATTGCTGTTTATCAACATGAGGACCAAAGTTGTGCCAATGAAAGTCAAAGAAGCCATTATGAGACTGAGAAACAAGAATAAAACTGTTAGAGACATCAGCCAAACCTTAGGCTTACCAAAATCAACTGTTTAGAACATCACTAAGAAGAAAGAGAGCACTGGTGAGCTTATTAATCGCAAAGGGACTGGCAGGCCAAGGAAGACCTCCACAGCTGATGACAGAAGAATTCTCTCTATAATAAAGAAAAAATCTCCAAACACCTGTGCAACATCGGTGGTGGAGAAGATGCTGGAGTCAATTATCAAAGATGTATTAGCAGCGCATTTGGATAGCAGTAACAGGATCGGTCCGACAGCATGGATTTACAAAGGGGAAATCATGCTTGACAAATCTTCTGGAATTTTTTGAGGATGTACTGTATATTTCCCTCTCAACCCCATTCTCCTGCCTTCTCCGCATAATTTCTGGCACCCGTACTAATCAAGAATCTCTCAATCTCTGCATTAAAAATATCCATTGACTTGGCTTCCACAGCTATCTGTGGCAATGAATTCCAAAGATTCACCACCTTCTGACAAAACAAATTCCTCCTCATCTCCTTTCTAAAGGTACGTCCTTTTATTCTGAGGCTATGGCCTCTGGCCCTAGACTCTCCCACTAGTGGAAACATCCTCTCCATATTCACTTTATCCAGGGCTTGCACTATTTGATAAGTAACTCAATGGGTCAGTCAGCATCTCTGGCGAACATGGATACATAACGTTTCAGATCAGGACCCTTTTTCAAATGGTAGAGGTGGGTACATTTACGACATTTAAAATGCACTTGG
The DNA here is from genome assembly GCA_038087875.1 of Malacoraja senta. NCBI lineage: Eukaryota > Metazoa > Chordata > Chondrichthyes > Rajiformes > Rajidae > Malacoraja > Malacoraja senta. Next base: position 22,830,632 of record CM075980.1, read on the forward strand.
ACAGGTACATGGATACGAAAGGTTTGGATGTATATTGGTCAAATGCAGGTAAGTGGGACTAGCTCGGTTTGGCAACTTGGTCGGCATGGATGAGTTGGGCCGAAGGGCCTGTTTCCATGCTATATCACTTTATGGCTTTATATTAAATGAATAAGGAGATAGAAAGAGCTTTAAATTAAGTAAGAGTTAGGGGCAGAAAAATGTATAGTATTAAAAAGACATCTTATAGTATTATGTTATCCAAGTTTCATATTCTGCACACTACACATTTGGGGCAATTTACAGAGGACAATTAACCTACAAACTCGCACGTTGTAGGAATATGGGAGGGAACCGGAGCACGCGGAGGAAACGCATGCGGTCACAAGTAGAACTTGCAAACTCCGTCCAGACAGCACCCGAGGTCAGGATCGAACCCGGGTGTTGTGAGGCAGCACCTCTACCAGCTGAGCCACAGTGGCCACACCAAATGAGAGAAGGAGAGGAGAGATGGTCACTGTGTGTTTGGTAAATGTATTCCTTCCCAATTTTCAAAAGATGTCCTGAATTAAGAGAATAGAGAAATGGTTGCCCTGCCCATGGTCTTGTGACTAGCGGAACAAGATTTACGGACCTTCCTTTTTCATGAGATCTTGTGTTACTAAAAATGTTTGTTGCCATCTTACTTAGGCTGCATGTAACTGGAGTGAGATTTCTATATTTATATATTCTATTCTCTTCGCATTAAAACCTAATGCACTAATTATTTGTCTTCCTAATCGCTTCTTGCGGCAATGTCAACTTTCCATTTTTCATGGAGCATGCCAGAGATCCAGGTTCGATCCTTACTATGGGTGCTGTCTGTGAGGAGTTTGCCAGTTTTCCCTGTGTCGGCGTGGGTTTCCTCCAGGTGCTTCGGTTTCCTCCCACATTGCAATGACGTGCAGGTTTGTCGGTTAATCGGCCTCTGCAACATTGCCTCTGGTGTGTAGGGAGTGGATGTGAAAGTGGGATATCATAAAACTAGTGTGGACAGGTGATCGATGGTCAGCATGGACTTGGTGGGCCGAAGAACCTGTTTCCATGCTGTATCTCTAAACTCAAAGAAATTTAGCAAGGGATGGAATTGTTTGCTCTGTGATTTCTTCTGACTGACAGTTGTCGCCTCCTGCTGGCCAGATCACCCCTGATATAGACACAACAAGCTGGAGTAACTTAGTGGGTCAGGCAGCATCTCTGGAGAAATGGAATAGGTAACATTTCGGGTCGAAACCTGGTCACCCCTGATTTATCTTACCTTCCAAAAAGGTTTCTTAATCATAGTAGGTGACCTCATATTTAGTTTACGTTCGAGAGCGACAGAATGGAAACAACCTTCCATGCCCTTCAATGATCACCCGTTCACACTAGTTCCATGTTATTCCACTTTCCCATCTACTCCCTGCACGCTAGGGGTAATTTACAGAGGCCAATTTACCTACAAACCTGCACGTCTTTGAGATGTGGGAGGAAACCGGAGCATGAGTAGGAAACCCACGCCATCAAAGGATGAACGTGCAAACTCCACACAGACAGCACCTGAGGTTGAGATCGAACCCCAGTCTCTGGCACTGTAAGGCAGCAGCTCTACCGCTGCGCCACTGTGCCACCAAATGGTTTGTCCAAAATGGTTTCGCCACCAAATCTACGCTGCACATAATGTTCCATCTACCCTGCTCATGGCCTTCCTTTAACCTGTACCTTTATAGCCACTTCATATGTTCCTCAGAAGCTGACTTTCTCACTCAGATATGTATCTGCAAACGTCAGGTCTGGACTTCCTGACCATTGTCATCTGCTGCTGAGAGGCAGAAATGTGCTCAGAGGATTGCATGGACCCTGTGGTACCGATTTGGTCTAACTTCCTAATTACCGATATCCTAATGAGATCTGGAACAAGGGGCTAGATGTCAGGGAGCAGTGGAGTGTCCAGCGCTGTGTTATCATCAGTGACTGCCCCCTCGAACACACAGACCAGACTCCCCATCGTCGGCTTGTGCAGGAAGTAACTACAGATGCTGGTTTACGCTGAATATAGACACAAAATTGTGGAGAAAAGACATTTGTGATGTTTCGGGTCAAGTCCCTTCTTGTTCAGAGTCTGAAGAAGGATCTTAACCTGAAACGTCACCTATTTATTTTCTCCTTTCTTTTAAAATCTTTTTAATAGTTTTTTTCAAAAACAAAAACAAAACAACAACAACCAATAATGATAAACATAACAATGATATTGATACATAGGGATCAGGATTACATTAATAACAGATATAACCTAAATATGAGTCCAGTGTCAAAATACACATTGAGTATAGATCTCCTGGTCTCTATGTAAATATAGTTAAGTGTTTAAAAGAGAACTTGTATATATAAAAACAAAAAGAGAAAAAGAAAAAAAGAGAAAAAAAGAGAAAAAAGACAAAAACAAAACCCCCTAAACTAGAAAAAAAAGCAAAACAGAATCTGGGCTGTAAATAATTTCAACAATTTAAGTCCCTGTTTGTCATCAAGTCCGTTCCACCATATAAATGTAAAAGAATTATTATAACAGTTGGAGAGTTGGATAATTTATGTCGTGTGAAAATGTTGAATAAAGCTTCCCCAAGTCCTATCAAATTTAACCAAGGGTTCAACAATGTCACTCCCAATTTTTTCTAAATTTAAACATGATATCATTTCAGAGTACCAATGGAGTGTGGTCGGAGGATTAGAGCATACACAGGGAAGGAGCAGAGTGACCAAGGCGTTGAGGGAAGTGTTCACACCAGGGTGGGGGTGCAGGGAAAGAGGGGATTCCCATCACCCTAACAAGAGGATTTCAGTATAGGAGTAAAGAGTTTCTTCTGCAGTTGTATAGGGCTCTGGTGAGACCACATCTGGAGTATTGTGTCCAGTTTTGGTCTCCTACTTTGAGGAAGGACATCCTTGTGATTGAGGCAGTGCAGCGTAGGTTAGCGAGATTGATCCCTGGGATGGCGGGACTGTCATATGAGGAAAGATTCAAAAGAATAGACTTGTATTCACTGGAGTTTAGAAGGAAGAGTGCTGACATGGATAGCGAAGTGGTTAGCAGACAGGAAACAAAGAGTAGGGATTAACGGGTCCCTTTCAGAATGGCAGGCAGTGACTAGTGGGGTACCACAAGGCTCGGTGCTGGGACTGCAGCTATTTACAATATACATCAATGATTTGGATGAAGGGATTCAAAGTAACATAAGCAAATTTGCAGATGACACAAAGCTGGGTGGCAGTGTGAACTGCGAGGAGGATGCTATGAGAATGCAGGGCGACTTGGACAGGTTGGAGGAGTGGGCAGATGCATGGCAGATGAAGTTTAATGTGGATAAATGTGAGGTTATCCAATTTGGTAGCAAAAACAGAAAGGTAGATTACCATCTAAATGGCGTCAAGTTGGGAAAAGGGGAAGTACAACAGGATCTGGGGGGTCCTTGTTCATCAGTCTATGAAAGTAAGCATGCAGGTACAGCAGGCAGTGAAGAAAGCGAATGGTATGTTGGCCTTTATAACAAGAGGAATCGAATATAGGAGCAAAGAGGTCCTTCTGCAGTTGTACAGAGCCATAATGAGACCACATCTGGAGTATTGTGTGCAGTTTTGGTCCCCTAATTTGAGGAAGGACATTCTTGCTATTGAGGGAGTGCAGCGTAGGTTCACCAGGTTAATTCCCGGGATGGCGGGACTGTCATATGCTGAGAGAATGGAGCAGCTGGGCTTGTACACTCTGGAGTTTAGAAGGATGAGAGGGCATCTCATTGAAACATATAAGATTGTTAAGGGCTTGGACATGCTAGAGGCAGGAAACATGTTCCCGATGTTGGGGGAGTCCAGAACCAGGGGCCACAGTTTAAGAATAAGGGGTAAGCCATTTAGAACAGAGACGAGGAAAGAGAGAGGACAGAGAGTGGTGATTCTGTGGAATTCTCTGCCACAGGCGGCAGTGGAGGCAGGTTCTCTGGATGCTTTCAAGAGAGAGCTAGATAGGGCTCTTAAAAATAGCAGAGTCAGGGGATATGGGGAGAAGGCAGTAATGGGGTACTGATTGGGGATGATCAGCCATGATCACAGTGAATGGCGTTGCTGGGTCGAAGGGCCGAATGGCCTCCTCCTGCACCTATTTTCTATGTTTCTATGTTTCTATGTTTCCATTCAAATAAAATAGATCTTAAGGCAATTAATGTGGTAAAAGCAATCAGCCGATGGGCGGAATGGGACAGATGAGTAGAATCTAACATTGGTAGCCCAAAAATTGCAGTAATAGGATGAGGTTGTAAATCAATACCTAAAACTACAGAAATAGTATCAAAGATTTATTTCCACTATTTTTCCAAAAGAGGGCAGGACCAAAACATATGGGTCAGTGAGGCCACTTCAGAGTTACATCTGTCACAGGTAGGATTTATATGACCATGAAAACGAGCTAACTTATCTTTTGACATATGAGCTCTGTGAACCACCTTGAATTGTATCAGAGCGTGTCCTGCACACATTGAGGAAGTATTAACTAATTGAAGAATCCTCTCCCATTTCTCTATAGGTAGAGAAATTTGGAGTTCTCTTTCCCAGTCATTCTTAATTTTATCAAATGTATCTATTTGTAATTTCAAAATCAACTCATAAATAGTCGTTATTAAATCTTTCTGAGAAAGGTTCAAATGTTAAAAAAATTCCAAGATTTTGGTTTGATGTGGTAATGGAAAAAAGGGGTAGAGTAGCCTTAAAAAAATGTCTAATTTGTAAATATCTAAATAAATGTGTTAGGTAGATTATATTTATTGGAGAGTTGTTCAAAAGACATAAAACAACCATCCAAAAACAAATCACAAAAAGCTGCTAATCCCTTCCTCTTCCATAACAGAAAGACTTGATCAGTACTAGAAGGTTGGAAGAAAAAATTAGATATGATAGGACTCGATAAGATAAAATCATTCAATCCAAAAGACTTACGAATTTGAAACCATATTCGGAATGTATGTCTTATTATTGGGTTAGTCGTATATTTATTCAATCTCGTAATTGTAAAAGGTAACGAGGCCCCTGGAATAGAAGCCAATGATAGCCCTTGCATAGAATCACGTTCAAGATTTATCCATCCTTGGCATTGGGTATCTTCTAAATCTTTTGTCCAAAACGTTAGATAGCGAGCATTAACTGCCCAAGTGCCAAACCACCGTCTTTTTTTGATTTCTGTGAGTACTTTTTACTTAGTCTGGGATTTTTATTCTGCCATATATATGAAGAAATTTTGGAGTCAATAATATCAAAGAAAGATTTAGCAATAAAAATTGGTATCGTCTGAAATAAATACAAAAATTTAGGTAGGATAAACATTTTAATAGCATTGATTTGGCCGATTAAAGATAGGGACATTGGTGACCATTTAGTAAACTGTTGTTTGATATGGTCAATTGAGGCGTAAAATTGGCTTTAAATAGATCCTTTCTTGGTAATCTTAATGAATAAATAACAAAAACATTCGGTAGTCAATCTAAATGGAAACTGTCCATAATTCGAAATTAGATTGTTTAATGGAAAAAGCTCTCTCTTACTAAGATTTAGTTTATAACCAGAAAAACTACCAAATTGATTAAGTAGTGCTACTATTGCCGGAATAGATTTCTCTGGGTTAGAGATGAATAATAACAGATCATCTGCACAGAGAGATAGCTTATGTGTCTTATTCCCACGGACAATACCAAAAATATTAGGGGATTCCCTAATATTAGGCCATAGGTTCCAAAGCACTATCAAACAGTAAAGGACTTAAAGGACAGCCCTGTCTAGTACAGCAAAAGAGCCTGAAAAAAGGGGATCTCTGATTATTGGTAAGTACAGAAGCCTGAGGTATATGATATATCATCTTGATCCAAGAGATAAATTTTGGACTAATCTTAAATTTTTCAAGTGTATTGAATTAGTATTCCCATTCTACTCTATCAAATGCCTTCTCAGCATCAAGTGAAATGACACATTCTGGAGTTTTATTTGACGCTGTATATATGATATTCATTAATCTCCTAACGTTAAAGTATGAGTAACGATTTTTAATAAAACCTGTCTGATCTTCAGAAATAATTTGCGGTAAAATATTTTCCAATCTCATAGCTAATATTTTGGAAAGAATTTTGGAATCTACATTTAACAGTGATATAGGTCTATATGATGTCACTTCAGTAGAGTCTTTATCTTTTTTAAGAATTAAAGAAATAGATGCTTCATAAAAGGATTGTGGTAATCTATTCATTAAAAAGGCTTTTTTAAAAACCTTGCATAGCCAGGGAGACAGTAAACTTGAGAAATACTTTAAAAATTCCACTGTAAACCCATCTAAACCAGGAACTTTACCAGAATTCATCGAAAGGATTGCTTTCTGTATTTCTTCCTCCATGATGGGTTCATCTAACAACAGAGACTCATTATGTGGTAAATTTGGCAAGTTCAGTTTCTTTAAAAACTCATGCATTATATTGGAATCAGTAGGAAATTCTGATTGGTATAGGGAGGTATAAAATTCCTGAAAGGATTTATTAATTTCAACATGGTCTACTGTCAATGTACCATGCCATTTACTCACTTTAATAATCTGACGTTTGGCTGACACAGCTTTCAACTGATTGGCGAGTAATTTGCCAGATTTATCGCCATGTATATAAAATTGACTTTTGGTTTTAAGTAGCTGATTCTATATCGGTGATACTAATACCAAATCATGTCTCAATTGAAGTTCAACTCTATTCTTATAGAGCTCTATACTAGGAGCTTTTGAATATTTTTTTGCAATGTCTTTAATCTCATCAGCCAATATACGTATTTCATTTTGAGTTTGTTTTTTAATCCCGCGGAGTATGAAATAATTTGTCCACGAATATATGCCTTAAAAGCATCCCAGACTACACCATTGGATATTTCTTCAGTAGACTTTGTTAAGAAGAAAAAAGCAATCTGATCTTTAATAAAATTAACAAAATTTAGATCTTGAAGCAGAGTGGTATTAAATCTCCAATGTTTAGCACTAAACTTGGAATCAGGTAGTTTAATTGATAGTTTCAATGGTGCATGATCAGAAATACCAATTGCATCATACTCACACGCAGTGACTGATGGAACTAGCCGAGAATCTATTATAAAGTAGTCAATCCTAGAGTAACTATGATATACATGAGAGAAAAAATGAAGATTCTTTGTCATTTGGGTGTAGGAATCTCCAGACTTCTAACATTCCAGTCAAGTAAAAAAGAATGGATAAAACTAGCTGATATATTTGGAAGCACATGATCTGTCCATCGAGGGGTTCAAACAGCAGTTAAAATCTCCACCCATTATCAAAAGATGTTCATTTAAATTAGGAAAGGATGCGATTAGCTGTTTAAAAAACTCAGGGTGATCAATATTAGGTGCATAAACATTCACCATAACAACATTTTGGTTATGAACATCAGTGATCATTAAAAATCTACCATATGGATCAGAAATTGTTTCATAATGAACAAACAAAATTGAGGAGTCAATAAAAATAGATACTCCTTTCACCTTTGCCTGTGAATTTGAATGAAACTGCTGTCCTCTCCAAAACTTAAAGAATTGTTGATTGTTGTCTTTCCTTACATGAGTTTCCTGAACAAAGATAATCTGAGCATTTAGTCTACGAAGAACTTTTTTTTAAAATTACTCTTAATGGGATGGTTCAGACCATTCACAATCCATGAAAGGAAGTTAATAACTTTATCCATATTGTTTGTAAAAATCATGTGGAATTTCTTAGAGCATAACATTTCATGATACTGGAAGGAGAAGAATCTAAGGTGGAGCCAGAAGTGATGACATTTCAGACATTTTTGTAGTTCAAATTCAAAATCAGATAGAACAAACTAAACTGAAAGCAAAAGTCCCCCCCCCCCCACCCATACAAAGCCCAAAACTGACCAGTAGACAGTCAGTACGCTACCTAATCCCTCCCCTATCCCCATCTCTCCTAATGACAGCACCCAATGTAAAAAGAAGGCATATTTACCACTCAATAGCCAAAACAAATTAATGTTATGGTTAAAAAGTGCATGTTAACTGTGAAAAACAAGAGCTACTTCATATTATTTATCCTAGGTCAAAATATGAAAAACAAGAATTGCTTCACTTTGTTTGTCTAAAGACAGTGGGGAAAAATCCTACGATGGACATTTTAAAATAGAAGAGCTAACAAAGAAGATCTTAAAAGTTAATATATAATACCATTACATTAAATTAACAGTATCTTAGAGAAAGTAAAAGTTATGGTTTGATACCATCATACTAAAATTCTAAAAAGTAATTAAAGAATAACTCACCTAATTAAATTCTTAATCATTTACAAAATGATATATTGTCAAAATAGGAACAATAAATCTCCAATTGTAACTTAATCGACTATCAGGAACTCCCCGTCACGGCTTCAGCCCCATAAGCCTCCAGAAAGCTGGAGCTTCTTGCAGATTGTTAAAAAATCGGTTGCTACCATTAAAGAGTCGTATACGCAGTCTAGCTGGATAGAGCAGGGGCACAACTATTTCTTAAACAACTCAGACATGACATTATGGAAAGACTTTCTCAATCCCATAAGCTCACGGCTGTAATCAGGAACAAACCAAAACTTGCATCCTTCATATTCAACCATGCCCAAGTTTTTTGCTGCTCGGAGGATATTCTCCTTCATCTGCAAAAAGTGAAACCGAACGATCAAATGTCTCGGTTTATCTTGGAGACAAGATTTCTTCCCAATCCTGTGTGCATTATCCAAAATTGGAAGATTTTCATAGTGCTCGGTGTTGAAAGTCTCCTTTATCATTTTAGAGGCATATTTTATAACATTATCCCCTTCTTGACCTTCAGGCAAACGAGCAATTCACAAATTCAGTCGACGGCTTCTGTTTTCCAGATCCATGTTTTTAATCTTGTATTGCTCGAGTGCCCGAGTATTTTCATTCATTTAACGTTCCAGTTTTTCAATCTTCAAATCTCTTTCCTGGCCCCAGGTTCACAAGTTATCAATTTGTTCCTTCTGTTCACGAGATTCATCTTGTAACATAATCAGCTTGTCTTGAACTTCCTTCATTTTGCTCGAAATTCCTTTCATCATTTCTTCCAATCTGCAGAATCTTGTTTTCATTTCTCCGTTCATTTTCGATATTGCTTCTAAGATACCAGTCGGGAGCTGCGCCTTCCCCACGCTCCATTCTTGGAGAAGCTCTTTTTCCTCTTGTCTCCATCCTTTACACGATTGAAGCATATAAAAGTGTTATCAACTTGTTATTTGTGTTACCAAAGTGTTACCAAAGTGTTATTTAAGAAAGGTTAGACCGTGCCTTGAAATCAAGTAATAACAAGTAACATGGAAATAGCGGTAAGGAAGAAGTTAAAAGTTAAGGGAGCAAACTAAGTTACAACCTTTACAGCATGCTGCCACTAGGAGAGTCTCAGGATACAGTTCTCTATTTTCTCCAGAGATGCTGCCTGACACGCTGAGTGACCAGCACTTTGTGTCTATCCCCATCATTGACTCCATCCACACTTCACGCTGCCTTTGAGAAAGCAGCCCAATGTATCCCACTTGAGATCACACCTTCCCCAGCCTACAATTGGCCTTTCAGTGAACCACCCTGCCTGAGGTCATCTGTTGCCCACTAAGTTGTCCTGGACTTTTCTTGCCTCCAATTTTTTCCTCCCCTTTCCCCTCCTACTTACAGTATGAAGATAGGTCCTGAACTGAAACCTCACCCTTCCATTTTCCCCAGAGATGCTGCCTGACCCGCTGAATTACTCCAGCACTTTGTGTCTATCTTTGGTATAAACTGCCATCTGCGGTTCCTTCTTATCACATAATCAAAGACCTTTCTGACTTTAGTCATCCCTTATTTTCCCCACTCACATCAGGCAGATGGAAAGCAGCTTGAAAGCGCGCACCACCAGAATGAGGAGCAGTTTCTTCCCCTCTGTTACTAGGCTTCTGAACGGTCCTTCAATAAGCTAGGGGACCATCTGGTTCACCTCTACCTCATTGCAGACATTGAACTTGGTCTCTGCAACTGATGCGCTACAATGCTGAGAACTATATTCTGCACTCTATCTTTCCCTTTGTTTTACCTATTGTTCTTGAGTTTAGCTTGATTGTATGTATAGTAATATCAGATTTGAAAGCAACAAAGCTTTTCACTGCACCTCGGTACATGTGACAAATATAAACATAAACCCAAGTAGACCAAATAGCCAAGCAGGTTTCAGAATTCTTACAGCAAGCTAGGAAACAAAAAAAGACAATACTTTCTTGAAAGGCTTGGATAGAGTGGATGCGGAAAGGATGTTTCCACTTGTGGGAGAGTCTAGCACCAGAGCCCATAGCCTCAGAATAAAAGGACATAGCTTTGGATAGGAGATGGGGAGGAATTTCTTTAGTCAGCGGGTGGTGAATCTGTGGAATTCATTGGCACAGAAGGCTGTGGAGGCCAAGTCAAGGATATTTTTAAGGTGGAGATTGATAGATTATTGATTAGTGCAGGTGTCACAGATTATGGGGAGTAGGCAGGAGAATGGGGGTTGAGAGGGAAAGATAGATCAGCCATGATTGAATGGCGGAGTAGACTTGATGGACCGAATGGCCTAATTCTGCTCCTATAATTTATGAACGAAACTTTTTGCAGTTCCTTGTGTCCCCAATAAACCCATTCAACATAATCCCAGGTGCCTCAGTGTGATTTATAGCTGCCGTGTACCTTGGTCGGATTTCTCTGTGAGTTGTTGGAAGTTTCACAAAGCAACTTCTTTTAGCTGTGCGGTTTTGGCCGTGGAACCTCCCCAGATCTATGATGCGATGTAGCATAACCCCCCCCCCCCCCCCCCCCCGTACATATTAGACTGCATCTCATCTTATTCCTCTTTCAAAGTAACTGAGTTTACTTCCACGATGGGTGACGACAACCAGTCTTGCCTATTAGTGGAGGACATTAACTCATCCTACAATCCGCCAGTTCTCATTTTAACATTTATCTTTGGATTCATTGGAAATGCAATTGCTCTGTGGGTCTTCTCTTTGCATGTGAAAACTTGGAAATCAAGCACAGTGTACGGGTTGAACCTGGCCATCGCGGACACTCTGCTAATCTGCGCCCTACCATTTCGAGTTGACTACTACATCCGTGGGAAAGACTGGATTTTCGGCGATGTTGCCTGTCGCCTGAAGATATTCACGATATTTATGAACCGGGCAGTGAGCGTTGCTTTCCTGGCGGTTATGGCGCTTGAACGCTACTTCAAGGTGATCCACCCTCACCATAAAGTGAGCAAAATAACCACAAGCGGTGCGGTGAAGGTATCCTGCATTCTTTGGCTTGTAACGCTGGCGATGTGTTTGCACGTTTTGACTGAACCTCGCACGTTCCAGCACATCAACGTGACAAATTGTGAGCCGTTCAAACCATTCAAGCCCTTAAATTCCACAGCGATTTTGACTAACATGGTTTTTATTATTTTCAATTTCATTTTACCGGCTTCGATCATCCTGTTTTCCACTTGCTGTATCGCCTGGAAGCTAAAGCAGATGAAATCTGATCTGAGGGCCAAATATAAACGAGCAACGAGGCTTGTGGTGGTCGTGGCGACGGTTTTCGTCATCTGTTTCTTGCCCAGCAACGTTGCTGTAATTGCTGTTTTAATCTCAAACCGCATAAGTAATTGCAAGACATTCGACGTTACCGTGCAGATTTTCTACAACACTCTGTGCATCACTTACTTGAACAGTGTGCTCGATCCGGTTGTTTACTACTTCTCCAGTTCCACGTTCAAGGAAACTCTGAAGAAAGCTCTCAGTTCTCACAACATCAGACTTTTCAGATCGACAATTCGCTCAGCTCCACCAAAACCAGAAACACAAGTTGAACCTCAACGATCTTCTGTTCTTAACACCTGGGACCATTTACGAACTGTGTCGAATGACAATCTGTGAACCAGCTCCCAAGGTAGCTGCTTGCTTACTTCCAACTTGTTCTGGGAAGAAGGGTCTGGGCGGGGCGCTCTCCCTTATATTTTTAAATCCTTTGATCTTAAGAAAGTCATCGCCTTGCAGCTTAGAAACATATAAACATAGAAAATAGGTGCAGGAGGAGGCCATTCTGCCCTTCGAGCCAGCACCGCCATTCATTGTGATCATGGCTGATCGTCCTCTATCAATAACCCGTGCCTGCCTTCTCTCCATATCCCTTGACTCCACGAGCCCCAAAGAGCTCTATCTAACTCTCTCTTAAATCCATCCAGTGATTTGGCCTCCACTGCCCTCTGTGGCAGGGAATTCCATAAATTCACAACTCTCTGGGTGAAAAAGTTTTTTCTCACCTCAGTCTTAAATGGCCTCCCCTTTATTCTAAGACTGTGGCCCCTGGTTCTGGACTCGCCCAACATTGGGAACATTTTTCCTGCATCTAGCTTGTCCAGTCCTTTTATAATTTTATATGTTTCTATAAGATTCCCCCTCATCCTTCTAAACTCCAGTGAATACAAGCCTAGTCTTTTCAATCTTTCCTCATATGACAGTCCCGCCATCCCAGGGATCAGTCTCGTGAACCTGCGCTGCACTGCCTCAATCACAAGGATGTCCTTCCTCAAATTAGGAGACCAAAACTGTACACAATACTCCAGATGTGGTCTCATCAGAGCCCTATACAACTGCAGAAGAAAGCTTCTAAGTTAAGTTACTCACCTGACCACATTTCTAATGCAAAAGGCAACCATAGTACTAAAAACATTGCTAGATGCAACCACGATGGCCAGCAAGGAGACACAATGACCAATGTCTAGGAAGTCACCGCCAAAGCCTCGTTGCTTGCCTTGGACTTTATTTCACAAATGTGGGGAAGAGAAGGAGATCCTTGGGTGGGTTCAAGGTGCAAAGTCCAGCAATCACTCGTTATGGGAGGCATTGGTGGAACAGAATTATGGAGTTGGGTATTAAGTCCTATTGAAAGAAAGATCTCGATTCAATGGTTGAGTGGCTTTTATTGTCACATGTGCAAAGTGGAAACACACAGTGATGTTATTTTCTTACAGCCCAGTGGAGTATTGACATACCCAAGCACATCCCCCATTAGCAAATGTACAGAAATAGTCTACTGAGCCCGTGTGAGGCGCCATGATTTGGTGCTATTTTTCAAGTCCAGTCCACTTACCAGTCTGAAGAAGGGTCTTGACCCGAAATGTCACCTATTCCTTTTCCCCAGAGATGCTATCTGACCTGCTGAGTTACTCCAGCTTTATGTGTCTGCCATCCCAGGGATCAAATTGAGGCAGTGCAGCATAGGTTCACGAGGTTAATCCCCGGGATGGTGGGACTGTCATATGAGGAAAGATTGGAAAGACTGTGGTTGTATTTGGAATTTAGATGAATGAGAGGGGATCTTATAGAAACGTATAAAATTATGAAAGGACTGGACAAGCTAGATGCAGGAAAAATGTTCCCAATGTTGTTCCTCGTATGTTGTAAAACATACTTGGCTGATAAAATATTATAGTGATTGATTATGATTATCTTCTGTACGGTTCGATGCTCTGTGTCCTATGTTGATCCAATTGCAGTTAGAACAGAAAGACAGTCTTGCGCACTAGCTCAGTAAAGAGGTTTGCACTGGACAGATAACAAGGTGAGAAACAATCACCTAACAAGTAAATAATTAAAAAGGAAAAAATATCCTTATTTTCTCCAACAGTCTTGAAACAACCAGCCACAAGTAGAGGAACTAAACCCAGCACTGGTGTAATCTGCAAGAAAAAAGATAATAGTTTATAAATACCTTGTGTGAAGCAATTACTTTTGCGATGCTTCTTCTCTGTTTTGTTCCACATTAGATTTTAAAACAAGATATAATTATTTATGATGTGAACATAACAGTCTTTCAAATTGTCCAGTTTAACTGTCGCTCTCACTGCAGATAATTTGCATTGTTAAATATAATTTTATACTACTTTTCCGCTTTTATAATTTGACACCTGTGCTGAAACTTATGTTGCAGGTGCACTTTGAGAATTGCTCAAGTTTTACTAAAGTTCTGATACAGCTGAGGATAATTCACAACAATAGAGCACTGAGGCCATCAATACCAATTATCAAGTAAAGCAAAATTATGAGTAGGAAGGAACTGCAAATGCTGGTTTACACCGAAGATAGACACAGAAAGCTGAAGTAACCCAGTGGGTCAGGCAGCATCGAAGCAGGACGACAGTGAAACTAGTAGGACGACTAGGATGGGGGAGGGACAGAGAGAGAGGGGATGCAAGGGTTACTTGAAGTTAGAAAAATCAATAGTCATATATCGCTGGATTGAAAGCTGCCCAAGTGAAACATGAGGTGCTGTTCCTCCAGTTTTCGTTTGACCTCACTCTTACAGTGGAGGAGGCCCAGGACAGAATGGTCAGTATGGGAATGGGAAGGGGAGTTAAAGTGTTTGGTGACCGGGAGATCTAGGCAGATTGAGCAAAGGTGTTGAAGTTCTTTTTAAAATTTAAAACTATTCCAACTGTAGTTGGAATGTCAAGGGAATCAATGAACCAATTAAGAGAGGTAAAGTTTTGGCACATCTAAATTTAATCAAAACAGATATAATATTCCTTCAAGAAACACACCTTAAAAAGGAATCTCAACATAGACTTAAAGCTAAGTGTATCGCTGAATCATATCATTCCTCTTTTTCCCATAAGTCCAGAGGAGTTGCAATATTAATTCGTAAAGGAATACCTTTTACGAATTCATCAACAATAGCGGATATTGATGGTAGATATATTATATTAGTTGGAGAGTTAAATGGAGAAAAAGTGATTCTTCTTAATGTATATGGGCCTAATTTTGATAACCCTATGTTTTTTAATAAAACATTTAATAAAATTCCTGAATTTACACAATATAAATTAATAATTGGAGGAGACTTCAATTGTACATTAGATTCATACTTAGATAGATCATCAAGGCAAAAAAAAGTAAAATCTCAATCAAGTGTATTTCTAAATTCATTTATTAATACCACTAATATTAAGGATGTCTGGAGAATAGAAAATCCAACTGGACGGGAATATTCATTTTACTCACCAGTACACAAAACATACTCAAGAATAGATTATTTTTTAGTTGACTCCACGTTTATCCCATTTACTTATAACTCAAAATACCATAATATTATAATCTCAGATCACGCACCTGTAACATTCATGATTAAATTAAATGGAATGTCCGAGAAACAAACATATTGGAGATTTAACCCACAAATTTTGAACGAAAGATCATGCCAGGAATATATTATTAAACAGATTCAAATATTTTTTGAGGTAAATGACAACCCTGACACACCTACTTCACTTATGTGGGAAACGTTTTAAAGCGTTTGTTCGAGGTGCATTAATTTCTGCTCAAGTATTTTATAATAAAGAGAACAGGATTAAACAACAAACATTGGAAAGTGAAATCAAGCAACTAGATATAGAAAATGCGAGAATGCCATCTATTTTAAAACATAATAAAATTACTGTATTGAAATATAAATTAAATAAAATGTATTCAGAACAAGTAATAAAACTTTATCAAAAAACCAAACAATTACATTTTGAATTTGGAGACAAACCACAAAAACTATTAGCATGTCAGTTACGAAAAATGGAAGGGGAAAAAATAATTCATAAAATTAGAACAAAGACAGGAGAATTATTAAAAATGCCCAAGGACATAAATGAAAGATTTCTCCAATACTATCATAACCTTTATTCAACTAAAACTGTAGCACAATCAGAAGGAATAGCAGATTTTTTACTAAAATGTAATTTAAAAGGTTTAGATTCAAACGATAGAGAATTATTAGAAAGGGAGATTACGATAAAGGATATTGAGGAGTCTATTGGCTCTTTAAAAAATGGTAAAGCAGTAGGACCAGATGGTTTAGGCTCTGAATTTTATTAAAAAAATTATGACTTGCTCTGCCCACGTTTACAAAGGCTGTATGAGCATATCTATACTCAACAGAAACTTCCAGATACTTTAAATGAATCTATAATAACACTTATTCCTAAAGCTGATAAAGATCCGGAAGATCCGGGATCATATAGAGCAATTGCACTTTTAAATACAGATCAGAAAATATTAACTAAAATACTAGCGCATAGATTAAGTACAGTGATGAATAAATTAATACACCCTGACCAAACAGGCTTTATTCAGAAACGGTACTCATATTATAATCTAAGAAGATTATTTAATATTATTTATTCTAAGAGAATTATTAATGAAGATCTAGCAATAATCTCACGACGCTGAAAAAGCATTTGATCAGGTTGAATGGTCTTATTTATTTTCGGTGATGGAAAATATGCAGCTAGGGGAGAAATTCTGCACATGGATAAAACTGTTATATACAAATCCTACGGCTAGAATATTAACAAACCAAAGGTTGTCATCTAAATTCAGCCTATCTAGAGGTTGTAGACAAGGATGCCCGTTATCTCCATTATTATTTGCGCTTGCTATTGAGCCACTCGCAGAAAGAGTTAGGGGTCATCCGGAAATATATGGGTATATCACAAAGGACACAGTGAATAAAATTTCTCTATACGCAGATGATGTACTAATTTACATTACAAAACCAGAAATTAGTATTCCAAACTTATTAGAGCTAATAACCCAATTTGGTTCACTCTCAGGATACAGAATAAATTGGAATAAAAGTGAAATTATGCCAATAAGGGAACATAACAAACAGATAATACAACAATTTCCATTTAAAATAGTAAATGAAAAATTTAAATACCTAGGTAGTTATGTAACTAAGATATATACATCATTATTTCAAGCAAATTTCCCCCCATTACTGAACAAACTACATAAGAATATTCAATACTGGAAAACACTTCCTATCTCAATGGTTGGCAAAATTAATGCCATAAAAATGATTTTTTTACCACAAATATTATACCTTTTTCAGACAATTCCGATATATTTGTCAAAAAACTTTTTTTTTTAATTGGACTCCATTGTTAATGATTTTATCTGGGATTATAAGAATCATAGGATAAACAAAAGACATTTGTGTAAATCAAAAATAAATGGAGGCTTGGTTTTACCCAACTTTTTGTTTTATTTTTGGGCAGTTAATATTAAAAATATGAATTTCTGGTTGGAAGAAATAGATCAACAACCAGATTGGTTAAAATGGAAAAGGAAGATTGTTTGCCTTTTCATATCGGTTCGATATTATTTGCTACATCTAAATTAAACAAAAAAAATTATAGGGAAAACCCTATAATATTTAGTGCCATACGAATTTGGAAACAATTAAAAAAGACATTAAAATTAGATAATTTATCACTTTTTCTCCCAATTGTGAATAACCCTTTGTTTAAGCCCTCATGGTTGGACAGGGGTTTTACACAATGGAAGAATTATGGAATTAAAAATATGGGACAACTTTACAAGGAAGGCCCTTTTCTGACATTTCAGGAGTTGCAACAGACTTATGGACTCCGATGAAATGATTATTTCAGATATCTTCAACTCAGAGATTATGTAAAATCGAATACTCAAAATTTTCGAATTAGAAATTCAGAAATTCTTGACGAATGTTGGAATAAACATCCCAATACAGAAAAATTAATATCTTATATATATAATATCTTATTAGACAGTGACATTCCATCGACGGACTTACGCAGACAAACATGGGAAAAAGAATTAAATCAAATAATAACGAAAGATACTTGGGAAGAAAGTTTACAACACATACATCAATGTTCATTAAATGCCAGACATTCTTTAATACAATTTAAAGTAATACATAGGTTACATTATTCAAAAACAAAATTACATAAAATCTTTCAACATATCTCACCTATATGTGATAAATGTCAACATTTAGAAGCTACCTTATCTCATATGTTTGCAAACTGTATAAAAATTTAAAAATTCTGGGTAAATATTTTTAGTATAATATCTAAAGTGACCAGCACACAATTGGACCCAGATCCAAAATTAATAATACTCGGAACATTAGAATTAAATCAAACATTTACAACAACACAAAGAAACTTTATTGATTATAGTATAATAACAGGAAAAAAATTAATTCTAAAATTTTGGAAAGGCCCTACGTCCCCCACAATCAAAATGTGGATTATAGAAATGACGGAGACCTTAAACGTGGAAAGAATCAGATTTTCCCTGTTGGACAAACAGGAATTATTCGTTGGAACATGGTCTCCCTTTATTGATTATTTAAAGGGTCAGAATGGTTCAGCACAGGAACCTGACTAATACTCGGGCTAAAGAATGGATGAAATGCTATACTCTGAAATGTACGAATATATCTCGAATGAAGTTTTTTATTTTAATAAATGTTTCCATTCTTCTTTAACTATCTTTCTCTTTTGTTTTGTTTTTTTTGTTTTTTGTTTTTTGTTTTTTTGTTTTTTTTCTTCTCTTTTTCTTCTCTCTCTTTTCTTTCTTTACTTCATCTATCTTTTTAGTTCTATCTAGTTTTAAAAAAAAGGCAAAAGGTATTGGAGACAATGTAATAATAATTGATAATATTATTAATTTAAAAATGTAAGACTGTAATGATATTAATAGGTTGTGTACTTATCTCCAATAAAAATATTTTCCAAAAAAAAAAAAAAAATTTAAAACTAATTATGGAATCTATGGGGAAAAATTAACTCGCTTTATGTGTGAAATTGTTTAGCTTAACATTAACATATCTGATTCTAGCTGAATTGAGCTGATAATTCATGTTACAAACTTTTATTTTGAAATGATCAGAAGCTGTACACATTTTTTTTGTGAATGTAAAAAAACAATCTAATGTTTGAATATGATTGTACCATCTATGGTTTGTGGTTCCCGCACAAGTAAAAAAAACCTTTGTTTTGGTCCACCATTTACAATGTTATAGACCAGCACATTTACTATAGATCAACATCTGAGATCTGCAATGTCTTTGAATGAAAATGGGTCATGAGGGCCTGTGGTCACAATGTTCTAAGGATGGATAAGGAAATGGCTAGAGCATTAACAACAGTGCATGCAGTCTCCTCATACAGCTTCCAATGGCTGCTGCACTGTTCCTAATTTCCCACGATGCATTATGTCAATGGACCCAGAGCCAATTTCAAGAAATCATACCCAATTTCATAGCTCAGATGAGCCCAAAGACGGGTGGGTTTGTAGGTTAATTGTCCTCTGTAATTTGTCCATAGTGTGTAGGGAGTGGTGTTGAATGCTCTATATGTTGCACATAAACCCACAATTAGTCTGTTGGATCTCCATTGCTCCCCCCCTATAGCAAGTGTAGTGTTTCTTCGGTAAGGAGACCATTAATATAAGCTACTGTGCTACACAAGTTGCAGTGGGGCAGTTTCACTCTGTAGTCAAATCCAGTGATAATTACCTCATTTATTTTGCTCAGGAGGAGCCCATCGGCTCCATGTGAGTCCCAAGGCAAAAAATCCCTTTAATCCCATAGGAACCATCCTAGCAAAATGCGAGAGCAGTCCTGAGCTACGATCTACCACACTGGAAACCCTCGGATTATCTGATCGTAATTTAATGGACTTTCTCTTGCACTAAACGTTATTGACATTATTCCCTTTATCATATTTGTACACTGTGGATGGCTTGTTTATAATCATATAATCATAGCATGCAACAAAAACATTTCATTGTACCCAGGTACATGTACAATAATAAACTAAACCTAAACTCAACTCAACCTCCCCCTTTCTGATGCGGAACGGTCTGTCCTCGGCAGAGGCCTCACTTTAGTTCCCCTCCGCCCCCACCTCTACGAGTTCTATGTCGGCCATGATGTAGAGCTCTATTTCTGTCGCATCCGCCTCCGGGACTTTTTCTATGGGAAGGAGTCATCACCACCCGGTGATGACCCCTTCTCCCATGTCCAACGGACCCCCTCCTCTTGGACTTCCCTGGACGGCCATCTACCTTCTTTCGATCTTTTCATTTCCAATTGCCGGCGGGACATCAACTGCCTCATATTTTCCACACACCCCCCTACTCACTGTAACTTCTCCCTCCCTGAACGTACAGCCCTCCGCTCACTCTGCAGTAACTCCGACTGGATAATCAAACCTGGTGACAAGGGAGGTGCCGTGGTAGACTGGCGCAACTGAGGCCAGGCAACAATTCTCAGATACCTCCTCCTACTTATCCTTGGACCATGACCTCACAGATGAGCACCAGGCCTTAATCTCAAGCACCATCACTGATGTCATCACTTCCAGCACTATGCCCTCTAAAGCCTTCAACCTTATCGTTCCGCTGCACGGCCTGATTTTATCTTCTAAGCTTCCCTCCAGTCTAGTCTCAGTCAAAAAACACTGAATCAAGCACTTGAACAACTAATCTCTATTTTAACAAAACCCAATTACAGTTCCTCATATCTGTCTGTTGCCAACTTAGCAGCATTTAGCCTGATCTGCAAGAAACCCAGACAAGGCTCAACACCTCATCCAATCAACCCTTGGCAACGTAGAACTCTGCAATATTACTTACAATTATTTACAAGATGTTTGTCTGGTTTGCAGTCATCCAATCCATTCTATGCGTTTTGCGCCTAATTGACAGGGTCTGCAGATATTCTCATTCATTTACTGTGGATCTATCACTGGATCCCTGTTCCCTAATATACTCATTATATCCTAGGATCAACACTAATTAGCCTTCTTCATATTCACACAATGTTATAATATGTACTAGACTGAGTGGGACCCATTGGGTCCCATGTTCACATGAGAGGGCTGGTCCCCCAACGCAATATTCCACCTCTCCACTAATTCCAATATTGGTGGCCAGTGAGGGGGGGGGGCTTTCTGGAGCGCTAGTATGGGTATTGTAGGCTGAAGGGACTGGTTTCCAGAGGGCTAGTATGGACTTTGTGGGCCAAATGGATTCTTGGGGTGACAGCTCAAGCCTGATGTGCTGGCAGCTCACTCACGGCTGGTGGGCGAGCAGTTGACTCATGGCTATTCCTTGAAATTCCATTTCAAGCAGGGTGCAAGGCCACCAAATTCAGGTGCAGTTTCCTACCACTTCAAGCAGGGTGCAAGGCCACCGAATTCAAGTGCAGTTTCCGCCCACTTCAAGCAGGGTGCAAGACCACCGAATTCAAGTGCAGTTTCATACCACTTCAAGCAGGGTACAGGGCCACCAAACTCAAGTGCAGTTTCCTACCACTTCAAGCAGGGTGCAAGACAACCAAATTGAATTGCACCCTGCCATTCACATCGATCCCTACTACACTTGGCCATACTCTCCTATTCTTTTGTGAACTTTCTTTCCCGTTAATTCTGGGGTCATTAACTATCCCTTTACTCCCTTTCCCTTTAACTCCGTCCTTGACCATCCCATTTGATACCCCCCCCCCCCCCTTATTTAGTTAAAACCACTTGTGTCGCTGTGGCAAACCTGCCTGCCAGAATGCTGGTCCCCACCTGTTAAGGTGCAATCCGTCCCTTTTGTACTGTTCCCCCCTTACTCCAAAACAGATCCCAGTGGTCGAAGAATCTAAATCCCTGCCCCCTGCACCAGTTTCCCAGCCACACATTCAGGTCCTGAATCTCCCTGTTCCTGCTCTCGCCAGCACGAGGAACTGGAAGCAAACCGGAGATAACCACCCTGGAGGTCCTGCTTTTCAGCACTTTTCCGAGCTCTCTAAAGTCACGCTTCAGAATATTCTTCCCCTTCTTTCCTACATCGTTTGTGCCAACATGCACTACAACTTACGGCTGTTCACCTTCGCCCTTGAGGATTTTCTGCACTCTGTCCGTGACATCCTGGATCCTGGCACCCGGGAGGCAGCACACATCCTCGAATCCCATCTGTTGCCGCAGAAACCCCTGTCCGTACCTCTCACAATGGAGTCTCCAACCACCACTGTGTTGCCCGACGTCGGCCTCTTTGGTTTTGGCTCAACAGCACTTTTTGCTTCGCAAGCCAGTGCGCCGCTCAATGCGTCAATGTCTTCTGTCCCGACAGCTTTTAAGTGGGTGAACCTGTTCACAAGAGGTACAACACCCGGGGACCTGTGCATTCCATGCTTCCCTTCCTTTCTCACCGTCACCCACCTTCTCTCTTCCAGTACCTGAGGAGTAACAATCTTGCTGTAGGACTCATCGAGGAACAACTCAGCCTCTCGGACGAACCTGAGGTCATCCACTTGCTTTTCCAGTTCCCCAACTCGGTCCTTCAGGAGCTGTACCTGGATGCACTTCTCACATTTGTGCAGCCAGAGGCACTAGCAGTGTCTTTGACCTCGCACATACTGCAAGCATCGCACTGAATCAGCTTGCCTGACATCTCCTTCTTTCGTCTCTCCCTCTCCAGCATTTTGCGTAGCCTCCTCGCCGAAGACTCTCGAGCCAAAGACTCACAATGCACTTCCCTCACAAGGCCACTCCCTCACTGCCGCTTCCCTAGAGCAGCCTTGCTTATATTGACTGATAAATTGTCTAATTTACCAACTTACAAATCAAATTCCTCAGTTTTCAACTGTTTTCCCCCTCTGACTCACCTCTTTGTCTCCTCCCACACGGGCTTCAACCTATCAGTGCTTCTTCCTGCTTCTCCTTGTTGCTGGTTCTTCCAAATCCACGTAAGCTCTGATTCCTCGTCCGTCGCACAGGACTCAGATATATACACGCAGACACTCCTTTCTGCTAGGCACCAGGGGTTCAGCGCCTAGCCGCTTCGCACTGTCAGTTATTGATGTCGATTTTCAAAGCGCACCTTTCCAATACGCGCTCCCGGCAAAGATCCAATCCATACGTAGGTCAGACCTGTATTTCAATACCCCACCAATTGGATACCAAATCTAACCTTGGGCCACCCTTCGCCCAATGAAGTGCGTTTGGCTCTCGTTAAAGCAGCTGCAGTCTGCCAACTACGACCAAAGTTTTGGGCCTCTAACCTAGGATAGGGTCTCTAACCCAACCCCAGCAGGGCCTCCAACCCCACCCTGGTTTTATGGGCCCCCAACCCAAAGGAGTGCAAACCACCCCCCCATGCTTGCTAGACTCTGTTCTAATGATCTCGAATAGACCCTTTCCCAAGCCCGCGAATGATTGATCCGCTCCGACTAACGAAGTGCCGAAAACTAATGCGAAAACTGCACCATGGGCCCGATTTCTGCACTCGCGATCGAAGCAGCTCAAAACCCTTGATCGCAAACTTGTGTTTGGGGGTCTTTTGAGATCCCGGATGAGCCCCCAATGTAAATTGCTCATTCTAAGCTTCCCCCAGTCTAGTTTCCATCAAAAACTACTGAATCTCTCCCCAACTTCTTTTACTATTACTGGGCAATGAATACTAAAAATGTAATCTACTGGCTGGACAATTCAGGCCAACAGGTAGACTGGTTAATAATGGAGAGAGTGGATTGTTTGCCTTTTAATATAGGCGCGATTCTTTTCTCTCCAACAAATTTGAAGAACACACTATATGATAAAAATCCGATTATTCACAGCACTCTACGAATCTGGTGACAAGTAAAATCAACTTTTAAACTAAGAAATATATCTCTTCTTTCACCAATAGCCAATAACCCTTTGTTCAAGCCATCTATTATAGATAAAACGTTTACATATTGGGAAAGACTAGGAATCAAAAAACTTGGAGATCTTTACGAGATGGGAACTCTTCTCTCATTTCAAGAATTATAGTCGAAATATCACCTGAAAGGTAATCAATATTTCAGATATCTTCAAATTCGAGACTATCTGAAAACATATACCCAAGACTACCAAACTTTGCTGCCAGATATACCAGACGAATGTATGAATAGAAATTCAGAGTCAAACAAATTAACATCATATCTGTATAACATATATAGAAATCCCATCGTCAGAAGCAATTAGAAGAGACTGGGAAGAGGAACTAGGCCTAAAAATTCTAAAAGACAGATGGGAAGAAAATCTTTTATATATACACAATTGATCGATTAACGTTAGACATATGTTAATTCAATTTAAAATACCGCATAGACTCTACTATTCAAAGTCTAAACTGAATAAGATCTTTCCAAATGTATCTCCTATTTGTGACAAATGTCTCCTTCAAGGAGCAACTATAACACATTCCTTCGCCTCTTGCAGAAAATGACATAATTTTTGGAGAGGAATTTTTGAAATTCTCTCAAAAACACTAAAAACGAAATTGGACCCCGACACGGAATTGATTATTCTAGGAACGTCAGAAGCCTGCTCTGAGATCAATATTGCAAAGACATTTCCTCAATTATGGCCTGATAATGGTAATCTTAAAATTGGATTACAAACATGTCTGAGACGCTACATCTTGAAAATATTAGACTTGTCTTAGCAGAAAAACCAGAGCATTTTTCGAAGACATGGACACCATTCCTTGATTTATTAGAAGGATAGTATGGTGCAACACAATTTTGGAGTTAAATCTAATTACGGGTTGGGTGATGGGAGGGGAGGGATGCGAGGCAGGTATATCACCACCTTTTGTTCTTCTTTCTGTTTTTGTCCTTTTATTTTTCTACGTCTTCCTTATTTCTATTACTTACTCACTCTTTGGCTACACCACTTTGGTAGTAGGGGTTCTATCATTGCACATTCCACTTTTTCTCTCTCTTGATTTTTCTCTCTTCTTTTCTCTTAACTATAGCTAAAAATCAAAATTGAAGCTGTACAATAACTGTATTATATCATATGCCGCTGGTTATATTTGTGTACACTTGCTTCTAATAAATAAAAAATAGAAAAATAATAAAAACCACTGAATCAAGCACTTGAACAACTAATCTTTATTTTGACAAAACACAATTACAGTTCCCACCACTGTACCTAACCACCCTCTAGGCCTCGCTCAAACAGAGACACTCCAGAAGGTCACACAGTCCCAAGCGCTCTCCCAGAAGATCGCCGCTGGCCCGTGTGGCAGCGGAATTTTATAGGTCGCGGGACCTCGAGGGGCCGAACCACATGGGGGTGGTCTTTTTACAATCCAATTACAGATATCAATTAACCCCATACATAACAGACATTTCCCTAACCCAATAATACAGCAGCTAATACATTGTATTCAAACAGTATTTCTCAAGGAAGCCAACATAGCAACATTTACCCTGATCTGCAAGAAACCTAGACAAGGCTCAATATCTCATCCAATCAACACTCGGCAAAGTAGAACTCTACAACAGTATTTACAGTTATTTACAAGGTGTATGTCTGGTTTGCAGTCATCCAATCCATTCTATGCATTTTGCACCTAATTGACAGGGTCTGCAGATGTTCTCATTCTTTTCCTGCAGCTTGTATCTAGGCTCTAGACAAACTGGCACCACTCCGCAGCTTGTCCCAGTTCTGCAGAGAGCAATTCCAAATTGACCAAATCTCCCAGCAGCCCTGAAGCTTTTACCCCATTTTAAAGTCCTAACCGCTCCAATTTGGCCAGGATTAGCAATAGCATGCAACAAAAACTTTTCATTGTACCCAATGTACATGTACAATAACAAGCTAAACTTAAACTCAATTCAACCTCCCCATTTCTGATGCGGAATGGTCTGTCCTCAGCAGAGGCCTCACCTTTGTTCCCCTCCACCTCCACCTCTACGAGTTCCATGTCCTCCACGATGTAGAGCTCTTTTTCCGTCGCCTCCGCCTCCGGGCCTTTTCCTATGGGAAGGAGTCCTCACCACCAGGTGATGACCCCTTCTCCCGTCTCCAACGGACCCCCTCCTCTTGGACTCCTCCGGATGGCCATCTACCTTCTTTAGATCTTTTCATTTACAACTGCCGGCGGGCCATCTACTGCCTCAAATTTTCCGCCCCCCTACTCACTCTAACCTCTCCCCCCTGAACGTACAGCCCTTCCGCTCACTCTGCAGTAACCCCGACTGGATAATCAAACCTGCTGACAAGGGAGGTGCCGTGATAGTCTGGCGCGACTGAGGCCAGGTGACAACTCTTAGACACCTCCTCCTACTTATCCTTGGACCATGACCCTACAGACGAGTATCAGGCCTTAATCTCAAGCACCATCACTGATTTCATCACTTCTGGCACTTTGCCCTCTAAAGCATTCAACCTTATCATTCCCCAGCCCTGCACGGCCCGATTTTATCTTCTCCCCAAAATCCACAGACAGAACTGTCCTGGCAGACCCATTGTTCCTGCTTGTTCATGTTCCATCAAATTAATTTCAACATCCTAACCCCCTAATCCAATCCCTCCCTAACTTTGTCCAAGACACCTCACACGCTCTTAGTCTCCTCAATTACTTCTGTTTTCCAGGCCCCCACTCCTCATCTTTACTATGGATGTCCAGTCACTCTACACCTCCAACCCCCACCAGGAGGATCTTAAAGCCCTCCGCTTCTTCCTCGACCGCAGAACCAGCCAATTTCCGTCTACCAATACTCTCCTCGACCAAGCAGAGCTGGTCCTTACCCTCAACAATTTCTCCTTCATCTCCTCCCACTTCCTCCAAATCCAAGGCACTCGCATGGGCCCCAGCTATGCCTGCCTCTTTGTAGGGTATGTCGAACAATCCCTATTCCTGGCACACACTGGCCCTATCCCCGAACTCTACCTCCGTTACATTGACGACTGCATTGGTGCTCTCCTGCACCTGTGCAGAACTCACTGACTTCATCAACTTCACCACTAATTTCAATCCTGCACTCAAATTCACTTGGACCATCTCCGACATCTCCCTACCATTTCTAGATCTCACCGTCTCCATCACAGGAAATAGACAATTCACCAAAATCTACTACAGTCCGACTGACTACCATAGCTATCTTGACCACTCTTCTTCCCACCCTGCATCCTGTAAATACTCTATCCCCTTCTCCCAATTCCTCCGTCTACGCTGCATCTGTGCCCAGGATGAGGTGTTCCATACCAAGCCATCGGAGATGTCATCATTCTTTAGGAAATGGGGGTTCTCCTCTTCCATTATAGATGAGGCTCTCACTAGGGTCTCCTCGATATCCAGCAGCTCCACTCTTACTCCCCCTCCCCCATTCGTAACAAGGACAGAGTCCCCCTTGTCCTCACCTTCTGCCCCATCAGCCGTCGCATACAGCATATAATCCCCCAACATTTTCGCCACCTCCAACGAGATCTCACTACTGGTCACATCTTCCCATCTTCACCCCTTTCTGCTTTCCGCAGAGACCGTTCCCTCCGTAACTCCCTGGTCAACTCGTCCCTTTCCATCCAAACCACTCCCTCCCCAGGTACTTTCCCCTGCAACCGCAGGAGATGCAACACCTGCCCCTTTACCTCCCCCCTCGACTCCATCCAAGGACCCAAACAGTCTTTCCAGGTAAAGCAGTGGTTCACTTGCACCACCTCCATCCTCATCTACTGTATCCGCTGTTCCAGGTGTTAACTTCTCTACATCGGCGAGACCAAGCACAGGCTCGATGATCGTTTCGCTGAACACCTCCGCTCAGTCTGTCTTAACTTACCTGATCTCCCGGTGGCTCAACACTTCAACTCCCCCTCCCATTCCCAATCTGACCTTTCTGTCCTGGGCCTCCTCCATTGTCAGAGTGAGGCCCAGCCCAAATTGGAGGAAAAGCACCTCATATTTTGCTTGGGTAGTTTACACCCCAGCGGTATGAACATTGACTTTTCTAACTTTAGATAACCCTTGCTTTCTCTCCCCATCCCCTTCCCCTTCCCAGTTCTCCCACTAGTCTTACTGGCTCTGCCTACATTCCATCTTTGACCCACCCCCTCCCCTTACATCAGTCTGAAGAAGGGTCTCGATCCGAAACGTCGCCCATTCCTTTTCTCCAGAGGTGCTGCCTCACCCGCTGAGTTACTCCAGCATTTTGTGTCTACCTTCAACTCAACTCAAGCTATTTTCCCTTCATCCCTACAATTTATACTCTCTCATATTTAGTTTAGTTTTAGTTTAGTTTATTATTCCCACGTGTACCATGGAACAGTGAAAAGCTTTGTTTGCGTGCTATCCAGTCAAGGAAACGACTCTAGATGATTACAATCAGGCTGTCCACAGTGCACAGATAAAGAATAAAGGATACAACATTTAGTGCAAGATATAGCGAAGACCCTATAAGAGCAAAATTAAAAAACAAAAGAAAAAGAGTTAAGAAATAGACCCTAGAAAAGAAAGAGAAAGAGAAAGAGGAAAAAGAGAGAAACAAATATTTTTATGAGCATTACGTAAATGGGACATACCAACTCTTCAACTAGCATCCCCCCTTACCTGACCTCAATTTTTTTTTAAAGTACTTTTGCACCCTATATTTGTAATAATTCTATAAATGCAGACCACGTCAGGTGGAAGTGATCTGGTTTACATGCTAGGAGGAGTCTTATCTCTTCTAGGTGTAATGTTTCGAACATATTTGAAGTCCACATATTTATAGTTGGTATTGGAGCCTTCTTCCAAAATTTTAGAATTAGCATTTTTCCAGTTATTAACCCATTGTCCATTAGTTTCTTTTGAAACACATTTAGTTCTGGGCCATCTTCCGTTATTCCGAAGATAATCCATTCTGCTTTGGGTATCAGTCTTATTTTAAATAACTTTGTAAAGATTTCAAAAATTTCATTCCAAAAATTTTGAATTTTTGTACAGAAAACGAATGAGTGCGCTATAGTAGCTTCTTGGGATTGACATTTATCACAAATAGATGATACATTTGGGAAAATTTTATGAATTTTAGTTTTCGAATAATATAATCTATGTAAAATTTTAAATTATATTAAAGTGTGTCTTACATTAATCGAACATTTATGCACGTTTAATAAGTGTTCATTCCAACTTTCCTTTGAAATTTTAATAGCTAACTCTTGTTCCCAGTCTCTTCTGATACCCTCCATAGATGGTATTTGTACATTTAAGATAATATTATACAAATATGAAATTAAGTTTGCAGATTCAGCTTTTATCTGCATTGCCTCATCCAATACATCTACTGGGTTATTATAATGATCTTTTGTATATTTTTTCAAATAGTCGCATATTTGAAAATATTTAAAATATTGATTATTTCCGAGTTTATATTTTATTTGTAATTGTTGAAATGAAAGTAATTTTCCAGTTTCATACAAGTCACCAAGCGTTTTAATTCCTAGTCTATCCCAATGTGTAAAAGCTTTATCTATAATAGAGGGATTAAACGAAGGGTTATTAACTATAGGTAATAAAAGTGATAAATTTCTTAATTTTAAATTTTGTTTTATTTGTTTCCAAATTCGGATTGTACTATGAATAATTGGGTTCTTATTATAATTTATGTTATTCAATTTCATTGGAGAAAGGAGGATCGCTCCAATGTTTCCAGAGGAGCAATCCTCTTTCTCCATTACAATCCAGTCCACTTGCTGGGCGGAGTTATCCATCAGTTGAATCATATTTTTAATATTTACTGACCAATAATAATACATAAAGTTAGGTAGTGCTAAACCCCCTAATACTTTAGGTTTATTCAGATGAGTTTTTTGTATTCTATGTGATTTATAGTCCCATATAAAATTAGTGATATCTGGGTCGAGTTTTTTAAAAAACTTCTTTGATAAGTATATAGGAATCGATTGAAATAGGTATAAAATTTGTGGTAGAAAGATCATTTTTATTGCGTTTATTCGGCCTATTAAAGACATCAGGAGTGTTTTCCAGAATTTAATTAGTGTGTTTAATTTATTAAGTAGGGGGTCAAAATTTGCCCTAAACATACCTTGATATGTTCTGGTAATTTCGATTCCCAAGTATTTAAATTTTTCTGTAGCTATTTTAAAAGGGAATTTTAAAAGATGTGTTGAATCTTTCGGTTTTATTGACATAATTTCACTTTTATTCCAATTTATTCTATATCCAGAAAAAGATCCAAAGTCTTCAATTAAATTTAATATATTTGGTATAGTGATTTGAGGTTTTGTAATGTACAGTAATATATCATCCGCGTATAAAGATATTTTATTATATGAGTCTTTAGTATTATATCCATGGATATCAGGGTGTATTCTAATTTTTTCTGCTAGCGGTTCAATAATGAGAGCAAACAGCTGTGGTGATAATGAGCATCCTTGTCTATTTCCCCTTGATAGTTGGAATTTCGCAGATAATATGTTATTAGTTAGTATTCTAGCTGTAGGTTTGTTATATAGTAACTTGATCCATAGAATAAAATTCTCCCCCAGTTGGAATTTTTGTAATACTTTATCCATATAATTCCATTCTACTTGATCAAATGCTTTTTCAGCATCCAGCGAAATAATTGATAATTCTTGATCTTCAGATTTGTGTGAGTGCATTATGTTGAGTAGACGTCTCATATTGTTAGATGAGTATCTCTTAGGGATAAACCCCGTCTGATCTGGGTTTATTAATTTACTAATGTATTTACTTAATCTTCTAGCTAATGTTTTCGCTAATATTTTTTGATCTGTTTAACAATACTATAGCTCTATATGAACCAGGTTCTTCTAAATCTTTGTTTTTCTTAGGTATTAGTGTAATCGTTGATATTATTGGAATCAATTGTCGTTTTAGATGTATACAAATTCTCATAAAATTGCGCAAATCTTTTATTAATATCCGGTGTTGTTAATAATTCCCCTTTATCTGATTTGATCTTTGGTATAGTATGTTCCTTTTCTCGTTTTTTTAGCTGGCGAGCCAAAAGTTTATGCGGTTTATCCCCAAATTCAAAATGCTCTTGTTTTGTAATTTGAAAAAGTCTTATGTTTGGCAGATAATAATTTATTTAATTTAAATTTCAAAATTATTATTTTATTATGTTTATCTATTGATGGATCTTTAGCATTATCTATATCCATTTGTGTAATAAGTTCTTCTAACTGTCTTTGTTCATTCTTATTCTTTTTATTTTGAAAAGCTTGATATGAAATTATAATACCCCTAATGTATGCTTTAAAAGATTCCCATAATACAGTAGGCGATATATCTGGAGTATCATTTATTTGAAAAAATACCTCCATTTGTTCTTTTAAATATATACTCGCTTGTGGATCTTTTAGAATTTGAGAATTAAATCTCCAAAACGATTTATTCTTAAACATTCCTTCCAGTTTTAAAAAGAAAGTTAGTGGAGAATGGTCTGAAATCGAATTTGTGTGGTATATTGCGTTAGATGTTTGGGGGGTTAATTTTGTATCCAGCAGAAAGTAGTCTATACGTGAGTATGTCTTACGTACCATTGAATAAAACGAGTATTCCCTGCCAGTTGGATTAACAATTCTCCAAACATCTGCTATATTAGTATTATTTATATAGGTATTGAGAAGTTCCCCGGTTTTCGATTTCATTTTCCCTCTCTGTTTTTGGCTTGATTTATCTAAGTACGGATCT
The DNA here is from genome assembly GCA_038087875.1 of Malacoraja senta. NCBI lineage: Eukaryota > Metazoa > Chordata > Chondrichthyes > Rajiformes > Rajidae > Malacoraja > Malacoraja senta. The sequence continues at coordinate 22,862,040 of CM075980.1, forward strand.
AAAACACAGTTAAAGTCTCCTCCTATTATAACATTTTGATAGTTAGACTCTGCAATTATGTTGAAAATTTTATTGAAAAAGTGGGGGTTATCAAAGTTAGGGGCATATATATTTACCAAGGTAAGTGGAGTATCATGGATTTCTCCATTAACTATTAGGTATCTCCCTTCTATATCTGTTATGATATTCTTTGCTTTAAATGGTATACCTTTTCTTATAATGATTGGCGTGCCTCTAGATTTTGAAGTAAATGAAGAATGGTATGTTTGACCTATCCATTTCGCCCTCAACCTAACTTGATCCTGAGATTTTAAGTGTGTTTCTTGTAGGAAGGTAATGTCGGAGTTGTACAGTTTCAGCTGAGCTAGTATCTTACCCCTTTTAATAGGTTCGTTAATACCTCTTATATTCCAACTACAAAATGAGATTCCTCCTAGGTTCTTTTGTTTGGTGTCATGCATTTTGAATAATGATAGTACCTTTAAATCTTGTGGTGCATCCATATCCCAGGTCTTTGGGTATTGGGGGAACTTTTGAGTTTTTAAGTTTTGTTGGTATGTCCATTTTACACTTATCACTAAACACAAAACACAAACGTGATTTTATGTGATTAAAAAAAAACTAAAAAAGTGAAAATACAGTGTCTGATATAGTCGGCACTGTAGCGAGTGTCCCACCTGTAGGTGGGAAAAAACCTTGTTTTGACTTCCATTGCGTTGTTACACAAATAGCTCCGCTCTCTTGGTTAATCATAACATATTAAAATATTAAAACGGGGCCTCACATTCAGATATATAATACAATTTTACCCTGGGTATTTCATTATAACATATATATATATCGGAATTTTAACTACTAATTATTAAACCGATACTTTTGACTTCAATAAGAATCAACTGTTGGTTGAAGGGGTTACCGAGACGTGCCCCTGGGCCTAAGCCAGGTGCTCGTTTCTCATCCCCTCCTCCCACTTATAGATAAGGTTTCAATTTATTAAAAATTCATATTAGTATGTTAGTTAGTTCGTTATTTTTTATTTTTGTTTTTGTTAGTATTCTAATCTAACATGCATAACTTATTAAGTTGTTAATAGGATAAGTTCTTACAATTGGTTATAATATTATAATCTAATAAGCAAGTAAATGCTTCTGGTATATACCATTCCCATCTGTTCAGCTGTTTACTCGTTTTGAACAGAAAGTGTCCTTGATTCAACATTCCAAAGATAACAGTCTAACTATCCCCAGACAAAGCATTGCTTAGAATGGTTCAGTTCTGCCAAACCCCCCTTTGATTTCTATTTTTCAGCGATAGTTTGGGCATATTTAAACGCGTCTTCAGGCTTAACAAATGACTTTTCAAAACCCTTAAAGGAAATACGCATTTTCGCGGGGTAAAAAATCCCATATCTGATCCCTTCTTTCCCTCTTAAAAGATCCTTAACCTTCTCGAATTTGTTTCTTTTTTGCACAATTTCATACGGGTAGTCCCTGAATATCTTAATAGTGTCATTGTCCAGCCGCAGTTGCACACCGTATTTGATTTTGCTCATAACATCTTCCAGTTCTAAAATATCCCGAAATTTCACAATAATATGTCGTGGATAAGTTTTTCCCGCACCAGATCTTTGTTTAAATCTTGGGACACGATGAGCCACTTCGATTTTCGGTTCTCTGGAAAGATTCAGCAGTTGTTTAAGCAAGCCCATGCAAACTCACGCACATCCTCCCCTTCGGCTCCCTCTGAGACTCCAAGAATTCTCAAATTCTGACATCTAGAGCGAGCTTCCAGGTCCAGGCATTTTTCTGAAACTTTACTGAGTTGAGTCACCATCTGTAGGGAAGTTTGTTCATTTTCTCGCCTCATTTGCTCATGTTCTTGCCTCATTTTCGCCATGTCTTCAACCACTCGAGCTGTGATTTTCTCCAATTCCGTAATTGTGCGCATACTTGCAGCTACTGTTTCAAGCACAGCCGTGAACTTGTCTGTAGTAGTTTCATCCATCTTGTCCATTCTCTCTGATAGTCCATCTTTCACCTCATCAATTCGTTTATTCATAATGTCCAGTGAATCAATCATATTCTTCTGATTACCAGCATTTAAATCCCTCATCATCTTCTCCATTCCTTCCATCATTTTTGCCATATTTTCCTTCATATCTTCCTTCATATTTTCCTTCATATTTTCCATCATAATTTTATTTTCGTCCAAAATCTCATCTTTCATATTTTTCACTGATTTCTTCCAGTCATCAAACTCTTTCTTAGATCTTGTATCCATTTCTGCAGCCACTTCAGAGACTTCAGAGACTTCAGAGGTAACTTCTGCTTCAGGCTTCTTCTGGTCTCTCAGCAGCTTTTTCACTGATCTCTGAGGGCTCACAGCTGGAGGCAGTTTACTCATTTAAAGGGCTTTAAACCACCGTTTAAAACATTGCGCTTAATGATGACGTCATCAGCGCGGCGACCAGAAGCTCCGGTAAGGTTTTTAAAAACAATCCCGATGTCTGGACCCGTTTTACACGATAAATCGTGAAATTTTTCGGGAGAGGAGCTAGGTGCACGTCTGTTAGTCCAACATGGCGCCACCGGAAGTCTCTAAAGATAGTTCAAAGGTCTCCTGTGACGTACATGGGAGGTCAGGACCGCACTCTAATTGTTGCCCGATAACAGCTGGGAAGAAACTGCCCCAGAATCTGGAGGTATGCGTTTTTATACTTCTGTACCTCTTGCCTGATGGGGGATGGGAGAGTGGAGAAGAGAGAGTGACTGGGGTGAGACTCGTCCTTGATTATGCTGGTGGCCTTGCCGAGGCAGTGTGAAGTGTAAATGGAGTCAATGGAAGGGAGGTTGGTTTGTGTGATGGTCACATATTTGCCGATCAACTCACGGCCATGGCCAACATTTAGGGACAATTTACCACATCCAATTCTACTACCAGGATATCCTTGGAATGTGGAAATAAACCAGAGCGCCCGGCAAAAACCCTTGCAATTATAGTGAAAAGTATAAGCTCCTTTCACTGGCCCCCGAGGTCAGGATCAAACTTGGGTCTCTGAAAGTGATCGCTGGAAATTACCAAATATATTCTATGAATAATTCACCGTCTTGGTTCTGCTTACTCACTGTACATATTAGAGAGTCATTGAGTCATACAATCTCAACCTCTCCCAACAACTCAGGCGTCAAGTCCTGGCAACATGCTCGTAAATCTTCGTTGCATGCTCTCCAGCTTAACAACATCTTTCCTATTGCAGTGTGACCAAAACAGAACATGACACTCTAAATGTGGCCTCACCAATCTCTTGTACAATTGTAACATGACCTCCCAACTTCTATACTTTATACACTGACTGAGGAAGGCCAATGTACCAAAAGATTTCTTGACCACCCTATCTAGCCGCATTCAGGGAACTATGTACCTGCACCCCTAGATCCCTCTGCACTATGACACTCCCCAGAGCCCAACCATTTACTGTGATTCCCTGGTGTGACTTCCCAAAATGCACCACTTATCTGGATTTAACTGCATTAGCCAATCCTCAGCCCACCTGCCCAACAGATCAAGATTGTGCCGCAATTTTTGACAACCATCTTCGCTATCTGTGATATCATGCACTTTAGTGCCATCAACATACTCACTAATCATGCCTTGTACATTTGGCAATTTCCTATGACTGCCTTAAAAAGAAAATGTGAATTACACTTGGAGAGGGGAAATCCGCCAAACAGCTAAGTTTCGACATATGGGAAACCTGCCAACCCAGCTATCAGTTTGCTGGATCGACATTGCTCTTCCTCTATAGGGAGACGTGGAGCGTCATTTAGTGGAAACCTGCTTCAAAGAAGCACAATGACGTCACAGACCTCTGTGTGCCACCCATTCTAGGTAACTGATTGCAGTAGAAACAATTTAGATACCCCAAAGCATAAAATCCTCAAAGCTAAAGAAAGTTCCTGCTTAGATAGACACAAAATTCTGGAGTAACTCAATGGCACAGGCAGCTTCTCTGGAAAGAAGGAATGGGTGACGTTTTGGGTCGAGACCTCTTCCTTCTCTGCAGAGATGCTGCCTGTCCCCTTGAGTTACTCCAGCATTTTGTGTCTATCTTCGGTGTAACCCTGCATCTGTAGTTCCTTCCTACAAAATAACCCCTTAGTGGGTTAATGATGACACAGGAGTAGGAACCATTGCCATCTGGATTCTTCAGCATTAAGATGCCATCCCTTCAAATTATCCGTTCTCAATCCGACCACACACTGAGCACATTAGTCACTTTAAGAATGTAACAATTCCTCTTTATTACGCGTGCAGGAGTGGGAGAGCAACCACGAGTATGTTTACATTCTCGATGTCCCTCGTGGTCCCACTCAATTATTCTGTGCACAGGCAGTATATATTATACATGAATATTCACGGGTCCAGCTAATCACACAGCTAATCATCCAGTCAGCACATTCCTTGATCCGGTTCTTATTGTCTGGAACAGACTTGTTTTTCTCTGCAGTACCACTTGGTATCGGGCATCTTCCCTTTTTAGTCACAACACCTTTTGCAGTTCTGCAAAACCACCTGTTATCCACTAGCTAGCAATTGTAAGTAAGTGAAGCAAGCTCACCACGCGCACCATGCAATCTGTCACGTACACTTTAACTCTTAAACGCCCACCCTCCTCTACATTATCAACAACCAGAGAGCACTCCTGACCTCCCATCTATCTTATTGGAGACCTTCGTTAAGTCTTTACGGAACTCTATATTGCAGCAAAATGTTATTCACTTTGTTCTGTATCGGTGCACTGTAGACGACTTGATTGTAATCATGTACAATCTTTTCGCTAACTGCATAGTGTGCAATAAAAAAGCTTTTCGCTGTACCTCGGCACAAGTGACAATAATAATAAACAAAACTAAAATAAACACATGAGTAGGGAGGTTATGCTTCTATCTTAGAGTGTGTAAACTCCACACAGACAGCACCCGAGATCAGTATTGATCCCGGGCCTCTGGCGCTGTGAGGCAGCGGTCCTATCCGCTGCACCACTTTCTGATGAAGCTTTGCGGGGAGAGTAACTTTAACAAAATCAGAAAATATTAAAAACTGGAAACAATTCATTCAAATATTTCATGCTCATAGGATATAGGAGCAGAATTAGGCCATTCAGCCCATCAAGTGTACTCTGTCATTCAATCATGGCTGATCTATCTTTCCCTTTCAACCCCATTCTCCTGCCTTCTCCCAATAACCCCTGACACCCGAACTAATCAATAGAGTTTTTAGTTAAAGTCATAGCGTGATACATTGTGGAAACAGGCCCTTCGGCCCAACTTGCCCAACCGGCCAACATGTTCCATCTACACTAGTCCCACATGCCCGCATTTGGTCCATATCCCTCCAAACATGTCCTATCCATGTAAACCTGTCCTATCCATGTAAACCTGTCATATCCATGTCCTATTCATGTGTTGCTGGCTTCTTACCCTCAAGTGTTTTTGACTAACATGGTTTTTATCATTTTCAAGTTCATTATACCGGCTTTGGTCTGAGATTCCTGCTGTCTTCCTGCTTTTCAACTATGTTCCAGCTTACTACCCCTCTCCCCCCCCCCCCCCCCCAAAATCAGTCTGAAGAAGAGTCCCATCCAATCGGTCCATTCCTTCATAGATGCTGCCTTAACCGCTGAGTTCCTCCAGCATGTGGCGCTTTTCTCAAGATTCCAGAATCTGCAGTTCCTCATGTCTCCGAGCACCATGGGTGGCTGGTTCAGATGAAGGGGGGGGGGGGAGCGGGTATGATGCCATTGGATCCAATGACGAGTACCCACTTTACAGGGAAATGGCAGCAAAATCTGAAGGTAAATTGCAAAGCTACACCCAGGTGATATATCTCTATACCTTTGCCAGTTTCTTGAATTTGGATTGTAATTTTATAATTCAACTTGAGCAAATTGCATTTACTTTAACTTGGTCTCAGGATGTGGGAAACACATTAAAAATTGCACACACGTGTCTTTTGTGACTGATGGTAGTGTGTGAAACTGGACGGATTGATGGTCAGACAGTCGGTGAAGTCGTGCTCTGGGTGTGCTTAGCACTCGCTGTTGTTGCCTTTAGTAGAGGACTTCCCATATCATAGCGTGTGACATTAGCAAACACAGACAGAAGGCCAGATTCCTGCACTCCACAATAAATTGCATAAAACAGGGCGGCACATTGGCGTAGCTGGTGGGCTGCTGCCTCAAAACACCACACACCCGGGTTTGACCCTGAATGCTGTTCGTGTGGAGTTTGCGCGTTCCCTTGTGACCGCTTGGGGTTCCTCCGGGTGCTCCTGTTTCCTCCCACTTCCCAAAGGCGTGCAGGTTTGAAGGCTAATTGGCCTCTGTAAAATTTCCCTGACTATGTAGGGAGTGGATGAGAAAGTGGGATAATGTAGAATGATTAGTAAGGGGGTCTGGGGTTATGGGAGGGCAGGAGAATGGGGTTGAGAGGGAAAGATGGATCAGCCATGACTGAATGGTGGAGTAGACTTGCTCGGTCGAATAGCCTAATTCTGCTCCTATAACTTCTGAACTAATGAACTAGTGTGAATGGTGTGGTTGATGGTCGGTGTGGACTCGATGGGTTGAAAGGCCTGTTTTCATGCTGTATTTCTAAAACTAAACTGTATGACAGGTGCTTATATTGAGTGATATTGCTGCCAGAATCACATGCATCCATTTAACCGACAGAGGCTGAGGTGTTTTGAGGGTGTTTTATGGGACAGCAACAGCTACTTAAAAGGGAGCAAAATGTTGCTGCCCAGTTTATCCTTTTGACCTGCAGGAGCACTGAGAAGCACATTAGTCATCCTGCTTTCTGACCGGGCTGCTAGATAGAGGAGGTGGTTGAGAGCTAGATCTTCGGTAAGATAAGGGTCTTGCAGCAAGCTTTTTGCTCTCCTTTCAACTCTATGATATCAGAACAAGGCTTTCTGATCTTCACACCTTTTCGTGCTGCCCGAGATTTGATTAAAAGCCGCTCATTGTGGGGGAAGTGAGTTTAATAGTTGTACATGTTCTGCTACCGTGCTTCGTAAAGGGAGTGCCTGGAATGCTCTGTCAGGGGTGGTGGTTGAGGCAGATACTTTAGCGCCATTTTAGTGAATTTTGAATCGGAATATGGATACGCAAAATGATGACCAGAGAAGAAACTCGGTTTTTGCTCTGTTTGGGAGGAGAGGAAGTGAGAATAAACATGCCGAAAATAGATGCTTAATAGAGATGACATTAAACTGTGAAAGAGAAGAAGTGATGATTCAGGGAAGAAGGAATTACTCACAGAGGCACCCTTCTCGGAACAGTGAAAATATTTAACCTCAGAGATTTGACTTTGAGCAGTTGGTATATGATTAAAAAGATTTGGTTAATGGCATTATTCAGAATGGACTGGAGTATTCCCCTTTAAAGGTTAATAGTCCTAGTCCTGGTCATAATGCATGGAAACAAGCCCTTTGACCCAACTCATCCATACCAACCAAGATGCTCCATCTAAACATGTCCCACCTGCCATATAAATTGACCCACGTCCCTCTAAACCTTTTCCTATCCATGTACCTGTTCAAATGTCTCTTAATGTTGTTATTGTACCTGCCTCAACTACCTCCTCCGGCAGCTTGTTCCATGTACCCACCACCATCTGGCTGAAGAGATTACCCCCCTCAGGTTCCGATTCAGCTTAAAACGTTGCACTTTTGATCTTGATTCCCCTAAAAGACTCAGTGCAGTCACCGTGTCCATTCTCCTCATGACTTTATACACCTCTATAGGATCAGCCCTCAGCTCCTTCACTAGACCTGCCAGGGGACCTACGCGAGGATTTTGTTTGTTGATTTTCGCTCTGCATTCAACACCATTGTGCAGAGCTACTACACTCCAAACTTTTCCAGTTGACTGTGCCTGAACCCCTCTGTCGGTGGATCACCAGCTTCCTGCCAGACAGAAAGCAGCATGTGAGGCTGGGAAAGCACATCTCAGACCCGCAGACCCTCAGCATAGGAGCACCGCAAGGCCACTCCAAAGATAAAGTTCTATATTTCACTAGTTTAGTTTACTAATACAGCATGGAAACAGGCTTTTAGTAATACAGCATGGAAACAGGCTTTTCGTCCCACAGAGTCCACACCGACTATCGATCATCCTTTCACACTAGTTCTATGTTATCCCACTTGCCATCCACCCCCTACACACCAGGGGCAATTTACAGAGGACAATTAGCCTACAAACCTGCATGTTTTTGGGGTGTGGAAGGGACCACCATCACCACCCTGGCCACGCTCTCGTTTCAGTCCTGTCTTTGGGATGAAGGTATAGGAGCCTGAAAACAGGTTCTGAAGCAGCTTCTTCCCAACAACCATCAGGCTCTTTACACTTTACACTTTAGAGATACAATGTAGAAACAGTCCTTTTGGCCCACTGGGTCCGTGCCGACCAGCGATCATCGTGTACACCAACACTATCCTGCACAATAGTGACAATTAACCTACAAACCTGTACATCTTTGGAGTGTGGTAGGAAACCAGAGCACCCGGAGAAAACCCATGCTGGCACATGGAGAATGTACAAACTCCATACAGACAGCACCCGTAGTCAGGAATGAACCCAGGTCTCTGTCACTGGAAGCAGCAACTCTACCGCTGCTCCACTGTGCCGCCTTCACATGAACTCTACAAACACCAACTAAACTGCAAACTACAAACTGTCTTGGTTGCACTTTTGGTTTTTATTTTGCATTAAAAAAATATTGAACTTTCTTTTATTTGTTTGTGTTATCTATAAATACGGTGTTGACAGATCTGTTAAGTTCCTACAAGGAAGAGTTGAATGTTGCATTTTCAGTAGATGTGACAATTAAACATCCATGACTCAATGAAACCGAAACACCCAGAGGAAATCCATGAGTGCTTTTGTTTGGTTCTCTGTAGTTAACTGTACTAGTTCCAGATGTTTTTTCCACATGGTGTTCTTTCGATCAGCACGGAAACTGGCCCTTCTGCCCACCCAGCCTGTGCCAACCATTTACACTCAATTCTTGTTATCCTCCCCACATTCACCACATCAACTATCCCTCATTCTACCACTCACCTACATACCAGGATCGCCAACCGATTCATTTCCTGACTGACTCCATCTTTGGGGTGTGGTCACAGGGTTGTGGACAGGAGAACTCCACACAGGCAGCACTGGAGTATCTCAGGATAGAATGCAGGTCATTGGAGCCACGAGGCCGCAGTTCTACCCATCCATCTAAATTATCAGGAACTTGAACGCACTGCGCTCACTGTTTGGAAGCTTGTTGGACAGGCATACCAATCATGAAAAGTTGCTAGTGTACTCCTGCTCTGCTCTCCGAGCTAACATACCGGCATGGATTAATTCCTACCTGCCCATGGCCATGGAGATTGGTGGGACAAAGGTGGACTGTGGTTCCCCTGTGACTAGTTTGGGGAGCACACAAAATGCTGGAGTAACTCAGTGGGTCAGGCAGCATCTCTGGAGGACACGAAGAGAGTAGTTTTGAGACAAGACCCTTCTGCAAATCTTTCTCCCCAAGAACCATCTCCCCTCTCTCTCACTGTCCTCCCCTCCCCCTTAACCCTAGCTGACCTTGCACTGGTTTCTCCCGTCCCCTCCCCCCTCCCCTTCCATCTTTACCGTTTACAATGGATACACAATAGGCAACCTTCTACCCCCAAGCGAAGCGATTTGCAACTCTTCATCCTTTTTGGGCTCACAGCTGTCTCTTCACCTCTGACCTTTGACCAACAATCAGCTTATCAAATAACCCCCTCGCCTGTGTCCACCTCTTACTGGCCATGCTCTGTCCGTTCCTCCTTTCTTCCAGCTTTTTTCCCACTCCCCCTTGCAATCAGTCTGAAGAAAGGTCCCGAGCCAAATTGTCGCGTATCTATCTTCACCAGGGATACTGCCTGACCCGCTGAGTTACTCCAGCATTGACTATTGACCTCGGGCCCTGCTGCAGTGGTTACATGCACTCCACGCACTTCAGTTCAGCACACTTCCTTTTTCTTAACATTTAAAAATATCTCTTTCTTGGAAAATAAACTAACTTACATTTTCCCATTTTAAACAGAGCTGACGAGATTATCTTTCCACTCCTCTCATTTCCATTTCCTAAGTTCTAACATCCACTGTTCCAACTTACTGTCTTTGCAAACTGTGATGTATGTCTCAACTTTCTATGGGCACGCGCATGGGCCCCAAGCTATGCCTGCCTCTTTGTAGGGTACGTCGAACAATCCTTGTTCGAGGAGGACCGTGGCCCTATCCCCGAACTCTACCTCCGCTACATTGACGACTGCATTGGTGCCACCTCCTGCACCCATGCAGAACTCACTGACTTCATCCATTTCACCACTAACTTCCATCGGCACTCAAATTCACCTGGACCATTTCCGACATCTCACTGTTTCTAGAACTCACTATCTCCATCGCAGGTAACAGACGACTGACCAACATCTAGTATAAACCCACTGACTGCCATGGCTATCTGGACTACACTTCTTCCCTACCCTGCTTCCTGTAAAGACTCTATCCCCTACTCCCAATTTCTCCGTCTACGCCGCATCTGCACCCAGGATGAGGTGTTCCAAACCAGGGCATCAGAGATGTCCTCATTCTTTAGGGAACAGGGGTTCCCCTCTTCTACTATAGATGAGCCTCTCACCAGGGTCTCCTCTATACCCGTAGCTCCGCTCTCACTCCGCAACCCCCCCACTCGTAACAAGGACAGAGTCCCCCTCATCCTCACCTTCCACCCTACCAGCCGTAACAAAAAAAACAGATAATCCTCCAACATTTTCACCATCTCCAATGTGATCCCACCAATGGCCACATCTTCGTATCTCCTCCCCTTTCGGCTTTCCGCAGAGACCGCTCCCCTCCATGACTCCCTGGTTAATTCGGCCCCTTCCCACCCAAACCAACTCCTCCCTGGTACTTTCCCTTGCAACCGCAGGAAATGCTACACTTGTCATCGCTCTACCCTCCCCCCCTCCACTCCATCCAAGGATCCAAGCAGTCTTTCCATGTGAGGCAGAGGTTCACCTGCACCTCCTCCATCCTCATCTGTTGCATCCGCTGTTCTAGGTGTCAACTGCTCTACATCGGTGAGACCAAACGCAGGCTTGGCGATCGCTTCGCCAACACCTCCGCTCAGTTCACATTAACCAACCCAATCTCCCGGTGGTTCAACACTTCAATTACCCCTTCATTCCAAATCCGACCATTCTGTCCTGGACCTCCTCCATGGCCAGAGTGAGTCCCACTGCAAATTGGAGGAGCAGCACGTCATATTTCGCTTGGCATTTTACACACCAGCGGTATGAACATTGACCTCCAATTTCAGGTAGTCCTTGCTTTTTCCCTCCTTCCCCTCCTCTTCCCAGCTCTCCCACAGCCTACTGTCTCCGCCTCTTCCTTTCTTCTTCACGCCCCCCACCCCCACATCAGTCTGAAGAAGGGTCTCGATCCGAAACATCACCTATTCCTTCGCACCATAGATGCTGCTTCACCCTCTGAGTTTCTCCAGCATTTTTGTCTACTTCTGAATTTTCCAGCATCTGCAGTTCTTTCTTAAACAGACTGACTGGTTACATCATGGCCTAGTCTGGCATTTCAACTTAGTTCAGAGATACAGCTTGGGAACAGGCCCTTTGCACCACTGAGTCCGTGGCGACATGCGATCACCCCATATACTAGCTCTTTGCTACATACTAGGGACAATTTACAGAAGCCAATTAACCTATAAACCAGTCTGACTTTGGAATGTGGGAGGAAACTGGAGCACCCGAAGAAAACCCACGTGGTCACGGAGAGGACGTGCAAACTCTGTGAGGACTTGCCCCCGCAGTCAGGTTCGAACATGAGTGTCTGGTGCTGCAAGGCAGCAACTCTACTGCTGCGCCACTGTGCCGCCTAAAGAAACCTCACCCCAGAGAGACTCGAACCCGCATACCCTGGCTTGGGAGGCCTGTGCTTTATCCATTGGGCCACTAGGGCTGCCTTCAAACACTTCAGTATGGAGGAGGCTGCAGAATATGGGGCCCACTTGTTCAACGAGACTGACCCCACCACCAAAGGGATTTAATGGAATCTATTCAATAATTCTTCATTGTCTCATGTATCTCGGTACATCCAGCATGGAACTATAAATGTGAACAAATTATTTTTGTCTTACTTGTTTCTTAGGATGTGGGATACACTGCTAAAGTTACATATAAGTCTTGCACTTATTTAAGGTAGACACATCACTCTTATCATTATTTCGTAATTTACATTCCTAGGTAATTAATATCAACATGTGAACCCTCTTTTGTAGAGTAGAAACAAGGAACTGCAGATGCTGGTTTACAAAGAAGGACATTGTTTACAAAGCTGGAGCAACTCAGCGGGTCAGGCAGCATGTTTGGAGAACAAGGATAAGTGGGTTGGGACCCTTGAAAATGGGGAAGGCGTGGTGGGGGGGGGGAGCAGTTGACTTTTACACAGATCAATGTCAGACGCCTGCATTTGAACATTTTTGTCATGATAACATGAAATCTATAAAGTTATTTTTCTTTATTTTTGTAACGGTGCAGCATCTCCATATGATGATGGTCTACATGCACATTTCAGAAGGCAATAGGATTAATCTATAATATTTGAATTTTTTTTTTTTCATAGGATAAAAAAATATTCCAGTAGAACATTCATGTTGCAGTATTATGTAAAAGTAGGAGCCAGTTATTTTATTGTTTCAATGATGGAGACAGCAGCTCCCTCACCTGTATGAACCTATTACCTGCCAGGCTTTGTCCTGCCCGTCCTCTATCCAGCTCCCCCCCCCCCCCCCCCCACCCCATCCCACAATCAGTCTGAAGAATTGTCCTGACCCGAAACGTCACCTATCCATGTCCTCCAGAGATGCTGCCTGACCCGTTGAGGTACTCTGGCATTTTGCGTCATTTTGCTTTTGTTTGTCATTTGCACTGGCAACGAAAAGTGAAATTCTTACTTGCAGCAGCATAACTGGCCTATAACACACTACACATTGATATAATAAACAAAAAATTAAATGAAATTAAAAAAAAACAATACTAGTGCAAGAAGCCTGAAGTCCTTGGTACGACCATGACAGTTCATTGTTCATAGATTAGTTCATGTTTTGTAGTGTTCATGATCCTGATGTGTATTGGGAAGAAATCAGGTTCTTGAACTTTCGTTTTCAGGCTCATGTAACTTCTTCCCAATGATAGGAGTGAAATGATAGTGTGGCTAGGCTGGTGTGGGTCTTTTGTTGATGCTGGCTGCCTTATTGAGGCAGCATCTCTATAGATCCCTTCGATGGTGGGGAGGTCAGTACCAGTGATGGGATGGGTGGTGCCAGGATTGAGGACTGGTGTTTGATCACTTTTATTCAGTCAGTTGAAGGCTATGTTTATGCTTTGGAGATGATAATGAACCTTGTCATCAACTTATAAAACCTCCAGCAATCTTTTATAAATCCCACGTGATTGATCGCAAAATCAGGAACATAATTGGAAATGAAAGTCTTTATTTGAATACATATTTTCAGGATTATTTTAAGGTCATTCTCACATCCAAATTAATCTTCTATGGTACACTGCTGGATCTTGTGGGCAGTTCATATTCTAGAGCATAGTTATGAAACTCATCTTAATTTACTTCCAGGAATGTAATTATAAAGTTGTATTTTGTTGGCAAATTCAGGAAATGATTCTTGTTCACGTTAGTTTGAAGTATGTGGCCCAAGCTTTGAGTCAGCATTGAAGGAGACAATATTCATTGCTGATCTAACAAAAAAACTGCTCGCATAAAATCGGGGGGGGGGGGGGGGGGGGGGGGGGGAGGGGGGAGGGGGGGGGGCATTTCCTGTTTTTCAGTGCAATTTGCACACAGAAGCTTGTTACGCAAGAAGCTGTGCTGTGCAGCAACAGAGAGACACCAAGAGCACAAAGTGCTGGAGTAACTCAGTGTGTCAGGCAGCTTCTGTGGAGAAAAAGGATGGGCGACATTTCAGGTCAGGACACTTCTTCAGACTGTTCAGTTTGAAGAAGGGTCCGGAACCAAAGCTTTACCTGTCCTTTTTTCTCTGGAGATGTTGCCTGTCCTGCTGAGTTACTCCAGCACTTTGTATCATTTTTTGTCATTGGTACTGGCAATAAAACAATGAAATTCTCACTTGCAGCAGCATGACAGGCCTGCATCACACGGCACATAGATTAAGAAACCCCAATGCCCAAATTCCTTAGTGGAACTAAGACAGTTCATTGTTCATAGATTAGTTAATGTTTTGTTATGTTCATGAGCCTGATGGTTGTTGGGAAGAAATCAGGTTCTTGAACTTGGAGGTTGTGGTTTTCAGGCTCCTGTACTTTCTTCTCGATCGTAGGAGCGAGATGATAGTGTGGCCAGGGTGGTGTGGGTCTTTTGTTGATGGTGGCTGCCTTTTTGAGGCAGCGTCTCCTATAGATTCCTTCTATGGTGGGGAGGTCAGTTAGTTAACTAGAAGCTAGTTAGGCAGGATCTGAGCTATGCAGCAACAGAAAGGCACCAAAGGACACAAAGTGCTGGAGTAACTCAATGCGGCATTTCCAGAGAACATGGATAGGTGATGATTTTGGTAAGGACCCGAAACATCACAGATCCACATTCTCCAGATATGCTGCCTGACAAGTTGAGTTACTCAAGCACTTTGTGTCCTTTTGTGTAAACCAGCATCAACAGTTCCTTATTTCTACAGAAAGACGCCAGACAGGGTGAACAACTAATCAAATAGAAATTCCCTCAGAACAGAAACTAAGAAAAAAAGCAAGATATGCTGACAATTTTACAGAAATTACTATTGTTAGTTGCATATGAGATGAATGTAAAATATTATAGTCACATAGAATAGGGAAGCACATGAACAAGTCTTTCAACTCACAATGTGTGAATCAAACATGATTCTGAGCTAATCTCCTCTGCCTGCACCTGATCCACAAGTTGCCGAACTCAGCTCTGAAGATCGGAGAGTCAAGAGGGGAGTCGCTGATGACCACGGACGCGAGGAGTGGGCCAGTAGGAGAGGGACCGGGGTAATGCCTCCAGCACCTTCAAGGTCGGCTGCAGGAGGCGCCCCCGGGACACAGAGGCGGTCGGACGAGGGGAGGGACGTCGGTCCGTTGGGCGAGCCGGTCGAGGGCGACGGAGGAGCCCTGCAGAAGCCTGGGGGTTATCTGGATCTGGAGCTGCTCCAGTACATCGAACACATGGACTGGACCTTGGACTTTTGTAAATGGTGTCTTGTGCATGTGTGAGCTATGCAAAAAGAATTTCACTGTGCAGTGCATAAGTGGCAATAAAGAACCATTGAACCATTTC